>JAABKJ010075445.1:252105711-252170276 GCA_011634705.1 Andricus grossulariae
AAATTAATCTTCTTGGTTCAAAATTAGTCGTTTTGGTTAAAAAATCATATTTGTACTTTGAAAATAAAAAAATTTGGTTAAAAGTTCAACTATTTTGTTGACAAGTTATTTTTACTTTGTTTGAAAATTTAACTATTTTGCTCAAAATTCGTTTTTTGTTTTACTGAAATGTCAACTATTTAATTTTTCGTAGAGGATTCATCTTTTTGTTGATAATTGAACTTTTTGTGTTGAAAATTCAACTGTTTTTGTTTGATCAATAATATTTTTTGTTTCAAAATTCATTTTTGTAGCCAAAAAATGCCAGTATTTGGTTAAAAATTCAACTTTTTTTGTTGAAAACTCAAGTATTTTGTTAAAAACTTATCCTTTTTGCTTAAAAATTAAACTGTTTTGTTGAAAATTCGTCTACTTGGACAAGAAGTTCTTAATTAATTAATTATTAATTAATAATTATTATAATAATAATTTAATTAATTTGTATTTCTTCGGTCAAGAGTTCATTTATTTTATGAAACATTAATTATTTTTAGATAAAAATTAACTTTTTTGACTGGAAATATCATTTAAAAATTCATGTATTTGTTTAAAAATTCATGTGTTTTCTTGAAAATTCGTCTCTTTTGGTAGAAAATTAATGTTTTTGGTTAAAAATTCATCTGTTCGGTTGAAACTTAATTTCTCAGGTAAAAAAATTATTTATTTGGTTAAATATTCATTTTTTTGTTTAAAACTTACTTTTTTTAGTTGAAAAATACTTTTTTTAGCAGAAAATTAAATTATTTAATTATTAGCTGAAAAGTTATCCTTTTTAGTAGTAAATTAATTTATTTTGTTGAAAATCTGACTCTTTCGTAAAAAATTAATCTTCTTGGTTAAAAATTCATCTTTTTGGTTAAAAATTCAACTATTTGGGTAAAATTTCATCTTTTTCGCCAAAAATTCATTTCTTTGGTTGAAAATTGAACCAGTTTTTTAAATATTTGTTATTTTTAATTGAAAAATAAGTATTTCGAATGAAAATATAAATGTCCTATTTTTTGTTTGAAACATATTTTTTTAACTGAAAATTGAACTATTTCAATGTTGGTTGAAATTTTTTTTATATTTGAAAATTCATATATTTTGATAAAAATTCGTCGTTTTTTATACAAAATTATTATTTTTGGGTAAAAACTATGCTTTTTTGGTTGAGACTTCACTTTTTTGCTTAAAGATTTTAATATTATGTTCAACCAAACTGAGGAATTTTCAAATAAAATTGTGAATCTTCAACTGGAATAGTTGAATATTAAACCAGAAAGACGAATTTTCAACTAAAAAGGATCATTTTTCAACCAAAAATTGAATAATTATATTCTTATTCAAAAAATGAATGTGTCAACCAAAGAGATGAATTTTGAACTAAAATCGTGGAATATTAAACCAGAATAATAGTTAAATTTTCAGTAAAAAAAAACAAATAAAAAAAAAATTAAACAAATTTTTCGGCAAAAATATTTAGCTGGAATATTTGAATTTTTAACCGAAAAGATGAGTTTTTAAACAAAAAGATTAACTTTCAAGGAAAAAGATAATTTTCTACCAAAAAAATCGATTTTTTAACAAAATACATGAATTTTCTATTTAAAAAAAGATTTCAGTTAAAGAAATTAATTTTCAACCTAACTGATGAATTTACAAGTAGAATGATGAATCTTCCACTGGAATGCTTGAATTTTATACCAAAAAGATCAATTTTCAAGCATAAAGATTAAAGTTCTACAAAAAAGAAGAATTTGCGACAAAGTACACATTTTCAAACGAATAGTTTAACTAATAGTTAAATTTTTAGTTTAAAAAATGGACACAAAAAATTGGACAAACAAAGTAGTTATATTTTCAAATAGCTATGAATTTTCAATTAAAGTTATGAATCTTCAACCAAAAAAATTAATTTTTAACAAAAGAGTTTAACTTTTAACCAAGTAATTTCATTTTTTTATCAAAATAAATCTTTTTTGGTAGAAAATAATTCTTCTTAATTCAAATTTTATCCTTTGGTTACAAATTATTTTCTTTGGTTGAAAATTAGTTTTTTTTTTCAAATTAAAAATTAATTTTTTTCATTGCAAATTTAACTATTCCATCTTTTACCGAAAATTTATCTTTTTTGATAGAAATTTAATCTTCTTGGTTGAAAATTTATTTATTTGGTTGAAAATTGAACTATTTCGTTAAAAATTGATGTATTTTGTTAAAAATAAATTTTTTTCTGGTAGACAATATTTAATTCAAATTTTATCTTTTGATTAAAAATTCTTTTCTTTAGTTGAAAATTAGTTTTTTTAAAATTTAAAATTAATTTTTTTAGTTGCAAATTTAACAATTCCATTTTTTATCGTAAATTTAACTTTTTTGATAGAAATTTAATCTTCTTGGTCGAAAATTCATTTAATTGTTTTAAAATTTAACTATTTCGTTGAAAATTAATTCTATTTTGTTGAAAATTAATTTCTTTGGTTGAAAATTCGTTACAAAATTTAAATATTTGATTGAAAATTCATGTACGTTGTTCAAAATATATGTTTTTTGTAGAAAATAGTTCTTAATTCAAATTTGATCTTTTGGTTAAGAATACTTTTCTTTCATTGAAAATTAATTTTTTAATGAAAATATTTAATTATTTGAAAAAAAAATCATTTGTATAGTTAAGTATTTATTTAAAAATTCAAATATTTTGTTGAAAATGTGTCATGCCTGAGAGCCCGTCTCAAGGCGTTTGCGATTTTGCAAACAATCACACAGTCAGAGAGTCAGTTTGTCCTGCCTGAGAGCCTGTCTCGAGGCGTTCGCAATGTTGCAAACAATCCATCAGCCGTATGGTTGTCATGCCTTAGAGCCTATCTCGAGACGTTTGCAATGTTGAGGACAATCACACAGTCAGTGAGTCAGTTTGTCCTGCCTGAGAGCCTGCCTCGAGGCGTTCGCAATGTTGCAGATAATCCTTCAGCAGTATGGTTGTCCTGCCTAAGGGCCTTTCTCGTGACGTTTGCAATGATGAGAACAATCACACTGTCAGTGGGACAGTTTGTCCTGCCTGAGAGCCTGTCTCGAGGCGTTCGCAATGTTGCAAACAATCCATCAGCAGTATGAATGTCATGCCTGAAGGCCTTTCTCGAGACGTTTACAATGTTGAGAACAATCACACAGTCAGTGAGTCAGTTTGTCCTGCCTGAGAGCCTGTCTCGTGGCGTTCACAATGTTGCAAACTATCCATCATCAGTATGGTTGTTATGCCTGAAAGCCTTTCTCGAGACGTTTGCAATGTTGATAAGAACCATACTGTCAGTGTCAGTTTTGTCATGCCTGAGATCTTGTCGCGAGGCTTTTGTCATGTTGCAAACAATTCATTATCAATATGTCTGTCATGCCTGAGAGCCCGTCTCAAGGCGTTTGCGATTTTGCAAACAATCACACAGTCAGAGAGTCAGTTTGTCCTGAAAGTTTCAAAGCATTCTTTTCTTCTTATAAAAATCATGACATTTTTAGGATTTTTGACAGGTTCCAGTGATTAATTTAATGGTTTTCACTGAATTTTATAATAATGTTCGAATATGTATCTAATTAATTTATAGTGATTTGAATTTGAAATTGTCATTCTTTTTGAATTCGAGGGAATTCTCGATTGATTTTAATGGTTTGAAGAAAGTTTCAAAGATTTTTTTTCCTCTTAGAAAAATCATGGCATCATTAGGACTTTTTGACAGGTTCGAGCGATTAATTCAATGGTCTTCACTAAATTCCGTAATACCATTCGAATATTTTTCTAATTAATTTACTCATTATAAATTAAGACCTCCACAGTATTTCAGGAATTCCTTCTCTTTTTACATTTTCAAGAATATCTCAGAGAGGTCCACTTGAACAACTCAATATTTCCCACAGTTAACTTGAAAAAAAAGACGTTATTGTAAACTGACCCTTAACACATGGTTACCCTTTATTCTCAAAGTCAGTCGCGGGCGTGCTTAAGAAGAGAAAGGTCGTGCCTCCCAGAATTTGGGAAAGAAACAATTTATAAAATGCTAAAGTTTGATTATTTGTGACAGTGTAGCACGAAACTCGGAAAGAAAATAGAAAATGTTGGAGTCTACTTTGCAAGATGAGTAGATTATACCAACTTATATTTGTGAATTGATTTTAGTACTTTGAATGGAATTAATTAATAAATTAATTAGGAAACGGATCATTAAAAGTTACAATCTTGCAACGTTTCGACCTCAATCTGTCAGTCATCCTCAGGCCAAAACAGAAGCATTGTCGTAAGTAGCTGTGCCCCAAGGGCCTACCTGTCTAACTGCGTCATGAGGTTGCGACAGTTCACTCGAAGCACGATGGCGAGCTCGCGTCGACCAGCAATGGGCCTCCGACGCCATAGACCAAGTGAAGCCGACGGGACTGATCGGATTACTTCGTGCGATCGAATGTGCATGTCTTTGACACTAACAACAGCGCCATCTGACACGCGAATATATATCGCGAACTAGTACCTGAAAGTAATTGAAGCAACGTTAATGAAAAAGAGAAATGAATAGCAATTGCTTCTAATCAAAAATGTTATACCACGGTGTAAAATTAATTACCTACTACAAGATTTCTTGTTGAAATTTAATTGAACTTTAAATTTCCTCTGCATTGGTGACGCAGTCGTAGCTACACAATAGGCTCTGCGATTCGACAAAGAAAAGAAAGAAGAAAAAGATGTATTGGGTAGGCAGAGAGAGAGAGAGAGAGAGAGTATGATCGTTTTGAAACGAAAAGTGTGACCTGTTATTGGAACACAATCGGATCGTATCTGTCTGTCTCACAGGATACAAAGAGAGGTTCGATAGACTTTAAGCGTCGAAGTCTCACTGTAGTGTTTTAAAATGTCAAACTGTCAAGTGTTGACGTGAGAATTGTTAAAACTGTGTTTCTCGTGGATAGTTAATTTAATATTTATATAAATCTACTAGTTTTTGTAGTGGTGTGACTATAGGTTTAAAAGTCTCTCTCAAAATACTTTCGGTAGCTTCTTCACTCAACTTGAACGTACGATATTTTCGTCGAATTTTATCACTAGCTTCTGCTATTTGACTTAGAATACACGGAGCGACCACAGCAAGAGCTGTCACTGCTTTTGGCACGAGCGGTTAGTGTCGAAATAAAATTTTTTGGAATGACAGGAGCCACAGTTGTGAACGCACTGACCGCTCGATAATTCGCACGAGCTGCTCGTGCTAATGGCAACAGTAGTGCGAGCTTGGTCAGTGTTGCATTTAGCCTGGACTCTTCTTGGGATTGACAATAAGCTCTCGTGTTTATTTTCATAGGTACGATTCATAGTTGGTGAAATAACAGTTCAAAGAATGATAAAGAAAGAAGTAAGTTTAAACTTCCAAAATTAATTATTAGAATTTCTAAAATTAAACCTACTAATTTTTGTTTCGATCATCGTATTTCTAAATTGAAACTATAATGATTATATTGATTTGATAATGAAAACAATTATTCGGAGTGTATGACAGTCATTATTTCTTCTACTGTAAGTAAATGACTTTTTTATTCTTTGACACATCTAGAGATTTGTTTTGCAATTATGCATATTTTACAAAATTCTTTTTGTTGTACACGTTTATTGATAAGGATTAAACCGCACGAATGAACAAACACGACGTGCATGTAGGTTAGTTCTTCTCGATCAGCTGATGCCGAAGCTTCTTAAGAAGCAAATTTGTTAAATAATTTATAACTTACGTTTTTCACTGAATAAATATAAATGGTATAGATCTGAATCACCTACTTATTCGAGTGAAAAAATTATTTCTTCTTAGCCACCATGAAAAAGTGAAATTCCGAAAAGCACTATAGATGGGAAATTAGAATACAAAACTTTGAAAAATAATTTTTTTCAATAATACGTTTAAAAAAATATTTATGTTCAGTTATTAAACTTCAAGTTCTAAATGTTGTTATATCAGATAACAACTTCATTTTTTCATTTGTTATTAAATTACATCTTTAACAACAAGAACATTCATAAACCACGTACCTCAATCAGGGGTATGGCGTATTTTGGTCGACAAGATGCTACTTAGAAATTACATGGGGGGTGGGAGGGTACTGTGAGATGGGCATATAGCTTTTATATTCAGCGCAGTTTGGAGAATATAATATAATTTAAAATAATTACTTGTGTTTAGCAAGAATATTTTCGAAATCGTCCATGTCTACCGAGTTCAAAAATTATTTTAAAATGTTCGTCGTGGACCTAGAAATTGAATCTAAAAAAATTTTTGCAGTAACAATAAATTTTTATTTGTAATTTTTCTGGAGCATCATGTGCCATACATCGAAGATAATTGCAAAAGAGCTAGAAATCTCATTACATATATATAAGTAATACAAGGAAAAATTTTCACGGGCTACGTGACTCGCCCCAGTATTCATAATCTACAATGTTCAAATATTTATAAAAAAATAACAGATTTTAATCATAAAAAGTCACCTGCTTATGAAAGAAAACACCGCTGAGCAAGTAATGGAATGGTTTTCGGAATTTTTTTTCAATCCGAAACTGGTTTTTAACTCACGTACAGTAATGATGTTTTTGTTGTCAAAATGCACTTTTCATTTTTAATATCGGATTCACAAAAAAAAGAGTTAATATTTTGAGCTCAATTTTATAGAATCTTGTATTAAACGATACGCTTAATATTTGTGTATTTAAAACTCAATTGTAAATACAATATTTTACTAGAAAAAAGACGTACGGTAATGACGTCTGAAATGACGCCGTACGGTAATGACGTTTGGGGTGTTCTGTTATTAAATTAAAGTAAATAGGAACGCAAATAAGAAAAAAGAAATAACCATTTTCTACAGGATGATAATAACTATTTATTAAATTAAAAAAAAAAAAAACAGTACGAGTTTCTAAGTTGATGTTTTATTACTGGGACTTCAAGTTTGCCTCCAATTTGACAATTACCCATATACCTATCTACCCTATACCTATATACCGAGCAATTCACGCCTACCCTGAAAGGGAAACGGCTTAATGGTATAATAATAATAATAATAATAAACAGCTTGTTGACGGTATGTCTCCTCTAGCGCACTGTATGGAGTCCATTCCAGAATAGGAATCGTTCCTATACTCGCAACAGTAAAGAATGATCGGCCAAAAAGAATTTACAAGGACACAGAGCGGCGGAGAGGGTAGAGTAATAATGTAGCATAACTTGGTGTAGAAATGTGGCACATAGAGAAACATAGCACTTGGGGTAATGTGGGAGGAAAAGAGCCAGAGATGCTAGAGCGTAGTAAAGGTATTAGTGGTTGATAGGGGATGTTTCGGGCTATAGGGGGACTTGGGATTCAGCAGAGGGTAGGGTAATAATGTAGCATAACTTCGGGTAGAAATGCGACACATAGAGAAATATAGCACTCAGGGTAATGTGGGAGGAAATAGGCCAGAGATACTAGGGCGTAGTGAAGGTATGAGTGGTTGGTAGGGGATGTTTGGGGATATAGGGGACTTGGGAATTAGCGATGGTAGGGTAATAATGTAGCATAACTTAAGGTAGAAATATGGCACATAGAGAGATATAGCACTTCGGGTAATGTGGGAGGAAAAGGGCCAGAGATACTAGGGCGAAGTGAAGGTATTAGTGGTTGGTAGGGGATGTTTCGGGATATAGGGGGATTTAGGAATCAGCAGAGGGTAGGGTAATAATGTAGCATAACTTCGGGTAGAAATGTGACACATAGAGAAACATAGCACTTGCATTAATGTGGGAGGAAAAGGGCCAGAGATGCTAAGGCATACTGAAGGTATTAGTGGTTGGTAGGGGATGTTTGGGGATATAGGGGAACTTGGGAATCAGCAGAGGGTAGAGTAATAATGTAGCATAACTTGGTGTAGAAATGTGGCACATAGAGAAACATAGCACTTGGGGTAATGTTTTTTTTTCTATTTCGAAAAATCCAATGTTCCAAGCGTTCTTGAATTTGTATTAAAAATTCGAATAAACGAATGCACAGCTCTAATAAAAATGTTAAAACATTTTAACTTGCTTAGAAAGTATATTTGATTTTAAACATATAAAATTTAAGATTTCGTTATTTGTAATTAAAAATAATATTTCATGATGTAAAATATTGCTTGTTTGTAATATATGGATATAATAATTATATTTATCATATGGGTTGTTTTCCACACAGAGGGCACTATCGAAAAAAGTTACAAATTTATTTTTGACATCGCACCCATTTTCCATCTCTCTTGTAACTGTTATTTATTATTAATAATATTATTATTATTCCTAAATAAAGTAAAATAATGCAATTAAATTTTCACAATTTTTGATTATATTTTAAAGACGAAAAATTAGGTAGAAAGAAAATTGCTTTGCTTTGTAAATATAATAATATAATTATTCGAAATTATGTATCAACCTTATCAAAACTCTTGGAATCTTTCAAAATATCCTATAATCTTACAGGTCCTGTAAAATCCTTCTGTATCTTCCAAAAATTTTTAAAACAACATGCAAATTTTTTGGATTCCTTAAAATAATTAAAACCGTCGGAAATCCCTTGAAATTATTTAAATCTCTTGAAAATGCATTGGAATCTCTTAAAATACACTAAAATAATTCAAAGTCTTTGAAATTCCTATAAACTATTGAAATGAATAAAAAAAGTTCTATGAATGTTAAAATAAATCGAGAATTCCCTCGAATTCAAAAGGAATATGAGAGGAAAAAAAAGTTTTTAAACTTCCTTCAAACCATGAAAAGCAATCCAGAATTCCCTTGAATTCAAAAAGAATAACAATTTTAAATTCAAGTCACTATAAATTGGTTGGAAAAATATTCAAACATTATTATAAAATTCAGTGAAAACCATTGAATTAATCCCTGCAACCTGTGAAAAGATCCTAAAAATACCATGATTTTTATAAGAGGAAAAAAAATCTTTGAAACTTCCTTCAAACCATCAAAATCAATCGAGAATTCCCTCGAATTCTAAAAGAATATCAATTTTAAATTCAAGTCACTATAAATTGATTGGAAAAATATTCAAACATTATTATAAAATTCAGTGAAAACCATTGAATTTTGATTTTGAATTCAAAAAGAATATGAGAGGAAAAAAAAGTTTTGAAACATTCTTCAAACCATCAAAATCAATCGAGAATTCCCTTGAATTCAAAAAGAATAACAATTTTCAATTCAAATCACTATGAATTGATTAGAAACATATTCAAACATTATTATAAAATTCAGTGAATACCATTGAATTAATCCCTGCAACTTGTCAAAAGATCCTAAAAATGCCATGATTTTCATAAGAGGAAAAAAAAGCTTTGAAACTTCCTTCAAACGGTTAAAATAAATCGAGAATTCCCTCGAATTCAAAAGGAATATGAGAGGAAAAAAAAGTTTTTAAACTTCCTTCAAACTTACATTAGATTACATTATATTACATGGCATTACATTAAATTACATTACGTGACATTGTATTACATGGCATTACATTAAGTGACATTACATTACATTGCATTATATTACATTACATGACATTACATTATATTACATTACATTACATGACATTACATTACGTGACATTACATTACATTATATTACATTATATTATATATATATTATATTCTATTATATTTTCTTTTGATAAAGCATTTCCATTCCTAATTATAATTTGTGATTAGAATATACTTGAAAGGATTCTTTTATTTATTTTATTTTTATTTTCTTGAAACCTTCCGAAACTCTTTAAAAGTTCCTTTTTTTCGAAAATTTAAAGATCTACATTTTGTTTTCAATTTCTTGAAATTGTTTCAAGTTGAAATGTTTTTTTAAATGCTACTAAAAATGAAAAAATTGCTTTAAAATCTTCTAAATTCTTTTTCGACAATTTCCGAGACCTTTCAAAGTATTTTCAATTTTTTTTTAATTTTATGTTAAAATTAATTGATTTTATTTATTTATATTTATTATATTACATTACATTACATTAAATGACATTGCATTACATTACGTGACATTACATTATATTACATTATATTACATTACATTACATTAGATTAAATTACATTATATTACATTACGTGACATTGCATTACATTAGATTACATTATATTACATGGCATTACATTAAATTACATTACGTGACATTGTATTACATGGCATTACATTTAATAATATATTATAATATAATATAATATAATAATAATTAATAATTAAAATTATTGTTCACAGAATCAATTGAAAGTTTATTTCCGGTGACAATTTATTTTAATACAATGCAAATTGACAACAATTGTTAATTATTTTAACAATTTTCGTAAAAAAATGTAAATATTAACTATACTTTGATCAACAGAGGCTTATTTTTTTGAAAAATCACTGAAATTATCTTACTAATGAATTTTTGTAATGATGCTATGGAAATTTCGAACAATTGTTAATTATTTAAACAATTGTCATGAACAAAGGCAGTTTTACTATTTTTCATTGAAAGGCTCAATTTTTATTTGCGGAATCAATTATAAATGTCTTGGGAATGATTATTTACAATGATACTAAGCAAATTTACAACAATCGTTCATTATTTAAAAAATTTTTATAAACAAATGTAAATTTTAATTATAGTTCAATGAATAGAGGCTCATTTTTATTCCTGGAATCAACTAAAAATGTCTTTCCAATGACTCCGTTCAATAATGGTTTGCAAATTTACAACAATCTAGAATTATTGAAACAAATGTAATGAATAAATTTAATAAACAAATGCACAGTTTGACAATTCTTTAATGAGTCATTTCAATTTTGATTCCTGGAATCAACTGTAAATGTTTTTTGAATGACTATGTTCAATAATAGTTTGCCAATTTACAACAATTTATAATTATTTAAACAAATTTAATAAACAAATGCACAGTTTGACCATCCGCAAGTCTTGGAAGTGACTAGAAGTGAGTGAATTTTCTTTTTGAAAAGGAAATTCAACACTTGCTCCTATGAAACTCGTCAAATTAAAATGCGCTCTCACATAAAATAGTTCGTGAACTTCCTAATTTGAAAATGTTTTTACTATTATAGAAACATTACACCGACACACAAAAAAAGTGGTCTTCCCGGCGGACTACACCGGCATACCTATATATTTTTGGGGTCGCTGAATCCGAATCCGGGGTCCAAATAACCAGGTTAGCTCGTATTTAAAAAAAGAAACGCAAAAATAGACGTAAAATCGAACAAAACAAATGACTGTGAACGAAATAGATGACAGATCGCACTCGAACTTTACGTCAGTAAAGAGGACATTGGTGCCAAATTAGCTTCATAAAGGTTTTTGACAATCTCTTCAAGCGGGCTCTTCAATGTGACTGTAGTCAGTGGCTTCCTTATATTCATTTTTCTATAAACTCTAATAAACTATAAACTCTGAAATAAAAACACATCTTGTCTTCTAAGCGCTGTTTCAATTCCAACTCATCCACTTCCACGATAGCGCATGATTGCGTGGGCAATCATGATGCATTTTGCTACATATGTGGTAAATTTGAATTTTTAGAAAATAGTAGATTAATCAGCGATTACATAAAAACACTTTATAAGAGCTATTTTGGTATGAAAGTTCAGAATCAAAGTGAAAATTGGGTTCCTCACAAAGTTTGCAGTGCTTGTTTTAGTGCACTATTCCAGTTAAAGATTGATCATTTCAGTTGAAAAGACATGTATTTTTTTTTAAAATCGTCTTTGGGGTAGAAAATTCATCTTTTTGCTTAAAAATAAAAATAAATTAAAAAATAAAAGTAAATTAAATTTGTTTTTAAAATAAATCTGTTTTTTTTTGTGGGATGAAAATTAATTTTTTTAACTGAAAATTTAACTATACCTGTTGAAGATTCATCACTTTTGTTGAAAATTCATCTCGTTGGTTAAAAATTTAACTACTTTGTTGAAATTTAATTTTGTTTTGTTAAAAAATTAATTTTTTAAACTAAAAATTTAACTATTTCATTTTGGCTGAAGAGTTTTTAAAACTGAAAATGTCTTTGACTGAAATTCTAACTATTTTGTTGAAAATTCGTTTTTTTTATTCCAAATTAATTTTTTTACTTGAAAATGTAAATTTTCCATTTTTTTAAATTGATCTTTTTTAGTTAAAAATTCATGTGATGGAAATTCTGAACGTTAACATGAACGAAAATTTTTATTAATTGCTTTATAAACTAGAAACAGTGCAAAAATAGTGTTAAAAATAATGCAACTATAAAAGAAAATTATAATGTATATTTTTATTTATAGTGGGAACAATATTTCTAGATGAAATAGAATTGGGAAAATATATTTCGTTCTTTTGAACGATCGGAATTTCCGGTTGAAAATTAACTTTTTTGTTGAAAATTCATACTTTAGGGTAGAAAATGAACTATTTCACACCAAAGAAATGAATTTTCAAGCAAATAATTCAATTTTTGACCAAAAAGATCAATTTTTAACCAAGAAGATAAATTTTTAAATAAAAAGAGTAATTTTATACCAAAAATACGAGTTCTAAACAGATTAAATGAATTTTTAACTAAAAAAGATAAATTTTCACGCAAAAATAGAATAATTACATTTTCAGTAATAAAATTAACTTTTAAAAAATCAACAAGAGTTAAATTTTTAATCAAGCAATGAATTTCAACTAAAATTATGAATCTTCAACGAAAAACACTAATTTTGAACCAGATAGTTCAATTTTCAACCAAAAAGATGAATTTTCTACCCCAAAAAATTAAAACTTTTAACAAAAGACACGAATTTTCAAGAAAATAGTTAATTTGTTAACCAAAGAAATGAATTTTCAACAAAAAAGTTAAATTTTCAATCAAGAAATTAATTTTAACTAAAATTATGAATCTTCAACCAAAAAAATTTATTTTTAACCAGATAATTGAAGTTTCAATCAAAAAGATCAATTTTCTACAAAAAATATCAAATTTTTAACAAAATATATACATTTTCAACAAAATAGTTAAATTTGTAACTAAAATTATGCATCTTCACCCAGATGGCCGAAGTTTCAACTAAAAAAAAGAATTTTCTACCGAAAAAATCAAACTTTTAACCAAAGAAATGAATTTTCAAGCAAATAATTCAATTTTTGACCAAAAAGATCAATTTTTAACCAAGAAGATAAATTTTTTACCAAAAGATGAATCTCCAATTCAAAAGGACGAATATTCAACAAAACTGTTAAATTTTCGACCAGAAATATGACTTTTTAAGAAAATAGTTGAATTTCCAACAAAATAATTAAATTTTCAATCAAGTAGTACAATTTTTAACCAAAACAGATGAACTCTGAACGATAAGTATAAATGTACACTTTTAAATTAAAAGAATTAGCTTTCAAGCGAAAAACATGAATTTTCTATCAAAAGATGCACTTTCAATCCAAAGAGACGAATTTTCTATCCAAAAAGACGAATATTCAACAAAACAGTTGCAATTTCAGGAAAATAATTAAATTTGTAACGAAATAGTAGAATTTTTAACCAAAAGTCATGTAGTCTGAACCAAAAACATAATAGTACGTTTTTCAATTTAAAGAATTAACATTTAAAAAGTTAATATTAAATTTAGAAAAAAAATGATATTTGTACTTAAAGATGAATTTTCAAATCAAATGATGAACTTTCTATAAAAAAAAAAAATAAAGAAGGCTCAACAAAACATATGCATTTACAACTAAATAGTAACATTTTTAACCAAAAATGATGCAGTCTCATCCAAAAATATAATAGTAGACTTTTTAAGCAAGCAGAATTAACTTTCAACCATCTAAAATGAATTCACAATAGAAAACGATGAATTTTCTACCAAAAGATGAATCTCCAATTCAAAAGGACGAATATTCAACAAAACTGTTAAATTTTCGACCAGAAATATGACTTTAAAAAAGACAAATTTTCATAAAAATACAAAAAATTTTAATTGAAAGATTGAATTTTCAACTAAAGAAAATTGATTTTCAACAAAAAAACAAGAATTTCCAACAAACTATTTAAACTTTCAATCAATCTGATAAGCTTTTTACTAAAATGGTGAATTTTCTATGAAAAAAATGAATTTTCAACAAAACAGTTAATTTTTCAAACAAAGAGATAAAATTTCAACTAAAAAAGATGAATTTTCCACCAAAAATAGAATATTCAAATTTTTAATTATTAAAATCAATTTTCAATATAAAAAAAAAAAAAATTTTGAACCTAGATAATAAATTTTCTACTAAAAAAGAAAATTTTTTATAAAAAGTACAAAAAAATTTTAACGAAAAATTCAATTTTCAACTGAAGAAGATTAATCTTCAATACAAAAAACGAATTTTCAACAAACTATTTAAATTTTCAATCAATCAGATTAGCTTTTAACTAAAATTGTGAATTTTCTACGGAAAAAAATTAATTTTCAACTAAATAGTTAATTTTTCAAACAAAGAGATAAAATTTCAACTAAAAAAGATGAATTTTTCACCAAAAATAGAATAGTAAAATTTTCAATTATTATTAAAATCAATTTTCAATATAAAAAAAAAATGAATTTTTAATCTAGATCATAAATTTTCTACTAAAAAAGACAAATTTTCATAAAAATACAAAAAATTTTAATTGAAAGATTGAATTTTCAACTAAAGAAAATTGATTTAATTCAACTGCTGGGTTGAAATTTTTTTTCTTTCTCAACTAAAAAATATTTTTCGGTCGAAATATCAACATATTTGTTGCAAATTCGTCTTTTTATGAATTCAACTGCTTTTCATTAAAAATAATTAAGGTTTCAGTGCATATATTGACTATTACATTTTTTGTTGATAATTTGTCTTTTTTGGATGAAAACTTAACTGCTTGGTTAAAATTTAAACTACATTATTAAATCTTCTTTTTAATAAGGATTCATCATTTTAGTCGGAAATTTATCTCTTTGGTTGAAACTGTAACGATTTTATTGAAAATTTGTCTTCTTTTGAGTTGAAAATGAAATTTTTTGTTCAAAATTCATATTTTGGGGTTGTACATTCGTCTTTTTGGATTGAAAATTCAACAATTGGATTAAAATTTGTTTTGTTTCTTGAGTGAAAAATTTTTTTGATTGAAAAATAAACTATTTTTTTTTAAATCATCTTTTTGGATCAACTATTTCAGTGTTTTTGTTTTAAGCTTAAAATTATTTTCTGGATGAAATATTAACCATTACATTTTTCGTTAAGAGTTTATTTTTTGTTGTTGAAATTTCTTTTAGGTTGAAGATTCACCATTATAGTTTAAAAAAATTCTCTTTGGTTGGAAATTTTTCTTTTTTGTTAAAAAATTATTCGCTTTAAATTTAATTTAATTTAATTTGAAACACGTGAGGTCTTAGAGACCTCTACATTTATTTTCGTTAGCGATTTCTTCGCATAATAAAAATTAGACGAAAAATGGAATAGTTAAATGTGTAGTAAAAATAATTAATTTTCAATTAAAAAAAAATGAAGTTCTACCAAATAGGAATATTTTTTAACAAAATACATGCATTTTCAACCCAATATTTCAATTTTTAATTAAACTTTCAAACAAGAAGTTTAATTTTCTACTAAAAAAACAACAATTTTTCAACAAAATAGATGAATTTCCAACTAAAAAAGATGAATTTTCAACAAATATTCTAATTTTCAATAGTATTTCAACCCTAAAGTTGAATTTTCAACCAAAAAGGTGAATTAGTTACCGACAAGATGAATTGTCTACCAAAAAAATAAAAAAAATTAACGAAATAGATTAATTTCCATGTAAACAAGATAGATTTTCAACAAACATATGAATAATTTAATTCTAAGTTCAAGGAATACGTTTTTGGACAAATAAAATACATTTTCAACGGAATATTTAAATTTTCAACCAAACAGATGAATTCTCAACCAAAAATATTGAATATCTACTAGAAAAATTCATCTAAAAATAATTTTTAGTTGAAAAGTGTAATTTTTATTTAAAAAAACCACTAATTTTCGAAAAAAAAAAAAAAATTTGAATTAAAAATATAAATTTTCTACCAAAAAGGAATAATTTTCAACAAAAGGCATGAATTTTCAATCAAAAACGTTAATTTTCTACCAAGAAAAGACAAATTTTCAATAAAATAGATTAATTTTTCACAACAAATAGAATATTCGTTTTTTTTTTTGTTTGAAAATTAATCTTTCGACGTAACATTGAACTATTCAAAATTTGGTGAAAAATTCATCCTTTTTAGTTGAAAATTAATTTTTTTGCGGAAATTAAACAATTAGATAAAAAAGTAATTTGTTGATTAAAGATTCATCCGTGTAGTTAAAAAATCTTCTCTACGTTTGAAAATTCAATTATTTTGGTAAAAATTAATTCATTTTTGATTGAAAATTAATATTTCATCTGAATATTTAACTATTTAATTTTTTATGAAAATTTTATCTTTTTAAGTTGAAAATTCAACTATTTGGTTGAAAATTTATATTTTTCAGTTGATAAATTAACTAATTCATTTAAAATCCATGAATTTCGTTAAAAATTGGACTTTTTCGATAGAAAATTAATTTTTTCTTATGATTATTTACGTTTTTGATTGAAAATTCAACTATTTATTGAAATTTGATCTTTTTTAGGTGAAAACTGAACTAATTTGTGAAAAATCCACGTATTTTGTTAAAAATTTGCTTCTTCGATAAAAAATTAATCTTCTCGATTAACTATTTGTGTTTTTGGTTGAAAATTTAAGTATTATATTTTTTGTTGAAAATTAATCTCTTTTGGTTATTTCTTCAAAAAAATGTATCTCTTTTTGAAAATTCAATATTTTGTTGAAAATTCGTTTTTTTTTTTGTTTGAAAATTAATCTTTCGACGTAACATTGAACTATTCAAAATTTGGTGAAAAATTCATCATATTGATCTTCTTGGTGTACGATTCATATTTTTGGTTGAAAATTGAACCATTTCAGTAATACATTCAAGTGCTAGGTTAAAAATTAACTAGTTGAAAAATTATATTTTGGGTTTGAAAATTCAAGTGCTTTATAAATAATTCATCTTTTTGGCTTCAAATTTCAACAATTTTGTTGAACATTCTTGTATTTTGTTGAAAATACATGTTTCTCTTTGAATTCATTTTTTTTTAATGGAACATTAATCTTTTTTTGAGGGAAAATCATCTTTTTGGGCAAAAATTTCACTGTTTTGTTAAAAATTCATGTATTTTGTTGAAAATTCATCTTTTTCGTGGAACCTTAACATTCTTTGTGAAAGATCATTTTTTGTTGTTGAAAATTTAACCATTTGGTTAAAAATTCATTAATTTGGTGGCAAATTCACCTTTTTCAGTAGAAAATTAATCTTATTGGTTGAAAAATTATATCTTTGGTTTGAAAATTCAAGTGTTATATAGATAATTCATCTTCTTGTCTTCAAAATTCAACAATTTTGTTGTAAATTCTTGTATTTTGTTGAAAATACATGTTTTTCTTTAAATTCATTTTTTTTTGTGGAACATTAATCTTTTTTGAGTGAAAATCATCTTTTGGGGCAAAAATTTAACTGTTTTGTTAAAAATTCATGTATTTTGTTGAAAATTCCTTTTTTTCGTGGAACGTTAATCTTCTTGGAGGAAGATCATGTTTTGTTTTGTTGAAAATTTAAAATAATTATTTTAATAGAATATTCCAAAAGCTTTCCAAAATCATGTTTAAGAATCTTGAAAGGTTTCGAGAGAATAACCAAGTTATTTCAAGATTCCTGGCAAAATTCAGATGATATTTTTATTTTGATAAATTAATTTTAACATAACATTGAACAAGATTTCAAAACATTTCAAAAGATTTCCACAATTGTCAGAAAAGTTTCTGGAAGATTTGAAGGCAATTTTTTCATTTCGTAGAATTTTGAAACAAAATTAGGAAAAATTATAATTATTCAAAAATATATTGAGAAGTTTTCGGAAAGATTTCAAGAGAATAAAAAGCTTATGTTAAGATTCCTGGGAAAATTTAAATGATATTTGATTTGGAAAATTTAATTTCAAGATAAAATTGAAAAAAATTAAAAATACTTCGAAAGGTTTTGAAAATTGTCGAAAAAGAATTTGGAAGATTTAAAAGCAATTTTTTCATTTTTCGCAGCATTTAAAAGAACATTTTAACTTAAAACAATATCAAGAAATTGAAAATAAAACGTAAAACTTCGAAGTTTCGAAGAAAAGGAACTTCTTAAGAGTTTCGAAAAAAATGAACTTTTTAAGAATTTCGAGAGGTTTCAAGAAAATGAAAAAGTTTTTTTTAAAGATTAATGAGAAAATTGAAATGGTTTTTTTTATTTTAAAAAATTAATCTGAGATAAAATTGAAAATTATTTAAATATATTCAAAACGAAACAGCATAAATTATTTTATAGCATCTCACTTTGTATTCTTCCCCACCTCTCATTTCGACTCTTATCATTTCCCCTAATTACCACCCCTCACTTACACTACTACTCCTTCCCTCATTTCCCATAAATTCCCACATTTCCCCTGCTTCCCCTTCCATCTTTTCCCCTACTTCCCCTCCTTGGAAAAAAGTATGACGGACGGACATCTGAAACTATAGGTTTTCTCCCCTAGACTACGAAACCATAAAAATGAAATATTTGCAAATTCAAATTTTGGGAATTAGGTTATTTAAAATTCAAAAGAATTAAAATTGTATTATTTCTAATTAAAAGCGTTCAAAATTAATTAATTAAGAATTTTTAATTTTTGAATTGGAATAGTTTTGAAATTTTGATATTAAAACTCTTTTATACTCAAACCCTTTAAGGTTTCAATTATTTTAAGTAAGCTTAAATCATTCAAAAATTAAGAATTTTGAAATGCAAAATTAAAATTTATAAAAGGTAAGAAAAGAATATTTGGCGTTCAAAATGAAAATTCAGAACTCTAAAATTGTAAACATTTAAAATTAAAGAAATTATTCAATTACTGAGGTAACAATTCCTCATAGTTTTTTTTTCATTTTAAATAACACAATTCCTAATTTTTAAAATTCAAATTGTTTAATTTTTGACGCTTCCTTTAGAATTATTATTCATTCTTGAAATTTTCTGATGAAATATTTTTCAATTTGAAATTATTTATGTGTTTAAATCGTCAACTAAAAATCGGACACTGAAGATTTCCGAGACGTATAGCCACATCAGGAGTGTTGACTGGTTGCTGGGTGTGAAGTATTTGCTTCATTTACTATCCGGTTTCGAAGGACCAAACATCTTGAGCACTAGGTTTGAGCTCTAATTCGTAATGATGAGTAAGGTGTAAATAAATGAGATTAGTTGACGCGTTGTGTTCACATAGAAAATGTAATCTCTTATGAAGTCCTGAATATGACAAAAATATAGCAGCTCCAGAATTAATGAATGATTTTCTTAGCCTAGAAAAGCTTTCGTATGTTCAAAGTGTACTTCCAAAACATTGAAAAAATCAGATCATTGAGACTGACTAGTTAATCTGAATAATTCAGCAAATCGTCATTTTCAATGATCTGATATTCTTAAACTTTTCGGAAGTACATTTTAAACATGAGAAAGCTTTTCTATGATGAAAAGATTATGTGCAGAGCTCCTAGACTTTTTTTTATTTTCAGGTGCTATTATAAAAATTAATTGTTCCTTCTGAAACTAAAAAAAATATCTGAAAAAATTGTGAGAATTAGTCATATTATGCAGATTAATAAAAAAAATAGCATTTATGACTTTTCCAAAACTGCGATTAAAAAATTATTTCATTTTATTATAACTTCGCCCAACCGCATGATAATAATTGATATTCAAAGATTTCAAAAGATTTCAAAAGATTTCAGAGAAATTTCAAAATTTCACATAGATTCTACATACACTAAAAGGCTTTCAAGACTTCACCCAGTGTTGCATAAGTATTACATAAATGTTACATAAATGTTACAGCAAATGTTATATAAATGTCACATATTAGTTACCTAGCTATTACATCACCTATATACATAACACTAACGTAACCATTATATAACTGTTGCATAATTAATCTATTAAATATTTTAATTTTGTTTATAATAATTTTAATTTTTGCTTCAATTTAAATTTGCTTTGTAACATAAATCATACATCCATGAAAATACGTATATAATACAATTTTAATTTATAATTTTAAAAAAATTACCTCTCTATATCTTCCTCATAAAATGCAAGATGTCTATAAAGTTCACTTAAATCCAAAACAGCATTGACATACTCCATAGGATGATCCTGGAGAGTGTAAAAAACTTTTGCTTTTTTCAACCAAGATTGGGTGTAATTAAATAATTCTCTGGCTTGAATTGTATTTTCGACCAAATCAGCTGATACTTGTTTCTCATATTCTTTCAAATCAATTGATTGGAAAAAAGAGGAGTTGCTAACACAAAATTAATATTTAGTAGTATACCTAGGATAGCAGAAAAGCACGGTTCTTTTCCGAGCTAAACGACAGTAAACCAGCGACTGGTCACTTACCGACAGATGATAATGGTTCGTGTCCGTTCTAGGATGCCTACGATACCTACGTTACCGACTGAAGGTAATCTAGGTCCCAGCTACTTCTACTGATGATAATGTAAATGTTTACCTTATCGTCAGTCGGTAATACAGGTACCTGCTCTTAGTATAGAAAAATATACTTTTTTTGCATAGGTTACACCAGATGATTTTGTTAGATATTATGGTTTTGAAAATTAAAAAAAAGTTTTTAGAATCACATAATAACTAAAGAAAACTTTCTACAAATTTTCCTGATGAGGAAGTCTAAATTGTCCACGAAACCTGTTAATTTCTATTCGGGTGAAAAGAAATTTTTCTGTGCATTTCTGTTACAGAAGATGACTTTATTAGAGATTATGTTTTTGAAGACTTTTTTCGAAAACAAATGTTATATTTACATGAGAACAAAAAGAAGCTTTCTACAACTGTCTCTGATGAGGAGGTCTCAAAAGCTCTCGAAACCTTTTGGTTCCTATTAGTATCGAAAAATCAACTTTTTATGGATAAGTTACACGAGATGATTTTGTTAGATATTTTTGTTTTGAAAATTAAAAAAAAAAAGTTGTTAGAATACAAATTTCACTGATGAGGAAGTCTAAATTAGCGTCGAAACCTGTTGTTTTCCATTAGAATGAAAGAGAAGTTTTTAGTGCAGTTCTGTTACAGAAAATGACTTTGCTAGAGATTATGTTGTTGAAGACTTATTTTGAAAAAACAGTTGTTATATTTACATAAAAACAAAAAGAAGCTTTCTACAACTTTCTCTGATGAGGAGGTCTCAAAAACCCTCGAAACCTGTTGGTCACTATTAGTACAGAAAAATATACTTTTTTTGCATAGGCTACATCAGGTGAATTCGTTAGATATTATGGTATATATATTTTGTAAATCAATTATAAATTTTGTTCAAGTGTAATAATCACACAAATATTGATATTAATTCAAAAATAAATGTTTTTCTCTGTGTCGAATTATTTATGTGATTGATTTGTAGACATGATTTTTGAAATATATGTGCCTTTTTATTCTACATGGGTAACTACATACGAGATTTTATGAAAAGCATTCATTTTTCACTTATTTCAACTATAAATAAATAATATATTAATTCGTTAATTTATAATTTTAATACAAAATTGAATTCCATGAAAAAAAACAAAAACAATAACAAATCATTATTTAAAAATACTATAATGTATATAAAAACATTAATTCAATTTAATAAAAAGTTAGCACACTATACTTGTTGATAAATAAAAATAAAAAGTGATTATTTTTATTTTAGTTGTGCTCTTAATTAATTATTATCCACTGTACGCTGCATTATTCAATGTAGGGAGGTTTCCCCTATATTTAATGTAAATAGTGTCATAAATTTGAAAAAATAGTGTCAAAATAGTGTCATAACATTTTTTAAATAGTAAACTTTTTTTAGTTAGTTTTTTTTTAGTTAGTTAGTTCTTTTTTTAGTTAAAAATAAAAATGGTTTAAAATTAATATGTTTCATTTGAAAATTAACTTTTTTATTGAAAATACAACTGTTTTGTAGAAAAATCTTATTTTTGGCTTTAAAATTCAACAATTTAGTAAAAAATTGGACAACATGGTTGAAAATTTATGTACATTTTGTAAATTTCTCAAAAATCACGGACGCGATTTCTTCCTTTTACCCATTCATAAGTTCTGAAAAGATTTAAAAAAAATTGAAAACTTGAAAAAATTTCAAAAAAGTACAAAATGTAGATTTTGGAAGATTTTGAACAAACAATTTAGTAGCTTTTTAAACATTTTGAAAGGTTTCAAAAGAGTAAAAGATTTGACTAAAATCCTTAGGAAATTTTAAAATGATTTTTTATTTTGAAAAATTAATTTGTTTAATTTTGCAGGATTTATTAAAAGTTATGGGAAAAATTCGAATTATTCTAAAAGGGAAGATTTTTAAGTAATATTTTTAAGCTTTTTAACGATTTTGAAAGGTTTGAAGATAATAAATTTTTTCTTTAAAGATTCCTGGAAAATTTGATTATTAGGTTGAAAATTCGACAACTTTGTTAAAAAGTTAACTATTTTGTTGAATATTTGTTGTTGATTTTTTTTTTTTTATTTCTTTCACGGAAAATTTAACTTTTCCATTTTTTGTTGAACGCTTATCATTGATTCATCATTTTAGCTTGAAATTCATCTCATAGGATGAAAGTTTAATTACTTTGTTAAAAACTAATTTTTTTGTTAGTTGAAGGTTAATTATGTTGTTGAAAATTAATTTGTTTTTGGTTTCAAGTTGAATTTTTTTTTTTTATTTGAAAATTCATCTTTTTGGTTAAAAATTAATCTTTTTTGATTAAAAGTTAAAGTGCTGAACATTGGACTATTTGTGTCAAGATAATAACAAAAATTTCTTCAAGATATCTTGGAAAATTTTTTATTATTTTTGTTTTGTTTTGAAAACTTAATTTGAAGAGAATATTTAAAGTCTTAAACATTTCAAAAGATTTGCGAAATTTTAAAAACAGAATAAAAGATTTTAAAGCATTTTTTTTATTCTGCAGAGTTTAAACAATTGTAGACAAAATCATAATCATTTTAAACGATATTTAGAAGAATTTGAAAAGATTTCAAAAAATTGTAATCAAAATATAGATTTTTAAAATTTTCAAACGAAAATTTCGAAGCTTTCAAAAAATTTGGAAATGTACTGAGAGAATAAAAAAATTTTCTTAAAATTCCTCGGCAATTTTTTTAATTCTAAAAAAAAATTCTAATCTTTTTTCTCAATAAGACACAGTTTTGGTTAACGATTTAACTATATTGTTGAAAATTCGGCTTTTTTATGAATCCACTTTTTTTCTATTTGCCATTAAAATCTTGTTAAGTTTTAATATTAAATATTTAATTATTTGTTCAAAATTTTTCTTTTTGGTTGAAGATTCATCATTTTATTCAAAAATTCATCTTTTTGATTGCAAATGGAACTATTTTCTTCAAAATGAATCTTTTTTGGTAAAAAATTCATGTATTTGTTTAAAAATTTTAGAATTTGGTTTGAAATCAACTTTTTTGTTATTAATTCATATTTTTGGGTTATAAAATTCAACTGTTTTGTGGAAAATTGATCTCTTTTGGCATTATGGTCGAAAATTCAACTATTTGGTGAAAAATTAATTTTTTGAGTTTAAGATTCATTATTTTACTTGAAAATTCATTTTTTTTTTGTTAAAAAATTCAACTATTTTGTTTAAAATTCGTCTTTTTGATAGAAAATTAATCTTCTTGGTTGAAAATTCATCTTTATGTTCGAAAATTCAACTATTTGGTGACAAATTAATTTTTTTAGTTGAAGAATTATCATTTTACTTGAAAATTAACTTTTTGTTTGTCAAAAATATAACTTTTTTGTTAAAAACTCGTCTTTTTGGTAGAAAATTAATCTTCTTATTTGAAAATTCATCTTTATAGTCGAAAATTCAACTATTTGGTGAAAAATTAATTTTTTTAGTTGAAGAATTATCACTTTACTTGAAAATTCATTTCTTTGATGTTAAAAATTCAACTATTTTATTAAAAATTCGTCTTTTTGATAGAAAATTGATATTGTTATTTGAAAATTCATTTTTATGATCGAAAATTCAACTATTTTGGGAAAAATTAATTTTTTTGGTTTAAGATTCATTATTTTACTTAAAAATTCATTTTTTCATTGTTAAAAATGTCACTTTTTTGTTAAAAATTCGTTTTTTTGGTAAAAAATTAATCTTCTTATTTGAAAATTCATCTTTATAGTCGAAAATTCAACTATTTAGTGAATAATTGATGTTTTTGGTTCAAGATTCACTATTTTCCTTGAAAATTCATTTTTTTTGTGGTTAAAAATTCAACACTTAGAAAAGATAGAAATGCCTTAAGCAAAATTCAGTAGAGTTAATCGTGATGAAATTAGAAAGATCAAAAATAGACTAGCTAATGAAATTAATAGAGAAATTGCTAAATTTGAAAACTCTGATTGGGATACAAAATTACAAACAGTAGATATTAAAGATAATAGCTTATGGAAAATGTAAAAATACTTAACAAATAAAAATAAAAATCATAAGCCTACAATGCGTGGACCTAAAGGCCACATTCTTATCACTGGGGATGTCTGTCACATAAGTGTAGTGAGATTTGAGAATACTATGTCCTTTATTTGTCGAGAAATCACATTGTACAAAATTTTCTCCTTTTAACTTTTAGGAAGCTTTAACTTGCAATTCCGTTTTTCGTAAAACAATTCCGAGTCCGATGACTTTGTAATGACAATTAACAATTAAGTAGAAAATGTATTTGAATTTTTCTTTACAGAAAAGTATTTTTTGGGTGAAATATGACATATTGCATTTTTCGGGCACTTCATCTTCTTTGTTTGATAATGCAACTATTTTTTGGAAAATTCGTCATATCTATTTCGTTAATTTCGTAAAAAATTAAGCTAATCGGCATGAAAATTCTCCTTTTTTTTATGAATTCAATTGTTTTTGATTAGAGATTAAAAAATTTTCTTGATGAAAATGTATCCGCTAGGGTCTCTCTGTCGTTATTGTTATTTTCATTGTTGTCGCCTGTATACCGGATACCTATTGAAACACTAATCATTTTCAACTGAAATGAAGAATCTTCAACAGGAAAAATTAATTTTTAACAAAGTATTTTAATTTTCAACCAAGTAGTTTAAATTTTCAACCAAAAAAGAAAATTTTCAACAACAACAAAAAAAGTTTGAATAAAATTCTCAAATTTTCTACAAATTAGATAAATTTTTAATTATAAAATTGAATTTATAACTAAAAGCAAGACTTTTCAACCAATAAATTTTTAACAAAATAAGTCATTTTTCAACCAAAAAAATTAATTTTCGAGAAATAAGATTAATTTTTTACCAAAAAACGAAATTTCAATAAAACAAATGAATTTTCGAGTAAGAAAGATCAATTTTCCCCAAAAATTAAATAGTTAAATTTTAATTTGAAAAAATCTCATTTTGAACAAAAAAAACGAATTAAAAAAAATAGTTACATTTTCATTTAAAATAATTAATTTGTAATTTAAAAAAAAAACAGTTTTCATCAAAGACAATTAAATTTTCAACAAAAAAAAGGAAAATTTTAAATCCACTTGTAATCCCGATTAATCCTCTTGTAATCCTGAATAATCCACTTGTAATCCTGAATAATTCACTTGTAATCCGCTGTACTCTATTTTCTCTGAGTTTTTTAGTTGAAAATTCATATATTTTGTTACAAATTCATTAAAAATTAATTTGTTTATAAGAAATTTAACTATTATATTTTAAATGAGATTTTTCTTTTTTATTTACAAATTCAACTATATTTCTGAAAAATCATCATCATTTTAGTTGAAAGTTCATCTTTTATGGTACAAAATTAATCTTCTTGATTAAAAATCATCCTTTTGTTTGAAAATACATAATTCTATTTGAAAATTCATCTTTTTGGCTAAAAATTTACTGATTTTGTTAAAAATTCTTTTTTTTTTGAGTTGAAGATTCCCCTTTTTTGGTAGAAAACTCAACTATTTAATTGAAGGATAACTTTTTTGTTAAAAATCCTTATTAACTGGTTGAAAATTCAACTGTTTTATTAAATTTGTCTTTTTGGCTTAAAAATTCAACAATTTGGTGAAAAAAACATTTTTTTAAAAAGTCGTATTTTTGAATGAATTCTACTGTTTTTTTTTATATTAAAATATTTTTGGGTTATTTTAACAACCGCTCGGTTATCTGAACTGGTGATCCGCTATAATCCGAGAAATCGGAGTAATCCACTTTTAATTCAGGTAAATTCAAGTAATTTATAGTAATCCACAGTGATCCGCCGTAATCCGCTTGTAATCCAGATAATTCGGATTCATTTATTTAATTCAAGTAATCCACTTGTAACCCACAGTAATCCAGGCGTAATCCAAAAAATTCAAGTAATGCTGAGTAATCGACCTATAATCCGCGAAATAAACTTGGTATCCAGTTATAATTTTAATTAATTTAGTTCTAATCAATGGTAATTTACTTGTTAAGTGGAGTAATCTGACGTAATACACTTTTAACCCACTCGAATCGACTGTGTAATCCAGTTAATTTAATTGATCTTAAATCCTTTAAATCTCACCTTCAATTCTTAGGCATTTTATAAAATTCTCTTGAATTTGTTTTGAATGCGCCCTGAATTCTTATTAATTGATCCTGAATTCCTTTAAATTCTTTTTAATTTTTCTAAATTCACTAAATTCTATTTAATTCGATGAATTTTTCATATTTTAGAATTATTTTGAATTCAGTTTATTGCTTTTCAAATTCAGCTGGATTTTTTATGAATATCATCGAATTCTTACCATTTCCCTTTAATTCTTCTAAATTCACTCAGATTTTATTGTAATCAATGGAATTTTTTCGCTTTCAAACATTTTTTCCAATTCATTCGAATTCTTTTGAATTTAACTTGAATTGTTTTATAATCATTTACTTGAATTTTAATCATTTACTTGAATTCTTCTGAATTTATTCTATTTAATTCAATGGATTTTTTGATTGTTTAAAAAGTTTTTATTTAATTGATGTTAATTCCTTTAAATCTCACCTTCAATTCTTAGGAATTTCATAAAATTCTTTTGAATTTGTTTTGAATGCGCCCTGAATTCTTATTAATTGATCCTGAATTCCTTTAAATTCGTTTCAATTCTTCTAAATTCACTCAATTCCATTTAATTCAATAAATAATAAATAAATATTTTTGAATTTAATTCACCTGAATTCTTTTAAATTCTTTGGATTTCTCCTGAATTTGATTAATTTACTTGAATTTTTCTAAATTTACTCAATTCTATTTAATTCCTCTTAAATTATAATTTGAGTTAATTTTTTTTTCTTTCTTGACTGAAAACCCTTTTTTGATTAAAAATTGAACTATTTGTTAGAAATTTGTCATTTTCGTTTGAAAGTGCAACTGATTGAAAATTATTTAGTTTTGGTAGAGGATTCAACTATTTTGTTGAAAACTCATTTTTTTATTAAAGATTTATCATTTTAGTTAAAAATTGATCTCTTTGAAAATTCATTGAAAATTCGGCTTTTATTATAAATTTCATCTATTTTGTAAAAAATTAATATTTTCGTGTTGAAAAAATGTAACTATTTTATAGATAATTTGTCTCGTTTCAAAAAAACTTTATCTCTTTTAGTTTAAAATGCAACTGCTGAAAATGATCTTTTATTGTCGTTAAGAATTAAACTATTCTGTTTAAAAAATTTCTTTTTCGGCATGAATTTAATTACTTTTATTTAAAATTAATATCTTTTTTGGTTGAAATATCAATCATGTTATCTGAATAATATTAAATAATTTGATAATAATAATCAATGGAACAAAGGTCTTCCACACTTTGAAATGCAAAATTTAATGTTTTCCTTTTAAGAAATATAACATAGAATTCTAGTATCTGTTAATTGCTTAAGATTTCCTAATTTTTTAGATACAAATATTTTAAACACATTATAATTTCACAACAAATCAGAATTTTTTTATAATTTATTTCTTTAAATTCCGTGGAAAATTTGAACTCATTTTTTCTTTAAAAAAATGCATGTTGAAAGTTAAACACTTTTTCTAGAAAATGAGTTTTTTTTCGAAGATTCATCATTTTAATTGAAAATTTATCTCTTTAATTGAAAATTTAACTATTCCAGATGAAACTTGAATTATTTTGTTGAAAAGTCGTTTCTTTTTCTGGCAATTAATTTTCTTAACTGAAAATTTAACTATTCCAGTTGAATATTCTATCATTTTGTAGTTTAAATTCATATTTTTTGCTGAACATTATTTTTTTTTTAAGTGAAAATTTAACTATTCTATTTTTAGTTGGAAATTGAAGTATATGGTTGAAAATTAATCTTCTTGATTGAAATTATAATTTATATATAATATAAATTGAATCTTCCTTACTTGAAATTCCAATTCTTGTTGAAAATTGGTCTTTTTTGGTTGAATTTTAGACTAGTAAATTGTTTGTTTAGAATTCATCTTTTTTTATTAAAATTCGAGAACCTGGTTGAAAGTTAAACACTTTTTGTATAAAATTAATTTTGTCGTTAAAGATTCATTATTTTAGTTGAAAATTCATCTCTTTAATTGAAAATTTAACTATTTTGTTGACAGTTCGTTTTTTAGTTAAAAATGCTTTTTTTTACTGAAAATTTAACTATTCGAGTTGAAACTTAAATTATTTTGTTGAAAAATCGTTTTTTTTTTTCATTTATTTTTCTTGAATGAAAATGTATGTATTCCAGTTGAATATTCTATCATTTTTTAGTTTGAAATTCATCTTTTTGGCTGAACAGGTTGAAAGTTAGTTCTTTTTGGTTGAAAATTCTACTAATATATCTTTGGTTGGGAATTCATCGTTTTCGGTTAAAAACTTTATTTGTTGAAAATTTGTTTATTTTATTGAAAATTCTTTTTTTTTAGTCGAAAAATATTTTTTTTTTCACTTAAAATTTAACTATTTCATTTTTGATTGAAACTGTATCTTTTTTGGTTGATAATTGAACAATTTTGTTGAAAATTCATTTTTTAGTCGAAAACTATTTTTTTTTAACTGAAAAATTAACTATTTCATTTTTCGTTGAAAATTTACCTTTTTTAGTTCAAGATTCATTATTTTAGTTGAAAATTCATCTCTTTAGTTGAAACTCCAATCATATTTGGTTGAAAGTTAATTCTTCTTGGTTGAAAATTCTACTATTATATCTTTGGTTGCGAATTCATCTTTTTCGGTTAAAAATTTTATTACTTGATTGAAAATTTAATTATTTTATTTAAAATTCATTTTTTTCAGTCGAAAACTATTCTTTTTTTAACTGAAACTTCAACTATTTCATTTTTGGTTGGAAATGTATCATTTTTAGTTGAAAATTGAACTATTTTATTGAAAATTCATTTTTTTAGTCGAAAACTATTTTTTTCTAAATGAATATTTAACTATTTCATTTTTCGTTGAAAATTTACCTTTTTTAGTTGAGGATTCATTATTTTAGTTGAAGATTAATGATTTTAGATCAAAATTCATCTCTTTTGTGGAAACTCCAACCGCCAAAAGAGCTTTTTAGTTAAACGGTTGTATTTTTAAACTATAATAAAAAATTTCAAACAAATGGTGGAATTTTCATTAAACAAAAAAAAAAGATTAAACTTCAACCAAATAGTTGAATTTCCAATCCAAAAAGACGAATTTTCAACCTAGAAAGACCACCTTTCTACCAAAAAATATGAGTTTTCAATCGAAAAAAGATGGATTCCCCCAAAAAAAATATAATAGTTGATATTCAACCAAAAAAGATTTTATTTTTAAATATACAACTTAAGAATTCAACCAAAAAAGATGAATTTTTAACAAAATAGTTAAATTTTCAACCAAAAAGATGAATCTCCAACAACAAAAAATGTATTTTCAACAAAGTTGTTCAACTTTCAATCAAGTAGTTGAATTTTCAATCAAAAATTATGAATTCTCAACGAAAAATATAATATTTGATATTTCAACTAAAAAAATTTTAATTTTTCATCAAAAATAGTTTGATTCAATTAAAAATAGTGCAATTCAATCAAAGACGATGAATTTCTAAAAAAAAATAGTTGAATCCTCAACCAAAACCAATTAATTTTTAGTTAAACAGTTGTATTTTTAAACAAAAAGATTAAATTTTTACCAAAAAAGATTAATTTTCAACGAAGTAATGAAATTTCAAACCAACGAGATAAATTTTTAAGAAAAGAGTTTGAGTTTTGAAGCTAAAAATGCGAATGTTTCAGAAAAATGTTAACTTTGATACCCTAAAAGCTTTGAAAACTTAATGATTTGGTAAAAATTAACATTTTTGTTGAAAAATTCTATTTTTGATTGAAAATTAAAATAGTTTGGTAGAAAAATCAATTATTTGATTGAAAAGTAAACTATTTATCTGAAAATGTAACATTTTGGTAGAACATTAATTTTTTTTTATTTTGCTTGAAACTTAATGTTTTATATGAAAATTTAACTATCCCATTTTTGATGAAAAACTTTCCCTTTATAGATTGAAAATTCATCTATTTGGTAGAAAATTTACATATTTTGTTAAAAATTCGCCTTTCTTTGTTCAATTCAAATGGTTGAAATTTTGATTTTTTTCAAATGAAAATTAATTTTTTTAGCTGCAAATCTGACGATACCCTTCCTGGTTGTAAATTCGTCTTTCTGGGTACAAAAATTAACCTATTTTGTTGAAAATCCATCTTTTAGGTTGAGCATTTAAACTTTTTGCAAAAAGTTCATATTTCTTCGCTGAATTGTAATTTTTTTAAATAAAAATGCAATGATGCCATTTTTAGTTGAGAGCAGATTTTTTAGTCATACTTTTTATTTATTTATTCAATATTTAAAATTGTGTAATTATTGTCAATTATAAAATGATGCGTTACAGATAAACGTGTTTAAAAAAAATATAATTAATTTTGTTTCAGATATAGCTGAGGATTATGAAGAATAATTAGAGGCAAATTTTTCTTGACTTGGTAAGTTTGGAGTTATAAATGATAAAAAATGTATGTATCGAAATTTAACAATTCAATTTTTATTTCAAAATTAATACTTTTGGTTAAATTAAAAAATTATTCTTTTTTGATTGAAATTTAAACTACTTGCTTATAAATTTAAATTGGTTAAAAAGTCATTTTTTGTTAAAGATTTATCATTTTAGTTGAAAATTCGTCTCTTTTGGTTGAAAATGAATTTTTTTGAAGAAAATTCAACTATTTTGTTAAAAATTCGTCTAATTGGATAGAAAATTCATTTTTTTGTTTTTGAAAATTCTTCATTTTGGCTGAGAATTCAACTATTTTGTTTAAAAAATTTTTAGTTTTTTTTGTTGTTAAAAATGATCTTTTTTTGAAGAAAATTTAACTATTTTGTTGACAATTCGTCTACTCTAATTCGTTAGGAAATTAATTTTTTTTGTTTTAAAATTCTTCATTATGTTTGAGAATCCAACTATTTTGTATAAAATTCATCTTCTTCAGTTGAATTCAACTGGTTGAAATTCCATTTTTTATTTTTTAATGAAAATTAGTTTTTCAAAGTAAAAAATGTAACAATTCAATTTTTATTTCAAAATTAATACTTTTCGTTAAATAAAAAATTGTACTTTTTTGATTGAAATTGAAACTACTTGGTTAAAATTTAAAATTGGATAAAAAGTCATTTTTTGTTAAAGATTTAACATTTCAGTAGAAAATTCGTCTTTTTTTATTGAAAAAGAACTTTTTCATAGAAAATTAAACTATGTTGTTGACAATTCTTCTAATTGAAATTTAACTTTTCCAATTTTGGTTGAAAATTCAAATAATTGTTTGAAAATTAATTATTAATTAATTAATTAATTAATTAATAAAATAATTTTGTTGAAAATTTTGTTGAAAATATTCGTTGAAAAAGTAAAAAATTAATCTTCTTGGATGAAAATTCATCTTTTTGTTGAAAATTTGGTTGGAAATGAAACTTTTTTTGGTTCAAGTTGATTCTTTGATTGAAAATGTAACCAATTTTTTGTTTCTAAACAAAGTTGTTTATTTTTCAACAAAGTGTTTCAACTTTCAACCAAATACTTGAATTTTCAACAAAAAAAAAAACGTATTTTTAACCAAGAAGATAAATTTTCTACCACGAACCACGAATTTTCAACTAAAATGGTGAAACTTCAACTAGAATAGTTTCATTTTCAGTTCAAAAAATTAATTTTTAACAAAAAAAAAAGAATTTTCCGCTAAATACTTAAATTTTTGGCAAAAATAGTTCAATTTTCAACCAAAGAGATGAATTTCAAAACTAAACTGATGGATCGTCAACCAAAAAAATGAATTTGTAACAAAATAGTTAAACTTTTAACCAAATAGTTACATTTTTACCCAAAAAGATGAATTTTTAACAAAGAAGATTAATTTTCTACCAAAAAGACGAATCTTCAACAAAATATATGAATTTTCAACCAACAAGTTGAATTTTAAATAAAAAAATACATTTTAGAACCAAAAACTGCAATTTTCAACACAAAATGGAATTATCTATCTTGTTCTATCTCTTTATTTAAAATAATAGACTCAATTATCAAATTTCTATATTTATAATTTATAGAATATATATCACTTAAATCTTTTAATAATTTCCTACTAACATTTGAAGCTTCATTTTTTATAAGTTTATCTCTCTCATTATTATGTAATAAATTTCCAAACAATTGCTTTTCATATCCAGAATTATTCTTTACTCTAAGCTCTAATGTATTATTATAAGTTTTATCAATCCCAAAAATAGAAACACCAAACTCTAAACTATCTTCTTTAATTAAATGACTAATTAAACAATTCTTTTCAACTCTTCTTCTTATTGATATATTTTTTAACTCAGATATATTTTTACTTTTGCTTATGTTAAATTTTAAATTTTCAACATAACACTCCATATTTATATCTTTTTCTTCCTTTTTTAAAATATAATCATTTTTTGAACCATAATGACTTATATAATAATCTTTAAAACATTCATTCTTTTCTTTAACTATTGAATTAAAATATTCAATAACAGACAATGGAGCTATAACTCCTTTGTTATTCTTCTCTTCCTTTATCATGTTTTTCATTTCTGATAAAAATAAAGAAACAAATTCATTTTGTTTTGAAATTAGATCTAAATACTTCTTCATACTAAATACTCTTTTTTTTATTTTTATTGTTAACTATAATTGGATTGAGTTCTTTAATATTAATAAAAGAATCTTTATAATCCATTAAATTAAATTCTTCTCTCAAATACTCATGTAAAAAAAGATTTTTTAAATAAAATAGTTCAATTTTCTATCGAAGAGATGCATTTACAACTAAAATGATGAATCTTAAAAAAAAATAATTTTCATGAAAAGGACTCAAGTTTCCATCAAAAAGATTATTTTTCAACCAATAATATTAATTTTCTATCAAAAAAGATCAATTTTCAAAAATAGAAGATAAATTTTTAACTAAAAATAGAACAGTTAAGCTTACAGTCAAAATATAATTTACAACTAAAAAAGACAAATTTTCAACCAAATAGTTGAATTTTTTACCAAAAACAATGACTTTCTAACAAAATTGTTGTAACAAACAATTAAACAAAATTACAAAATTAAAAAGTTAAAAATTAATCTACTTTATAGAAAATTCAACTATTTTACGAAAAAGTAATTTTTTGGTTCAAAATTCTAATTTTTGTGGAAAATTAGACTTTTTAGGTCAAATATGTGAATTTTCGACCGAAAAGAATAATTTTCTACACAAAAAGATACATTTTCAAAAAAGAATAATAATTTTCAAACCTAAGAAACAAGATGAATTTTTAAAAAAATACATGAATTTTCAACCAAAACGATAAATTTTCAAACTAGAATCGTAATTTTCTACAAAAAAATGACCACAAAATTCATGAATTTTCGACGAAGAAAAAACATTTCACCAAAGATGGAATAGTTGAATTTTCAGTTTAAAAAATTCATTATTAACAACAACAAAATGAATTTTCAACAAAATTGTGTTTTAAAAAATGAATATTAAGAAAAAATTGAAAAAAATTTAAAAACTTTTCAAATGTTTTCCTAAAATTTCAAAAAAGAGTGCAGATGATTTTAAAGCAAAATTTTTAATTTTTCAAAATTGAAAAATGTAAATAATGTAGATTGTTGAAGATTTTGGCAGAAAAAAACATTTTTAAGAATTTAAATTTTAGGAAAAATTCTATTCAGTTTAAGAGATAAGATAAACAGTTCAAAATCAATTCAAAAATAATTTAAAACTGGTCAAGATTGAACAATTAAAAAAAATTTAGATTTTTGAAGATTTTGGCAAAAAAAAAACATTTTTAGGGATTTTAAAAGGTTTGAAGAGAATAACAAAAATATTGAAATTGCTGGCAAAATGTAAACTGATTTTTTGTTTTCAAAAATGAATTTTAAGAAAAAATTGAAAAAAATATTAAAACTTTTCAAAAATTTTGACAAAACAATCGAGTAAGTTTAAAAGATATTTAGAAGTTTCGAAACTATTAACAAAAAATCTAACTGTTAGAGATAAAATAATCTTTTTAATGTAGATTTTTGAATATTTTGGCAAGAAATAAGATTTTCATAATTTTAAACAGTTTCCAGAGAATAATAAAAATATTCAGATTTGTGGCAAAACGTAAATTTATTTTTTGGTTTGAAAAATTAAGTTTAAGAAAAAATTGAAAAAGATTTCGAAACTTTTCAAAAAATTCGATTGATTTTAAGAGATACTTAGAAGTTTGCTGTAATGAGTGGAGACGCGAGATCACCCGTGAGGAAAGTGCCTATATTATGAATAATTGACGTATATGGCTTATGGTTCGACATTTAATTTATCTCTTTATATCATCGAGTAACAGGTTCGAAGATCCGCGCGCCACACTTGTTGAATGAACGGAAGTTCCACAAGTTGTTCGTGATGAACAAACGCTGGATCCAACGATACGCATGCCCCTCTGGATCGAAACTGGGGGTGAACTTGTCACGCGAATGGAGCATGAAACGATTGTTGATGTACACCAACTTGCCAGGTTGAATGTCCAGCGGCCGCGCTACGCTTTTAAGCGCGTTGTAAAACCTCAACAGGGTATTTTGTGCTTCGTGATCAGCGGCAATTACCATGTCCGGGTAAAACGCAGCAGTGACTCTAGGGTGAGTCAGCGGGCCGCTCAGAATTGGGTACACATGAGTTTCTTTCGCGCCTGCGGCACTGTTCCTCCAGCGGTAGGGCTGACGAATGATGAAATGTTTGCCATATAGGATTTCAATATCGGCCTGTTCCAGAACCTGAAGGGCTTCCCTCGCATCGGCCACCCAGGTTTTCGGGCCCACCCCGGCAGGGTCACCGCGAACGCCGAGAAGCAGAAGAGCCAGCGGCGAGGTGTCGCCACGGGAGTCATAAGCCTGAAAGGCATTTTCGGTGTGCAGGTCCAACTCCAGGTCCGAACCGTTGCCGGTATACTCGCCTACGGCCTCCGGATGCGGTACCAAGTGGTGTGCAAGGTGGTGTCGAAGATTTTCAGGCTGTAGTCGGCGACGGAGTCGTCTTCATGGATTGCAAACTGGCCGAAGCTCGCCCCGGCAGCCAGGCTTTGCGCCAGCTTGAGCTTGAGGTCCTGAAAGCCGGAGCAACCAATGGCGCGGCAGAAGCGCACGATGGTCGGCTCGCTGATGCCCACGCTGTGCGCCAGGTCGGCCATGGAACTGTGCATCACAGCCGCAGGGTCAAGCAGCACATGATCGGCAACCTTGAGTTCCGATTTGCGTAACAGGTGGCGCGACTGGGCGATATGTTGCAACAGGTTCAAAGGGCAGGACTCTTGTTATTGGCAGGCGCCAGGGATGTAGCAAGCTTGTAGTTATACTACAAGAATTGTCGTTTTGCCCGTTAGATGCATCACTAAATCGCCCTGCTCCCCTCTGATTCAGCGGGCAGCCGCTATGTAGCCATAAAGGCGGCCTACGCTGCGTTAAGAAAAATCTGCGTTTTTGCGTAACAAATCCGCCAGCCCTTCGGCCCTCATGGGCGGGCTGATCAGGTAACCCTGTACCTCGTCACACTGCTCACCGCGCAGGAAATCCAGCTGCTGCTGATCCTCCACTCCTTCGGCCACTACCTTGAGCGCCAACCCGTGGGCCATGGCGATGATCGCACGGGTGATGGCCGCATCCTCGCGCCCCTGGCCAAGCCCCCGGATAAAGGCCTGGTCGATTTTTACGTAGTCCACCGGGATACGCTTGAGGTGTCGATTTTTGGAATACCAGATTGGACCACGTTAGACCCGTTTCGACACCCAGACTGCACTTGGAAAAACTATCCTTCTGTATTTCGCCACTAGAACCCGCCGAGACCCTGGTATGACGCCCATACTGTCGATTTTTTGAATCTCAGATTGGACCACGTTAGACCCGTTTCGACACCCAGACTGCACTTGGAAAAACTGTCCTTATGTATTTCATCATCAGAACTCGCCTAGACCCTGGTGTGACGCCTATACTGTCGATTTTTCGAATACCAGATTGGAGCACGTTAGACCCGTTTCGACACCCAGATTGCACTTGGAAAAAGTATTCTTATGTATTTCACCACTAGAATCCGCCTAGACCCTGTTGTGACGCCCATACTGTCGAGTTTTTGAATCCCAGATTGGACCACGTTAGACCCGTTTCAACACCCAGACTGCACTTGGAAAAACTATCCTCATGTATTTCACCACTAGATCCCGCCTAGACCCTGGTACAACGCCCATACTGTCGATTTTTGGAATCTCAGATTGGACCACGTTAGACCCGCTTCGACACCCAGACTGCACTTGGAAAAACTGTCCTTATGTATTTCACCATCAGAACCCGGCTGGACCCTGGTGTGACGCCTATACTGTCGATTTTTCGAATACCAGATTGGGCCACGTTAGACCCGTTTCGACACCCAGACTGCAGTTGGAAAAACTATCCTTATGTATTTCATCACTAGAACCCGCCTAGACCCTGGTAGGTTGCTTTATTATTGTGAGTCTCCTCGCCTCTCAAAAATCTAGTTGCTTTATTATTGTGAGTCCCCTCGCCTCTCCCAAACCGGGTTGCTTGATTATTGTGTGCATTCACGCCTTTCACAAATCGGGGTGCTTTTTAATGTGAGTGCCCTCGCCTCTCACAAATCGGAGTGCTGTATTATTGTGAGTCCCCTCGCCTCTCACAAATCGGATTGCTTTATTATTGTGAGTCCCCTCGCCTCTCACAAATCGGATTGCTTTATTATTGTGAGTACCCTCGCCTCTCACAGATCGGATTGCTTTATTATTGTAAGTCCCCTCGCCTCTCACAAATCGGGTTGCTTGATCATTGTGAGCCTCCACGCCTCTCATAAATCGGGGTGCTTTTTAATGTGTGTACCCTCGCCTCTCACAAATCGGGTTGCTTTATAATTGTGAGTCTCCTCGCCTCTCAAAAATCGTGTTGCTTTATTATTGTGAGTCCCCTCGCCTCTCACAAACCTTGTTGCTTGATTATTGTGAGCCTTCACGCTCCTCACAAATCGGGGTGCTTTTTAATGTGAGTACCCTCGCCTCTCACGTATCGGAGTGCTTTATTATTGCGAGTCCCCTCGCCTCTCAAAAATCGAGTTGCTTTATTATTGTGAGTCCCTGGCCTCTCACATATCGGGTTGCTTGATTATTGTGAGCCTCCACGCCTCTCACAAATCGGGTTGCTTGATTATTGTGAGCCTCCACGCCTCTCACAAATTGTCTGAGGATGAGGCATCAAATGACAAGAATTGGGATGGTGCCATCAAAGCTGTGGCAGCAACTATTCCTGTTAAAGGTTAGTCCTGTCGCTGTTATTACACTTCTTATTCTCACTATATATTTATACATGAAATTTTTTTATAGTCACCCAAAGGGATATTGCATTCCAAGAAATGATGCTAGCTGCAATGAAATACTCGTACAAGTTGGCAAATAAGAATGAGAAGCGTAGCAAGATATTCGAGGTAAAATTTCTTAAATTAGAGCTTAACATTATTTGATAATTTTATCCTTATCATATAATTTTTTTGATGTTTTCAGTTACCAGCACACTATTTGCAACCGGCAGCGAATATGGTACAATAATTAATTATTTAATGGCACCAGGTTTGTCTTACATATGTACTTATTTCTTGCATTTTATTCCAGGAGGAAATCTCACCAAAATCAGGATTTCATTCACCACGAAATACGGTGGCATATATTGATAGCAAAGTCTAAAGTGCAGCTGTGAAAGAAAGCGATAAATAGAGATTTCTTGTACGTGAAGTGTTACTAGAAGTTTATGGGCAAACCATTTCAAATTATTCTGCCAAAGGAAAACGCGGACAACGATCAGCAATCAATCCTATTTTATTTCGAGGATTATTTCGTAAGTTATTCACATTTTCATTTCAATACTACTGAAATTTATCTTGCTTATTTAAATTTTGTAATTGCAGAGTGGGCTCGCGAAATATCAAGAAATTTAAAAGACTCTTTTAAAGAATTATTAGGAGGTGAAGATATAGGGCAACAGAGCTGCGAGATTGATAATAATACATTAAAAAACCCAATTGAATATGTCTGCGTCACTGAGGTTATTGATATAATTAAGAGTTTAAACAATGGTAAGGCTGCTGGTGTAGGCAGTATCAATGCTGAAATGCTTAAATACGGTGGCTAATACATACCTCACAGGGTGTGCGAATTGATAAATTTATGCATCGAGACGGGATAAGTCCCAGACGATCGGAGAAAAGCGATCATCGTATCAATATACAAAAGAAAGGGAGATAAAAACAACTGAAATAATCACAGAGGTATCAGTTTACTAAGTATCGTAGGAAAAATATACTCAAAAATACTTATTCGTAGGGTAACAGAAATTACAGAAGAAAAGATATGGGAAGTGCAAAGTGGATTTATGCCAGGAAGATCATGTACAGATCAGATATTTAGCTTGAGACAGATCACAGATAAAAGCTTAAGAGTAGGAAGGAAAGATTTATGTGCATTTGTTGACCTAGAAAAAGCATTTCACAAGGTAAATAGAAGTAAATTTTGGGAAGTCCTTAAAGATTACGGAGTCCATGGATGGCTCTTACAAGCAATACAAACAATATATGAAGGCAGTAAAGCAAGTGTAAGGATTAATGGGAAACTGAGTGACTGTTTCGATATTGTGCAAGACGTGAAACAAGGATGCGTTATGTCCTCATGGCTATTTATCATATTTAACAAAAAAGTTACTTTTCAACCAAATAGTTGAACTTTCTACCAAAATAGTGGAGTTTTTAACGAAATATATGAATTTTCAACCAAGTAGTTAAATTTTGAACAAAATAGCTGTATCCTCAACCAAAAGAGATTGATTTTTTACCCATAACTGGCCCATAAATATCTCTTAAGAGAAGATATACAAGATATACAAAAAACTAACTAAGTTATATTACAAGGGACCCTATAAGTGACAAACAAGGTAACTTTTCAGTTGTTGTCATTGTTCGGCAGTATCGCCAGAATTAATTGTTTCGTTGACTTTATTTTTATCAGCCATCAAAAATTATTTTCCTTATTGAATTTCAAGTTAAAATCACGACTCACGTATTTAATTTTAGAAATTCTATTCCCCCGTTTCACGGTCCTATCATTTTTTTTTAAATATTTCATTTTCAATTAAATGGATGAATTTTTTATTAACTAGTTGAATTTTCAATCAAAAAGATGAATTTTCAATAGAGGATTTGAATTTCCAACCGAGAAAGATTTTTCAATCACGTTTTTCTACCAAATCGGAGAATTTTTAACAAAAAAATATGCATTTTTCACAGATAGAAATAAATTTTCATAACAAAAGGAACACTCTCGTACAAAAGAGTTAATTTTTCAAGCCAAAAGGATGCATCTTCAACAAAAAAGTTACTTTTCAACCAAATAGTTGAACTTTCTACCAAAATAGTGGAGTTTTTAACGAAATATATGAATTTGAGAAAAGTTGCTGCAGCGTACGGAGTGCCTATTGCTACGCTTTCTAGAAAAAAAGGAAACCGTGAGACATCCAAACAAAAAACTGGACCACCGACAGTATTTTCTGATACTGAAGAACAAAAAATTGTAGACTTGATTCTATTCAGAGCTAAGCGAGGGTTACCAGTAACTAGAACAGAACTATTAGATTCTATCCAACAATATGTGAATCTATCAAACAAAAAAAATCCATTTATTTACGGCCGCCCGAGTCATCATTGGTATTAGGGTTTTCGAAAACGACACCCTCAATTGTCAATCAGAAAAACACAAAATTGATCTCATAGTAGAGCAGCAGTAACCGGTGATGACCTGAAAGATTGGTTTGATGAACAAGCGAAGTATTTAAGTGAAAAAAAATTAATGGATATTCATTCTACCAGAATTTTTGACTGTGACGAGACTTATGTAAGTTTATGTCCTCCATCAGAGAAGGTATTATTAGAAAAAGGAAGCCGTTCTGCTTACAAGGTAGTAGATTCTGAGAAAGAAGGCTTCACTGTTTTGTTCATGTACAGTGCTAATGGTGATCGTGCACCCCCCATACTAATGTGTCCTTACAAATCAGAAGTCCCAGAGAAAATTGTTAAAAATTGTCCAGAAGCTTGGGGTATCGGGCTCTCAGATAATGAGTGGATGACTTCTGAGTCATTCTATGAGTACATAACAAATATATTTTATCCATGGTTAGTGAAAGAAGGAACTGAGTTGAGAATTGAAGAAATTTAGGACATTTAACTTTGACCATTACATCAAGATGAGCGAAGGCAGGATTTAAATAATTGTGCCATCTTCCGCTATCTTCCACTACCGCCAACCTAACATCTATAACCTCTATATAACAGTCACTACTTGAACTGTTAGAGGCAAGCATTAAAACATTGTATTTGAATATAATTCCTACATCGAAAAAAGCGTTTACAAAATCTGTCCTCCAATCATATCAAAACCTCTCTCGCGTGTCCCACTGGAAATAACTAGGAGCACGACCAAACACAACCACCCACAAAACAGTTCTATGGTTCTTACCAATCATTTCAATTTCAAGCCACCAACGCAACGGCGCGCTGAAGAAGCATTGGAGGCAAAAACACGGATTAAAGAGAAAAATAGAAATAAAATAATGAGACCAATTATAAATAACCATAAACTCCAGTTTCCACGACCACAAATGTTAACATCTATACCCAGACCTAAGGCGAATACAACTCCGTTATCATTCAAAACACTACATCAAAATATTCTACTAGCAGATCGACCACAAATGAAGTGAAATGAATACGGATTACTTGTAGATTCTGGATCTTCACCTAATCTAATAACAGAATCAGCTCTACCATTAAATCAACCAACTCATCGATTTATGAAAACTTTGTGATGGGCCTTGATAAACAGGAATCGAGCAGTGCAACATATCTAAATCATCTGGAAAGAATACACCTTTTTCATATTATCGATATTAGTGTCGAGTCAGCCCCACGTATTCGGTGTCGACTTAGCGCCACGCGTCAATTTTGCATATTGATATCCGAAAAACATTTAAAATCATGGGAAAATCAAAACTTAACAACACTTTCATATTCAGCATCTTTTTCACGTAAGATGAACATACCTCGATTATAGTTGACGATGATATACGATCGACAAACACAATTCTCCACAAATGCCGAACAAAACTTTTCACCTTCGAAAACACGTTTTATGTCGCAAAATGTGGCAGATTATGCAGAATACGACGATACTTCGTCGATGAAGGTACAGTATCACGGTCCAATTTATTAAAAAAAAATCAATTTCACGAGGTTTATATTTTTCTCTTTAAAAAAACAGGTTTTGGCTTAGCCCTACTGTCGGCTTAGCCCCACTTTCCCCTAATCATTGACAACTGTAATTTGGTGATTTTGACTTCTCTTTTATTTTTGTGTCTAAAAAATACAAAATTTCCTATGTTATGTGGAACTCTATTATACTAAATTTATATCATATTAATTTCTGTAACTCGGTCCTACACTACTGCTTTAGGCGAAAAATTTTGCCGTCGTAGATTTTATTGTATCTTGTATCATTTTTCTATAAATTGAAATTTGTTATTTTTAATGTTACTTTCCACGATTAAAACGCAAACTACGTAACTCATCGGGAAATGGTCAATAAAAAATTTGTAAATCTTTTTCGGCTGAACAATTTTTGTTTGTTAATTTTTTTTTCTTACTATACGATTTTATGATCCTAAAATTTGACTATCCTACTATCTTACTACCCTACTATTTTACCATCTTCGAATTTTAAATGGAAGAAGTTTCTTTAAAAATACTATGACTCTATCAGATAGTTTATTTTCAATTTGATTTTACTAAAAAAGAAAATCAATTTACGAAAACCCTTATTTTATGACCCTACGATTTTATGACCTCATTATTTTACGACCCCTCAGTTTACTGTTCCAGTATGGACAGCACTAGTGGTTTTATGACCATGTGGTTCGCTATATGATCATACAACCCTGAGCTTTAACAGCCATACTATCCTACTATTCTATGAGTTCATGACCTTACAAACTTACCATTTTACGACCACGTGGCTCTACAAATTTATAAACCTGGGATATGACAAATTTATGACCACATTATCTTACGACCAACGGATTGTTAACGATATACATTAATTTTTATGGCCAACTAATACCCTTTTATTCTATGGCCCTGTAATTCTAGAGTTTTTTATGATACTATTATAATAAAGTGCTTTATTTTATGGCCCAATGACTTTATGAGACTGTGGCTTTATGAGCCTGTGATTTTATGACAATATGCTTTTGTGTCTCTGTGACTCAAGCCTCCTACGATTGTACTTACCTACGGTTTTATGACACTGTGACCCACTACTATACGATTTTATGATCCTAAAATTTGACTATCCTACTATCTTACTACCCTACTATTTTACCATCTTCGAATTTCTAATTCGTTGGAAATTAATTTTTTTTCTTCTAAATCCTTTGTTTTCGTTGATAATTCAACTATTTTGTTGAAAATTTTTCATTACGTTTGAGAATTTAACTATTTTGTAAAGAATTCATCTCTTTTAGTTGAATTCAACTAGTTGAAAATTGTTTTTTTTTTCTATTGCAAATTAGTTTTAGTTGAAAATTCATATTTTTTTGTTGAATATTCAACTACTTGGTTGAGATTTAAACTTTGTAAAAAGTAAATTTTGTTGTCGTTCAAAATTCTTCATTTTTGTTGAGAATTCAACTATTTTGTTGGGAATTTGTCTTTTTCGGCAAATTCAACTGGTTGAAATTTCGTTTTTTGTTAAAAATTAGTTTTTTTTCAACTGAAAATTTAACGATTCCATTTTTAGTTGAAAACTCAAATACTTCGTTAATCTTTAAAAATTTGTAAAAAAGTAATTTTTTGTTGAAGATTCATTATTTTTAATGAAAATTCGTCTTTTTTGGTTGAAAATGAACTTTTTTAGAGAAACTTCAACTATTTTGTTGACAAATCGTCTAACTGGGGGAAAAATCAATTTTCTTTGTTGAAATTTTTTTATTTTAGCTGAGATTTCAATTATTTTGTTAAAAATTCGCTTTTTTTGTTGAAAATTCGACCATTTTGTTGATAATTAGTCTAATTCGTTGGAAATTAATTTTTTTTCTTCTAAATCCTTTGTTTTCGTTGATAATTCAACTATTTTGTTGAAAATTCTGAAAGTAGCCCTGAAATAATACTTTTTATTTACAGTTTGGTGATAGATCGATATTCGATATTTTGTTCAACAAATCTTGACATCAGAGATTGCCTGGCCGTAGATACTGCAATGTTGCACTGTAAGAACTAGGATTCGCTTCAGAACTTGTTTCGGTATTGAAACAGTTCACGCAACAAAACAATTGCACTTCACTTTGATCCGCCAATCTAATCAAATAAGGTCGATTTGTGGATTGAAATAAGCTCGAAATGAGAACAATCTGTCTACAACTAAATCTGATCAAATAAATTCCAGACTGTCAAGTTTAGAAACCAACAGAACTGCGTGATAACATGTCAATGTCGGGCGCGCTCTAACTGTTAGATCCTTTTGACTTTTAAATTCACTCTATACTGAAATTTTTAGTCCATGTCAACTTGATGTTACGTCGGTTCCTAAGATCCTATTGAGGACTAACTTTGAAGAAGAAAATTTAAATTAGGGTTATGTCCATAATATTATGAGGATAGCTTAAAAATGGTATGATCCTCAAATCAACTGGTTTGTATCATTTTTAAGCAATATTTTCACGCAATTCAAAATCTCACAAGTTAATTTTTCAATCTATATCAACTTGTCCAGAAAATTTGCATGTTCTTCAAATCAACTCTTTATATAACTTTTAAGTCCGCAGTATGAAAAATTTTAAGCAGTCGGAATAATTTAAAACATCAAATTCACCTAAATATAAACTCCTGAATATTTTTTTCTGTTTTCAACTGAAAAGTTAACTATTCCATTTTAGGTTGAAAATTGATCATTTGTAGTTCAAAATTCAACAATTTGGATTAAAATTGGTCTTTTTTAATTGAAAATTCAACTATTTCGTTAAAAATTCACATATTTTGTTGAAAAATTGTATTTTCTCGTGGAAAATTAATCTTATTTTTTTTAAATTCAACTTTTTGGTTGAAAATTCAAGTATTCCAATTAAATATTCATCGTTTTAGTTGAAAACTCATGTATTCTAGTTGAAGATTCATAATTTTAGGAAAATTCATCATTTTGGTTGAAATTTTTTTTTTAGTGGAAAATTAATTTCTTCCATTTTTGGTTGAAAACTGATATTTTTTCAGTTAAAAATTGAACTATTTGATTGAAAATTGATCATTTTAGTTGAAAATTCTACTATTCTAGTTGAAAATGCATCAGTTTAATTGAAATTTAATTTTTTTGAAATGTATAATTAACTATTCAATTTTTGATTAAAATTTGATCTTTTTTATTTCAAAATTCATGTGTTTTGTTGAAAAATCGTCTTTTTTTTGGTAGACAATAAATATTTTGGGTGAAAAATTCATCTTTTTGGTTAAAAATTCAACTTTTCCAGTTAAAGTTTCATCATTTTAGTTGAAAATTCATCAGTTCAGTTGAAAAAATTTCTGTTTTCAACTGAAAAGTTAACTATTCCATTTTAGGTTGAAAATTGATCATTTGTAGTTCAAAATTCAACAATTTTTACCGCTGTTATGCTTACACGCGGCTGCGAGTTGTGGAGGTGACAATAGTCGCATATGGATGGATTCTGAGCGTCTGGTTTTTTAGGTAACACATACGAAGTACCCTGGAGCATATCATCTGGAATCAGATTTGGGTATTCGATGATCTTCTGAAAACACCGTGCCAACGCAGGATGCACACAAGTCAGGTACTTGTACCACAAGTTTTGCATCATGTCCGGACCGGAAGCTTTCCAGTTAATTGTTTATTTCAAAACCGTTGAAACATCTACAGCTGTGATGTTAGTCAGCTCCATTTCAGGGTTACTGCCAGCTCTTGTCTTCTCTAGTTGGAAACACGCAGACTTCAAAATTGCTTCTGTCAGTTTTCAACCAAACACCCGACTAATAGTTAGTCTTTCCTTCCAGTTGAGGCACTTTGTTCTCTTGCTGGTTTATTCGTTTCACACTCTGTTCACGATAGAACCTTCTTTAATCTGCCTGAAGGGTTCGATTTTCTTGCCTTTTGCACTACTTTTTTGAACCGATGCAGTCTAGCAGTAAGAACATCAAGTCTTTGCCATTCAAAGTCTATAATGTCATACAATATTCCTGGTGTGAATGTCTCGATGTACTGACATCCATATCCAACCTGATCTTACGTGGTGAATCTCGCTCTCTTCCTGGGGCAAAGAATGCATTTGCAGGCCTCGTTCTGCGGCCCACCGTTTTAACGGTTGACACAGCTGCACAGTATGCAAGAGTTTTCTTCTTCTATGAAAAACGCTAACATAACAAAAAATTGTTTAAGATTGTAAATCTTATGTTTTTTGTTCAAAATCAACATTTTTCAATGGAAAAAGTTAACATAACCTGAAACTGTTCAAACGTTGTGAATGTTCTTTAAAATATTTTTTTTTTTTTTTTTTAATATTAATTTGTGATGAAAAACAGTAACATAATCGGAAATTGTTAAAAGATTATAAATTTTGTTTAAATTATAATGATTTTTGTTTGAAAATACCAATTTTCGATGTAAAACGACAAAATAACCTAAAATTCTTCAAATTTATTATTTGAAATCTAGTGATTTTTGCAGACAAAAACCTCGATTATTTAAATATTCTTAGAAATTTAGTAATCTTTATTATCAATTGCCTTTTTCGATGAAAACCACTAAAATAACACAACAAAAAATTGTTTAAGATTGTAAATCTTACGTTTTTTGTTCAAAATACACCATTTTCAATGGAAAAGGTTAACATAACCTAAAACTGTTTACGTTTTGAAAGTTCTTGGCAATATTATTATTTTTTTAAATATTAATTTCCGGCGAAAAACACTAACATAATCGAAAATTGTTAAAAGAATATAAATCTTGTTTAAATTATAACGATTTTTGTTTGAAAATACCAAATTTCGATATAAAATGCCCAAATAACCTAAAATTCTTCAAAAATTATTATTTAAAATCTAGTGCTTTTTGCACAAAAACAAATTATTTAAATATTGTAAATCCAAAACTTGAAAGTTTTGGAACCGAGAAGTAATATTAAGAAAGACAAATGTTTCCTAATTTGCATGAAGATTTCTATGATACTTCTGATTAAAAGGGATTATTTTGAGATTTAAGTTTTGAGACTATAAATTTAGGATATAAATCAACTTCTAGGGTTCAGATAGGAAAGAAGTATCAACTTAAAACAAATTATGTCAACATTCATTAATCAAATAAGTGTTTAATTTAGTTCAATGCATATGCATTTATCTTAATAAAATGAATGGGTTTGTGGCTTTAGGGTGTAAATGCGAAATTTTGGAAATTCATTTGATCAGCCTAAACTAATCATTTTGATGTAACTCATGTCTCTCTGGATAATTATGGTCCCGTTCGATGTAGAAGTGGGTCAAAATCCATGTTTGGTAATTTTCGTTTAATGTGATTACTTATTTTTGCCTTTTCTATTCATGATTTGAATAAAGTAAGTGATAGTTCGAGAGTAAACTCTTACTTTTTATTTACATTAACATAAGAAAGGTATACAACTCTTTGTGTGTCAATATTTTTGTTTCTGAGGACGCGCTTTACCCTTGACTAGGGTTTTTCAGAGTTACTTACTTCTTTCAAGATGTTCCTCTAACGGTTTTGTAGAGATAAGTACTAGTTTGAAAGTAATTTCTTGTTTTATTTTTGAAACTAAATGCCGTAATGTAAGACAATTGTTTTATGTCTTCAAAGAACTTCGGGTTTTGGCACTACTACATTAATGAAAATTTACCTTATTTAATTGAAAAATTTAATTATTTGGTTGAAAATTAATGCATTTTGTTGAAAATTCGTCTTTTATGGTAGGATATTAATCTTCTGGGTGAAAAAATCATCTTTTTGGTTAACAATTCATTTTTTTGGCTAAAAATTTAACTATATATTTTTTTATTTCGTTATTTAGGGTTAAAAAATAATTTGTTTTTAATTCCATCTATTTTGGTTTGAAAATTGATCTTTTTTAGTTAAAAATGCATGTACTTTGTTGAAAATTAGTGGAAAATTAATCTTTTTTGGTTTAAACATTCATCTCTCTTGTAAAAAAATTCATCTATTTTACTGAAAATTCGTTCTTTATGGTTAAAAATAATGTTTTTGACTGAAAATTTAACTATTCCATTTTTGGCTAAATATTTTTTTTGTTTTTTTTTCACTTAAAAAGTCATGTTTTGTGTTGAATATTCGTCTTTTTTTATACAAAATTAATCTTTACTTCATGTATCTTTTTGGTAGAAAATTTAACTATTTGCTTCGAATTTTTTCTCATTAAAGATTCGTCATTATAGTTGAAAATTCATTTATTTGTTTAAAAATTTAATTATTTTGTTTAAATTTTTTTTCTTTCTTTTAAATTAATTTTATTTAACAAAAAAATTCAACTACTCCGTGTTTCGATGAAAATTTACCTTATTTAATTGAAAAATTTAATTATTTGGTTGAAAATTAATGCATTTTGTTGAAAATTCGTCTTACTTTACCCCATACCATAGCCGACTTTACCCCATACCATAGCCGACTTTACCTCATACCATAGCCGACTTGACCCCATACTATAGCTGACTTTACCCTACACCATAGCCGACTTTACCACGTACCATAGCCGACTTTACCCTGTGATCATTTGAATAAAGATTTATTTGTTAAAGAAGTTGAAGGACTTAAATCCAAGCTTAAATTTAATTTTGAAGATTAAATTAATTTTGATTAAAAATTTAATTTTTTATTTAATTTTGAAGGCTTCAGATATATCGAAAAAGATTCTAGAATATTTTGAAAAAAATTTGTATATTTTGCAGGATTCAGAAGTTAGAAAGAAATTTAAAAATATTTTCTAAATTTTCGGACATCTTTTCAAGTTTTATATTTTTAATTTTTTATAACTACTATAGTTCCTAAATATCTATTAAACTAAATTTATACAAACATTCAAGAGTTCTTAAAAAGCTTTTTAATAATTTTCAAAATGATTCGAATATTTCCTCAAAATTTTCAAAAGTCCCACAAAATTAAAAAAATGGTTTGAAAATCTTTCACATTCGATTTTGGCAATTTTGTGAAGTTTTTTCAATTCTTTTCAAATATGATCTTAAAATTAATTTTTCAAAATAAAAAGTCTTTCCTTCAGAAATATTAACAAAATGTTATTTTCAAAACTTTTAAATCTTCCAAAAAAATTGTTTATTCTTTAAAATCTGCAGCCAATCTTCCAGATTCTTTTTGGATTTTTTTATAGAGCCCCATGAAGTTGAACACGTATTTCCCATAAGAAAAAAAAAACTTTTTTGTCAATTTTCTTCAGAATCGTCAATATTAGGCGAATCAAGTTGAAAATCCACATTTCTCTTCACAAGTATCTATAGAATACAAATGGATAGCTAGTTTTTGAATATCACCCCCATAAGTCTGTTTTATAGGGTCCCAAAAAAAACCCATATGTGAAAAATTGGGTTTTGTGAGAATTTTTCGCTAATCACGATTTTTCGCACTTTTGTGAATAACATTTTTGCTAATTAGATGTTTAAATAAATCAAATCCATTAAATTTAATAGTAATGATTGTTTAAACAATTTATTATTATTTATAATAATATTCTCTTTGAATAATGCTAGAAATTTGCGGCTATTTTCTAAATTTGCATCTTTTTGTCCACATTTTCCTCTACTAAAGTAATAATTATCACAATTCAACAAAAATAATTGTTTAAACAAATTATTATTGTTTATAACTATCTTCTTCTATAGCAATGCTAGATAGTTGCAGGTTTTTCTGAAAAATTTCACGTTTTGTCCACTTTTCGGTTAGAATCAGATAATAATTAATTTAAGTGCACAAAAGTAATTGTTTAAATAATTTCTTATTATTTTTTTAAATAATATTATCTTTGAATGATGCTACAAAGTTCCAGTTCTTTTTTTGAAATATTCAAATTTTTGTTCACTCTTCACATATGGCGAGGTAAAAATTAATTCAATGTTAATTGAAAACTTAACTATTCCACTTTTGTTTCTAATGCATCTTTTTTGTTCAAAAAATGGAACTATTTGGATGAAAATTTATGTATTTTGTTAAAAATCCATCTTTTTGGTAGAACATTATTTTTCCTGGTTAAAAATTTATCTTTTTGGTTAGAAATTCATTTCTTTTGCTGTATGATCAACATTTTATTGAAAGTTCAGTTTTTTTGTTAAAAATTTAATTTTTTAACTGAAAATGTATCTATTCCCATTTTTCTTGAAAATTTTATCTCTTTTAGTTGAAAATTCATTTATTTAGTTGAAAAATCGTCTTTTTGGCTTGAAAATTAGTATTCTTGTTAAAAAATTCATCTATTTGGTTGAAAATATAACATTTTTAATTTAATTTTTTTTAATTTAATTTAATTTTTTTTTTGCTGAATGAAAATCTAATTATTCTATTTTTTTGTTTTTTTTTGTTGAAAATCCATCTTTTTTGTTCAAAAATTGAACTATTTGGTTAAAACTTCATGTATTTTGTTAAAAATCCATCTTTTTTTGGTAGAAAACTTAATTTTCCTACTTGAAATTTCATCTTATTAATTGAAAATTTATTTCTTTGGTTAAAAATTGAACTATTTCGTTGAAATTTTTTTTTTTTATTGTAAAAATGTAACTTTTTTCTTTAAAAATTTATTTTTCTTGTTTGAAGATTAATAATTTTTGTTAAAAATTCGTTTCTTTTGCTGCGAGATTAACTATTTTATATTTTGAGCAAAATACATGAATTTTCAAATAAAAACATCAATTTTCAAACAAAAATAGAAAAGTTAAATATTCAGTTAAAAAAATTAATTATTAAACAAAAAAAAAGAAAAATTTGAATAAAATGGTTGATTTTGAAATAAAAAAGATTAATTTACAACAACAAATTACATAAATAATTTTTCAATAAAAAAAATTGATTCTCAAAAAATATATATATTCAACAAAATAGTTGAATTTTTAACCAAGCCTATAAGTCTTTAACTAATGAAATGAATGTTTGAAAAAATTGTTTAAATTTTAACCAAGTTGAATAATTTTTATTCGACAATATTAATTTTCTACTAAAAATGACGAATTCTCAACAGAATATATGCATTTTTAACGTACATTTTAATTTTCAACCAAGTGGTTTAATTTTTAATCAAAAAGATACATTCTTCACTAAAAATAACAAATTTTCAACTAAATAGTAAAATTTTCAAATAAAAATGATCAATTTTCAAACAAAAATGGAAAAATTAAATATTTCGATCAAAAAATTGATTTTTAAACAAACAAAAAATAGATTTTCAACAAAATGGTTGAGTTTTTATATAAAAACGATCTATTTAAACATAAAATAAAATAATTGAATTTTTAGTTGAAAAATTATTCTCAAGCAAACGAAAAAAATTCGAATTTTTAAGAAAATAGTTTAATTTTCAACTAAACACATCAATCTCTCCCACACGTTTAAAATATCCAGAAAATTTCAATATCAGTCATTTTAATTAGGAATTTCCCAATAATGCCCAAATGATGCATTTTTTAATTGAATTTGTTAAAAAATCATTAAATTTATAAACTAACTATGAATGATCCTGAAATTATTATGAAGATCCCCCGTAACAGGATTGGCTTTGAAAAAAATGAATTTTTCTATCAACAGATGCCCGAATGATTAATTCGTTTATTATATTTGTTTATAAAAATCATTAAATTTATGAACAAATTACGAATTTTGCTGAAACTATCAAAAGGTTCCTAATTTAAAAAACTGATATAGAAAAAAACTGACTTTTCTGTCGACAAAAGCATGAATAATGTATTTGTTTATTAAATTTGTTTCTAATATTAACAAGAATAACCTCGAGAGAAAGTTTATGCATTATAGTATTGTTTTCATCCAAATTTCTCGCCATTTACCTTCAAAAAACCTCAAATTATTGAAAGTTATAGAAAACACACTTTCAACAAATAAATTGTTTAAAAATTTTTTTATTGTATAATGGTAGAATATAATAAGGTAATAAAAATCTATAAAACGTAGGCGATTACAGCAATTTTCCTATTATTAACGAGTACGTGGTACGTAAAATAGAAAAAATTGTCCTTTTTTGGTCATATTTGTTTATTTATAAAAAAAATTGAAAAACTAAATCAAAAAATTTTTGTTTGTTAGGAATTTAACTAATTTGTTGAACTTTTGTATTGTTTTGTTGAACTTTGTTGAAAATTTTCCCTAAATTCCTCTAAATTCATTCTAATTTTACAGAAATCAATGGGATTTTTTCGATTAACATTTTTTTCAACTCATTTGAATTCATTTGAATTCCCTTGAATTTTTCTAAGCTTAATTCAAATTTACTGAAATCAGTGAAATTTTTTCTTATTTAAAATTGTTTTCAATTTATCTGAATTAATTTTTAATTCACCTTGAATTTTTATGAATTTCATCGTATTCTTCTCGTTTACCTACAATTCCTCTGAATTCATTCCACTTTTACATTTAAATTCCCTTGAATTTTTCTAAGCTTATTTCAAATTTTCTGAATTCAGTGAAGTGTTTTCTTATTTTTAAATTGTTTTCAATTCATTTTAACTTTTATGAATTTCATCGAATTATTTTCGTTTGCCTTAAATTCCCCTAAATTCATTTGAATTCCCTTAAATTTTTCTAAGCTCATTTCAAACTTACTGAATTCAGTGAAGTTCTTCCTTTTTTTTAAATTTTTTTCAATTCATCCTAATTTATTTTTAATTCTCCTTGAATTTTTATGAATTTCATCTGATTTTTTTAAATTTACCTTAAATTCCTCTAAATTCATTCAAATTTTACAGAAATCAATGGAATTTTTTCGATTAACATTTTTTTTCAATTCATTTAAAATCCCTTTAATTTTGCGATGCTTCATTCATATTTACTGGAATCAGTGAAGTTTTTTCTTATTTAAAATTGTTTTCAATTCATCTGAATTTATTTTTAATTCATAAAGAGTACAACGTTTAATCAAATAGTTCAATTTTCAACAAAAAATATGATTTTTTGACCAAATAAGTTGAATTTTTGACTACAAAAGATCAATTTTTAAACAAATAGTTGAATAAAAAAGAAATTCATTTTCAACAAAAAATAAAACTTTTTAACAAAATAATTCAATTTTCAACCAAAGAGTAGAATCTGTGACCAAATAAATGAGATGAATTCCAAAACAAAAATATAATAATAGAATCTTCAACCGAAAAGGATGAATTTTCAACCAAAACTGGAAGTTAAATATTCAGTTAAAAAATGAAGTTGTAACTAAACCAAAAAACTAACTTTCAACAAAATAGTTCAGTTTTTTACCAATGAGATGAATTTTCAACAAAAAATATGAATCTTCAAAAAAATTAACGAATTTTTAACAAAAGAGATCAACGTTTAATTAAACAGTTAAATTTTCAACCAAAAAATATTTTTTTAACCATGAATTGGACTAGAGAGTCCAATGTTCAATCAAATAGTTAAATTTTTAACAAATAAGATGATTTTTTGACCAAATAGTTGAATTTTTAACTAGAAAATATCATTTTCACACAAATAATTAAATTTAAAAAAAAATTAGTTTTCAACCAAAAATGAAACAACTTTTCAACAAAATAATTCAATTGTCAACCAAATAGTAAAAGTTAAACATTCAGTTAAAAGGTAATTCTCAAACAATAAAAAAATAACTTCCAACTAAATAGTTATGGTTAAATTCATCTTTTTGTAGAAAATTCATCATTTTTAACCTAATAGTTGAATTCTCAACCCAAAATATGAATTTTCTACCAAAAAAGACAAATTTCCATCAAACTAGATGAATTTTTTATAACGTAGTTAAATTTTCAACTAAGGAGATGAAATGTCTGTCAAAAAAGGTAAATTTCCGACTAAATATAGAATAGGTAAATTTTTAGTAAAAAACAAAAATTTTTTTAATGAAGCAACTATTTTTCAAGCAAAAAAATGAATTTTTAACGAAAAATATTAATTTTTATCAAAATGAAAAAATATTTTTCATTCAGTTTTTTCAACATAAAGTTTAAATAGTTAAATTTTCAGTTAAAAAATTCATTTTTAACAAAAGGAAACGAGTTTTTAAAAAAATATGTAATTAGTTAAGAAAAGGATTAATTTTAAACAAAAATAAGGAATCTTGAAAAAAAAGAATTTTTAACCCAAGAGTTGAATTTTCAACCCAAAATATGAATTGTCTACCATAAAATGACAAATTTCCAGCAGAATATGTAAATGTTTTAAAATATAGTTAAATTTTCAACCAAGAAGATTAAATGTCTATCAAAAAAGGTAAATTTTTGAGAAAAAAAAGAATAATTGAATTTTGAGTCAAAACAAATAATTTTTAATTAAACAAATATTTTTCAAGCAAAGAAATGAATTTTGAACGAAAAAGATTAATTTTTATCAAAATAAATAAATATTTTTTATTTAGTTTTTTTACCTGAAATTTTGTGTGAATAGTTTGAAATATGCAAGGTCATGTTTGTCTGTATAAAGCCGTGTTCTTTATTACATTCCAAAATAAAAAAAATGATAAAATTGACTTATTCTAACAAAATGAAAACTCAAATGGGTGAGACAGGCCTGATAATATATATTACCAACTATTTCCTAAAATTTTAACACAAATTTACATTTTCTAAATTATAAATACGCCTAATATAAACCAGTTAATGTAATAATTAAATGATTAAAATCAACGTATATCAAATTATAAAAGTATTAATTATTCTTATATGAGCATTTTTTAATTTAAAGGCTTCTTAATTTCCATTCCTCTAGTTGAAACATTTTGCAATTTCTGAAGCTAAAAGGTTTATAGAAGTGATCAAATTTTAATTATTGTCGAACTTAAAAGGAACTGAATTAAGAGTTTATTTAAAATGAATCTTAAAATATCTTAAATTCAAAAATTACTAATATAAAGAGTAGAAAAATAGTTTAAAAATTTTTTGGCTTAGAGAAAAATCAAGTATTTAGAACATTAAACATTTTTTTTAAATCCGAAATTTAAGGCATCTCGTTTTGAAAAATATATTAGGTAAACTTCCCAGTAATCTTGAAGCCCATTTTCTTCTTTTTTGTGGGACTTGAATTAATTGAAATTTTATTTGATAATATAAAATGCTAAAAATAGATATTTTTTCATAATCTATATTTCAAAAATGATAATACATATATAATGTATTAGTTGGTTGAATTTCATTTTTTTTAACCAAAAATGTAACTATTCCACAATTTTAGTTGAGAATTAGTCTCTTTGGTTGAAAATGCAACTATTTTTTTTTAAATTAGTTTTTCTTGTTGAAAGTAATTTTTTAACTGGAAATTTAACTTATTCCAATTGTTAATTTTATAGTTGTAGTTCAAAAAATTCATCCGTTTGGTTAAAAATTAATTTTTTTATCCTGAAATTTAATTATTTAAGTTTTGGTTGACAATTTATCCTTTTTAGGAAAAATTCATTTTTTTGGTTTAAAATTCAACTATTCCATGGTTAAAAATTTGTCTTCTTTAATAAAAAATTCAACTATTTCGTCAAAAATTCATGTTTTGAGTTGAAAAATAGTATTTTTTGGTAGAAAATTAATCTTGTTTAAAAATTGATCTTTTTGGTTGAAAATTCAACTATTTGATTAAAAATACAAATATTATGTTGAAAATTCCTCCCTGGCTTGAAAGTTAAACTATTTTTTTATAAATGCAACTGTTTGGTTAAAAAATATATTTTTTTAAATTCAACTATTCGATTTTGAAAGTCAATTTTTTTTCTAAAAGATTCGACTCTCTAGCTTGAAAACTTAACTCTCTTATTAACTTTTTAAACTAAACATTTAACCATTCAATTTTTGTGAACTAATAATCTTTTTTAGTGGAAAAGTCGTCTTTTTTGATAAAAATTAATCTGTTTGGTCAGAAATTTAATTATTCTATTTAAAGAATTCAACTATTTCATTTTCAGTTGAAAATTAATCGTTTTTTGTTGAAAATGCAAATTTTGGTTGAAAATTCATTTTATGTTTGTTGAAAACTCGTTTTTGTAACTGAAAAATTAACTATTTTACTTTCGGTTGAAAATTGATCATTTTTAGTTGAAAATTCAACTTTTGGTAGAAAATTTATTTTATTGGTTGAAGATTTACCTATTTTGTTAAAAATTCATTTTTTTACACATTTTTTTTGAAAATTAATTTTTTTCAAGTTATTTTTGTAACTGAAAATTTAACTATTCCATTTTCGGTTGAAAATGTATCGTCTTTAGTTTAAAATTCAACTTTTGATTGAAAATTAATTTTATTCGTTGAAGATTTAACTATTTTGTTGACAATTCATTTTTTTTTTTGAAAACTCATTTTTATAACTGAAAAATTATCTTTTCCATTCTCATTTGAAAATTGATCATTTTTAGTTGAAAATTCGTTTTTTGTTGTTGAAAATTAATTTTTTTATTGTTGAAAATTCATTTTTTTCCGTTGATAATTCAACATTTGATTGAAAATTAATTTTATTGGTTGAAGATTTAAATATTTTGCTGAATTTTTATTTTTGTAACTGAAAAATTAACTTTTCCATTCTCATTTGAAAATTGATCATTTTCAGTTGTAAATGCAACTTTTGGTTGAAAATTAATTTTATTGGTTGAAGATTTAACTATTTTGTTGAAAATCCATTTTTTTTGTTTGTTGAAAATTTTTTAATCTCTGGAAACACCTCGAAATATTTGAAAATCGCTTCAAATAATAGACATCCTTGTAGTCCCTTAATTCTTGTAAATAAATTATTCGAAATTTCTTTAAAATATTATAAAATCCTTTTGAAAGTTTTTAAAGCTCTTGAAAATTGCTTAAAATCTTTTTAAAATACTCTGAATTATTTAAAAATCGATTTAAATCTTAGAAATCTTGAAATGGAATAATTAAATTTTCTCTTGAAAAAAATTAATTTTTAACAACAAAAGGAACGAATGTTTAACAAAATAGTTACATTTTCAAACAGATGAATTTTCAACTGAAATCATTAATCTTCAATAAAAAAAAATGATTTTTGAACAAAGTTTTAGTTGATAAAAGAAAAGTTTTAGTTGATATTTCCACCAAAAAATATTTTTTATTTTTTATTAAAAAAAGTTTAATTCAACCAAAATGTAGAATTTTCAGACAAAATCATTTATTTTCTATCAATAAAGACAAATGTTCAACAAAATATATGAAATTTCGAACAGATAGCTCAATTTTCATATAAAAAAATACAGTTTTAACAAACAATGGAAAAGTCCCATTTTTAATTTAAAAAATCAATTTTCACCCAACAAAACAACGAATTTTCTACAAAATAGTTAGATTTTCAGCCATAAAAATAAGTTTTGAATCAAAATGATGAATGTTTAACCATAAAAGTTAATTTTTCACAAATTAGTTCAACATTCTACCAAGAAGTTGAATGAAAAGAAAATGAATTTTCTACAAGACTGTGTCGAATTTTAAACAAATTTTTCAAAAAATGTAATAGTTAATATTTAAACCAAAAATACTTTAAATTTTAAATAAAAAACAGTTGAATATAACCAAAAAAGATGAATTTTTAACAATACAGTTACATTTTTAACAAAAAAAATTAATTTTCTACCAAAAGAAAAATGAATTGTCAATCAGATATATATATTTTCCACCAAATAGTTAAAATTTTCAAACAAGAAGATTAATGTTGTACCAGACAAGACAATTTTTCAACAAAATACATACATTTTTAACCAAATAGTTGAATTTTTTACCAGGAAGACGAATTTTCAGCATAATAAATACATTATTAACGAAATAGTTAAATTAATAATATAATAAAAATAAATATTCTGAGCAATGGATGTGATGTTAGTCCACAATGATACTTTATTAATTTTTAGTTGGATTTAAGCAATAAAGACGAATTTTCAACAAAATACTTGAATACTCAACTAAAACTGATTAATTTTCAACCAAAAAAATGAACTTTTAACCAAGAAGATTAATTTACTACCCAAAAAGGACAAATTTTCAAAAACATACATCAATTTTCAACCAAATAGTTACATTTTCTATCAAATTTCAAAATATTTTAATTTGTAATAAAAAACAGTTGAATTGAACAAAAAAAAATACTAATTTTTGACAAAAAAGTTCAATTTACAACCGAAAAATGTGCATTTTCTACAAAAATTTCCAAAGATTTGAGGGATTTCAAAGAATTTTGTAGGATTTCAAAAGATTTCAAGGAATTTCATAGAATTTCACATGATTTCAGGGATCGACCTCCAAGTATTTCAAATATTTTAGGTGATTTCACAAATTTAAAAGGATTTCAACTCATTTCTATAGAACTGGAGGGAATAAATTAAATTTCATTTCAAGGGATTTCTACAAATATCAATAATTTCAAGATATAACGTTGTTTGAAAAAATTCCAAGACATTTTAAAAATTTTAAGGAATTTCAAACTTTCTTTTCGGGATTTCCAAAGATTTTAAGGGATTTTAAATTATTTCTGTTTATTTTAATGAATGTTTACGATTTCCAATGATTTTAAGGGATTTCAAAGAATTCTGTAGGATCTCCAAAGATTTCAAGGAATTTCACATAATTTCACAAGATTTCAGGGATTTCAAAGATTTTAAGGTATTTCAAATGATTTCTATTTATTTTAATAGATTTTTACGATTTCCAAAGATTTGAGGAATTTCAAAGAATTTTGTAGGATTTCAAAAGATTTCAAGGAATTTCACATAATTTCACAAGATTTCAGGGATTTCAAAGATTTTAAGGTATTTCAAATTATTTCTATTTATTTTAATGGATTTTTACGATTTCCAAAGATTTGAGGGATTTCAAAGAATTTTGTAGGATTTCAAAAGATTTCAAGGAATTTCCAATAATTTCACAAGATTACAGAGATTTCAGAGATTTTAGGGGTTGAATGTTTAAACACAATATAAATTTTTAACCAAAAGGATGAACTTTCTACCGGAAAAAAAAACAAATTTTTAAACAAAAATATGAATTTCTAACCGATAAGAATAATTTTTTACAAAAAAAAAAGACAAATTTTCAACCGAGGAGATGAATTTTCAACTGAAAAAGATCAATTTCCAACCAAAAATTTAATAGTTAAATTTTCATTTGAAAATAATTTATTTTCACCAAAAAAAAACGAAATAATTTTCAACAAATTAGTTAAGTTTGCAACCAAAGAGATACATTTTTAACCAAAAAGAATAATTTTTTACAAAAAAAAAATTTCAAGCAAATAGTTGAATATTCAACTAAAAAAGATCATGTTTACCGAAAATTGAATATTTATATTCTAAGTTAAAAGAAAAAACTTTTTCAACCAAAGAGATAAATTTCCAATTGAAAATATCAATTTTCAACCAAAAATTAAATAGTAAAATTTTCAGATAAAAAAGTGTAATTTAAAAATCTAAAATATAAATTTTTAATTAAAATTGTGAACTTTTAGCTAGAATAGATAAAGTTTTAATTCAAAATGATGAATTTTTATCCGAAGCAATAAATTTCATACCAAAAAGTTGAATTTTTACCAGAATACATAAATTTTTAAACAAATAGGTAAATTTTCAACCAAAGTGATGAATTTTCAACTGAAATTATGAATACCAGAAAAAAAACAAATTTTTAAACAAAAATATAAATTTCTGACCACCAAAGAAGCTTTGAAACCTTGAAAAAAGAATTTTGAAGAATATTAATTTTCTTCAAAAAAGACGAAGTTTCAACAAAATTCTATAAAAAGACTTATTTTCAGCAAAACACATAAAATAGTTTAATTTGTTAACTAAGAAGATTAAATTCCTGCAAAAAAGATGAATTTTCAACAAAACACTTGAATTTTTAATTCAAAAAGTTGAATTTTTAATTCAAAAAGTTGATTTTTCAACCAGAAAGATTAATTTTCTTCCAGAAGACGAACTTTCAACAAAATATATAAATTTTTAACCAAATAGTTGAATTTTTAACCAAGAAGATTAATTTTCGGTAAAAAGGATACATTTTCATAACAAAACAAAATTTTTATTTAATAGTTTAATTTAAAAAAAAGATTAATTTTCTACAAAAAAGAAGAACTTTCAACAAAATGCATGAATTTTCAACCAAAAGGGTTATTTTTAACCAAGAAGATTAATTTTCTATAAAAAGACGATTTTTGAGCAGAATACATCAATTTTCAACAAAATAGTTTAATTTTTGACTAAGAAGAATAATTTTCTACAAAAAATATAAGTTTTTAACCAAATAGTTGAATTTTTAACCAAGAAGATTAATTTTCTATAAAAAGGATAAATTTTCAAAAAATAAATTTTTTACAATTTAATAGTTTAATTTTAAAACAAGGAAACTTAAGAACCTTTGGAAGAAGAATTTTGAAGACTATTAATTTTCTTCAAAAAAGATTGTTTCTTTTTTAGTTGAAAATTATTAATTATTTGAACTGAAAATGTAACTATTATTCCAGTTGAATATTCCATAATTTTGTTAAAAATTTATCTCTCTGGATGAATATTCATTTTTTTGGCTAAAAATGTAATTATTCAATGTTTGGTTGAACAATTATCTGTTTTAGTTGAAGATTCATCATTTTAGTTGAAAATTCATTACTTAGGTTGAAAATTGAACTATTTTCTTGAAAATCCGTTATTTTTGGTTGAAAATTAATTTTTTCAACTGAAAGTTTAACTATTCCATTTTTTTAAAACTATTTTGTTGAAAATTTGTTTCTTTTTGGTTGAAAATTATTATTATTTTGAACTGAAAATGTAACTATTATTCCAGTTGAATATTCCATAATTTTGTTAAAAATTTATCTCTTTGGATGAATATTCATTTTTTTACTAAAAATTTAATTATTCAATTTTTGGTTGAAAAATTATCTGTTGAAAATTCATTACTTTGTTTGAAAATGTAACTATTTTGGTGAAAGTTACTTTTTTTGTTGAAAGTAATTTTTTTAACTGAAAACTTAACTTATTCCAATTGATTATTCCACAGTTTTAGTTGAAAATTCATCTGTCTGTTTGACAATTTATCTTTTTTAGTGAAAATTAGTTTTTTTTTTTTGAAAATTCAAATATTTCAGTTGAAGATTCATTGTTTTAGATAAAAGCTCATCTTTTTTGTTGAAAATTAATTTTTACAACTGAAAGTAAAGTGAAATTATAAATCTTCAACTTCATGTACGTGAAATTAGAACACCAACAATGAAATATCCAACTTTTAGTTATTTTAATCGTTTGGATGTCGTTAGGATGCGTTTGGAAGCTCATTTTGACGTTTGGATGATGAAATGGTGTAAGTTATCGAATAACAAAGTCATTAGCACCATACTCGCGAGCAGCGCCTTCTCAAGTGGTAGTGACCTTCTTTGGTCAGCCCTGTCTTTAAATATAATATGATGTGTCACCGCGAAAACTATGGTACCGAAATTTTCCAAAAAATTTCAAAATTTTTTAATTATCTAAATTTCCGTATAATTTCATAACTTTTCTAAAATTTGTAAAATATTCCAAATTTGCAAAATATTCAAAATTTGCAAACTTATCAAAATTTCTAATATTCCTGAATTTAATGACAACAATAGAACTTTTAAAAATTTTTAGAAATTTTATTAATTTTTAAAATTTGAGCACTTTTTATAATTTTAGAAATTTCAAACAGTTTTAAAATTTGAATAATTTCACAAATTTAGGTCATTTTTAAAAATTTTAGATATTTTAGACATTTTGGAAATTTAGCAATTTCAGAAACTTTTGTAAATTTCGAAATTTTGGAAATTTTGAAACTTTGAGATGATTCTATAATTTTAGAAATGTTGAAAATATTGTTTTGGAACATTTAAAAATTTTTGATAATTTTATCAATTTTGAACGTTTTCGAAATTTTGATAATTGTAAAACACCTAGATCGGCGAGGGCCTCAACGAGTCCGCCTCGTGCTGTCGAACTATTTCCTGAGTAAGCCCGCTGGATTGAGCATTCAGCATGTCCAGATACCCTTCCGCCCCCAGACCTTGATCGCCTGGCAACTGAAAGACGGGCTGACGTCCGTGAGCCGTGATTTCGTCGACCAAAGCCATTCTGGCAACTTGCTGAGCAGTGGCGTGCTCCCCAACGAGATCGAGCAGCGCCTTGTACATCTCGGAAGACCGCAGCTTCTCTTCAGCGAGAATGTGCGGATGACGCAGATCGTTCTGCAGGAGTACATCGACCAGGCGTGAAGCCCGACCATCGACATCCAGGGCAGGTCGGCTCTCACCAGAAAGGACCAGTGCCGGCAACAACTTCATAGCCTCGTCAGCCCATGTCGCCGGCCGGCGCTGAATCCGCTCGTAGAGCTCAGCCTTCTCGGCAACTTCGCTCACAAAGGCATGCCGCAGCTGCCTGTTAGAAAGGGGATCCAACGTCTCGAAAATTTGCTCAACGGCGTCATACAGTTCGGCGACGTGCATGCCGCGATAGCTACTTGCGTCCAGCCGCTGAAGGACAATCCCGAGCATGTGCTCCGTCGCATGCTCGGGATCCGCCAACGAAGCCCCGCGGAAGGCCCCCAGCGACGCCGCTGCGTTGACGAAGGAGCCATCCTTGCTCGCATGCGCGAGCGCTACAGCGAGGTCGGCCTTGAGCTCGCGAAGCGCAGTGCCATATAACGTGTTGAAGGTTCAACAATTGAGGAAAACGTTTTTTTTTTCATGAATAAAAATCTTGGTTTTGGAAATTCCTCTTTTCGGTTTTCAAATTCATTTCTTTAAAAACGAAATTTCAACTTTTTTGGTTGAAATATTTTTGGTTGAGAATTCAATTATTTTGATGAAAATTTAATTATTTCGTTGACAATTCAAGTATTTTGTTAATAATGCAAGTATTTTATTAAAAATCATTTTTGTGGTAAAAAAGTATTTTTTTTTAAATGAATGAATAAGTTCAAAAATGTTAAATTTGTATCTGAAATATTAAATTGTTGGATATTTGAATTGAAAAAATCAATTTTCCACAACGTATGGAATAGCTGAATTGTCATTTGAAAAATTAAACATAACAGAAGAAAATTTTACAAAATAGTTCAATTTTGAATCAACAAAGATACTTTTAATAAAATTGTTTAACTTATAACAAAGAATACTAATTTTTAACAAACTAGTGCAATTTTCAAACAAAACATGAATTTTTAAACAAGAAGATTGACTTTTTACTGAAAAATACGAAGTTTTAACCAAATAATTGAATTTTTAGTTAAAAAGGTTAATTTTGAATAAAAAATTAATTGTTAATCTTTAATAGGAAAAATTAATTGTTTACAAAAGTAACTAATTTTCAACAACATACAATAATTTTAAACCAAAAAGTTGTATTTTAAACTTTAAAACATGAATTTACAATAATAAATAGAATATTTACAGTCAATTGTTTAATTCAAATTATAATTCTTTTGTTGAAGATTAAATTATTTAGTTGACAATTCGTTTTTTTCTTTGTTTTTTTTTTTTTTTTTTTATTGAATCAAACTGTTCTTCATTCAAAATTCTAATCTTTTTGGCGGAAATATTTACCATTACATTATTCGTAATTGATATTTTTTATTCGAAAATTCAACTACTTGTGTAGAATTCAAACTTCTTTCTTTAAAAATAATTTTTTATGTTGAAAATTCAGGGTAAAGTTGGACACGGTCCGGGGCAAAGTCGGATATGACATAGGGTAAAGTTGGGTTGGTTACGTGGTGAAGTCAATTGCGTTAAATAGTCATCCTTTTTGGTTAAAATTTCAACTCTTTTTAAAAATGTGCCTTGTTGGATGGAAAATTCAACTATTTCAGTAGAAAATTTCATTTTTGTTTAAAATTTATGTATATATATATTTTTTTTTGTTTTTTTACAGAAAATCCTTCCTTTGCTTTAAAGATTCCATTTGTTTCAGTAAGGATTTCATTCTTTTTAGGATAGAAATGGAACTATTTGGTTCAAATTATACTTCTTTCGTTGAGGATTAAATTATTTTGTTGTCAATTAATTTTTTTTAACCAAGCTGTTCTTCATTAAAAATTAAAATCTTTTTTGGCGGAAATATTTACCATTACATTATTCGTTGAAAATTGATATTTTTCAGTTGAAGATTAATATTTTTCATTTGAAAATTCAACTACTTGTGTAGGGGAGGGGGTCACCATAAACACTACAGTTGGTAATTGGGGGGGGGGGGGCAGCGGAAGTCACGTTACGAACCTAAATAACATTTAGTACGTTTCCTGATGATAAATTTGGAAGAATTATTTTTTTTTTTTTTGAAAAGAAATATACTCTTTCTCCCCTTTTTCTCGTTTTTTCGCTCAAATGCGAATTAAAATTATCGAACCCAACAAGAAAAATCAACTACATTTGGGTGAAAAGTCTACTATTATATTTATGGTTCGGAATTCCTTTAGATTAAATTAAATAAATTA
>JAABKJ010075445.1:252177025-252204891 GCA_011634705.1 Andricus grossulariae
AGAAGTCTGTTTTCGTTCATTTCTAAAAACAGTTATCTGTCTGGAACTATGCGCCTTTGAAGGGAACTTCGGAAGCAGAACACTGAATTATTTGCCCGACGGAATCTTATGTGGCCCTATCTGGAACTATGTCGGAGCTTACATTAGAAGTCTGTTTTCGTTCATTTCTAAAAACAGTTATCTGTCTGGAACTATGCGCCTTTGAAGGGAACTTCGGAAGCATAACACTGAATTATTTGCCCGACGGAATCTTATGTCGCTCTATCTGGAACTATGTCGGAACTGACATTAGAAGTCTGTTTTCGTTCATTTCTAAAAACACTTTTCTGTCAGGATCTATCCGGCTTTGAAGCGATCATCGGAAGCAGAAAATTGCTTAATTTGCCCGACGGAATCTTATGCGGCCCTATCTGAAACTATGTCGGAACTTACATTAGAAATCTGTTTTCGTTCATTTCTAAGTTTCCAAATGTCTCACTGTTTCAATGGTTACATCCAGTAGTCTCGGTGTTTAAATCACATCTTCCTCGGGGAAGTATGGCTAAGAACTAAAATTTGAGATATCGGAGTGGGTTTTTCAAAGGTCTTACTGTTTCGATGGTTAAGTCTAGTAGTCTAGCTGTTTGAATCACATCTTTCTCGGGGAAGTAGGGTTAAGAACTGAAATGTAAGTTATCGGAATGGAGTTTTCAAAGGTCTTACTGTTTCAATGGTTGAATCTAGTAGTCTAGGAGTTTAAATTACATTTTCCGCGGGAAAATAGGGTTAAGAACTGAAATGCGAGATATCGGAATGGGTTTTTCAAAGGTCTTACTATTTCTGTGGATAAATATAGTAGCCTAGGTATTTAAATCACATCTTTCTCGGGGAAGTAGTGTCAAGAACTAAAATGTGAGATATCGGAATGGGTTTGTCGAAGGTCTTACTGTTTCAATGGTTGAATCTAGTAGTCTGGGTGTTTCAATCACATCCTCCACGGGTAAGTAGGGTTGAGAACTGAAATGTGAGATATCGGAATGTGGTTTTCGAAGGTCTTACTGTTTAAATGCTTGAATCTAGTAGTCTAGGTGTTTCAATCACATCTTCCGCGGGTAAGTAGGGTTGAGAACTGAAATTTGAGATATCGGAATGCGGTTTCCAAATGTCTCACTGTTTCAATGGTTACATCCAGTAGTCTCGGTGTTTAAATCACATCTTCCTCGGGGAAGTATAAAGGTTGAGTTATGTATTTAAATGTTTACTAGAAGCGAAAATTCTTAAGTTTTCCATTTTATGCCTTTATTGCAATAAGCTGCTTAAACTGTCTGAAGACACGATCGCTCTAAGACCTTTTCTGTCATTAATTGTTACTCTCAAGATTCCTAAATCGTTTGCCTATTTTTTATTTTACTCAGCTGTTAATCTTGTGACCAAGGGTCTCTTGACCCTTGGGTCTCAACTTCGGAGGTTTTTTCCTAGGGATTTTCCACTTAGTCGTTTTCCGTCAACGATCGGAAGTGAACCGGTCACTCTAAAACATCGAGACCGTGTCACCTCCGAAACCGAATCTGTCAATTTAGTCTCTAATGAGCAACTGACCTATGCAGTTCGTTGCATAGTCACCCTAACAAAAACTTATTTCTCATAGTCAAGTGTTCATGTAAATCCTTCAGTCTATTTCTTAAAGTGTTACTTGTATAATAAGAATAAATATAATATACATTATATTTCATTGTTATAGCCTTATTTACAAAACACCCAGTCTCTTTTTCATTTCATTTTAAAATTACCAACCACAAGACAAAACATTTTGGTCCTTCGCGAGCTGCGTATGTCTTATATAGTGAACGCGCTTCAAATGAAATCGCGCCGGTCCGGTAAAAATGTAAAATATTGCTTCTGTGATTTCAATGACTATTTCAAACTAAGTGAACCTTTTAAAATCTGTGAAAGTGAAGCTAGCGATTTCAAAACTAGCGTTACTTCATGCCTTAGCTCGCTATACTTGTGGATCTTGGTTGTATAGGTTGCCTGCAAATTTCGGTTAAGTGGACAAGAAATGTCGATGATGTAGACTCTTCCACCTTTTTTGCTGGTTATTTTGCTTTAAACTCAGTTCACGATGGAACCTTCTTTCATCTGCCTGAAAGGTTTCATTTTGTTGCCCTCTTGCACTAATTTTCTTGTACCGACGTAGTCTAGCAGTAAGAACATCGAATCTCTGCCGTTGGGAGTCTATAATCTCATCCAATATTGCTGATGTTAATGTCTCTATGTACTGCGGGTGGATGATGTGAGTAACATGGTGTATCAGCTTTCTGGTTCTATTTCCTCTTTTATATTGAGTCAGTCTACCCAATTTGCACCTTACATTGCTGACATCCATATCCAACCTAATCTTGCATGGTGGATCTCGCTCCCTTCCTAGGGCTAAGACTACATTTGTAGGCGTAGTTCTGCGGCCCAACGTTCTAACGGTTGCGAAAGCTGCACCGTATGCAAGGGTTTGTACCTCTAACGCAGTTTGTGTTGCGGATGTGGTTCTAGTGGATCCGGTACTAGATGTTCATTATCCCTAGCACATATGCCTTGAGCTTCAATCAGGTCTTCGTTGGCCACATCTTCCAAGGGAGGTTCATCAATAGGAAGTTGCTGTTCCACTTCCATTTCGATGGCAGCTATTTCAACAGCCGAAAGCAATCTGTTTACAGATATTGAGCGTTTTTTATGTATTCTGCTAAGCCCTCCATTATCTTCCACTTGTTACATTTTCAAATCGACACAATTACAAATGAATGATCTAGATCGTGTGAAGCAGAAGAAAGAAATCGTCTCGAATTTTAAATTTGGTCTTTATAATTAGCATGCCTGTATAATGTTCATGGAGTGTATAGTCAATATTGCTTATCGGTTACAAAAGTGCAAATGGAGTATATCCAAGCAAGGGGATAAGAAAACGATAAGAGAAGATCAGAAAAGGATTCGCAAAGAATTTCAAAAGAAGATGGGGTTAATAATTGATCAACCAAGTCAAGGAGCTGGCAACTCTAATTGTGGTAATACGGGTCGCAGTTTTTTCTCGGATGTTGATCGAGTGCCTGAAATAACTATACTAACTAAAGAACTGATTAAAATGTTTAGAAACATACTACAAATGTTAGCAAGTAGCAGATCAATTCATCCTCCCTTTTTCAATAGGTATGCTTTCAGGACCGTGAAACTATGTGAGCTTATATCCATGGTTCCATACGCCTTCTTCAGTTCACAAAGTACTGCTACATGGGGAAAAACTTATGGAGAATTTTTTGCTACAAATTGGCATGTATTCCGAAAAAGCTTCTGAGGCCAGGCACAAGGATATAAAGTACATTTGACAGTTGAACACATGAAAAATCTCTCGATTGCATACTATGCACGACCTAATTCACAAACTCTTTGAGTCCTCCGATCTTTTCATTGCATTCTTGTAGCCTGAATGCTCAAGAGATATTATTCATCTAAAGTTGTCCCCGAGATATTAATTATCCCGAGATATTGATTATCTGAAGTTGTCTCTGAGATATTATTTATATGAAGAGATATTATTTATCCGAATAGATATTATTTATCTGAATTTGTCCCCGAGATATTATTGATCTAAAGTTGTCTCCGATATATTATTTATCTAAAGAGATATTATTTATCTGAAGTTGCCCCCGAGATATTATTTATCTGAAGTTGTCCTCGATATATTATCTATCTTAAGTGATATTATTTATCTGAAGAGATATTATTTATCTGAATAGATATTATTTATCTGAAGTTGTCCCCGAGATATTATTTATCTGAAGTTGCCTCCGATATATTATTTATCTGAAGAGATATTATTTATCTGAAGTTGTCCCGATATATTATTTATCTGAAGTTGTCCCCGAGATTTTGATTATCTGAAGTTGCCCCAAGATATTACTTATCTGACGTTGTCCCCGAGATATTCTTTATCTGCAGTTGTCGTCGATATATTATTGATCTAAAGTGATATTATTTATTTGAAGTTGTCCACGAGATACTATTTATCTGAAGAGATATTATTTATCTGAATAGGTATTATTTATCTGAAGTTGTCCCTGTGATTTTAATTATCTGAAGTTACCCCCGAGATATTATTTATCTCAAGAGATATTATTCATCTAAAGTTGTCCCCGAGATATTAATTATCCCGAGATATTGATTATCTGAAGTTGTCTCTATAATATTGATATATTTTATTGAACAGTAAGGAAGCTATGGTAATGCATAATATTTGAAAATACAGTTTGTTATAGTAAATCTTTTTTCACTAACATAATTCAAAGTTCATACAGGAACATAAAAGATTTCTGGGTTCGAGACGAATCGATTGACCTATAATATTGATATACTTTATTAAAGAGTAAGAAGTTATGGGCATTTATATTATATTAAAAATCTATTTTTATAATAAAAATGTTCTCATTCTTATATTATATTATTGATACGTCTTATTAAACAGTAAGGAAGCTATGGTGATGCATGTTATTTGAAAAAAAAACAGTTTCTTATAGTGAATTTTTTTTCATCAACATAATTCAAAATTGATTTGGAATTTTTGTTAAAAGTTCGTCTTTTTTCGTTGAATTCCACTATTTTTTATTAAAAAATTCAAATAATTTTTGTTTAAAAATTCAACTTCTTGGTTGAACGTTAATTTTTTTAATGGAAAACTTAACTCTTAACTTAAATTAACTTAGCATAAAGCTGGCAAGTAGTTAGGATGCAATAGAATTTCACCCTTGCCTTTTCCAGCTCGAAAAATTACCATTTAAAATACAACATTTGATTGGTCTGATTTGTCATAGTATTTATAAAATTTGTTGTATTATTTTGTAATTTTGTATTTTTTGTACATTTCTATTCTTAAATTGATCAAAATGAAAACTTTAGTTTGTCTGTTATTTAAAAAACCACAAATGCTTCCTTGAAATTATTGAAATCTTTGTGAAATCTTTGGAAAATCGTTGAAATCTTTATAAAATCTTTAAAATTTATCAGAAATATTTGCGGAATATTTGTGAAATATTTTATATTTGTGAAATTATTGAAATCCTTGTGAAATCTTTGGAAAATCCTTGAAGACTTTGTTAAATCTGAAGTTAAATCTTTATAATCATTTAAGTCTTTGTTAAATCTTTAAAATCTATCTGAAATATTTGCGAAATATTTGAAATCTTTGTGAAATATTTGGAAACATTAGCGAAATATTTGATAATATTTGTGAAATTATTGAAATCTTTGTGAAATCTTTGGAAAATCATTGAAATATTGATGAAATCTTTAAAATTTATAAGAAATATTTGCGAAATATTTGTGAAATCTGTGATACTTTTGAAAAATCATTAAAATATTTGTGAAATATTTCTGAAATCTTTGAAAATCTTTGCGAAATATTCTAATATTTTATAATATTTTTTAAATTATTACAATTTTTGGAAAATCATTTAAGGCTTTGTGAAATTTTTAAAAAATATCTGTAATATTTGCGAAAGATTTGAAATCTTTCATATTTTTTGAAAATCAGTGAAATCTTTGTCAAATCTTTGGAAATATTTGCGAAATATTTGAAATATTTTTGTAATATTCGATAATATTTATGAAATTATTGAAATCTTTGTGAAATCTTTGGAAAATCGTTGAAATCTTTATAAAATCTTTAAAATTTATCAGAAATAGAAAAAATTTTCAATTTTGCAAGATTAAAATATTAAAAAAAAAGATCGAATAAGTTTAAGAGATATTTACAAGTTTCAAAAAGATACAAAAATAATTTCAAACTTGAAAAGATTTCAGATTTTTTTTTAAATTCAGATTTTTGAAGAATTCGAAATAAAATTTGGAAGCTTTTTAAGAATTTTCATAGGTTTTTAGGATAATAACATTTTTTTGTTAAGATTCGAAGGGAAATTTAAATTAATTTTTAATTGAAAAAAAATTAATTTTAAGAAAATATTTCAAAACATTTCAAATGATTTTTTCAAAATTAGGAAAGGGATGTAGAAGATTTTAAATAAAAAAATTTCAATTTTGCCAGATTACAAAATTTAAAAAGAAATTGAATAACTTTAGGAGATATTTGAAAGTTTTGAAAAGATAAAAAAATAATTATAAACTTTAAAAGATTTCAAACAATTTTAAACAAAATTTACATTTTTGGAGATTTCGAAATAAAATTTGGAAGCTTTATAAGGATTTTGACAGGTATTTAGGATAATAAATTTATTTTAAAGATTCTAAGGAAAACTTCAATTGATTTTTAATTTTGAAAAAATTAATTTTAAGAAAATATTTTAAAACATTTCAAATGATTTTCTTAATATTCGGAAAGGAATGTAGAACATTTTAAAGAAAAAATTTTCAATTTTGCAAGATTAAAATATTAAAAAAAAAGATCGAATAAGTTTAAGAGATATTTACAAGTTTATCTTTTTGGTTGAAAATTCAACTACTTTAGTTGACGATTCATTATTTTAGTAAAAATTCATAATTTTAGTTGAAAATTCATAATTTCAGTTGAAAATTCATTTCTTTGACAATGTAACTATTTTTTTGAAAATTAATTTTTTCGATTGAAAATTAGTTTTTTTAAACTGAAGATTTGACTATTTCAATTGAATTTTCTATAATTTTACTTGAAAATTTATCTCATTGGTTGAACATTAATTTTTTAACTATAATTTTAACCATTCCATTTTTGGGTGAAAAATTATATTTTTTGGTTTAACAATCGTCTTTTGTGTGGAAATTAATCTTCTTGGCCAAAAATTCATCACTTTTGATTAAAATTCAATGATTCTGGTTAAAGATTCATCATTTCAGTTAAAAATTCATGATTTTAGTTGAAAATTCATAATTTCAGTTGATAACTCATTTCTTTAATAATGTAAATTTTTTTTTCTAAATTAGTTTTTTTAAGCTGAATATTTGACCATTTCAATTGAATTTTCTATAATTTTACTTGAAAATTCATCTCTTTGGTTGAACATTAATTCTTTTAACTATAATTTTAACTATTCAATTTTTAGGTGAAAAATTATATTTTTTAGTTTAAAAATCGTGTTTTTGGTGGATATTAATCTTCTTGGTTGAAAATTTATCTTTTTGGTTGAAAATTCAACTACTTTAGTTGACGATTCATTATTTTAGTAAAAATTCATAATTTTAGTTGAAAATATTCAGGAATTTTCCAATTTTGGAATATTATTATTTGTGAATTGTATTATTTGGGAATTTTATTATTCGGGACTTTCACATTCCCGAAATTCCATTACTTGAAAATTGTATTATTCGGGAATTCTCCACTTTGGGAATTTTATTATTTGGGAATTTTATAATTGAGGGGTTTTATTATTAGGAAATTTTATTATTCGAGAATTGTATTATTAGGGAATTTTCCAATTTGGGAATTTTATTTTTTGGGAATTTTATTATTCGGGAATTTTACATTCCCTAAATTCCACTACTCGAAAATTGTATTATTCCGGAATTGTATTATTCGGGAATTTTCCAATTTGGGAATTGTATTATTCGGGAATTATCCAATTTGGGAATTTTATTATTTGTGAATTGTATTATTCGGGAATTTTCCAATTTGAGAATTTTATTATTTGTGAATCGTATTATTTGGGAATTTTATTATACAGGAATTTTATTATTCGATAATTTTATCATTCCGGAATTGTATTATTCGTGAATTGTATTATCCGGCAATTTTCCAATTTGGGAATTTTATTATTCGGAAATTTTAATATTCGGGAATTTTATTATTCGGGAATTTTATTATTAGCAAATTTTATTATTCGGGAATTATATTATTTGTGGATTTTATTATTTGTGAATTGTATTATTCAGGAATTTTCCAATTTTGGAATATTATTATTTGTGAATTGTATTATTTGGGAATTTTATTATTCGGGACTTTAAAAATTAATTTTAAACGAAAAAACAACACATTTTCTAGATGATATTTCAATTTTTAACCAAAAAGATGAATTTTTAAATAAAAAATATCTGTTTTTGACAACTCAAAAAAAAATGTAAAAGTTACCTCTTCGGTTTGAAAACATTAATTTTGAATGAAAAAAAAATTTCAAGAAAATAGTACAATTTTTAATCTAATGGATGAATTTTCATCAAAATAGTTAAATTTTAACCAAAGACTTGAATTTTCAATAAAAAATATAAATTTGCAAAAAAAAAATAGTTTACTTTTTCACCAAAGAGTTGAATTTTTAACCTACAAAGACAAATTTGTAAACAAAAAAATAATTTTCTACCAAAAAAATCGAATTTTCAATTAAATACATGAATTTTCAAACAAATAGTCGAATTTTCAAGTAAAACAGATCAATTTTACAACTAAGAATAAAAAGCTACCTTTACAGTAAAAAATTGATTTTCAACAAAAAAGCAACGAATTTTCAACCAGACAGTCAAATTTTTAAACAAAAAAGAAGAATTTTGAACTATAATGGTAAATTCTCCAAACGAACAAAAAATACATTTTTTTAAACAAATATATTTGATTTTTTAGACAGAAAATAAAAGTTAATTTTAAACCAAACAGTTACATTTTTAACTAAAAAACAGTTACAAAAATTAATTTTAAACGAAAAAACAACACATTTTCTAGATGATATTTCAATTTTTAACCAAAAAGATGAATTTTTACCCGTTTTTTGGTTCAACATTAATTTTTTTAACTTAAAGTTGAACTTTTTCATTTTTTGTTGGAAATTTATCTTTTTTGGTTCAAAATTCATGTATTTTGTTAAAAATTGTTCTTTTTTGGTCGAAAACCTTTTTTTAGTTGAAATTTCAACTATTTGATTAAAAAAATTTCTTTTTTTAGGTGAAAATTCATGTATTTTGTTTAAAATTTGTCTTTTTTGGTCGAAAATTAATCTTCTTTGTTGAAAATTCTTCTTTTTGGTTTAAATTAAATTATTTCAATAGAAAATTCATACTTTTAGTTGAAAGTTGATCACTTTGTTGGAAAATTCAACTATTTTTTTGAAAATTCGTCCCGTTTTTTGGAAAAACATTAATTTTTTTAACTGAAAATTTGGTTATTCCATTTTTGGTTGAAAATTCGGCTTTTTGGATAAACATTAATTTTTTTATTGAAAATTTAACCATTCCATTTTTGGCTAAAAATTTCTTTTTTAATTGAAAATTCATGTATTTTGTTGAAAATTGGTCTTTTTTGGTCGAAAATGAATTTTCTTTGTTGAAAATTCTTCTTTTTGGTTTAAAATTCAATTATTTCAGTAGAAAATTCATAATTTTAGTTAGAAATTTATCACTTTATTGGATAATTGAACTATTTTCTTGAAAATTCATCCCGTTTTTTGGTTCAACATTAATTTTTTTAACTTAAAGTTGAACTTTTTCATTTTTTGTTGGAAATTTATCTTTTTGTATATATCAACCCAAGATCTGATATTTATCGCTTCTCAACTGAATTGGATGAGATAGTAGATGTTGTTATATAAAAATGCCCTAATCTAGCTATGTAAATAAGTGAAAATTTTAATGGCAGAGTGTCAGATTTGAACCAACTCTCTGACTAAATGCTTTCTGATAATTTAAATATTTTTAACAAAAGAGATAACCTGAACAAGATTTTAAATAAGCGATGGGAAGAGGTGGTGGATTGCATGGAAAGTAAACGTTGCATGTTATTAAACGGTGTAACGTCTAAATCGTTACTGAACTGGACCATCTTCCGATCAGTTTTAAATTAAAAACGCATTTGTTGATGTTAAAATTGAACAAAGCATAAAATGGAGAGACAGCTTAACTGATAACTACACTGAACTGATACAAGCCTCCCAAAACAGCTTTCCAGGCAATCCATAAGTCAATTGACTGAAAGTAAGCATAATAGTCTGCAAATCAATGCAGTCCGCAGGAATAGGTCTACAGCTATTGCTATTTATTATTTCCAGAAGGTTGAAGAGTTTTTTGCTGATACAAGTTGTACACAAATGAAAAATGTGTATGTTTCATTTTTTTTTGCTGGATGTTTTTATATTATTAAAAAGACTCATCATACCTAGTTTTTTTGGCATTTTCGGTGATAGTTTAAGCTGAATTATTAAATTATAATTGAACTCAAACTGACAGCGAAAATGCCAAAAAACTACGTATGATGAGTTTCCCTAATTTTCTCTTCTGGCATATTTTGTCGGGATTTTAATTTTCTCTTCGAGCATATCCTGCTGGATTTTAATTTTCTCTTCGAGCATATCTTGCTGGATTTGAATTTTATCTTCCGGCATATTTTTTTCTTTTGAACAAATGCGTACCTAACCTATAATATTCTATTCCAATATATTTTGCCGGATTTTAGTTTTCTCTTCCGGAATATTTTGCCATATTTTAATTTTCTATTCCGAAATACTTTTCTCTCCCAGAGAGAGGAGCACCTAAGCTTCAATTTCCTCTTATACAATATTTTGGCAGAATTTAATTTTCTCTTTCAGCATATTTTGCCGGATTTCAATTTTCTCTTCAGGAATATTTTTCTCTTTCGGGAACCTTTAATTTTTTATTCCGTATTATATTTTCTCCTTTGGCATATTTTCCTCTCTCGGAGACAGGAGTAACTAGCCTTTTATTTTCTATTCCGGAATATTTTTCATGATTTTAATTGTCTCTTCCGGCATAACTTGACAGATTTTAATTTTCTCTTCCAGCATAATTTGACGGATTTTAATTTTCTCTTCCGGCATAATTTGATGGATTTTAATTTTCTCTTCCGGCATATTTTCCTCTCTCGAAGACAGGAGTAACTAGCCTTTTATTTTCTATTCCGGAATATTTTTCAGGATTTTAACTGTCTCATCCGGCATAACTTGACGGATTTTAATTTTCTCTTCCAGCATAACTTGACGGATTTTAATTTTCTCTTCTTTTCCAAGATGATATGTTTGTGGAAAACGGTCTGTAATTAGTAAACAAATTCATATTTCGAAATTAAGAAAACTGCGTTGCATTCTGGAAACCTTAAGGATCGTCAGTGAATTTTTTCAGATTTTTGAAGACATCCAGCTCGGGTTAGGAAGCCTCGAAAGTCGAGGCTTCAAAAAAGTGTCTCAAAAACCTTGTTTTTCGCACGTTCTACATCAGCGCTATCGTACAAAATTTTTTATAACAACAATATACATATTTTTCAATTCACGAGACCTTAAGCTTTCACATTTACCTGGCCAAAATTTTCAGCGATTTTTTTTTAACGAGTTGCAAGCGTTCAAAGTGAGGGTCGCGTACTTTTGACGCCGACTTTAGTTTCAAACATTTGATTCAACAAAAGTTTTAATCTTCTTTGAAATCTAATGATTTTTTACCAGAAATATTGGTTTTTAGTGGAAAACACCAAAATAACCTGAAATGGTTAACAATTTCTGAACCTTCTTTGAAATTTTCGAAATATAATTTATTTTAAACGAAGCCATTGGATTTAAATCTAATGATTTTTTGTGAAAAATACCAATTTCAGATGAAACACGCCAATATAACCTATAGTTGTTGAAAAATGGTACACATTCTTTAAAATCGAATTTTTTCTTATTAAAAATACAAATAATTCCCAACGAAAACCACTAAAATAACATAACTATAGTGATCACTATAGTGATTTTTTTTTAATAACAGTTAGAGTTTTATTTAGATATAAATTTAATTTTCAACATTTCGCAATAGCATTTTTTCATTTTTAATGTTTCAGATTCAAAATTACATTTTTACAATTAAAAATTCTAGAATTTTAGAAAATTTGACGTTAAATTTAGTTTTTAATATCAAATTGTCAAATTTAGATCGCTGCGGATTGAAAATTATTTAAATTCGAAAGTTTTAATTTTTAATTATTCAATTTTGAACTCCTTTAATCAGAAATAATACAATTTCAATTGCTCTGAATTTGAAATGAGCATATTTTAAAAATTGTAATACGATAATATTCATATCAAATCTTGTTTTGTATTATTCTTTTTTAATTTTCAATGTAATATCTTAAAATTTTTTTATTGTTAGTTGAAGATTTAAAAAAATTAATAATTTAAATTAGAAATATTCCAAAATGAATGATAATTTTAAATGAAGCATGCAAAAGTAAACGATTTGAGATTAAAAAGTTAAAAATTGTATTTTTTTAAATGAAAAAAATAAATAAAATATCTGAAATTGAAAACTCAGTAATTGATTAATTCTTTAATTTTAAATGGTTACAATTTTAGAGCTATAAATTGTCAATTTGTCTCCTTCACAAGTTTTGCGATGATTCTTTCTATTTTAAACACATTAAATTTAAAATTATTACACTTTAAACGCTCTTATTTAGATATAAATTTAATTTTCAACATTTCGCAATAGCATTTTTTCATTTTTAATGTTTCAGATTCAAAATTACATTTTCAACTAAAAAAAAAAATTTCTAGCAGAAATAGAATAGCTACATTTTTAGTCAGAAAAATGTAATTGTCAACAACATGAAACGAATTTTAAACAAAATACTAAAGTTTTTGACCAAAGAAATGAATTTTTAAATAAATCATAATTCTTCAACCAAAAATATGAATTTTTAACCAAATAGTTGAATTTTCAACCAAAAAGATGAATTTTATACCAAAAAAAGACAAATTTTCAACAAAGTATGTAGCTGAATTTTCAAAGAAATAGCTAAATTTTCAACCAAACAGAGGAATTTTCATCCACGAAAATTCAATTTCTATGGAAAATAAATTTTCGACAAAAAGGTGAATAGGCAAATTATCAGTGAAAAAATTGATTTTTAAATTTAAAAAAACTGATTTTCAGCCAAAAAAATTAATATGGAACCAAAAAGATTATTTTTAATAAAATATATGAATTTTTAATAAAATATATGATTTTTTAACCAGATTTTGAATTTTTAAACGAATTTTTGAATTTTATAGTTAAACTTTCATCAAAATGATGAATCTTTGATTTAAACAAATGCATTTTAAACGAAAAGTATAATAGTTGATATTTCCAGCAAAAAAATATTTTATTTTTCAATAAAAAATAGTTGAATTAAACAAAAAAATACGATTTATCAACAAATTATTTCAATCCGTAACCAAAATCGACTAATTTTCAAACCAAAAAGAAGAATTTTGAACAAAAGAGTTGAGTTTTCACTGATTTTTCTTTATAATTTGATTTTTGTTTGATAATTATAAATTGAAATCGAAACGCGGCGCATTATCAAACAAGGTAGGGCAACTTGGCGCAGATGCACTTTTTGGAAAACACATTAATTAACTGTTTTAAGGAACTTTAATTAAATTATCTTAATGGATAGAGTATTGGTAAGATATTATCCTGAAAAAAATATATTTTATTACAATCTTTTACTTCATATTTGAATTTTAATCGTGCATTTTCCTTTATGTGCGCCTCATTTGGCGTCGCTCCCCTATTCTGTTGAAAAGGCGTATTTTTGGTCAAAAATTAAACTTTTTGTATGAAAATTAATTTTCATGTTTGGAAATTCATCTTTTTGGTTGAAGGATAAACTTTTATATTATTTGATGTTATAGTTTTTTTTTGTTGACCAATGTAAATAAACTCTTTTCTTGAAAATTCATCTATTTTACTTAAAATTCATCTTCTCCAGTTGAAGATGTATCTATTCCATCAAAAGACTCATTATTTAATTAACAAATTTATGTGTAAAATTTATGAAAGTTTGTCTTTTTTAGTTGAAAATTCATCTCTTTTCTTGAAAAAAAAAAAAATAATTTTTTGGTAGAAAATTATTCTTTATGTTTCAAAATTGACTTTCTCGTTTCAAACTTTATCTTTTTGGTTCCAAATTCAACCATTTGGTTAAAAATTCACCTATCTTGTTAAAAATGGAGTATTTTTACTATGTAGTAATACAGTTTTTTTTTAAATTGTTGTTTTTTTAACTGAAAATTTAATAAATAAATTTTTGGGTGAAATTCCATATTTTATTTTTTGGTTGATAATTTTTTTTATTTGATTAGAAATAAATTTTTCTAACCCAAAATATAACTGTTCCTTTTTTTTTTGTCGAAAATTAATCTTTTTTAGTGGAAAATTCATGTATTTTGTTGAAAATTCCCATTTTTAAAGTTAAAAATTAATCATTTTAGTTAAAAATTCAATTATTTCGGTAAAAATTCTTTCTTTCTTTTTGGGGTTGGATATTTAGCATTTTAGTTATAAATTCATTTCTTTCGTTGAACATTGAACTGTTTTGTTGAAAATTCTTTTTTTTTTCTAATTAAAAAATCCTTTTTTAACTAAAAACTTAACTATTCCATTTTTTGTTGAATATTAATGTTTTTTTATAGAAATTTAATTTTCTTGGTTGAAAAATTATCTGATTATTTGAAAATTTAACGGTTTCGTTGAAAATTCGTTTCTTTTTATAAAAATTAATTTTTTCAACTGAAAATTTAACTATTCTATTTTTGGTTAAAAATTTGTCGTTTTGGTCAAAAATTAATCTATTTCAATAAAAATTAATTTTGTGGTAGAAGATTTATTATTTTAGTTAAAAAGTCATTTCTTTGTTAAAAATGTTAACTTTTTTTTTTAAATTGTTGTTTTTTTAACTGAAAATTTAATAAATAAATTTTTGGGTGAAATTCCATATTTTATTTTTTATATATATATATATATATATATTTGAAATTTTCCCAGCAATCTGAAGATTTTTGTTGTCGTCAAACTTTTCAAAATTACAAACAAAAATTTTTAAATAATTTCCAGGAATGTTGAAAAAGAAAGTGACAGATTTTCAGGCAATTTTTATTTTTATTTTTGCAAGATCACAAAATTTTAAGAAAAATTTGAAACTTGAGAAGAGTTCAGAAAATTTAAAACAGAAAGTAGATTTTGGAAGATTTCGAAATAAAATCTAGGAGCTTATAAAAAATTTTGAAAAGTTTCATGACTTAAAAAAAATATCTTAAAATTTCTGTAAAAATTTGTTATGGTTTTTTATTTTAAGGAATTAATTTTCAAAAGAAAAATTTCAAATGTCTGAAAATTTAGAAAATTTAGAGGACAATTTTTTAGTTTTTAAAGACTTTAAAAAATTTGAGGAAAAATTCGACTCAGTTTAAAAGATATTTAGGAATTATAGAAATTTTCTTTAAAAATCTATCAAACTCTTTCTCCAAATTTTTGGAAATCATTTGAGAATTTTTGAAAGGTTTTCTCGAAAATAATTTTTTTTTAAATAAAAAATAATTTTTTGAAAACAAAAAATAAATTTTTCAAAAATAAAAAATAATTTTTTAAAAATAAAAATAATGTTATTAAAGTATTTCTTCTTTTAATGCTTAGGCTAAAAATCAAAATGAACTGTTCATTCTGTTGGTTTAGCTATTAGAGGTGTCACCTCATTATATTATATCTCTTTAAATCTGTTAAAATTCCTTAAAATCTTTTGAAATTTTGAAAAATCTTTTGAAATCCTTTTAAATCCTTCCAAATCTAGGAAATCTCGTTAAAATCCCCTGATACTTTTCAAAATTTGTGAAAAAACTTTGGTGTTGCTTACAATCCTTAAAACACCTTAAAACACTTTAAACCCCGTGAAAATCCTTGAAATCGATTGAAATTTTGAGAATCCTAGAGAAATCCCTTATAATCCTTTGAAATTGGTCAAAATCTTTGCAGTTGCGTGAAATCTCTTGAAATTAAAGTCATCGAAATCCCTTATAATCCCTTTAAATCACTCAAAACTCTTAAAACCCTTTAAAACACTTTAAAAACTGTGGAAGTCCTTTAAAATCGATTAGAATCCCTTACAATATATAAAAATCCATCAAAACCTTTTAAAAGGCATTTCAATTCTTCGAAATCCCTTAATTATGTCTCCTAAAATCCGTTAAAATTCCTTAAAATCTTTTGAAATCTTTGAAAATCTTTTGAAATCCCTTTAAATCCTTTCAAATTTTCAAAATCTCGTGAAAATCCCCTGATTTACTTCAAAATTCGTGACGAAAACTTTGTAATCGCTTAAAATCCTTAAAATCCCTTAAAACACTTTAAAACCCGTGAAAATTCTTGAAATCTCTTGAAATTTTCAGAATCCTATAGAAATTCCTTATAATCCTTTAAAATGGGTTAAAATCTTTGCAACTGCGTAAAATACTTTTCAACAAAATAGTTGAATCCTCAACCAAAACAAATTAATTATCAACCCGAAAATACGAATTTTGAATCAGATATGTAAATTTTCAAACAAATAGATGAATTTTCTACTAAAAAAGATCAATTTTCAACCAAAAATGGAATTGATCAATTTTCAGTATAAAAAAATTAATTAATTTCTAACCATATAGTTTAATTTTCAACTAAAAAAGATCAATTTTCAGTTTAAAAAAATTAATTTCCAATAAAAAAAAAACTAATTTTCAACAAGATATATGAATTTCTAACCATATAGTATAATTTTCAATTAAAAAAGATGAATTTTCAACGAATAATGTAATAGTTGATATTTCAACCAAAAAAGATTTTAATTTTTGAATGAAAAGCAGTTGAATTTTCAAGCAAATATATGAATTTTAACTTTCAATCAAACAGTTGAACTTTTAACCAAAAAAGATAAAATTTCTACCAAAAGAGATGAATTTTTAGGGACGACTGAAAAATCCTGAAAAATAAAATTCCCAAATTAATGGAAAATTCCCGAAAAAGATCGAAATTAGGAAATTGCCGACAATTTAAAATTCCCCGATAATAAATTGAGAAAAAATGTAAAAAATTAAATTAAATACTTTTTTTGAGTACCTAATTACAGTTACGTTACTTGTAACTGTAACTTCAAATTACCTAAAAAGTTACTTTTTTCACTTTTTTTATTTTATTATTTAAAAATCAAAATAACTAATATAACAACTATTACATTTTTTGTTTCAAATCCATTTCTTTTTGTTAAAAGTTCAACTGTTTGGTTGAAAATTCATAATCTTCATGGTCGAAAATTGATCTTTTCGGTTGAAAATGTAACTATTTTGTTAAAAAATCGTTTTTTCTTTTATTGAAAATTTATTTTGTAACTGAAAATTTAACTATTCCATTTTTTATTGAAAATTGATCTTTTTTAATTAAAAATTCCACTATTTGGTTGAAATTTCATCTTTCTTTGATGGAAATAAATTCTTCTTAATTAAAAATTCATCCGTTTGATTGAAAATGTAACTATTTGGTTGGAAATAAATTTTATTTGGTAGAAAATAAATTTTGTTACATAAAAATATAACTATTCCATTTCCAGTAGAAAATGTATCAGTTTTAGTTGAAAATTCATGTAATTTGTTAGAAATTCATCTTTTTTGGTAGAAAATTAACCGTCTCGATTGAAAATTCATCTTTTTTGTCGGAAATTCCACTATTTCTTAAACGATTAATTTTTTTTGGTTGAAGATTCATCATTTTAGTTGAAAATTCATTTTTTTAGTTGAAATTTTTGTTTGTTAAAAATTCATTGCTTTGATTGAAAATTTAACTATTTTGTTGAAAATTCTTTTTCTTTTATTAAAAAATCAGTTTTTTAAACTGAAAATTAAACTATTACATTTTTTGTTTCAAATCCATTTCTTTTTGTTAAAAGTTCAACTGTTTGGTTGAAAATTCATAATCTTCGAAAATTCATCTATTTAGTTGAAAATCAACTATTTTGTTGAAAAATATTTGTTTTTGTTAAAGATTTATCATTTTAGTTGAAAATGAATCTCTTTGGTAGAAAATTGAACTATTTTATTAAAAATTCGTCTATTTTATAAACAATTAATCTTCTTGGTTGAAAATTCATCTATTTGGTTCAAAAATCCACTGTTTTGTAAAAAATTAATTTGTTTTGGTTGAAGATTTATTATTTTATCTAAAAATTCATCTCTTTGGTTGAAAATGTAACTATTTTATTAAAATTTCGTCTTTAAGACAAAAAATAATCTTCTTGCTTGAAAATTCATCTATTTGGTTGATAAATCAACTATTTTGTAAAAATAAATTTTGTTGATTAAAAATGTATCATTTTAGTTAAAAATTATTTTCTTTAGTTGACAATTGAACTATTTTATTAAAAATTTGTCTCTTTTTATAAAAAATTGAGCTTCTTGGTTGAAAATTCATCTATGTGGTTGAAAAATCAACTGTTTAATTTAAAAAAAAATGTTGTTCATGATTTATCATTTTAGTTAAAAATTAATCTCTTTGGTACAAAATTCAACAATTATAATAAAATTTAGTGTTTGAAAAAAAGTTTATTTTCTTGGTTGAAAATTCATCTATTTGGTTGAAAAATCAACAATTTTGTTGAAAAAAAATTTTTTTTGTTAAAAATTTTTCATTTTAGTTAAAAATTAATTTTTCTAGTTAAAAATTGAACTATTAAACTTGTTTATTCTTTTGAAACCTTTCAAAATTCTCAAACCCCTACTTTTTTTCGAAATTTTCATAATCTACATTTTGTTTTAAATGTTTTGAAATCGTTTTAAATTCTTTGAAATCTTTTCTTAATTATTTTTGAACCTTTACAAAACTTTTTTTATATTTCTTGAATAAGCTGGATTTTTTAAAATTTGGTAATCGTGCAAAGAATTTTCTACTTTCTTCTTCGAAATTTTAGGAAATCATTTAAAATCCGGCTAAATAAAAACAATTTCGCAACAATATTTCAGATTCTTGAACATTATTTTTGATATATTTTGAAATATTCTAGTGAAATAATTTTTGAAAATAAAAATAAAAACATTTTAAATTTCTATGAATCTTTAGAAAATGTTGTCTTCGAAATCTTTATAAATCCATTTTTTTTTTTAATTTTATGAAATCTTTGTAAAACTTCTTTACATTTCCATGAATAACACGAATTTTTTCTAAAATTTTGTAATCTTACAAAATTGAAAATTTTTGCTTTAAAATTTTATACGATATTTTTCGAAATTTTAGAAAATCATTTTATATCTTGCAAAATAAAAACATTTTACGAAAAAATCTTCCAGATTATTGTTCGTCAGTTCTCGAAATCTTATGAAATTTTTTTGAATGTTCTCTTAAAATTAACTTACCAAATAAAACATTATTTAAATCTTCCCAGGAATTTTAAGAAGATTTTTTCATTCTCTTGGAACCCTTCAAATTCTGACCTGAAAATATAACTATTCCATTTTTGACTGAAAATTGATATTTTAAATTAAAAACTTTTTAGTATTTTTTTCTTTGTTGAAAATTCATATACTTAGTTGAAAACTCGTATTTTTTGGTAAACTTCAACTATTTTATTGAAAACTGAACTATTTGGTAGTAAATTAATTTTGTTGTTGAAAATTAGTACTTTCTGATTTAAAATTCAACTGTTTTGTAGAAAATGCGTCTTTTTGACTTGAAAATGTAATTGTTTCTTTAAAAATTAAACTATTTGTTTGAGAATTTTTAACTATTGTGTTGGAGATTCGCTTTTTTTGTTAAAAATTATTTTTTTGATCTGAAATTTAACTATTCCATTTTTTGTTAAAAGTTTATCATTTATAAGTTGCAAATTCAACTATTTACTAGAAAATTCATGTATGTTGAAAATCCGTGTGCTTTGTAGAAAATTAATCTTCTTGGTTAAAAAATCAACTTTTTGAAGAAGAGTCAAGTATTTAGTTGAATTTTGAACTCTTTTCTTGAAGATTATTTTTTTTTGTGAAGATTCATCATTTTAGTCAAAATTCATCTCTTTGGTTGAAAATTGAACTATTTTGCTAAAAATTCGTTTTTTCTTTGGTTGAAAATTAATTTTCTTACCTGAAAATATAACTATTCCATTTTTGACTGAAAATTGATATTTTAAATTCAAAACTTTTTAGTATTTTTTTCTTTGTTGAAAATTCATATACTTAGTTGTTTTCCACCAAAGTGATGCCTTTTTAACAAAAGAGTTTAATTTTGGACCAAGTAGTTTTATTTTCAATCAAAAAGATGAATTTTCAACAATATACATGAATTTTCAAACAAGAAGATTAACTTTCTACCAAAAAAGAAGATTTTTCAACGAAATATTTAAATTTTGAACTAAAAAAAAAATACATTTTCAACCAAATATATAGTTGAATTTGAAACTAAGAAAAATCAGTTTTTAACCACAAATTGAATAGTTAAATTTTCAGCTAAAAAACTTAATTTTCAGTTAAAAAACTTAATTTTTCACACAAAAAAAAACAATTTTCTACCAAAGTGATACCTTTTGAACAAAAGAGATTAATTTTGGACCAAGTAGTTTTATTTTCAATCAAAAAGATGAATTTTCAAAAAAGAAGATTAATTTTCTACCAAAAAGATGAATTTTCAACAATAAAAAGGAATTTTCAAACAAGAAGATTAACTTTCTACCAAAAAAGAAGATTTTTCAACGAAATAGTTAAATTTTGAACTAAAAAAAATACATTTTCAACCAAATATGTAGTTGAATTTTAAACTAAGAAAAATCAGTTTTTAACCACAAATGGAATAGTTGAATTTTCAGCTGAAAAACTTAATTTTTAGTTGAAAAATTTCATTTTGCACACAAAAAAATTTTTTTCCACCAAAGTGATGCCTTTTTAACAAAAGAGTTTAATTTTGGACCAAGTAGTTTTATTTTCAATCAAAAAGATGTTGGTAGAAATTTCATCCTTTTTTATTACAAATTCTGCTCTTATGGTAATTTGTCTTATTGGCTTTGAAATTCAACCATTTGGTAGAAATTTAGTCTTTTTTATTAAAAATTCTGCTATTATTGTAAAAATTCTTGATTTTTTATTGAAAATTATTTTTTTTTCAACTCCAAATTTAACTTGTCAATTTTTAGTTGAAAATTTGTCATTTTTAGTTGAAAATTCATTTATTTGGTTAAAAATTGATCTTTTTTAATTAAACATGCAACTACTTGGTTTAAAATCCATGTTGAAAAATCGTATTTTCTAGTAAAAAATTAATCTTCTTGGTTGAAAATTGAACTATTTGGTTAAAAATTCATCGTCTTTTTGGCTTGAAAATGAAACAATTTGGTGGAAAATTCAACTATTTGGTTGAAAATTCGTACTTTTTGGCTGAATTCAACTGTTTTTGATTAACAATTAAAATCCGTTTTGGTTAAAATATCCGCTGTTACATTTTTTATTGAGAATTCATCTTTTTGGGTTGAATATGCAACTTTTTGATTGAAAATTTATCTTTCTTGTTGAAAATTCAATTGTATTGTAGAAAATTCGTATTTTTTGGTTTAAAATAAAACAATTTAGTAGAAAATTAAACTATTTGATTGAAGATTCATTTTTACGTCGAAAATTTATACTTTAGGGTTGAAAATCCAATTCCTTTGTTAAAAATTCGAATGTTTTAGTTGAATTGAACTGTTTTTAATGTTCTACAATTCGTAAATCTGCACAAATCCTCTCTAAAGTAAAATTTGCTCTACTAATGATTCTAAGATTTTAATTGAATATTCATTTTAAAATATTTCAGGTTGTGCACTTTTTTTGGGTTTTTCTATTTGAATTTACTAATGTACAATAAATCTTTTTATTTTAATAGAAACACAACAATCTTCGTTTCTATTAAACTTAATTTTACATTCATATCGATACAGCGTTTTATTAATTTTTAAAAGTTTCAAGGGAACAAAATTTTTTTCTCTCAAGATTCCTGTTAAAATTTTGAAGACCTTCTTATTTTTTTAAATGAATTTTAGGAGCAAATTAAAAAATATTTCAAAATGTTTTCAGAATTGTCGAAAAAGAATCTCTAAGATTTTAAGGCAATTTTATTAATTTTGCTGGATGTTTTCTTTAATTTTAGGTAAACTTCGAATCATTTAGAAATATATTTGGAAGTTTTGAAAATATTCAAGAATAATTTAAATCTTAAGAAGATTTGAACAAATTTAAAGAATGTAGATTCTTGAAGATTTCGAAATAAAAATTTGAAGCTTCTTAAGTATTTCAAGTGGGTTCAAGAAAATAAACAAACTTTTTTGAGATTTCTAGGAAAATATCAAATGATTTTTTATTTTGAAAAATTAATTTTAAGAAAAAATTAAAAAAGATTTGAAAACACGAAAAATGTTATCCTTGAATTTTGGGAAAGAATGTGCGAGAATTTAAATAACAATTATTATAGTTTTTAGCAACTTTCTCTAGAATAGACTATAGAGATAAAAAGTCGCGGTTTTTAAAAAAATGTTCCACTTTTATTTCAATTTTGAATTAGAGTGAAGTAATAATTAATTAATGTTAATAAACATAATCATTTCAACAATTTATTATTATTTTTAATAATATTCTTCATGAATAATGCTAGAAAGTTGCGTTTTTTTCTGAAATCTTCAACTTTGTGTCCACTTTTTAATTATAATGAAGTGGTAATTAATTAAGGTTTAAAAAAAATTGTTTCAATAATTTATTATTATTGTTAATAATATTCTCCTTGTTTCATAATAGAAAGTTGAGGTTTTTCTGAAATTTTTAACTATTTGTCTATTTTTTCACTTGAAGTGACAGAATAGTTAACTAAATTCAGCAAAAATAATTATTTAAACATATGCTATTACTGTTTATAACTATATAGTAATGCCCGATAGTTGTGGTTTTTCTGAAATTTTTAACTTTTTGTCCACTTTTCACATAGTGAGATAATAATAAAGAACAAGATAGTTATAAACAATAATAATTTGTTCATGCAATTATTTTTGCTGAACTTACTTAATTAGTAACTCACTCCAAGTGAAAAATAGACAAATAGTTGAAAATTTCAGAAAAAACCACAACTCTCTAGCATTATTCAAATTGAATATTATTACCAATGATAATAAATTATTTAAACAATTAATTTCATTCACTTTAATTATTTATGCAGCTCACTTGTTGTCTTTTTTTGATGAATTAAACTGTTTTTAATTTAAAATAATTTTTTGTTGAAATATCAATTACGCCTTTTTTCGCTGAGAATTCATCTTTTTTGGTTGAAAATTCGTTTATTTGTTTGTAAGTTCACAGTTTTTTTTTATTCAACTCTTTTTTGACTGAAATATTAACTATTTTGTTTAAAATTAAATTTTTTGTTGAAAAATTAATATTTTCGGGTTGAAAATTAAAATTAAACTTATTTGCTGAAAATTATTTTTCATTTAGTTGAAAATATTAATTTTTTAACCAAAAATTTAACTAAATTCCATTTTTGGTTGAAAATTGATGAATTTTATTAATTCGACTTTTTTGGTACAAAATTAATCTTTTTGTTATAAAATTCAACTATTTGATTAAAAATTTAAGCATTTGGTTGAAAATTTATGTATTTTGTTGAGAATTCGTCTTGTCGGTTCAAAATTCCTCTTTTTGGTTAAAAATTCAACTATTCCAGTTAAAGATTTAACTATTTTGTGGAAAATTTATTTATTTTGTTGAGAATTCGTCTTTTTTGGTAGACAATTAATCTTGTTTGAAAAATTTTCTTTTTTGGATGAATTGAACTTTTTTAAAATTTAAACTCATTTTTGGTCAAATATCAGTTACATCTTTTTTTCATTGAGAATTCATCTTTTTTGTTTGAAAATTTAACTAATTTGTTAAAATTTGAACTACTTTGTTAAAAATTAATTTTTCTGGTTGAAGATTAAAAATTTCAACCCAAAAGATGAAATTTTAACCAAGAATATTAATTGTCAACCATAAAAGACGAATTTCAATAAAATAAATGAATTTTTAACAAAAGTAGTAGGATTTTTGACTAGAAAAGATAAAATTAAACCATAAATGGAATATTCAAATTTTCAGTTCAAAAAATTAATCACCACAAAAAAAAAGATTCTTCAACCAAATAGTTGAGGTTTGAAACAAAAAGAATTTGTAACCAAAAAGAATAATTTTTAACAATAAAATACGAATTTCAGTAGAATACATGAATTTTCAACTAAAAAATACACATTTTTAACCAGAAATGGCATAGTTAAATTTTCAGTTAAAAAATTAATTTCCAACAAGAAAAAACAAGCATTTTTAACAAAATAGTAAAAATTTTAACCCAAAAGATGAATTTTTAACCAAGATTGTTAATTTTAAACCAGAAAAGACGAATTTCAATAAATTACATGAATTTTCAACCAACTAGTCGAATTTTCGACTAAAAAAGATAAAATTGAACCAAAAATGCAATAGTTAATTTTTCAGTTAAAAAAATTAATCACCACAAAAAGAAAAAAGATTCTTCAACAAAGTAGTTGAATTTAAAAACAAAAAGGAAGAATTTGTAATCAAAAAGAATCATTTTCATCAATAAAAGACGAATTTCAGTAAAATATATTAATTTTCAACCAACTAGTTTAGTTCAATCGATAATCGTTAAATTTTCAGTTAAAAAATTAATCCTAATTTTGAAAAAATCATTTGGGCCTATAATAATACAATATTTCCTATATAGCACTACACCAAGTTTGAGACCTTCTGAACCCAAAAAACAGGTTTTCGCGAATGTGTCTGCCTGTGTGTATGCATGTGTGTATGTATGTATGTATGTATGTAGATTTTTAGTCTGTCAACACGATAACTCATTGGGCTTTGGTATGCTGTTCAAGTGTCCTGAAATAAAGGTCAAGTTCTTTAGTCAGCCATTTTGGATAAAAATTCGAAAAGTGAGCGCATTTTTAACATTTTTTCGATGAAATGAAAATTTTCGGAGTTACAGCATTTTTAAAATCCAAAAAAAGAAACGAAAATTAACATTTTCAGCCAAACAACGCACGATACGAAAAAAAGTCATTTAGGAAAAAAAATTTCTTTTTACACGCCCTACAAGCCCATGCGGAAATTGCCAAATGTTTGCCCAGTTACAAGTTTGACCCCGACTTGGAAAATTATGTTATGGCTACAACAGGGTTAATATCTTAAATGTAGTTTGAACCAACTTTGTTTCACAGCTCTTGATTGCAGAGCCATCAACTTGGCTGTGCATCTGTTTTCAGTCGGGCTCTATCTTGAACCTCTTGAACACAAGTAGATGACAAGTAGGTTGGTTTGAGGTTATGTTGGCAAGTGTTTTTGTGATTTCGTCTGTATTAATTATTAAATTGTGATTCAAATAATCAAAAATGCCAAAAGTGAAAAGCACTTGTCGCGGTAAAAAGTTTTGTTTGAAATTTTACGCTTTGAGTCTATTCTTGCCTGGATATTGATCATTTTTATCGGCAAGATGATACTAATTCATGATGCTATTTGTTAATTTTATGAAAAAATATTACAAATAATGATATAAATAATGTATAAGAACACTAAGGTGGACATCTATAGGCGAAGAAAAATTGTTTTTCGCATATCAAATCAATAAAGTATGTAAAATTAAAATTTGCATTACTAACAAGAAGAGGACGCAAGATGGGCATCGCCGATTCGACAGGGACTTCGCAGGATAAAAGTGCATCAAAATCCATCAGGGGCGTATTTTTTCTCTCGATCTAATGGGCCATAAATTTTCGAGATATCGAGGTTTGAGGTTTTCTATATCATCAGATATCATTACTATAAATTTTTTTTACATAGATTGCGAATCTTAAACGAAAATAATCCATCACGTCAAATTAAAAAAAAACGGGGTCAGAAAGTAACAAAAAAAATCGTTTTTGTCGCTTTTTTCGAGGGTTATAAAATACTATAGTCTATCGGATAGTGACTAATTTTCAAGTGAATCATGCAAAAAATTTTAAAGATGGGATTCATCTGTATATACGAATCAAAAATTACGTTTTCGGTAAAACTATATGAAAGATACGAAAAAACGTTAGGGCATAAAATTGTTCACCTGAAAAAGATCTACGAGTTTTCTCCAGGCCATTTCTCAATAGGATGCATATTTTCTTTAATTGTGAACAACTACTTCGTGTTTGGTCGAAAATAAAACTATTTGGTTGAAAATTAATTTCTTTGCTCAATCTTTTTTTAAATAATTTTTAAATAATAATTATTTTTTGAAAAAAAGAGGGAAATTCAATCAAAAATAATTGAGCTTTCTTATTGGTTTTTATTAATTCTAAAAATTCTAAAAAAGTCTAAGTTTTTCGAAAAACAGGAGAAAAAGGGAAATTCTTTAAGAAAAAAAAAGAGGGAAATAGGGAAAAGAGTGTGAAAATTCATTTCCTTGATTAGAAATTCAACTATTTTGTTAAAAATTCTTTTCATGTTGTTAACAATTCATCATTTTGATTAAAAAACCTTTTTTTAGTAGAAAATTGAACATATTTTGTTGAAATTTCGTTTTTCAATCATTGAAAATTAATATTTTTGACGAAAATTTACCTATTCCATTTTCTATTTAAAACTATTTTTTTTTTCAGTTGAAAATTCATGCATTTGATTGAAAATCAATTTCTCTGGTTAAAAATTCAACTATTTGGTTCAAAATTCATTTCTTTGCTCAATCTTTTTTTAAATAATTTTGTTGTTGTTAAAAATTGAACTATTTTATGGAAAATTCATTTCTTAGATCAAAAATCTAACTTTTTTAAACCCTATTTTTTGGTTCCAAATTAATTTAACTGAAAATTTAATTATTCCTTATTATTCGACCAAAAATAATTAATCTTTTTTCTTGGTTTATATTAATTCGGTTAGCATTTAAGCGTCATTTTAGTGTAGTTTAAAAGGTTCCAAAGAAATTTTAATGAATTTCAATATTTTGAAGGGATTTCAAATAATTTTAAAGATTTTATGATATTTTTGAAAACTCCAAGGAATTTACAAAATATTTGGACAAAATTCAACAGATTTCAAAAGATTTTAAAGTTTTCGACAAATTTTACTATTTAAAAATTTTCCACCAAATTTTCAAAAAATTAAAAAAATTGAAAGGATTTCAAAAGATTTGAATCATTTTAAGGTATTTTAAAAAGTTGCGAATAATTTCCAATAGATTTCAATATTTTAAAGGGATTTCAAATTATTTTAAAGATTTTAAGAAATTGTAAGAACTCCAACGAAATTTCAAGAGCTTTGAAAAACTTCAAGGGATTTAAAAAATTTTTAAAGAATTCAAAATATTTGTGGATTTTTTCAAATATTCTTAGAAATGTTCAGTAGATTTAAAAAAATAAAGGGATTTTCAAGGAGTTTACTATTTTAGGGTATTTTAAAAAGTTCCAAGGAATTTTCAAAAGATTTAAATAATTTAAAGGGTTTTCAAAGAATTTGAAAGATTTTAAGGTATTTCTCAAGAAATCCAAGGAATTTTCAGTATTTTGAAAAAATGTCAAGGGATTTAAAATAATTCCAAAGGATTAAAAATATTTTGGTATATTTCAAAATATTCCTAGGAATTTTTAATGAATTAAAAAAAATTAGGGAGATTTTAAGGCATTTGAACTAGCTTAGGGTTATTTTCAGATATAAAAAAATTTTTAAATATTTTTTTTTAGTTTATGGAAATAAATAATCTTAGACGGAATCAAAGTCAGAAAAAATGTTTTCACAAGAATATATAATACTATTTCAAATAAGGACGAAATATGCACTTTTGTTAATTTGTACCTAAAGTTACAAAAAAAAACATTTTTTTTTTAGTTTTTTTTTTTAGTTTTTATGCTCGTTTTGACAAGCTAAAGAAACAACAAAATATCCATATATTTCCGTATCCGTAAAAAATAAAAATAATTTTTTTTCAAGCTTGAATATATGTACATGTTTTTTTAGTATATTAGAAAAAGCATCAACAAAACTTTCATTTTTTTATTTACTTCTATAAACTTTACCCCCCAAAAAATAGGAAAAAAATTTGTTTTCGATACATAAAAACTTGAACATTTTTTATTGATATGT
>JAABKJ010075445.1:252215401-252284032 GCA_011634705.1 Andricus grossulariae
CTTAACTGGCAGCATCAGGAAGCATTCTGGCTAAATGCCGATCAGGACGCCTCACGCGTCTTCTTCGCTATTCGCGTGCAGGACGCTCCACATATTGTGGGATTCATCCAGATCCATAAAATCCACGCCATCCATCGATCGGCCCTGATCGGCATCCGCATCGGTGAGGTCGAAGACCGCGGCAAGGGCTTGGCAGCAGACGCAATGGCAATCGCCATTGAATATTGCTGGCGCGATCTCAACCTGAGCAGGCTCGAGCTGACCGTCTTCGCGCATAACGAGCCTATTTTGCTGAGCCTTCTGACATCGAATGACCTTCCTGGCATAAAACTCAAAGCATGCGCCGGCTTTTGCGACTGGCGCTTTATATCGTTCATGCAACGCCAAGCTGATCGAACAGCTCCCGCTGTTTCGCCTTGGGCATATCCCTCAAACGATCAAACAGCATTCTTTCGTATGACTGAGCGGAGGGGCTCAGCGTGTGTGAGAACGTCAAGTTTGCTACCCAGGTGTGCCCGCACGTTGCATCGAGGCACTGGCAATACAGCTTCGCAAAATCCCGCGATAGCTCTTCTCTGGAAGCAATCCGGCCCTTATTTCCGCATTTGCATACAACTCTCATTGTGTCCCTCCCCAGGGCAGCCAATATCCAATATGTTGCCATAAAGTTAGTGGTAGTCGCTGCTCTAGCCTTATTTCGAAGTGTTTGTGTCTGCTAATTTGGCTTTTAGCCAGCTAATACTCCTGTCTTTTCTCAGGGTGTCGTTCAACTGATTGAACAATTGACAGATCGGCCTGATCTCGTTGCTGGTGTACACACGATCTATTTTTTCGATGTCCCCGAACCCACCGTTGTTTTCCGGGATGATTCCGGCCAGGGCAGGGTTCATACGCCACGCCGCGATCACGTCATTGCGCGTGATGTTCTTCACCTTCTCTAGTTCGTCCTTGGCCTGGAAGTCCCCTACGGGGATGATCTGGATGGCGTTTTCCTTGCCGTTGGGGATGTTGACGAACATCGAGCGGAAGTTACGCCTATAGGTAGGCAACCATAGCTCTGCTTAATAAACCCATAGAGAAAAGATAAAGCACCTGAGCGTAGACTACCTGAGCTACGATTATCGACATTATAGAGAGCGATCAAAATATCGATCGATAAATGATTCGGCCGGATTTCGCTAGGCGCGCAGAACCCCGTCTTCTCGCGAACGATTTAGTTTCATGAGAGATTAAAAGACGAGAGTTCGATCCCAGCCGTCACTCGTTCACGAGTCACCTTCGAGCTCAGGCTGGGCATGGCCCAGCGCTCTTAAGTGACTCTTTTTGCTGGTTAGCAATAGCCAGGTTCCGGAGAACTCAGCACGGAGCAGTGTTCCCAATTCGTGCCCCTTACTCATCTGCGCATGCGTCACGCTCTGCATTTGATTGGTTACAATTCGCTTGGGAATACCACAATTTTTTAATTATATTTATAAAAAAATCTTATTAAATATTCTCTTCTCTGTTTATTCTAAAAAGATCATACGATCTTCTTTGATGTAAAATAAAAACTAATTTTTAATTTTAATTTGTCTATGGGGGGGGGGTTTGAAACCCCCCTTGCGCACGGCCCTGGAAAATACACTTTCTAAAGTTAAGCAATCATTCGCGCGGTCAGTACATGGATGGGTGACCGCTTTAAAAATACAACTTCTCAAGTTAAGCAATGTTTTCGCGGTTAGTACTTGGATGGGTGACCGCTTTGAAAATACAAGTTCTCAAGTTAAGCAATGTTTCGCGCGTCCAATAAAGCAGTCTTGGAAACGTCTCTTTTTTTTGTGGGCCTTACAAAAGTGTCCCAACGCTCAACATCCGATCACTCACTCACTCTTCAGTCTTGGCAAACGGTAAGGCGCTATGCCCCAACGGCCTAGCTGGATAAGTACGTCACGACGTTCCGACGGTTCACTTCGAGTGGGGAGCACACGCGAATAAGCACGATGGCGATCTCACGTGAAGGAACAGTGGGGCTGCGATGCCTACTGAAGCCGATCGAACAGCACTGATCGGATTAATTCGTCCGATCGAATAAGGTTCTCTTTGACATTGACAACAGCGCCATCTGACCCGGAAATATCCCAGTGCTGATAAAGTGTACCGTGCCGAGCGTTGACGCGGTACTGTTTCAGCACTGACCCAGTACTGCATCCAAGTGCTGGCTGGAAGCCGACTTAGGAGTTTTGCCGGGTGTTGGCGTAGTACTGGTTTAGTACTGGCCCAGTCCTGAGTTCGAGTGCTGGCTGGAAGCCGAATTAAGGAGTTTTGCCGAGCGTTGGCGCAGTACTGGTTCAGTACTGCCCCGCAGCACTAAGTTCAAATTCTGGAATTTTGTTCATGTAAATGTTCAAAACTGCAGTGCAGGTGCCTTTTAGGTATTTATATTTATATTATATATATATACTCCCTCTCGGAGGTGCGAAATTATCACTGGTTCGTAACCTTACAGCCATGCCCGCGTGCCAAAAATATGCCACGGCACTTGCGAGATCGATTCTTCTATAATATACTTCTATAAGGCTTTTCTATAAGGTTCTTCTATATGGTTCTTCTATAAGATTCTTCTATAAGGTTCTTCCGTAAGGTTCTTCTATAAGGTTCTTCTATAAGGTTTTTCTACAGGAGGTGTACATTTAGGTGACAAGGCATTTTATGCTGATACTGGGTTCATACATTTGTTCTATATCAAAAAGATCTTCTATAAGGATCTTCTATAAGGTCCTTCTATAGGGTTCTTGTATAAGGTTTTTCAATAAGATTATTCTATATGGTTCTTCTATAAGGTTCTTCCGCAAAGTTCTTGTATAAGGTTCTTCTATAAGGTTCTTCTATAAGGTTCATCTACAAGAGGAGTACATTTACGTGACAATGCTTTTTATGTTGATACAGGCTTCATTCATTTGTTCTATAACAAAAAGATCTTCTATAAGGATCTTCTATAAGGTCCTTCTATAGGGTTCTTGTATAAAGTTCTTTTATAAGGTTCATCTATAAGGTTCTTCTATAAGGTTCTTCTATAAGTTTCTTCAATCAGGTTCTTCTATAAGGTTCTTCTATAAGGTTTTTCCATAAGGTTCTTGTATAAGGTTCTTCTATCAGATTTTTCCGTAAGGTTTTTCTATAAGGTTCTTCCATAATGTTCTTCTATTAGGTTCTTCTATAAGATTCTTCTATAATATACTTCTATAAGGCTTTTCTATAAGGTTCTTCTATATGGTTCTTCTATAAGATTCTTCTATAAGTAAGATTGCTAAAGACGAAATAACCGACCCAAAATGGCGGATCCAAAAGTCAATAAATATACAATGCTCTAACTTGATTGAGAAGACGTTCAATAAGTTTTTTTTAAATCGATAAATCCCAATTTGAAGCCAAAATTGCTAGATTCAAAAGGGCTGACATAAAATAGCGGACACCAAATTCAATAAATGTAAAATATTCAGACTTTCCTGAAAAGAGGATAAGAGAGATTTTTGGATTGCTAAATTTGAATTTGCAGACGAAGGTGCTAAAATAAAAATGTGCGACCCAAAATTTATGGTTCGGTGAATCCGAATTTGAAGTCTAAAGTTCCGATTTCAGTAGGTTGAACCTAAAGTTTAAGACTGTACAATACTCCAACTTTTTAAAGAGATGCAATTTAATAAAAGATTTGTTGTTTTATAAACAATTATTCATATCAGATATTTATGCTGAAATATAGTGTTTTTTTCTACGGAATGGATCATATATTACTATTACGGCTATTTTTCAGAATTTAAACTTTGGTTGTTAACGTAATCAAATCTTACTAATAAATTTTCTAATTTTTATCAGACACTCCAAGAATAACCTTTGAAACCCATGAATGAAATCCTCTAAAAGTTCCTGAAAAATTCCTCAACCTTTTTAAATCCCTTGAAACCTTCAAAATCCGTTGAAATCTTATAATTTCTCTTAAAATCATCTAAAATTTTAATTTTTCAGAAAAAAATGTATTTCTGAAAATGATAATATTCCAAAGTATATCCACTGATTTTAGGGGATTTCTTAAGATTGCAATGAATTTTAAAGGGATTTCACGGAAAATCAAATATTTTAATCGCTTTTAAGAGATTTCATAATATTCCAAAATATATCCACTGATTTTAGGGGATTTCTTAAGATTGCAATGAATTTTAAAGGGATTTCACGGAAATTCAAATATTTTAACCGATTTCAAGGGATTTTTATGGGGTTTCCAAAATTTAAAGGGCTTTGAAGGGATTTCATAATATTTCACAGGGTTTCAAAAGAATTTTAAATATTTTAAAGCATTTTGAGAAATGTTAAGGGGTCTCTGTGATTTTACGGGATTTTTTTCAAGATTGCAATTAATTTTAAAGAGATTTCACGGAATTTTAAGAATTTTAACCGATTTCATGGGATTTTCATGAGATTTTGTAGACTTAAACGGATTTGAAAGGATTCTATAAGATTTCACAGGATTTAAAAATAATTTCAAAGATTTTAAAGCATTTGAGAAATTTTAAGTGGTTTCGATGATTGCACGGGATTTTTCTTAAGATTGCAATAAATTTTAAAGAGACTTCACGGAATTTCAAGAGTTTTAACCGATTTTCAGGGTTTCTTATGGGATTTTGAAGATTAAAAGGGGTTTTAACCGATTTTAAGAGATTTCATAATATTCCAAAGTATATCCACTGATTTTAGGGGATTTCTTAAGATTGCAATGAATTTTAAAGGGATTTCACGGAAAGACTCTAAAATCAGTTGAGATGTGGAGACGTGGGCCTACAGGAACTTCCGTGATTTCATCTGGGGTCAATAGGGTAATCGTGCCGCTTTCTACGTTTATTTTTACCCGCCCCTTATGTCTTGTACGAGGATTATGTTTATATATTCCAGCAAGTGTATCATTACTCGTCAATATTGCAAAAATGTCACCATCGTATGTTGATAATACAATTTGTTCTTCGCGTGACACTGGCGGAAATTCGCCATTTCTATTGAGTACTTTAATTCGTTGATCCGCAGAAAAAGTGTATCGTCGCAGTTCCAAAATCCGATTCGGATTTCTTTTGGAAATAAGCCGAATAAATTGAAGCTGGTCTAGTCTATATCCAAGCACGTCAGCAAAAGGAACTGCAGTAGGTGGAGCTATATTGTTGGCTGGAGGAGATCTGGACCTTGCACGAAGAGACCTGGCAGGAGAAACAGACCTGGCAGGAGAATGTTGTCTGTCAGAAGAAGAAGATGGGCCGCCACGAGGAACACCCGGAATAGGTGCGCCATTAGGCAAACAATCAAACTGTGAACTCAGTTCTGCAAGCCAAAACAGAGATTACATTTTGTTTTGAGAATAAATGTTTTTGTATCACTAATAATAATCTACGATTGTAGCGAGCTAATACAGTCTGTTCGCGGCATAAAGTAGTTCCTCAGTAATGCTATTTTGTTAATATAATGTTGTGATTGTTATTACATTTTGAGTTGCACTTGAATTTAATTTCATAGTTTCTGCATACTAAAATTCATATGCGTGTTTACTATATTCAGCTGCGCAAGCGCGTTTTGATTTACGCGAGTTGGGCAACGCGGTAAATGTAGCTTAACCATATGATTATTTGAAAATTAAAACTTTGTTCCTTAATTCCATTTTTCATCTGATCATGTTTACAGATAACGAAAACGGAACAAACGCGAAACGGAACGCCTATACTAAATTTAGTATATGCGCATACTAAATTTTGCATACATGTATACTGAATTCAGTATATGCGTATGCTAAATTTCGTATACATGTATACTGAATTTAGCATACGCGTATACTAAACTTTGTAAACGTGCATACTAAATTCAGTATATGCATATAATAAATTTACTGTACGCTCGTATACTAAATTCAATTTCATGTTGTTCATTCTTGCTTCCATTATGTGTATACTAAATCTAGTACAGATTTTTCTAACACTGCACATAAAGGAAAATGCACGATTAAAATTCAAATATAAAGTAAAATATTGTAATAAAATAGAATTTGTTTAGGCCAATATCATACCAATGCTCTATGCATGAAGATAGTTTAATTGAAGTTCTTAAAAACAGTTGATTAATGTGTTTTCCAAAAAATGCATATGCGCCAAGTTGTCCTAACATATTAGAAACTAAATATTATTACTCTGAGTAAATATTTCTTACCTTCTAACTGAAACCGGCACTTTGTTACAACAAAATCCACATTGCATGTTAAGACTCGTGTGATGATCTGGGAAATTTACAGCAAGAATCTAAAATTTATAAAACGTTCTACTTGAAATATTGTATTCAAATTAAGCTAAGAAAACTTAAAATATCTTCAAGGGTTCTGAGATATTACTTAAAACCTCTTGGCCTGTCTGCGTCAATCGCCGAAAATGTTTTAGATAACGCATACTTTGGAAAAATGCGACAGAAGTTTGAAGTTTGAAGAACGCCATCTGTAAAATCGTATTCCAGATTTAATTTAATAAATTCTAAGAAAGCTCTACGATTTCATAAGATATAACAAAAAATATCCAAACAAATCGGCAGCGAGTCAACTGTTAAATCTTTAGGTTACTTGTGTACTAAACTGTCTAAAGGTCAATTTTTTCAATACAATATTAGGTGCTGCTTCACATGATGGCATAATTGTGCAAATGTTGGATGGGCATATATTTCGTGGTCTACTCCACAACGACCGCCCAGTTCCCGATTGGATGGCACCTCGGATAAACCCAGAAAATTTTCAGGGCTATGAGATTTTCATACGTTTGTGGGCTCACCATGAATATTCACATCGTTCTGATTCGCTCACACCGATGTGGCTAGTTCTCCCCAATCGTGAAGCTGCTGCATATCCTCCACGTCATGTCAAGCTGTGGCTAGGATATAATCACTATGCAAACAAGGAACCTTTCGTGCTTTACAATCCCGCAATCACACCTGTATGGAACTGCGACCGCTTGTTTATTACAATTCCAAATGCTTCCTGTGGACATCCCGAACCAAGAATTCTAATTAGAGCCTGCTGTAAAAAGACCAGATATATGCCAACCGGGCCAGGAGACTTGTATGGATTGGAAGACTTCAGTGCTCACAAAGGATTCCAACTTGAACTCTATCTGTGCGTGATAAGAGAGAGTGGGTTCGCCTTAGACTCTCCACCGAGTTACGAATCGTCGGGGTACTCCCGTGTTAAGAATATCAAAATTATTAGTGATTAGGTGTTTCAATAGATCATTATCTCTTGAGTTATTGTCCATGCTGCTCCACAAAGTATAGTGGGAATTTTCATCGCACTCTAGCAGGAGAGGAAGACGCCTTAACTTGCAGTAATCCACCAGCGTACGTACCTGAACTGGTGAATTGGTATTGCTGGCATATGAGAAGTAGACCGTTTCCATGACTAGTCACCCTATTCCTTTAAGATCTATGGCTATCACCATCAGGTCTCTAGAACATAGCTCTGGCAGTGGGACAACGTTGAGTCCCTTAGCCAGTATGCAGTCCCTTGGTTTGGACGCCGTGGGGTCCCTGTTACAATAACCAGCATCTTTTAATCCCTTTATGGTATCACGAACTAACCAAGGTTCCTGTATTAGCGAGATACCTGTGTTTCTCGCAGACATGCCCATCTGGTAAGACGCAGAGGCGCTTTTGTATGATGCAAGTTAATTCGGGTAATGGTCAGGCCAGGAGCAGTCATTTCAAGCCCAGAAATTTGCATATAAAAAAATTAATTTTCTTGGTTGAAAATTCTTCTTTTGAAAATCCAACTATTTGGTTCAAAATTCGTCTTTTTGGTAGAAAGTAAGTTTTATTTTTTGAAAATTCAACTATTTGGCCAAAAATTGAACTATTTTATTAAAGGTATATTTATTTTGTTAAAAATTCATCTTTTTCGGTAGAAAAAAATTTTCTCGTTTAAAATTCTTTGTTTGAAAATTCAACTATTTGATCGAAAATTAATGTATTTTGTTAAAAATTCGTCTTTTTGATTTATAATTCATCTTTTTAGGTTGAAAATTCAACTATTTTATTAAAAATGCAACTATTTTTTTCAAAGTATATTTATTTTGTTGAAAATTCGTCTTTTTTGGTAGAAAATTAATTTTATTGTTTAAAAATTCGTCTTTTTTGGTAAAAAATTATTTTTCTTGGTTGAAAATATTTCTTTTGAAAATTCAGCTATTTGTTTGAAAATTCAACTATTTTATTAAAGGTTGATTTATTTTGTGAAGAATTCGTCTTGCTTGGTACAAAATTGATTTTCTTGGTTGGAAATTTGTCTTTTTTATTGATAATTCATCTTTTTTGGTTAAAAATTCAACTATTTTATTAAAAATTCAAGTATTTTGTTGAGGGTAGATTTATTTTGTTAAAAATTCGTCTTTTTCAGTAAAAAAATTAATTTTCTTGGTTGAAAATTCTTCTTTTGAAAATCCAACTATTTGGTTCAAAATTCGTCTTTTTGGTTTAACTATTTCGTAAAAATTGATATATTTTGGTTGAAAATTAATATTCGTATTGTTTGGTAGAAAATCAAAAAAAAAATTCAAGTATTAAAAATGAACTTCAATCTTTATTAAAAATGTTTTTTTTTTTTAGACTATAATTTATCGAAATTCCCATTTATTTATAGAACCTAATGTAGAACCTAATGAGAAAATTCAACTATTTTTTGTCGAAAGTTTATTCTTCTCCGTTAAAAAGTCTACTATTATTTTTTTAAATAAAAATTCGTCTTTTTTATTACAAAATTTTATTATTTGGTTAAAAATTGAATTATTTTATTGAAAATTCAACAATTTTTCTGAAGTCATACTTCTTGGTGGAAAATTCAACTGTTTTGTTGAAAAGTCGTTTTTTTGGTTTGATAATTCAAAAATTTGATTAAAATTTTGTTTCTTCTTTGACTATATATTTTTTTTATTGAAAATTTAACTATTTTCTTGAAGATTCACCTTCTTTGTTTGATAATGTATCTCTTTCTGTAGGAATGTCATCTTTTTTTGTTGTTAAAAATGCAACTGTCTGGTTGAAAATGAACTTTTTTGTTGAAAAATCACATTTTGGGGTTGAAAATTGAACTGTTTTGTAAAAAATAGTATTTTCGGCTCGAAAATTAAACAAATTTGTTAGAAAATTTAACTATTTCGTAAAAATTGATATATTTTGGTTGAAAATTAATATTCGTATTGTTTGGTAGAAAATCAAAAAAAAATTGTTGAAATATCAACTATTATACTTTCTTTTGAGAATTCATTTTTTTAAACGAAGATTCATTATTTTGGTTAAAAATTCATATTTTCGGTAAAATTCAACTGTTTTGCAAAAATTCGACTTTTCGACTTGAAAATTCAACATTCTGGAAAAGATTTTTTTTCTGTATTGACTGAAAAATCTTTATTGGCAGAAATTCAACTCTTTTGTTGGAAATTTATTTTTTTTTTTGTTTGAATATTATTATGTTTTTATTGAGGATTCAATTAATTTGTTGAAAATTCCTATTTTTTTTTTGTAAATTCAACTGTTTTTGATTAAAAATTAAAATATTTTTTGTTGAAATATCACTATTACACTTTCTATTGAGAATGCATTTTTTTTAATGAAGATTCATCATTTTGGTTAAAAATTCATATTTTCGGTAAAATTCAACTGTTTTGCAGGAAATTCATCTTTTCGGTTTAAAGATTCAACATTCTTGAAGAGATTTTTTTCTGTATTAACTGAAAAATCTTTATTGGCAGAAAATTCAACTCTTTTGTTGAAAATTTCTTTTTTTTTTTGTTTGCAACTTATTCTATTTTTATTGAGAATTCAACTAATTTGTTGAAAATTCTTACATTTTGGTTAAATTCAACTGTTTTTGATTAAAAATTAAAATATTTTTTTTTGTTGAAATATCAACTATTATACTTTCTTTTGAGAATTCATTTTTTTAAACGAAGATTCATTATTTTGGTTAAAAAAAATCTTTTGAAATACGTGAATTTTTTTATAATCTTTGAAATCTTTGAAATCATGATGTGATTTTCGTGAAATGTTTCAAATCTTTGAAATCTTTGTGAAATCTTTTGAAATTTTTTGAAATTTTTTGAAATATTTTGAAATATTATGAAATACTTGAATTCTCTTATAATCCTTGAAATCATTATGAAATATTTCTGAAATGTTTGAAATCTTTGTGAAATCTATTGACATTTTTTGAAATATTTGTAAATACTTGAATTCTTTTCTAATCTTTAAAATTTTTGAAACCATTATGAAATCTTTTGTGAAATCTATTAAAATTCTTTTAAACATTTCGAAATATTTTCAAATGCGTGAATTTTTTTATAATCTTTTAAAATATTAAAAATTTTTATGTAATCTATTGCAATTTTTTTTAATACATGAATTCTTTTATAATCTCTGAAATATTTTAAATCATTATGAAATCTTTGTGAAATCTATTGAAATTTTTTGAAATATTTGTAAATAATTGAATTCTTTTATAATTTTTGAAATTTTTGAAATCTTTCAAAATCTGTTGAAAATTTTTGAAATATTTTGAAATATTTTGGAATATTTGAATTCCTTTATAATCTTTGAAATATTTGAAATTATTGTGAAATGTTTGAAATATTTGTGAAATCTATTGAAATCTTTTGAAATACGTGAATTTTTTTATAATCTTTGAAATCTTTGAAATCATGATGTGATTTTCGTGAAATGTTTAACTTGGAAGATTTAGAATTAAAAGCTTGACTTTTGATTGCCGAATTGGTCAAAATCAAGAAATTTTTATTTATAAATCTTTAAAATAAATAGCCTTGAATTGTTAATATTTAAAATTGAAGAATATTGAATATAAAATCCCTAAAGTTAAAGAATTTTCGATAATTGATGATCAAAGTTCTAGAATTTTCGAATTACATCTTTAAAATTAAAGCGTTTTCAATTTTTTAAATTTATAATTCAAAATTATGCTAGTTTTAAGTTTTACAATTAAAAATTCTGAAATTTTGATGCCTTACAATTAAAATTGCATCAGTTGAGAAGATTTACAATTTAAAGCTTGACTTTTGATGCCCTATGTGATAAAAATCAAGGATAAAAATCAATAATGAATATTTTCTCTATTAAATGAAAAATATACATAGCTACGATCAAAATGAATCTTTCTAGAGCTGGAGGCACAAGGGCGTGGAACGAAGAAACCGGTCTTATGACCTAAAAATCGATTTTTCGGTTTTTATGGATATTGAATAATGAAAATTTTCCCTATCAAATGAAAAATTCCCACTTTTACGATGGAAATGGTATTTTCTGGAGTTCGAGGCACAAGGACGCGGAACGAAGATACCGGCCTTATGAAATAAAAATCGATTCCTCATTTTTTTATTGATTTTGAGTAATGAAGATTTCTGAAAAATCCACATTGTTACGATAAAAATTGATTTTTTCGGAGCTCGATGCATAAGGAAAATTGAACTATTTTCTCAGTTAAAAACTGTTTTGTTAAAAGGTCATCTTTCCTGTTTGAAAATTCAATTACTTCGTTCAAAATTTAATTATTTTGTTCAAAATTCATCTTATTTGTTCAAAATTCATCTTTTTTGGTTGAAAATTCAATTTCTTGTTTAAAATTCAGTTTTTTTCTCTCAAAAATTTGTCTTTTGCTTGAAAATGTAACTGTTTTTTGTGGAAATTCCCCATTTTTTTTTGAAAAATTCGACCATTTGGTTGAGAATTCATAAATTTTATTGAAAGTTTAATTATTTGGTTGAAAAGTTAATTATTTTGTTCAAAATTCATATATTTTGTTGAAAATGTAACTATTTTCTCAGTTGAAAATGAGCTATATGGTTAAAATTGTAATTACTTTGTTACAAATTCAACTGTTTTTTAAAAAGTCATCTGTTCTTTTTGAAAATTCAATTCTTTTGTTCAAAATGCATCTTTTTCGAAAATTCAATTGCTTTGTTAAACATTCGTCTTTTAGATTGAAAATTCATCTTTTTTGGTTGAAAGTGTAACTTTTCTTGTAAGTCCATACTTTTGGTTTGAAAATGTATATATTTTGTTGAACATTTAATTATTTGGTTGAAAATTCAAATATTTTATTAGTTGCAAATTAATTATATGGTTGAAATTTTAATTACTTTGTTAAAATGTCATCTTTTCTGTTTGAAAAGTCATCTTTTCTGTTTGAAAATTCAATTATTTTGTTCGACTTGAAAATTTCACAATTTGGTATAAAATTCGACAGATTTGTAGAAAAATCGTTTTTTTTTTATTAAGAATTAATTCTCCTCAATAAAAATTATACTAAATCATTTTTAGTTAAAAATTTATCTCTCTTAGCTTACAAATTCAACTATTTAGTTCACAATTTTTACAAAACGAAAAAATATTTTGTTAAAAATTTGTGTTTGTTTGTTAAATCCAACTGTTTTTTTATTTTTAATCAAAATCTGTTTTTTTTGCGCTTTTTTTTTAAATACCAACTATTACATTTTTCGTTTAAAATTCATGTTTTCAGATAAAAAAATTAACTCCTTGGTTGAAAGGTCAACTACTTTCTTAAAAAATTTTTTTTTTGGTTGAAGATTTATAATTCTATATTAAAAAATTTTGTTTGTTTGTTTGAAAATGATTTTTTTAAATAGAAAATTTAACTATTTTGTTGAAAATTCAATCGATTGGTTGTAAAATAACTTTTTTGTTGAAAATTTATATTTTCAGGTTAAAAGTTTAATTATTTTGTAGAAAAATCGTTTATTTTATTTTTATTAAGAATCAATTCTCGTCAATAAAAATTACACTACATAATTTTTAGTTAAAAATTTATCTTCCTTAGCTTCAAAATTCAACTATTCAGTTCACAATTCTTAGAAAATATTTCATATATAATTTTTCAAAATATTTAGTTGAAAGTTTATGTCTTTTGTTGAAAATTTGTATTTTTTGGTTGAACATTTATGGTGCCCTGGTGGAATTTTTTTTACAAAAAAGTGCAAAAAACTAAAACTGTTTTTACAGGAATCTACAAATAAATACCATAAATTACAGCCAGAATTACAGAGAAGTACAACTTTTTTATCCTAGGTCGAAAAAAATACATTTTTTGACTGAAAATTAAAATTGAACAATTGAGAAAGAATTGATCACGGTCATTGAAATTAAAAGATTCGAACTCTTTAAAATAAAAGCTTAAAAAATATTTATTTAAACACTCAATAATTTTGGCGTATACAATGAAAGCTTTTAAAACTTTTCAATTGCAAATTTTGTAATTAAAAGCCGTAACTACAAATTTTTAAATTTTAACTTTTATACAATGTATAGATTTTTAATCTAAAAACATTAATTTATACATTAAAATTGGTTTTGAAATCTTTTAAAATATTCTCTTAACAATTTGTTTTAAAAAATTATTAACAATTTTTTCAGGAATCTAATAATAATTTTATCATCCTGGAACACCAATTTTTCGTACAAATTTTTGATAATTTTGCAAAGGTAAAAAAATTACCTTAAAGTCATCCAGATTCTTTTTTTGAAAATTTTAGAAATCTTATTAAATATTCTTTTAAAATTAATTTAAAAAAATTATTGTTTGTTTTTCTAGAAATTTTGATAGAAATTTTTCATTAATTTAAAAGCTTATAAATTTTGTGTTCGACATCTGCAAACATCTACATTGTGTTTTAAATGTTTTGAAATCCAAACAAGACTATTAATTCTCAAACAGGAAGATTAATTTTCTGCCAATAAAAACGATTTTTTAAAAATATATATGAATTTTCAACTAACAAAGACAAATTTTCAACCAAATAGTTGAATTTTCAACCACTGAAGAATTTTCAACTAAAACGATGAATCTTCAAAACTGGAATGATTCGAGTTTTCAACCAAAAGGATGAATATTTAAGCAAGAAGATTAATTTTCTAATAAATAACACGATTTTTCAACAAAATACATACGTTTCCAACAAAATAGTTACATTTTCAACTAAAAAACTAAAAATTTCAACTAAATAGTTGAATTTTCAAACAAACTGACAAATTTTCTACTAATATGATGAATCTTCAACTGGAATGGTTGAATTTTAAGCCATAAAGATGAATTTTCAACCAAGAAGATTAATTTATAAAAAAAATTTCAAATAAAAAAGATAAAGTGTCAACCGACAATTTAATAGTTAAATTTTTAGATACAACAAATAATGCTCAACGAAACATTTAAATTTTTAACTAATATGATGAAGTATTCAATTGGAATAGTTACATTTTATTTTAAAACAAACATAATTTTCAAACAAAAAAAAAAATTTTCATAAAAATAGTTATATTTTCAAAGTGATGAATTTCCAACTAAAATGATGAATCTTAAACTGAAATAGAGGAATTTTAAACCAAAAAGATGAAGTTTTCACAAAAGAGTTCAAATTTTCAACCAAGTAGTTTTATTGAAATAATATAATATTATATATAATAAATATATATATGTGCATATGTATATAATATATAATAAATATATATTTAATCATATTAAATAATGATAAATAAAATACATTTTATAATTATTTAAATAATTTATTATTATTATTCAAGTACTCCAGCTAAATATTCATCATTTTAGTTGAAAATTTATTTTTTTCATTAACAATTCAACTATTCCATTTGAAGATTCATAATATCAGTTGAAAATTTATCACCTTGTTTGAAAATGTAAGTATTTTTTTGGAAATAAGTATTTTTTTTGTTGAAAGTTTTTTTTTAAATGAAAATGTAACTATTACAATTGAATATTCCACAATTTTAGTGAAAAGTGCATCTCTTTAGCTGAACATTAATTTTTTTAACTGAAAATTTGACTATTCAACTTTTGGTTGACAATTGATATTTTTTAGTTAAAAATGCATGTATTTTGTTGAAATTTCGTCTTTTTAGTAGAAATTAATCTTCTTCATTGTAAATTCAACTATCCCAATTAAATAATTATCTTTTTTTTTAATTTCATTTTTTTGTTTAAAATTTAACTATTCCAGTTGAAGTTTCATCATTTTAGTTTTAAATTTATCAGTTTCGTTGAAAATTAATTTTTTTAACTGAAAATTCAACTATTCCATTTTTTTTGAAAATTGATCTTTTTTGTAAAAATTTAACCTTTTGGCTGAAAATTTGACTTTTTTAGTTGAAAATGCAATTCTTTTATCGTGAGGCCTGATGCCACTGAGAAAAATTTTCACAGAGAATTAAGAAGAAAAATGCCAAAAATCAACATTTATTCGCTATTTACGGCTCTATAAAAATTTAAACAAACAAAAATTCAAAAATAGGCCTCGACAGATTTCTGGAGAATTTAATGCTAAGTGTTTTGAAAAAAAAACAACATATTTTTCGTTGAAAAAAGTCTACAGCCTTAAATTTTGCCCTGATTTGCAATTTTTTTCTTTGAATTAAAGTGCAATAAATTTTAAAGAGCACCTTGATCATAGATTTTTGAATTTGCATTTTTTTATTTATTATATGTTTACTCAAAGTACGAGAAAATGGAGATTTTGCACATAATTATTATTTACTCTTCAGCAACGGTTTGTATATAATAAAAATCATCTTGAATCAACGCAAGAGTACCCCCAGAATATAAATAATTTGATTATTGTGTTTTTATTATTATAAATAAATGAAATTAACAAATAGCCAAATATTGTAGTTTTGGTTGAAAAATATTTGTTCTTAGCTAAAAATGCTTTAAATTATTGTGAGAGTGATTTTTAGTCAGAATATCTATAAATTATTAACAATTAGAGTTGTTATAAACAATTTTTTGCAAAAATTTAGAATTTGTGGTTTTTTTAATTGCGGTTTTCCTTTTATCATCTGAATTGATGCATATATTCTTTAAAATAATATACATATGTTCAATTATATTTGTAAAAATACAATATTTGTTGATTTTTTATTTTAGTTGCAAAAATTAATTTTTAACAACAACAAAACACTAATTTCAACAAAGTAGATCAATATTTAACAAAACAGTTGAATTTTCATCTGAAAAAAAATTTCAAAAAACCCTTGAATTTCTTTCAAACAAAATTGGTGAATTTTCAACACAATAATACAATTTTAAACCAAACAATCAAATTTTTGAAAATAAGATGAATCTTCAACTAAACTAATTTAATTTTTAGTAGCGAAAATTAGGTTTTAAGAACAAAAAAAAACACTAATTTTCAACAAAAGAATTTAATTTTCAACCAAGCGAATTAATTTTCTACCTGAAAAGACGAATTTATTTTCAACAAAATAGTTGAATTTTCAACAAAAAAAAGTTGAATTTTCATCTCAAAATAAAATTTTCAACAAAATAATAACATTTCCAACAAAATAGATGAATCTTCAACTAAATAGGTTGAATTTTCATTTCAAAAAATTAATTTTTAACAAAAGAAACACTAATTTTCAACAAAATAATTTCATTTTTAAACAAGCGGTTTATTTTTCTACCTGAAAAGACGAATTTATTTTCAAGAAAATAGTTGAATTTTCATTTAAAAAAAAAACAATTTCTTGCAAAATAGTTGAATTTCATTTCAAAATAGAATTTTGAACAAAATAATAACATTCCTAACAAAATAGATGAATCTTCAACTAAATAAGTTGAATTTTCATTTGAAAAAATTAATTTTCAACAAAAGAAACACTATATCTCAATTTTTTCAATTGATTAGTTAAAAAGATAGCAAATTTTATTGTATAAAAAATGTTTTAAATACCAAAATGTATAACTGGATTTTTAATTATAAAATGCAGCTCCCTGCTTTTGGATCTGAAGTTCCATCTGATATCATCTTTCATTCTTTTAACATTTCCGAACCATCTTAATTAATTTATTTTCCATGTGTCAACTAGTGTCTCTCCTGTACCACATTCTTTAAAGATTACCTCCTTTCGGACTTTGTGCATCAGGGGTTTCCAGCATATTGTGCACAGAGGTTGCATGCCAATCGCGTTTTTTTCACTCTTGTCCTTTTCTTGACAGGTTCATGTCTCGCTATTGTATAGTACAGTTGGTACAGATATAGAATAATGTATGGTCATTTTAGATTTTTTTTATATGATTTCATTTCTGAGAATGGACCCTGCACTACCGATAACTTTCTTACACTCGTTTATGCGCCTCTCTAGCTCCCCATCTATCTTCCTGTCACTGGTTAATAGGCTACACAGCTATACGTACTTATCAACTTGTTCGATTCTCTCATCATTTATGACAATGTTGCACATCGTTTTCTCACCTTTTCTTTCGAACACCATAATTTTTGTTTTATTTGCATTAATTCCGAGATGCATGTTCTTCATGCCTGTATCGAAATTATTCGACATTCTTTGCAAGTCCGCGATTCATTCTGCCATAACAATCTTTTTATCTGCGAAAGCTAACCCACGTACCTTCACAACGTTTCTTGTCGCAACTCACGGTTATAGTTTTTATGAAATTCAGGATTATTGTAATAAATTCCAACTATTTTTTATTTCGAGAAATTCTCTTTTCTCACGCAAAATCACAACCTATATTATGTATTTATTTATGTACCTCGTTCTGAGATTGCTTATTCAGATATTGCGAAAACTAAGAGAAAAACTCAAAATGAATTTCACAACATCTATCATTTTTTTCGAGTTGGATCGGCGGCAAATTGTGATTATTTAGAAAAATTATCTGTTTCAATACAGGATTTATGATTCTTTCCAAAATTTTCCTTTTCTCCGATTCCGAAACGAAATCATTGTAATCCTTTAGAAAAAGTCCTTGTTTCAGATTAGAATCCTAATTTTTTTTTTTGAGAAGTCCCTGTTTCCCTTTCAAGGCAGAATTGTGATTCTTTTAAAAAATTCCTTGTGTCAGAGCTGAATATTTTTTTTTTCAAAAATTCCTTTTTTCCAGATCTGATTTTTCTTGCAATCTACTTTTCTAAATCAGAATCAGAATCCTCTTCGAAAATTTCTCTTTCTTTAAAAATTTCTTTCACCGAAAATAATTAAAATAGTGGAAGAAAAAATTAGAGCAACATTTATTTTCTAAAGTTCTCTGGCAATTGCTTAAAAGCTTTGAAAATCCTACCAAATTCTTTAAAATGCCTTGAAATTTCTAATAATGTATTAAATTATTTACTGGGGCAGTTTAGCCAAATTTTTCATTTTACCACTTTGTTAAAAATTTGTCCTTTTTTTGTTTAAAATTCATCTTTTGGGTTGAAAATTCAACTATTGGGTAGAAACTTCGTTTTTTCGGTTTAGGATTCATTAGTTTAGTTAAAAATTAATATCATTGCTCAACAATTTAACTGATTTGTTGAAAATACGTTTTTTTTTAAATTATTTTTTTCAACTGAAAACTTAACTATTCTGTACTTGATTTAACGATTATCTTCTTTGGTTGAAATTTCAGTTATTTAATTGAAAAATAGTTTTATTTCCATTGAAAATTAGTTTGTTCAACTGAAAATTTATCTATTCCATTTTTTGTCGAAAATTTATCTTTTTTGACAGAAAATTTATTTTGTTGGTTGAAAATTGAACTATATTGTTGAAAATTCATCTATTTTGTTAAAAATGTGTCTATTTTTGGTAAAAAATGGATCTTTTTTTGATAAAATATTTATTTTAGTTAAAAATTCATTATTTTGTTGTTTGAAGATTCATTGTTTTACTTAAAAGTTAATTTCTTTGCTTGACAATTTAACTAAATTGTTGAAAATTCTTTTTTTTTTGTCAAGAATGGATTTTTTTACTGAAGATTTAACTATTCCATGATTGTTTAAACATCTTTTTGTTCATAGACATTCAATCCTCTTCATTGAATTTCATCTGTTCATCTGCTTAGTTGAAAATTTAACTATTTTGGTGAAAATTCTTCTATTTTGTTAAGAGTTTGTCTTTTTTTGGTAGAAGCCGAAAAGATGATCTTTTAATCAAACATTTGCATTAAGAAAAATGAAAACGACGAATTCTCTACGAAAAACTTTGAATTTTTAACCAAATAATTGAATTTTTAACTAAAAAACGAATCTCCGAACAAAATAGTTTAATTTTTAACCAAAGAGATGAATATTCAACTAAAGTCATATATATTCAACCAAATAGTTGCATTTTGAACTAAAAATTATCAATTTCCAACCAAAAATAAAATAATTAAAAATCAGTTCAAAAAGTTAATATTAACTGAAAAAACTGATTTTCAGCACACAAAAAAATACATTTTCAGTTTAAAAAATTAATTTTCAACAAAACCAAAATAAGAATTTTTCAACTAAACACATGAATTTTCAAACAAATAGTTGAATTTTCAAGGCAAAAAGGTGACCTTTTATTAAAACTTTTGCATTTTTAAACAAAAATTATGAATTTGCAAAAAATTTTTTTTTTTTAAATTAGATTTTATTCAGAAAAAAGATCTTCTCTTTTCACTCAGCTGGGATTCGAACACCAGGTCAACTGATATCCGGTCAGGTGCTCTAGCCACTGAGCTACTAGAGAGATCAGAAAAAGAATTCTTTTTTCCGAATCACGCTTTATTTAGCAGGATGTTACATATCTATTTTTAATAGAAATCTGTATTATCATCAGAGAAGGTAACGGATCGAGAAGAGAAATCCACACATAGAATGGAAATCTACAATATCGACCAAAGTTATATTCCTTATAATTTAACTAAATTTGTTGTCAATTTTTTTATAGACATTTAATCTTTTCAGTAAAAAATTTATGTCTTCGTTTGAAAATTTAATAATATCGTTGAAAATTTATTTTGAAAATTAAATTATTCTATTTTTTGTTGAAAATTGATATTTTTTTATTGAAAATTCATCTATTTTGGTGAAAAACATTTTTTTTTAGAAAATTTACCTTTTTGGTTGAAAATTCAATTAAAAATTAAAATATTTGGTTGAAAATTCATGTATTTTGTTAAAAATTATTCTTTTTTGGTAGAAAATTAATTGTTTTTTTCGTTAATATAATTTTTCAACTATAAATTCGACTATTATATTTTTCGTCAACACTCTTATTTTGATAAACATTCAATATTTTTAGTAGAAAATTCATTTGTTTGCTGAGAATTTCACTATTTCGTTGAAAATTTATTTTATCTGCTAAGAAGCTTATTTTTCTAACTGAAAATTAAACTATTCCATGTTTTATTGAAAATTGATATTATTCATTTAAAAATTCATCTATTTTTGGAAAGATTGTTTTTTTTTGTGTAGAAAATTAACCTATTTCATTGAAAATTCCATTAAAATATTTAGTTGAAAATCCATGTATTTTGTTGCAAATTTTTTTTTTTGTTAGGAAATTAGTTTTTTATAGATTGAAAATTCATTTTCGTAACTATAAATTTAACTAGTTCATTTTTCGTCAATACTTTTATTTTGATAAACATTTAAACTATTTTATTTTTGTTTGCAAACTTATCTTTTTTTTGTTGTTGTAATTTTAACTAATTAGTTTAAAGCTCATGTATTTGGTTAAAAATGAGTATTTTTTAGTAGAGAATTAATCTTCTTGGTCGATAATTCATCTTTTTGGTAGAATTTTTTTTCATGATTTGTTTTTCATCTGAAAAATTCAGTATTTTATTTTTGTTTGAAAACTTATCCTTTTTCCTTTGAAATTGTAACTAGTATGTTGAAAGTTCATGTATTTAATTGAAAATTTATCTCTTTGGTAGATTTTTTTTTTTCTTTATGATTTGTTTTTCATCTGAAAAATTATGTATTTTATTTTTGTTTGAAAAATTATCTTTTTTTGCTTGAAATTGTAACTGGTAGGTTAAAAATTCATGTATTTGGTTGAAAATTCGTATTTTTTAGTATAAAATTAACCTTCTTGATCAAAAATTCATCTTTTTGATCGAAAATTCATCTTTTAGGGAGAATTTTGTTTGTTTGTTTCATGATTGGGTTTTCAACTGAAAAATTATATATTTTTGTTTGTTTGAAAACTTATCCTTTTTCCTTTGAAATTGTAACTAATATGTTGAAAGTTCATGTATTTAATTGAAAATTCATCTTTTTGATAGATTTTTTTTTAAATTTATTTTTCATCTGAAAAATAAAATATTTTATTTTTGTTTGCAAACTTATCTTTTTTTTGTTGTTGTAATTTTAACTAATTAGTTTAAAGCTCATGTATTTCAACAAGAAAGAATGAAATTTTAACAAAATTGATAAATTTTTAACAAGATAGTTGAATTTAAAAAAAAAAATAATTTTTACCCAATAGTTGAATTGTAAATCAAATAGTTGAATTTTTTGCCACATTGTTGAATTTTCAAGATAAAGAGGCGAGGTTTCTACAAAATAGTTGAATTCTCGAGTAATAGTTCAATTTTCTACAAAAATAATAAAATGTTTAGACAAAAAAAATTTCCAACAAAGCAGTTGAATTTTCAATTAAAACCCCAAAATATAATTTTTTAAACAAAAAGAAAAAAATTTCAACGAAGTTCTTACATTTTTAACAAGAAAGTTGAATTTTCAATTTCAATCTCAAAATATGGATTTTCAACAAAAAATTAATTTTTACCTAATAGTTGAATTGTAAACCAAATAGTTGAGTTTTTTGCCACATTGTTGAATTTGCAAGATAAAAAGACGAGTTTTCCAGAAAATCGTTGAATTTTCGAGTAATAGTGTAATTTTCTACAAAAATTATAAAAATTTTAGACAAAAAAAAAACAAGACAGTTGAATTTCCAACTTCAACTTCAAAATATGGATTTTCAACAAAAAAGAATGAAATTTTAACAAAATTGTTGTTTTTTCTACAAGACAGTTGAAGTTTTAACAAAAAATTAATTTTTGCCTAAAAGTGGAATTGTAAACTAAATTGTTAAATTTTTTGCCACATTGTTGAATTTTCAATATAAAAGGATGAGTTTTCTCTACTAAAACAGACAAAGTTTCAACAAAAATACAGAAATTTTTAACCAAACGGTTGAATTTTAAACCAATAAAGAATCATTTTTAGTAGAAAAGACGAATTTTTAACAAAATACATGAATTTTATACTAAAATATTTCAATTTTTAACCATCGAAATTAATTTTTTACCGGAAAAAACAAATTTTCAATAATATATATATATATTTTAAACCAAATAGTTGAATTTTTAACCAAAAGGATTAATTTTCTGCTAAAAAAAAACAAACGATTTTCTAACAAATTACATGTATTTTTAAACAAGTAGTAAAATTCGTGAAAAAAAAAAATCATTTTCTAATAGAAAAGATGAATTTTCAACAAAAAACATGCATTTTATACGAAAATAGATGCATTTTTAGCAAAAAGATTAATTTTCTACTTGAAAAGACGAATTTTCAACAAAATACATTAATTTTTTGCTAAAATAGATCAATTTTTAACCGAAAAGATTAATTTTCTACCAGAAAAGACGAGTTTTCAATACAATACATAAATTTTTGACCAACTAGTAGAATTTTTAGCCAAAAGATTAATTTTCTACTAGAAAAAAAGATTTTTAAAATAAAATTCATATATTTTTAAAGAAATTGTCATATTTGGATACAAAAAGATTAATTTTCTAATAGAAAAGACGAAATTTCAACAAAATACGTGAATTTTATACAAAAACAGATCAATTTTTAACCAAAAAGATTAATTTTCTACCATAGAGGTGGGCCACCGGGGTACCCTGTTACACCGATGAAGGTGCTTTTTTGTCACGCACATGGGTTAGTTGAATTTAATTTTCTACCAAACTGTTGAATGTTTTAGCCAAAGAGACGAATTTTTCACAAACCAGTTAAAAGTTTGAGACGCATATATGAACTTAAACAAAAAAGATAATTTACTCTTAAATGTTTGAATTTTCAACTAAAGCGATGAATCTTAAACCAAAAACTGCATTTTTTCAAAGTAGTTCAACTTTAAACCAAGTAGTTGATTTTTAAAAAATCTCAACGAAAAATGTAATAGTTACTATGTTGAGTTTTTAGTTCAGAAAATTAATTTTCTCCCAGAAAGAAGAATTTGTGACAAAATACATTAATATTTAACCATACAGTGAACTTTCCGTTTGAAAACCATAAATTTTAAACCAAGAGTAGAATATTTGAATTAGCAGTTGAAAAGATGTAACACAAAAAAAGAATTTTCAAAAAACAGTTTAATTTTCACTTAATAAAATAAATTACTATCAGAGTAGCTTAACTATCAACCAAGTTGTTGAATTTTCAACTAGAAGATATGAATTCACAATGGATTTATCAACAAAATAGTTACACTTTCATTTTTCATTCAGGAGAGAAAAAATGTCATCCAAATTGTTGAATTTTTAGGTCAAAAAGACAATGTTCAGCAAAACTGTTGAAGATTAATTTCAAAACAAAAAATTATATAATAGTTGATACATGAACCAACGCCAACGTAATTTAAAATCTATTGTTAAAAAATTATGCATCATGTTTGAAATTTAATGATGAATGAATAAAAATTTCAATTCTCGACGAAAAATATCAACAGAATCCGGAATTGTTCAAGCTTGTTCACGAATATCAAAAATGGAAGAAAATTAAATTTTCAATATTCCTCAATTTTCAGCAGTTATTAATTCCATTTTTACCTATAAAAAAAACACTAACAAAATCCAAAAATTTTCAATCTTCTTCCAGAATGGTGAAAATTGAAGGACATTTAATTTTCAAGTTTCTTCAATTTTCAACAGTTGAATTTTCAACTGATAAAAATTCAACTTTTTCCTACGAAAAATACGAGCATAATCTAAAATTGCTTGAAGATTCTAAATATTATCAAAATAATAATAACTCTTGTTTGAAAAAAATGTGACATAAAATTAAAAAGAAATGTAAAAAAAATTGTTAAAAAATTTTGAATCTTCTTTGAAATATAATAATTTTTTAATAAAAGTTTCAATATCCGATGAAAGATACTAACAGAATCCAAAATTGCTCAAGCTTGTTCAAGAATATTAAAAATCGAAGAAAATTGAAAAATTCCATTTACAATCGTTAAAAATTAAATTTTTTCTTCCAAAAACACTAACCTAATCCTAAATTGTTGAAAGATTCGAAATCTTGTTCAAAATATAATGACGTTTGTTTAAAAATATAAATTTTCGATTTAAAACAAAAACGCAACTTAAAATTGCTACCAAAAGAGATGAATTTTTAACAAGGCAGTTGAATTTTCAACCTAAGAAGTCTAATTTTCTAGAAAAAAGTTGACCTTTAAACTCGAAGAATCAAGTATTCAACAAAAAGGTAATTTTCAACCAAGAAAGGTGAGATATCTATAAAAAAAAAGAATTTTCAATCCAAAAGGACGAACCTTTCCATAAAAGATGAATTTTCAATAAACCAGTTCAATTTTCAGCAAAATGATTACATTTTCAAAAAAATAGTTTAATGTTTAAACAAATAGTTCAATTGAAAAAAAATTTCAACAACATAGTTGAATTTTTAAACAAATAGTTCAAATTTTAACATCAAACGATGAATTTTCAACCGAATAGTCGAATTTTCAGCCTGAAAAGTTGAATTCAAGAAGGTGACATTTTTAACAAAAATGGTGAATTTTCAACCCAAAAGAACAAATTTTCTATCCAAAAAGACGAATGTTTAACCAAACCATTTATATTTTATTTAAATAATCGAATTTTCAACATAATAGTTAAATGTTAAGAAAAATTAAATTTTAAATAAATTAGATGAATTTTTAATGGCATACTTGAATTTTTCTGTAGACAGTTTAAATTTCAACGCAAAATGCTGAATTTATAACAAAATAACTATATTTTCAACAAAATAATTGTATTTTTAAACCAAAAAGATGAATGTTTAACCCAAAAGAACTAATTTTCTATCCAAAAAGACGAATGTTTAACCAAACCATTGGTATTTCGTTTTTTTTTTCTTGAAAAATAATTTTTGTAACTGAAAACATAACTATTCAATTTTTTGTTGAAAATTGATCTTTATAAGTTTAAAAATTCATGTATTTTGTTGAAAACTCGTCTTTTTGGCTTGAAAATTCAACTGTTTGGATCTTAGTTCAAAAAGAATTTTTTGGTTTTAAAGTTAACTTGTTTTTTTTTCTTTCTGATAATTCGTTTTTTAAATCATCAGTTTTAGTAGAAATTTCATCTTGATGAAAAAAAATCAATAATATTATTAAAAACTGATTGAAACTTAATATTTTTAAATTGAAAATTCAACTGTTTGGTTTTTAGTTCAAAATCCATTTTTTTGTTTTAAACGTAACTATTTTTTTTCTTTTTTTTTCGAAAATTCGTTTTTTAAATCATCAGTTTTAGTAGAAATTTCATCTTCTTGATAAAAAAAAATTCAACAATTTGGTTCTTAGTTCAAAATTCATTTTTTGGTTTTAAAGTCAACTATTTTTTTCTTTTTGTTTGAAAATTCCTTTTTTAAGTCATCAGTTTTAGTAGAAATTTCATCTTCTTGATAAAAAAAAAATCAAAAATATTATTGAAACTGATTGAAACTAAATCTTTTTGAATTTTGAATTCAACTATTTGGTTCTTAGTTCAAAATCCCTTTTTTGGTATTAAATTTGACTGTTTTTTTTCCCCGCTTGCAAATTTATCTTTTTTAGTTTAAAGTTCTTTTTTTTATTTGAAAGTTAAATTTAACTTTTTGGTATAAAATTAAACTCTTCTATACCATTTTTTTTTGTATCGATAATATTTTCCTAAATAATAATTCATCTTATCTATTTTTGGCTCTAAATTGATATTTTTTAGTTTGAAAATTAAATTGGTATTTGGTTAAAACTTTATTTATTTTGTTAATTACTTGTCTTTTTTAGTAGAAAATGAATTTTTTAGGTTAAAAATAAAACTGTTTTGTTAAAAATTGATCTGTTTTAGTTGAGGATTTAAGAATTTTGTTGAAAATTTATTTTTGTTTGTCCAATCCAACTGTATTTTATTTTGAATTAATATCTTTCTTTTTTGTTGAACGACTTTCACCAAAGTTAATTTTTCCTGTAAAATATTGAAAATTTTAGTAGAAAATTCGTTTTTTTGGGTAAATAACTTTTTTTTTTTGATAAAAAGAATTTTTTTTTTTTTTAAAATTCAACTAATTGGTTAAAAATAAGCTTTTTTATTGAAAATTTAACTTTTTGGTATAAAATTAAACTCTTCTATAATTTTTTTTTTGTATTGGTTTCATTTCTATGGTTTCATTTTTATGGTTGAACATCTAGCTATTTTGCTGCAAATTCGTATTTATTTTTGTTAAAAATTCATTTTGTAACTGAAAATTCTACTTCTCCATTTCTCATTCAAAATTCGTCGTTTTTAGTTAAATTAACTTGTTTTTGAAATAAAATAAAAATTTTTTTTGTTGTTCAAAATTGAACTATTTTTCTATTGGGAGCCGATGTCATTTTTAGATGGTAGTTGCTTCCAGTGGGAACTTGCGGTTTTTTTTACAATGCGACAGATGTTTAATAAAACCGTTTATTGGGCTGCTGTCAGTACCCTACTGACTCCTAGATGTTCGAGATGTTCAGTGCATCTTGCAGGTACATTGCTTGTAGCCAAAATCACAATAAGACGAATTCATGGAATTCACAGAATTCGTGGAATTCATAGAATTCGTGGAATTTATAGAATTCGTGGAATTCATAGGATTCACGAAATGAATGGAATTGTTGAAATTCATGGAATTCATGGTATTCATCGAATTCATGAGATTCATAGAATTAATGGAATTCATATAATTAATGGAATTCATAGAATTAATGGAATTCATAGAAATAATAGAATTCGTAGAACGTGGAATTCATACAATTCATGGGATTCATAGAATTAATTGAATTCATGGGATTCATAGAATTCATGTAATTAATAAAATTCATGAAACTATGGAATTCATGAAATTATTGAATTCACAGAATTCACGGTATTCATCGAATTCATGAAATTCATAGAATTAATGGAATTAATTTCATTAATTGAATTCATTGAATTGATATAATTGATATAATTCATGGAATTCATAGAATTAATGGTATTCATAGTATTTATGGAATTCGTAGAATTCATGGAATTAATAGAATTCATGGGATTCATAGAATTCATGGAATTCATAAAATTGATGAAATTATGGAAATCAATTTTCAGCAAAATAATTAAATTTCCAACCAAAAAAATTAATTTTCTATCAAAAAGATTAAATGTGAATCAAAAAAATTTTCGACAAAAAATGTAGTTAAATTTTTATTTAACAAAATTATTTTTCAATAAAAACACTAATTTCAACCAAAGAAAAATTAATTTTCAATAAAAAAATTTTCTATAAAAAAAATAATCATTTTTAGCAAAATACATGCATTTTCAACCAAATATTTTAATTTTTAATGGAATTTTTACCCTAATAGTTGAATTTCCAATCAAAAAGGTGAATTAGTCACCAAGAAGATTAATATTCTACAACAAAAGATAAAGTTGCTACAAAATACAGAAATTTTCAAACAAATAGTTGAATGTTCTACTAAAGAGATTTAATGTTCCAACAATCATGATATCGTTAAATTTTCAGTTAAAAGTTTAATTTTCAATTTAAAAAAAAACTAATTTTGAACCAAAAAGATTATTTTTCTACCAAAAGAGATTAATTGTTAATAAAATAAATTAATTTTTAATAAAATATATTAATTTTCAACCAGATAGTTAAATTTTCAACTGTAGGAGATAAATGTTCCAACAAACCTGGAATACATAGTTAAAATCAGTTAAGAGTTTAATTTTCAATTTAAAAAAAAAAATAATTTTGAACCAGAAAGATTATTTTTCTACCGAAAGAGATTAATTGTTAATAAAATACATGAATTTTCAACCAGATAGTTAAATTTTCAACTTAACAGAAAAAAAAGAATTTTTAAGATGATATTTAAATTTTCAACCAAAATCAAGAATCATCAAATCGAAAAAATGAATTTTCAACAAAGTAGTTATATTTTTAAATAAAAATTATAAATTTTTAACCAATAATGGAAAAGTGAAAATTTACGTAAAATTTTTCTTTCCAACCACAAAAAAAACAACTAATTTCTGATAATATAGTCATTTTCAACAAAATAGATGAATTTCCAATTTAAAAACATATTTTTTTAACCAAAAGTGCAATAGTTGAATTTTCAGTTAACAAACATAATTTGCATGCAAAAAGATAAATTTTCGACCAAGATAAATGAATTTTTAACTAAATTAATTAATTTTCAAGCAAATAATTGGGAAAAAAATTTCAAAAAAAGAATAAATAAATAAAATAAAATGCATTCCTTACTTAATTTAACTTGAAAATTCAATTCAAATAGATTTAATGAAATTCAAGTATTCCATTTAAAATTCGTCTTTTTTTAATGATTCCTATTGTCAAATTCCTATTTTAAATTTTTAAATTTACAACGAATTTTTTAACAAAATAGTTCTTCAACTAAACAATTTTTGGTTTAAAATTCAACTATTTCGTTAAAAATTCATGAATTTTGTTGGAAAATTGTATTTTTTTGTAGAAAATTATTCTGTTGATTTGAAAATTAATCTTAAAGTTAATTAAAAAAAAAAAAATATAATATAACGAATTTTCAACCGAAAAGATGAATATACAATTTTTGTTTGACAATTTACCTTTTTTAGTTGAAAATTCTGTGTTTTTTGTTCATGTAAAATTCGTTTTTTCTTTTGGTAGAAATTAATATTCTTGGTTGAATTTTCAACTATTCCAGTTAAAGTTTTATAATTTTAGTTCAAAATTCATCTGTTTGGTTGAAAATTAATTTTAATCGAAAATTTAGCTATTCTAGTTTTGGTTTAAAATTGATTTTTTTTTAGTTCCAAATTCAACTATTTGGTAGAAAATTGACGTATTTGTTGAAAATTTGGTCCTTTTTGTAGAAAATTAAACTATTTTGGTTAAGGATTCAACTATTTTGTTGAAACTTCGTATTTTCGGGTTAAAAATTCAATTGTGTTATAGAAAATTCGCTTTCTTGGCTTGAAAATTTGATAATTAGGTAGGAAATTAAATTGTTTGGTTGAATATTCAATTATTTGGTTGAAAATTCATATATTTTGTCAAAGATTTTTCTTTTTTGTAGAAAATTTAAATATCTTTGTTGAAAATTGATCTTTTTAATTGAAACTTGAACTATTTGATTGAAAATGTGTATTTTTTTTTTTAAATTGAACTATTTTGGTTGAGGATTCAACTATTTTGTTGAAACTTTATATTCTCGAGTTAAAAATTAATCTTTTTAGAGAAAATTCGTTTTCTTGGCTGGGAAATTCGATAATTTGGTAGGAAATTAAATTATTTGGCTGAAAATTCAACTATTTTGGTTGATAATTGATGCGTTATGTACAATGCTTATTAAATTATCTGATATGATAATTCTATCATTTACTAATGATAATATTTTTGCAAGGGCACTAATGGAATTAGCAGCAGTAATACCAACAATAACTAACTTACCTGAAAGAGATTGTGAAACAACAAAATCCATATCTTCAACGGTAGATATATCCGATACGCATATAATATCAGAACTTTCACATTTATTTTTAAAGCTAATTAAATCCAATCCATTTTTTTCTAATTGATAAACTAAATCGATTTCTTTTTTAATAGTGTTTTCTATTGATAAAATATTTTTATTTGATCTATGTTTTTTGATATAATTTAATATTGAATAAATTAGTTCACTTTTATCTTGATTTTCAGAAGAAGAAACAAAAACAATGCCAGAAGAGCTTTCTAGATTTTTCTTTAAAACTTCTAAATCACTATTTTTCAAATTAATGCTTTCCAGCTTATAAATTTCTTTTTTCATATTAAAACATTTGATAACGAGTAAATCATCATTATCTTCACTAAGAACAAATTTATATTTATCTTTACTATTTAATTCATAAATGAAGCTGTTTTTATTAAATTTTTGTTTAAGACAACTAAAAAATATATTCATATCTGAAATTAACTCAAGATTTAAATCAGTTTCAATAATAAAACCATTTTTTTTGAAATTAATAATAATATCAGAGTCTCTTTTATAAATGTGAATTTCTTCTGGTTTGTCTTTGTGGCTTCTAAGTACAATATGACCACAAACAGGATCTTGGCGATGCCGGTGGCGGTGCCAGCGATACCACCGAAGCCCAGGACTGCGGCCACAATGGCGATGATCAGAAATGTGATTGCCCAACTCAACATGGTGATTCTCCTTATGCTTCTATAGGGGTAACAGCGGTGATACCGTGCAGCCGCTCAACACGAGCGACATTTTTTGCCTAGAACACCCAACGGTCATGGGCCGGCAGTTCGTCCAGGGTGGAACCCTGGTCTACCAGGCTCAATTGCGGGGCAGTCACATCGGCGCTGGCGCTGCCAATGGAACGGAAATGGGTCTGAGTCATGACGGGACGTTCAAATTGCGGGGCTGGCTGCGCACGCTCCTGCCAATGCTGCAACTGCTGGCCGGCAATCAACGTAACCATCAAGGCCAGGCTGGCGAACAGGCCCTGCTGCAAGCGCAGCGGCGATACACGCAATTGGCTGAGGCTTTGGCGAGTCATGCTGCATTACTCCCGCATTCTGATTATTCGTTCATGACGCTCTTGGGGGAGATATTGCAGAGTGCATGCCAGCTTTATTGCAAAATAAAACACAATAAAATCAAGCATTTACACTTGCTCGATAGATTCGTCGCCTAGCATCCTGCACGATGCCTCCTTGCAGGCCGTGCGAAATGCACGATGGTCGGGGGTCGGAACCAGACACCCAGCGCACACATCGAAGGATCGAAGGGTGAAAGGAAGGGAAAATGCCCTCAGACGTCGTCTGTAGGAAGGCGCTACAACGTGCCCGAGATGTTCTATTCAGAAGCCCTGACACCCGGTGAGCGTGAGGTCGGTGTTAGCGGGGATCTGTGGGGCAGCGTGTATCCGCGCGGCGGCTTTCTGCAGCAGGCGGATGACTACAAGACCGCTGCCGTGGTCGCCCAGCGCGCCGGGGATGTCGTCACCCGTAGCGGTCAACCGCACCTCTATCAGTCGCTGCTGGCCAAGGCCCAACCGGGCTATTGGCCAGCTGGTGCGCTACGCGAGAACGATGCCGAGAGCGGCAAATGGCAACGGCTGCAGCCTGACCTGTCGAGGAGTTGCGCGGTGTTTCCAACCGCCGGCGCATTGCCGCAAGCCGAGGACGGCTCCTACGCCTGGGGGCTGTGGCGCCCATACAGCTGCTGCAAACGCCAGGGCCAGACCTTTCTCGGCAGCACCGACACTGGGAGTTGAGCGATGAAGACCCACTACCCCACCGCCCTGCTGGTGTTCGGGCTGCTGTGCTTTCCGGCCTACGCCGACGATCCAAATTTCGGCGCCAGCGGGAGCGTGATCGGCGACGACGTGCTCTACAGCATCGGCGGCGGCCGTGCGGTGCCGATGGGACCGGGGGCAAATATGCGCAGCCTCGGCGTCGGCGTGGGCTGGAGCAGCAACATGATCTGCGGCGACATGAACCTGCAAACCACCTTGCAGAACCAGTTGAACGGCATCACCAACGGCTTCCAGTCGATCATGAGCAGCGTGATCCAGAACTCGTTGTACCAACCACTATCCCCGCGAGTACGGAACCACCCACCGGTATAGGTCTCCCCGGTAATGTCAGCCGTCTGCCCCTTGATCGTGCCGCCGACGGTTGCGTTGCCGGCGACGGCAGCGTTCCCGGTGATGTTTGCTGTAGTAGCGTTCACCGTGCCGGTGTTGTTGAGGTTGTTGCCTCCCATGTCGATCGAGGTGTTCATCCGGTTCACTTCGGGGTGACCCGCTACCGAGTTTCGATACAGGTAGTCGTTGGTAAGGGCGCCGTCGTCGAAAAACAGAGCGGTCGCCAAGTGCCCTGCCCCCGGGGAAACGCCGTAGGACGCCAGCGGCACGCCCCACCCTCCAAACGAGCCCTCCACCCGGGCTGTGTCGACGTTCGAGACATAGCCGCCGCGAGCGCCCACCTGCTTGGCAATCCGACGAATGCTGGTCTCGGAAATGGTTTCACCGCCGGTGGTGACAACCAGCGTCTGCAGCTTATTCGGCGTCGGCTCGATCGCCAGTACCCTGTAGGCCTGGCCGAAGCTGTTCAGGTCGGCGACGCTCGTCTCCAGGTACCCGGTGTTCTTCAACATCGTCGTGGTAATCGTCGCCGGCGTAGTCGGCCCTGCAGCCGCAACGACCGCGGCGTAGTTGTCCTTGATATAGGCTGCAGCCGCGTCGGAAATGATTTTCTGGTGATCGGCAGTGGTCTGCGCGGCCATGTTGTCCGCGTGATCGAACATCGCCTGGGCACCGATCCCCATGCTCGCTGCATTGCGGCGCCCACCGATCCTGGTCGGCTATTGCTTGGGCGGCACGATCGCCATTGCAGCCGCAGCATTGCACCGGGTCGCAGCTCTAGCGACGATCGCCTCACCCTGGGACTTTGGCGGTTTCCCGGCCGCCGACCTTGCCGAGATTGGCGCCTTGTGGCGCGGTGCCAAGCCGGTGTGCGACCGGCTCGGCTATGTGCCGATGGAGGCGCTGCAATCGGGCTTCTGGGCGCTCGATCCGCAGCGGACCGTGCAGAAATATGCGGCCTTCGCCGTCATGGCAGCCGGCTCCGACGAGGAACGCGCCTTCCTCGTGGTCGAGGACTGGGCCAATGAGGGCGCACCGCTCACCTATGCCGCCGGGCAGCAATTGTTCGAGATGCTCTATGCGGCAAATGCGAGCGGGCGAAACGAATGGCGCATCGATGGGACCGTCATAGACCCGGCCTCGCTCCCCTGCCCCAGCTTGTCGATCGCTTCCGCAACCGATCGAATCGTGCCCGCCACGGCCGCCCCGTCCCTTACGGAAAGCCGGATATTGAACCTTGGCCATGTCGGCATGATATTGAGCCAGCGGGCACCCGACATGCTGTGGCATCCGCTGTCCCTTTGGCTTTCCCGCCATGGCGGATGATGTTATGTGCGCCTGCGAAAACAACATTCCCACAAGTGAGGATCGAGCCTTTGTCAGACATCGTCATTACCGCCGCCAAGCGTACCGCCGTGGGCAGTTTCTCATGTCATGTGTCATGTCATGTGTCATGTCATGTGTCATGTCATGTGTCATGTCATGTGTCATGTCATGTATCATGACATGTGTCACGTCATGTGCCATGTCATGTGTCATGGCATGTGTCATGTCATGAGTCATCTCATGTGTCATGTCATGTGTCATGCAAATTGTCATTTCATGTGTCATATCATGTGCCATGTCATGTGTCATGTCATGTGTCACTTCATGTGTCATATCATGTGTCAGGTCATGTGCCGTGTCATGTATCATAACACGTGTCATATCACGTGTCATGTCATGTGACATGTCATGTGTCATGTAATGTGTCGCTTTATGTGTCATAGAATGTGTCATTTCATGTGTCATGGTATGTTTCGTGTTATGTGTCATGTCATGTATCATTTTATGTGACATGTCATGTGTCATGTCATGTGTCATGTCATGTGTCATGTCATGTGTCATGACATGTGTCACGTTATGTGCCATGTCATGTGTCATGGCATGTGTCATGTCATGTGTCATGTCATGTGTCATCTCATGTGTCATGTCATGTATCATGTCATGTGTGATGCCATGTGTCATGTCATGTGTCATCTCTTGTGTCATGTCACGTATCATTTCATGTGTCAAGTCATGTGTCATGTCATGTGTCATGTCATGTGTAATGTCATTTGTCATGTCATGTGTCGTGTCATGTTCATGTCATGCGTCATTCTATGTGTCGTGTCACGTGTAATTTCATGTTTCATAACACTTGATCCAGTAATGTTCCTCACTGTGCCAGACTCCGGCTTTTCCTATTAAAACATGTTTTGCCAGAGTAAAGGCAAAGTTTGGAACAGTAATGAGCCGCGTCTGGGCCGATCTCTGGCTTTTTCTCATAAACCATGCTTTGCTGTAGTAAAAGTAACACTTGGTCCAGTAATTTTTACTCACTGGGCCAGACTCCGGCTTTTCCTATTAAAACATGTTTTGCCAGAGTAAAGACGAAGTTTGGAACAGTAATGAGCCGCGTCTGGGCCGATCTCTGGCTTTTTCTCATAAACCATGCTTTGCTGTAGTAAAGGTAACACTTCGTCCAGGAATGTTCACTCACTGGGCCAGACTCCGGCTTTTCCTATTAGAACATGTTTTGCCAGAGTAAAGACGAAGTTTGGGACAGTAATGAGCCGCGTCTGGGCCGATCTCTGGCTTTTTCTCATAAAACATGCTTTGCTGTAGTAAAAGTAACACTTCGTCCAGTAATGTTCACTCACTGGGCCAGACTCCGGCTTTTCCTATTCAAACATGTTTTGCCAGATTAAAGACGAAGTTTGGAACAGTAATGAGCCGCGTCTGGTCCGATCTCTGGCTTTTTCTCATAAAACATGCTTTGCCGTAGTAAAAGTAACACTTGGTCCAGTAATGTTCCATCACTTGGCCAGACTCCGGCTTTTCCTATTAAAACATGTTTTGCCAGAGTAAAGGCAAAGTTTGGAACAGTAATGAGCCGCGTCTTAGATATGTGAAATTCAATGATTACTACCGTCAATATTCGACCAAGATCACAACATATAGTTACAAAATATTAATTTAGAAATAATTATTACTTCTTACCAATTAAGATAAAGAGTAGAGGACAAAAATAGTAGCACTTTCAACCGTATTTTAAGCCGATAGTCTTTTCTAAACCAAGGTTAATATTATCATACTGCTAATATCATTTCCTATATCAGGCCTGCGGTCCATGCTTGAGTCACATAAACACCACTGTGGGAGGAATCAGCAATTTACTGTTCATATTCCTAATATCTAAATAACATATTTAGTATTCCTCGTACTTTGCAGTATTTTTTAGATATGTGAAATTCAATGATCCCTACCGTCAATATTCGACTACGATCACAATATATAATTGCAAGGTATTAATTTATAAATAATTATTACTTCTCACCAATTAAGATAAAGAGTAGAAGACAAAAACAGTAGCACTCTATCCGTATTTTGACCCGATAGTCTTTTCTTAACCAAGGATAATATCACACTTCTAGTTTCATTTCCTATATCAGGCCTGCGGTCTATGCTTGAGTCACATAAACACCACTGTGGGAGGAATCGGGAATTTACTGTTCATAATCTTAATACCTAAATAACATATTTAGTATTCCTCGCCATTTGCAGTATTTTTTAGATATGTGAAATTCAATGATTACTACCGTCAATATTCGACCAAGATCACAACATATAGTTACAAAATATTAATTATAAAATGCTCTAACTGAAGCATTTTTCGCTAGTTACACATCTGAAAAAAATGTCACAATCAAATAAATATTTGAGTACACTCCAGTGGTTTCTCAGGTTCTCAAAACTACTGGAACTGAGGTGATAGAGTAAGCTTTGTTTTTCAATTATTTCGACATCTTCACAAGGTCAAATTAATTGTTGAATCTTTTCAAAACTTTTGAAACTTCTAAATGTCTTTTGAAACAATTCTGTTTTTCTAAAAATCTTTTAAATTAAGAGAATAGTCTTCAAATCTCGCAGATTCATTTTTGACATTATTGGGAAACCTTCAAAACTGAAAATTAATTTTTATAAATGAAACCTAAATCATTAAAAAATTTCCTATACATCTCATTGTAGGTACATGTACTTTGTTGTTACCGGTACCGATGATTTTTTTTTACGGTTACTGACCGTGTATACATTTCGTAAATTAAGATATTCCACGTTTTTCTTCATCTTTTGATACTTCTTGTCTTTTTACTTAGTTGGATAGTTTTAAAACGGGCGGGGAGCCCATATAGAGCTCCCCTGGCGCTCAAGCTATAAAGCATATTGTGCCACACCCTTACCTATCCACTCTCAGCAGTTGACCCCAGACCTCTTGACGAAGCCCAGTATGTCGACTACTGATCGCGTTGTAATTTCCTCTGGTCCCATAAAATGCGCACCACTGTCCTCATATCTTTCTTGGGTAAACCCAGGATTTCCTTGGCTCTGATCATACTGGAAGATATTGGAATTTCCACTAAGCTCCTAATGTGGTCCACTATAGTAGCTCGAGCACTACCTGACAAAACCTTGTTTCGGTAATTTAACAACATCCATTGACCGACGTTTCTTTTTTTGATAAGACCCTCCAATTCCTATGAAAATTGATTTATATCAACAATTTCTGTATCAAATTTTTTGATAATTTTAAGAAGTACACTGAAAAGTCTTCTAAAGGGACGACAGTTTATATTATACAACAATATTCGCGTATAGATTAGGTTATAGTAAGGGATAGAGAGCGATACGTTTAAAGATTTATAGGGTCAAAAAAACATAATTTTCAGATTTTTTACGGTTTCACATATAAAAGTATGAAAATAGATTAAAGGATTTTATAGATTAATTTGTCATTATATATTTATATTTTATTATTTAAAAAAAAAACTTACCAGCACTTCTAGGTTTGACAGTATATTTGGTTCATCAGGGGATGAAACAACATTTTTTTATAAAATAAGAATACATTTGAAGTTTTTTAAAGACTAATAATGAGATCGTAACAAATAACAATAATACGAAAATTTAAGACAAAAATAAAAATTATATTAAAATTGTGCACAGAGGTATAAAAAATTTACATATAAAAATGGGGTTAGGTCATGCAGTATAAAGCGCATAAAATAAAAGTATATACTGTACTTACGGTAGAAAGCTGTTATCGTATCTGCTAATACCCATGAAGCTAGGATGTCACACACTGGGCCTAATCTTATCTTCCTAAGGGAAGGTCAGTTAGGAAGAACACCGAATGTTCAATTAGAACAAAGAAAGATTTAATGAGCTAAAAAGTTCACAAAAATACATATGAATAACTTCGCGACTTTCAGGATTAATCGGAATCACATTATCGTTCGAAAAAGCGCACAGAATGTTCATTTCGTTCCATTTGATCACGCGTACGTATCGCTCGATATTTTTCGTTCGTTCGGTTGCGTTCGTTCGGTTTCACACTCGCGATCGATCTCGTTTTCTGCTCGTCTCTCCTACTGCCTATACTGCGCACACGCAAATAACAACACATACGCTACTCTTCGGATATCGCTCGAACTATATTCAAAATGCCAATAATTAATCGCTAACACTCGGGCATCCTGCAACCATAACTCGTCCTCGAGTTCGCTGAAAAACAGTCGTTTAAAATACAAACAACAGATTATTTTATATTAAATTCGTTAATGCGTTTACATAAACAATTTCGCAGAATTTTACTTAGTACATTTGTTCGCACACTTAGTTTGACTTGCAGTCTTGCCTCTCGTATTTAGAGCTGGAGAAGAAGATATAATAGAATCGTCCCAAACATCATCGTCGCTGTAAGAATCACTTTTAGAGTCCGAAATTTCAGGGTTTACGGAAACGTCTTTGAGCACTGGTGTTGAATCTTCAATCTCAACGTCAGAATCAAAATCATCTTCACTTGGTGCGCCTTTCCATACTTTTAACTGAAATTTTCAACCAAAAAGATGACTTTTCTACCATAATAAAGAAACTTTCAATCCAAAAGAACGAATTTCTAACAAAACAGTAGAATTTTCGACCAAAAAGGGTGACTTTACAAAATATTTGTATTTTTAAGACAAAAAGACGAACGTTCGACAAAAAATCATTTTCAACCAAAAAATATGAAATTTCAACCCAAAATATGACTTTTCTACCATAATAGATGAATTTTCAATCCAAAAGAACGACTTTTTAACAAAATAGTTGAATTTTCAAACCAAAATGACGAAATTTCAACAAAAAATTCATTTTTAGCCAAAAGAGATGAATTTTCAAACAAAAAGATGACTTTTTTACCATAAAAGAGGAATTTTCAATCCGAAAGAACGATTTTTCAACAAAACAGTTTTATTTTGGACCAAGAAGCATGACTTTAACAAAATATTTGTATTTTTAAGACAAAAAGACGAACGTTTGACAAACAATCATTTTCAGCCAAAAAATTTGTTTTTTAATTTGTTGTTTTACCATAGAAGAGGAATTTTCAATCCGAAAGAACGAATTTTCAACAAAACAGTAGAATTTTCGATCAAATGATGATTTTAAGAACATATTTGTATTTTCAAGCCAACAAGACGAACGTTTGACAAACATTCATTTTCATTCAAAAAATATAAATTTTCAACCAAAAAGATGACTTTTCTACCATAATAAAGAAACTTTCAATCCAAAAGAACGAATTTCTAACAAAAACTTCCTTGTTTGATTGTAAATTTATACGATCTTTACTTAATTATTATAAGATATTAACAAGTATTCAAATATAAAAGATTTGAGTTTGAAAACCAATGAAGTTGATACTAAACAATCTGAAAGAAAATTGAAATTTTTTGATAATATCCAGCCGCAGTTGTCTGGCAATCCCTCAGCTACGTGAGGGAGAATTTAGTAGTAGAAGTAGAGCAAGGAGGTAGACCCTGATCAAATGGGCACTGTCTGTCAAAAATGCCACTCATGCCAGTATTTTCTCGTCGTTGTCTGCTAATGCCGCTATTTCATCACTTTTTCTTGAGAAATATTTTTGAACTACTTTCTTGTTTGATTGTAAATTTATACGATCTTTATTTAATTATTATGAGATATAAGGAAAAATTCAAATATAAAAGATTTGAGTTTGAAAACCAATGAAGTTGATAATAAACAATCTAAGAGAAAATTGAAATTTTTGATAATATCCAGCCGCAGTTGTCTGGCGATCCCAAAGGTACGTGAGGGAGAGTCGAGTAGTGGGAGTAGAGCAAAGAGGGAAACCCTGATCAAATGGGCACTGTCTGTGAAAATTCCACCAATGCTAGTATTTTCTCGTCATTGTCTGCTAATGCCGCTATTTCATCACTTTTTCTTGAAAAATATTTTCGAACTACTTCCTTGTTTGATTGTAAATTTATACGATCTTTACTTAATTATTATAAGATATTAACAAGTATTCAAATATAAAAAATATTTCAAATCTATTCAAAACCTCTTAAATTCTTAAGAATATTTTTAGCTGACTCGAATTTTCTTCAAATTTTGAAAAATCATTCAAAATGTGACAACAAATACCTTACAATCTTCAAAATCTTTCTAGGAATTTTAAGAAAATTAGAAAAGATTTTTGAATATTTCAGATGTGACCACAAAAAATCTAGAAGATTAAGAAAAATTATTTTACAGTATTTTACAAAGTATAAAGAAAAAATTCTAGCCTTTTTGAAAGATATTGAGGACTTTTAGAAGCTTGAAAGGCATAAAAAATATTTGATTAATTTTCAGGAATTCTTTCAAGTTTCAAAATATTTCAAATCTATTCAAAACCTCTTAAATTCTTAAGAATATTTTTAGCTGACTCGAATTTTCTTGAAATTTTGAAAAATCATTCAAAATGTGACAACAAATACCTTAAAATCTTCCAAATCTTTCTAGGAATTTTAAGAAAATTAGAAAAGATTTTTGAATATTTCATATGTGACCACAAAAAATCTAGAAGATTGAAAAAAATTATTTTACAGTATTTTACAAAGTAATATGAAAAAATTCGAGCCTTTTTGAAAGATATTGAAGACTTTTAGAAGCTTGAAAGGAATAAAAAATATTTGATTAATTTTCAGGAATTCTTTCAAATTTCATAATATTTCAAATCTATTCAAAACCTCTTAAATTCTTAAGAATATTTTTAGCTGACTCGAATTTTCTTCAAATTTTGAAATGATTCTAAATAAATACAAAAGATTTCAGAAAGATTTCACAAATATTTCGAAGAATTCAGTAGGATTTCAAAAGACTTCAAGAATTCCAAGGATTTCAAAAAGGTTAGATCACACCAGATTTCAAAGATTTCAAAATTTTTAAAGAGTTCAAAATATTTCAAAATGTTTTAGAAGATTTCAAAAGATTTCGAAGGTTAAAAAAAAGTGTGTAAACTAGATTTAAGATATTTTACAAAAATTTCCCAAAGATTTCAAACATTTTTGGAAAATATCAAGAATTTCAAGAATTTAAAAAGGCGTTTAGACAAGATTTCAAATAGTTTAATGATTCTAAATAAATACAAAAGATTTCAGAAAGATTTCACAAATATTTCAGAGAATTCAGAAGGATTTCAAAAGATTTCAAGAATTTCAAAAGATTAAAAAAATTCCAAGGATTTCAAAAAGGGTACATTATACCAAATTTCAAAGATTTCAAAGACTTTAAAATATTTCTAAATGTTTTAGGAGATTTCAAAAAATTTCGAAGGTTCAAAAAAAGCGTGTACACTAGATTTGAGATATTTTACCGAAAATTCCCAAACATTTCAAAATTTTTTAAAAATTTCAAGAATTTCAAGAATTTAAAAAGGCGCGTAGACAAGATTCCAAAGATTTCAAATATTTTAATGATTCTAAATAAATACAAAAGATTTCAGAAAGATTTCACAAATATTTCGAAGAATTCAGTAGGATTTCAAAAGATCAAAAGTAAAGAATTTTTCATTGTAAAATGTAAAAATTCAAGAATTTTCAATTTCCCTCAGTAACAATTGCACATCTTTGAATTGTAAATCCTAAAAATTAAACAAATTTTAATTTTTAAACTATACAATGGAAAATCATGCAATTTAAGGAATTTTCCATTCTTATATTCAAATAAGAGTAATCTGTATACAAATAACTGGAAGCCGACTAAAATTAAAATTAAATTATAATTACGAATACCGATGTGGCTAGGTTAATATTTATTTTAATTTATATCTAATAATTATAATTCACAGTACGTTACATTTAAGCATACGTTACAATTTTATGGTTGAGAACTCAGAATGAGAAACATTAACTGAAAACAAACTACACATTTCGAGGAAAGATTGCGATCATAATGAACACTTAATAAAATTAAGTAAAATGAAATAATACAATTCTCTGAAATATTTGATTCAATCACTTAACTTTATAGTAATAACAACCATTTTTAAAATTGAAATTCTCTACTGAAGGTTTTAGTTATTTTTATTTCATATTCAATCTCTGGTTAAATCTAAAAAAGTAGATGAAATTCTGCTGAACACCCTTCCTCCAGAATCTATAACATAATTTATGGATGGCGTCCAATTCATATCTTAAACTTTCGCAATGCTTGTAAACATAGGTTGGTACCTCCACAACATTTAGGATTTCCATTTGCGTTAATCGGGGCTAGTCGGGATATGTTTTGACAATTTTAGACAATCTTCAACCATTTTTATTGCACCCTCGCGTTTCGTTTTAGTTCCCCGGCTCGGCTTACCTGCTCATCTGAAGGGAAATATAGAAAATTGATGAATACTTCGTCTATACAGTCCGCGTGAGAAATAATTTATTGTCATCCCATGAAACAAAAAAGTACAACTCGTAAAATTGTACATATAAACAATTATTAAATAATTTTAGTAATCATAAAAGCTACTTTTATAAACTCAAACATTGGTAAAATACTGAATGTAAGAAAAATACTTGAAAACAAACCCACGGTGTTTAGCGTTTCTGCAAACCAAAATTTCAGGACTTTTCCCAGTTTTCCAGGACAAAAATTAATTTTTCCAGGTACCTTTCTGAAAATGTGTCACATGTGAAATTTCTCAAACGCCCTAAGAATATGACTTTATGTTCAAAACCCGTCTTTTGGCAATTGTTCAATTTTCTATTGTGAAAAAACAATTGAAAATATTTTAAATTTTCATATTCTTCCAAATTTAACGACAATTTAAAGACATTTTTTTAATCTAATAATTTGTTGCTGTTGGTACGCTCAAAGTGACTTCAATTCCATGTGTCATAATCTCTTTTTGATTAGAATTAGTTGAAATTTGACTCAGTGGTCGCCTTAAGCTTATTTAAGTTTAATTTTCAATAAAGTAATTAATATTTCAACAAAATAGTTGAATTTTGAACCAAATTGATGAATTTTCAACCAAATGATCGAATTTTGAATGTAACTAAATATTTTAAACAATAGATGTGATGTTATTCCAAATTTTATTTTAATATTTTTAGTTTATATTTTTTTTTCTACAAATTTTTAACTAAATAATTAAATTTTTAATCTAAAGGGATCAATTTTTAACCAAAAATGTAGTTAAATTTTCATTGATGAGATTTAATTTTCAAAGAAAACAAAACGAATTTTCTATAAAACAGTTTAATTTTGAACCAAATAGTTGAATTTTATACCAAATTGTTTAATTTTCGAACCAAAAATATTAATTTTTTATAAAACAGTTGAATTTTCATCAAAAAAGTTAATTTGCAACCAATCAGTTGAATTTTCAACAAAATAATTAAATTATCAGTTTAAAAAAAAAAACAATTTATAACAAAAATAAAATAAATTTTCAACTAAAGTTATGAATCTTAAAAAAAAAATGATCTTTCAAAAAACTAGTTCAACTTTGAACTAAGGAGTTGAATTTTCAATCTAAAAAGATTAATTTAAACGAGAAATGTCATAGTTGATATTTCAAACAAAAAATATTTTAATTTAAAATAAAAAACAATTGGATTTAACCAGCAAAGTCGAATTTTCAACAAAATTCATGAATTTTTAACCAAAAAGTTGAGTTTTCGACCAGAAAACAGGAATTTTCAACAAATTACATAAATTTGTAACTAAATATTTTAAACAATAGATGTGATGTTATTCCAAATTTTATTTTAATATTTTTAGTTTATATTTTTTTTTACATATTCAATTGAGTATTCTTATAGAAAAAAATATCACGAAATTAATCAATTAGCTGTATTAAACATTTTTATTAAACCCTGTCAAGGGTACGATTTTGACACCTCTATCCATCAATAGATAATCGTTTCTGGTAATAATTCTGGGCAAGACAGAATACTCAATTCTGGAAAATTATAATTTATCATTAGTATACTTACAATTAAAATTAGTTTATTGAGTAAATAATAGTTGAAACTGTGATCATTTTACAAGAATCAAAAAAGTTTCAATTATTGACATTTTTTTATCTCTGATATTCCTTGAGATTGGTATGATTGATACGAGATGTTTAATCTTTTTACCATTTAAACTGACTTGCGATAACAGAAAAGTACAGAATTTTTACTGTACCTTAATCCTAAAAATGATATATTTTCCGAAAGACTCCTCAAAGCATAACTGAAATTTATTTGCTTTTTAATAACTAATAATTTACACTATTTTTCTAGTGTATGATATACAATAACTTGAATATAAAACTTTACGAATCAAAATAAAGAAACACAACCTTTTAAGTTAAAACAACTGCGAGACAGTCGCAGAGCTGCCAATTTTGACAGCGATATTTTTCGTAATTTTCCGATTATCTACTGTTGGTTATCTACTGTTGGAAAATGTTATGTCGAATAAAAAGTCCTCAAATATTTATAAATATTAAAGAAAGAACGCTTTTTATCAATAAATATTGTTCATTGAACTTCAAGCTCATCGTCTCCCTAGTTCCCAACCCCTAATTTCTCCACACTTCTCCTACTACCCAAACCCGAATTTCCCCTCACATTCTCTACTTCTCCCCCTTCATTTTCTGTACTTTCCCAACCCCCATTTAACCTAATTCTCATCAATTCCCCAAACCTAATTTTTTCCTACTTTCCATACTCCTTCTCCCCTCATTTCCCTACCATCATTTCCCTTATTCCTCGTGGTCACCCGCTCCCCAGTTTATAACCCCTCATTTCCCCACTCTTCTCCTACTTACTGAACCCAAATTCGCCCTCACATCCCCTACTTCTCCCCCTTCATTTCCTGTACTTTCCCAAACCTCATTTAACTTATTTCTTATTCTTACTCACTCCTCACTTTCTCACCCTTAATTTGCCCTCACTTTTCCTCCCCTCATTTCCCCTGATTTTCGACCCATAATTTCCCTATTTTCCCTCTCCTCATTCCTTGTCACTTCCTATACTTTCGCTACCCTCATTTTCAAAAACTTCCACTCTCTTCATTTCACCTAGTTCTCCTTTGCATACTTCCCATCCCCTTATTTTCCTACACTTCTCCCACTTCCCTCATCCTAATTTCCCTTCACTTTTCGTACTACCCCTTCCCTCATTCCTCCTATTTCCCCCACAATCATTTCCCTTAATTTTCTTGCTCATCGTCTCCCTAGTTCCCAACCCCTAATTTCTCCACACTTCTCCTACTACCCAAACCCGAATTTCCCCTCACATATCAGACCCCAAAAACCTCCAGATGCCAAGTTTCATGAACATCCATCAATTTGTTGAAAACTCGTCCGCCATATTGGATCCGCCATTTTGAAATTTTTTAATGTGACTTCAGATTCGTTATCAGAGACCTTTAAAACCCCCAGATGTCAAGTTTCAAGAAAATCCGTTTTTTTAACTCGTCCACCATTTTGATTTTTTTAAAACTAACTTCAGATTCGTTATCAAAGACCCCAAAAACCTCCAAATGCCAAGTTTCATGAAAATCCATTAATTTCTTGAAAAGTCGTCCGCCATATTGGATCCGCCATTTTGAATTTTTTAAATGTGACTTCAGATTCGTTATCAGAGACCTTTAAAACACCCAGATGTCAAGTTTCAGGAAAAGCCATTTTTTTTAACTCGTCCACCATTTTGATTTTTTTTCAACTAACTTCAGATTCGTTATCAAAGACCCCAAAAACCTCCAGATGCCAAGTTTCATGAAAATCCATTAATTTGTTGAAAACTCGTCCGCCATATTGGATCCGTCATTTCGAATTTTTTAAATCTGACTTCAGATTCATCATCAGAGACCTTAAACATCCCCAGATGTCAAGTTACATGAACATCAATTATTTTCTAAAAAATCGTCCGCTATTTTTAATTTTTGAAAACTGACTTTATATTCGTGATCAGACCCCAAAAACCTCCAGATGCCAAGTTTCATGAACATCCATCAATTTGTTGAAAACTCGTCCGCCATATTGGTTGAATTTTTACTTTTTTTTTTAATCCAGTTTTTCAACTAAAAACTTAACAATTCCATTTTTTGCTAAAAATTGATCGTATGTAATTTAAAATTCAATAATATAGATGAAATTGAACTTTTTTGTTTCAAATTAATATTTTCGGGTTACAAATTCTTCTATTTTGGTAGAAATATTATCTTTTTTGGTTAAAATGAAAACTCAAGTATTCAATTTTTGATTGTTCCTAATTTAAAATTCAACTATTTGGTTGAAAATTATTATTTTTTTTTTCAAAATTCATTTTTTCGTTGAAAGTTCAACTGTTTTGTATAAAATTTGTGTTTTTGGTTTAAATTGCTTCTTTTTTTTATTAAAAATCCATTTTTTTAACTTAAACCCTAATAATTCCATTTTTATGAAAAATTGATCGTATTTAGTTTAAAATTAAATAATTTAGTTGAAATTGAACTTTTTTGTTTAAAATTAATATTTTCGGGTAGCAAATTCTTCTATTTTGGTAGAAATCTTATCTTTTTTGGTTAAAATGAAAACTCAAGTATTCAATTTTTTATTGTAAATTGATTGTTCCTAATTTGAAATTCAACTATTTGGTTGAAAATTAATTTTTTTCCAAAATTCATTTTTTCGTTGAAAGTTCAATGGTTTTGTAGAAAATTCGTATTTTTGGGTTGAATTTTTACTTTTTTTTTTAATCCAGTTTTTCAACTAAAAACTTAACAATTCCATTTTTTGCTAAAAATTGATCCAAGAGAGATGATTTTTCAACAAAAAAGTTTAATTTTTAACTGTATAGTTGAATTTTCAACCTAAAAATATGAATTTTCAAACAAAAACTCTAAACTTGAACAAAAATTGATTAATTTTTAACAAAACCGTTCCATTTTTAACCAAAAAAGATTAAATTTCTACCAGATATGACCAAAAAGACGGATTTTCAATAAGAGTTGCTTTTTCAACAAACTTATTAAATTTTCAACAAAATGGTTAAATTTTTCAATAAAATAATTAAATTTTCAACAAAATAATTGCATTCTCAACAAAATAGTTAAGTTTTCAAACAAAAAATTAACAAAATAGTTGATGAATTTTCAACAAAATAGTTGATGAATTTTCAACTAAATAGTTGAATTTTATTCTTCGAATTTTCAACCTAAAAAGATAAATCTTCAAACAAAATAATGTTAAACTTTAATAAAAACAGTTTGTTTTTCAACGAAATAGTTGAATTTTCGAGCAAAAAAGACGAATTTTTTAGAAGACAGTTGAATTTTCAAAATAAAAAAAAACAATTAAAGAAAAATAGATGAATTTCTAACAAATGAGTTGAGTTTTCAAGCTGAAAAATTATATTTTTTTAAATGTTGACTTTGAGACCCGAAAAAATTGAATTTTCATCAAAAAAGTTAATTTTCAATCAAGAGAGATGATTTTTCAACAAAAAAGTTTAATTTTTAACTGTATAGTTGAATTTTCAACCTAAAAATATGAATTTCTTTGAAATCTTTGAAATGTTTTTGAAATCATTGAAATATTTGTGGAATCTTTTGAAATCTTCGAAATATTGTTGAAGTCTTTTTAATTATTTGAAATATTTTAAAATATTTCGAATTATTTTAAATCTTTGTGAAATATTTGAATTCTTTCACAAATATTTTGAAATCTTTGAAATCTTTGTGAAATTTTCACATTCTTTTTCAAATATTATGAAATATTTGACATTTTTTAAATCTTTGAAATCTTTAGGAATTGTTGAAATATTTGAAGTATTTGTAAAATCTTTAAAAAATTTTTTAATCTTCGCGAAATCACTAAAATATTTGTGAAATCTTTAAAATGTTTGTGAATTCGTTGAAATATTTTTGGAATCTTTTGAAATCTTCGAAATATTGTTAAAATCTTTTTAATTAATTGAAATATTTTTCATTATTTTTCAAATATTATGAAATCTTTGACATTTTTGAAAACTTTAGAAACTTTTGAAGTCTTTGAAATTTTCGAAATCGTTTGAAATATTGTGACATCATTGAAAATCATTTTATAAACCTTTTTAAATATTTGTGAAAGTATTAAATTTTTTTTGAAATATTTGATTTGTGAAATTTTTGAAATCTTGTAAAAACTTTTGAAATAGTATTTGAATTCTTTCTCAAATATTTTTAAATCTTTGAAATCTTTGAAATGTTTTTGAAATCATTGAAATATTTGTGGAATCTTTTGAAATCTTCGAAATATTGTTGAATAACAAATTTTTAGATTACTCTTGGTAGAACAACTTTTGTCTATCAATTTTTTTTCTTCTCTTGTGTGGTTTTTGCAAAAATTTAATGTTTCTTTCTTGAATGTAATTTTTACAAATATAGAAAAAACTGCGCATCCTATTGAAAAATGATACATGAAAAATTTGTAGATCCCTTTTACATGCACAATTTCTGATTTTAATTTTGTTTTATATCTTGCATAGTTTAACCGCAAAATGGAATTTTTTATTTTCCATCATTTTCTTGGAAATCAAAATTTGAATTTTTGATTCTTTGGAAAATACAAAAAGTGGGTATAATAATATTGTAGGGTGTTCAAAAAGCAACGTTTTTTCATTATGACTTTTTTCATATCGTGCGCTGCTTGGCTCAAAATGTTCATTTTCGTTTGCCTTCTGGAATTTTGTAAATGCCATAACTCCAGTTTTTTTGTTTTATCAAAAAATTCATAGAAATGAATTGTTCGTCTTGTTGAGTACTACTTTCATCCGTACATAAAATTTTCAAATCTTAAAAAAAGTGGTCTCAAAAATTTTAAAAATGCGCTCACTTTTCGAACTTTTATCGGAAATGGCTGGCTAAATAACTTGACCTTCATTTTAGGAAACTTAAGGAGTATACCAAAGTTCAATCCAATCTGTCAATTCTTTCGAAAGTTTTCGAGCCGAAAGGCGAAAACACTACATACACACATACGCACATACACATGCAAACAGACATCACAGACAACCTTACCCAAATTTACCCCGTACCCTACCCTACTTTACCCCGTACCCTACCCTACTTTACCCCGTACTCTACCCTACTTTACCCCGTACCCTACACTATTTTACCCCATACCCTATCCGACTTTACCCCTACTTTAAGCTACCTTATACTGTACCCTAACCGAATTTATCCTATACCGTAGCCGACTTTACCCTGTACCCTAGCCAACTTTACCTCGTACCTTCATCGACTTTACCCCGTACTCTAACTAACTTTACACTGTACCCTGGCCAAAATTCCCTCGTATCCTATTTGACTTTACCCCTACCATAGCTAGCATCAATCCGTACCCTAATCGAATTTATGCTGTACCATAGCCGACTTTACCCCGTAACCTAGTCGACTTTACCAAGTAACGTAGTCGACTTCACCAAGTACTCTAACTAACTTTACCCCGTACCCTATTCGACTTTACCCCTTCCTTTGCTGTCCCTAACCCGAACCCTAATTGAATTTATCCTGCACCGTAGCCGACTTTACCCCGTAACCTAGCTGACTTTACCCCGTACCTTAGCCGACATCACCCCCTGACTCCAACTAACTTTACCCCATACCCTAGCCGAAATTACCCCGTACCCTATCCAACTTTACCCCTAACTTAGCTGACCTTAACCCATACCCTAATCCAATTTATCCTGTACCGTAGCCAACTTTACCCCGTTCTCTAGCCGAGTTCACCCAGTACCTTGTCCGACTTCACCCTATACTTAAAATTGAATTATTCTTTTTTTGGTTGAAAATTGATCTTTTTTAGTTGAAAATTCAACTATTTTGTAGAAAATTTATCTTTTTTGTGGGGAAAATTAATCTTTTAGTTGAAAATTCAACTATTTTGTAAAAAAATTTTCTTTTTCATGAGACAATTAATATTTTAGTTGAAAATTCAACTATTTTGTTGAAAATTTGTAATTTTTGGGAGAAAATTAATCTCCTAGGTTGAAAATTCAACTATCCCAGTTAAAGATTCATAATTTTAATTGAAAATTTATCACTTTGTTTGAAAATTTTACTATTATGTCGAAAATTTGTTGTTGTTTTTTGTTTAAAATTGAATTATTCTTTTTTTGGTTGAAAATTGATCTTTTTTAGTTGAAAATTCAACTGTTTTGTAGAAAATTTGTCTTTTTTGGGGGGAAAATTAATCTTTTAGTTGAAAATTCAACTATTTTGTAGAAAATTGGTCTTTTTTGTGAGACAATTAATTTTTTAGTTGAAAATTCAACTATTTTGTTGAAAATTTGTCATTTTTGGGAGAAAATTAATTTCCTAGGTTGAAAATTCAACTATCCCAGTTGAAGATTCATAATTTTAATTGAAAATTTATCACTTTGTTTGAAAATTTTACTATTATGTCGAAAATTTGTTGATTCTTATGGTTTAAAATTGAATTATTCTTTTTTTGGTTGAAAATTGATCTTTTTTAGTTGAAAATTCAACTATTTTGTAGAAAATTTAATTTTCTAGCCGGGGAATTTTCCAATTCGGGAATTTTATTATTCGTGATTTTTCAGTCGTCCCTTATTATTCGGGAATTTTCCAATCCGGTAATATTATAAAACGTCACGAATTTCATTATTCGGGGATTTTCCAATTCGGGAATTTTATTATTCGGGAATTTCAAAATTCGGTAATTTTATAAACTGTGGCGAATTTTATTATTCGGGAATTTTATTATTTGGGAATTTTCAAATTCGGGATTTTCATGTTTTGGCATTTTATTATTCGGGAGTTTCATTTTTCGGGATTTTTCAGCCGTCCCTTATTATTCGGGAATTTTCCCATTCGGGATTTTTATTTTTCGGCAATTTTATTATTCGGGAATTTTCTAATTCGGTAATATTATAAACTGCCGAGAATTTTATTATTCGGGAAGTTTCCATTTCGGTAATATTATAAAATGTTCCGGAATTTTATTATTCGGGAATTTTATTATTTGGGAATTTTCAAATTCGGGATTTTCATTTTTTGGCATTTTATTATTCGGGAATTTTCAAATTCGGGATTTTCATTTTTTGGCATTTTATTATTCGGGAGTTTCATTTTTCGGGATTTTTCAGCCGTCCCTTATTATTCGGTAATTTTCCCATTCGGGATTTTTATTTTTCGGCAATTTTATTATTCGGGAATTTTCTAATTCGGTAATATTATAAGCTGCCGAGAATTTTATTATTCGGGAAGTTTCCATTTCGGTAATATTACAAAAAGTCTACTATTACATTTTTCCTTAAGATTTCATTTTTTTTATTTAAAAATTTTATTATTTGGTTCCAAATTGAATTACTTTGTTGAAAATTCAACAATTTTGTTGAACTCATATTTCTTACTTCAAAATTCAACAGTTAGATTAAAATTTTATTTCTTCCTTGAATACATTTTTAAAAATTGAAAATTCAACTATTTTCTTGAACATGAAACTATTTTGTTGAACATTCATCTTTATGGTTTGATAATGTATCTCTTTTTGTAGAAATTTAATATTTTTTGGTTAAAAATGCAACTGTCCGGTTAAAAAATGAGCGGTTTCGGTTGAAAATGAACTTTTTTGTTGAAAATTCACATTTTCGAGTTAAGAATTAAACTGCTTTGTAAAAAATTCGTATTTTAGGCTGGAAAATTAAACAATTTGGTAGAAAATTTAACTCTTTGGTTGAAAATTAATGTATTTTGTTGAAAATTCGTCTTTTTTGGAAGAAAATCAATTTTTTGGTTAAAAATCAATTTGTTTAGTTGAAAATAATTATTTTGTTGTTGAAGATTTATAATTTTATTTTTAAAACTTTGTTTTTTTTTCGGGTTAAAAATTATTATTTTTTTTTTTTGAACTGGAAATTCAACTATTTTGTATAAAATTAAACAGTTTTGTAGAAAAATATATATATATATTTTTTCGAAAAGTCATTCTCCTCAACAAAAATTACTTTACATCAATTTTAGGTAAAAAATTATCTAACATAAAGTTTCTATTAAATGGTTGAATTTTAGAACCCAAAGTACGAATTTTCTACAAAACAGTGGAATTTTCAACAAAAAATTTAATTTTTTAACGAAATATTTACATTTTCACGTAAAAAACAAACAATTTTTAACAAAAAAATCAAACGAATTTTGAACTAAAATTATGAATCAACAAAAAAGCTGAGCTTTTAAGAATGATGGTTCAAATTTCAACCAAGAACCTTAATTTTCAAACTAAAAAGATGAATTTTCAACAATAAATGTAATAGATGATATTTCAACAAAACAAAAAGATTGTAACTAGAAATTAAAAACAGCTGGATTTATCTAACAAAAACTAATTTTCAACAAAATAATTAAATTTTCTAATAAATTGTTAAATTTTAGAACTGAAAGTACGAATTTTCTACAGAACAGTTAAATTTTCAACTAGAAAATTAATTTTCTACCAAAATAGATAAAATTTTAACCAGAAGGTTGCAATTTTTACTAAAAAATGTGAAATTTCTACAGTAAGAGATGATATTTAAAACCAAAAAGATAAATGTTGGACAAAATAGTCGAATTTTTAATTTAGAAAAATTGTTAGACAAGAAAAGTAAATTCCAATATATTTGTTGAATATTCAAGTACTTTTAGGCCGAAAGTTATTCAAATGCATTGGGAAAGTGTTAAAAATGTGAAATTTTGTGCTTTTTATATTATAAAAACGGACTTTGAAAAAAAAAATTTTACTTTAGCCTTATAAACTATACATAAACTGTATAATTTATCCCGAAATATAATAATTTTTCACGTTTAAGAGGCGCAAAAAACTGTTTAGACAAAGAATAATTATTTAATAGTGGAAAATTATTAAGAAATAATTGCAAATTTTTCAGCTATTGAATAAAAATAATTCATGTTGAAAAACCTGGTATACCTAATATAAATGATAATATATGTTTTCAGAATTTTTTTTAATAAATTTTTTTTTTCAATCAAAAGAAAAGATTTTATGTTAAAAGTTTATTATTTTAAACCATTATGTTCAATCAAATAGTTGAATTATCAAGCAAATAAAAAGAATTTGTAACAAAATAACCACATAGTAAAATTTTTAAGACAAAAAGATTTTTTTTAAAGAAATAATAAAAAAAAAGAATCCTCAACCAGATAGATAAATTTTCAATCAAGAAAGATGAATTTTAAATTAAATAGTTGAATTCCGAACTAAAAAAAGGTATTTGTAAACAAAAAATAAAATCGTTCAAAATTTTAGATTAAAATAATTAATTTTCAACAATGAAAAAAAATTTAACAAAATAAATTAAACAAAAAATGACGAATTCTTTAATCGAATATTTCATTGCATTTAACCAGAAATGAAATAGTTGATTTTTCAGATAAAAAAACTAATTAAAAAAAAACGCAAATTTTTCACAAGAAAGTTAAATTTTCAAATAAAAGTTTGAATTTTCCACCAGGAAGATTAATGTTCTACCATGGATTATTACCTCACTCCTATTGAAAAGTGGACAAAAAGTAAAGAATTTAATAAAAAACCGCAACTATCTAGTATTTTTATAGGAGAAGATAGTTATAAACAATAATCATTTATTTAAAAAATAATGTTTCCTGAATTTGAATAATTAATTCGTCACTTTAAGTTGAAAATGTTGAAAATTTCTGAAAAAAAATCGAAGCTTTCTAACATCATTCAAAGAGAACATCATTGAAAATTATAATAATTTGTTTAAGACATTATGTTTATTAACTTGAATTAATTAAAACTTCACTCAAATTAAAAAGTGGACAAAAAGTATAACATATCAAAAAAAAACGGCAACTATCTAACATTATTCCAGGAGAACAATCGAGAGAATGTTATTAAAAATAATAAGAAATTGTTTAAAGAATTATTATTGTCAACTTGAAATAATTATCACCTCATTCTGATTCAAAAGTGGACTAAAAGTGGAAACTTTTGGAAAAACCTGCAACATTCTAGCATTATTTTAAGAAAATATTATTATCAATAATAGTGACTTGTTTGAATAATTATTTTAATTATATTTAATTATTATCTCACTCTAATTGAACCGTTTATCAAAAGTGAAAATGTTTAAAACAAACTGTAACTGTTTAGCATTATTTTAAAATAATATTATTATGAATGATAAACAAATGTTTAAATAATTATTTGTATTGCAATTAGTTGATTATGGCCTTGATCCAACTAAACAATATAAAATAGATAAATTTGTAACTAAAAAACTAAATATATATACAAAAATATTGACGAAAAATGGAATAATGAAATTTTTAGTTAAAAACATTAATTTTTAATAACAAACTAAATTTCAAGTCAAAGAAATAAAATGTCAAACAAAAAATTAATTATCTGCTAAAGAAGAATATTTTTTAACAAAATAGATGAATTTTCAAACAAAGAGGTTTTTTTTATACAAAAAGACAAAATTTTAACAAAATAGATGAATTTTCAACTAAAGAAGAAAAATGTTCAACAAAAAATAGAATAGTTCAATTTTCAACCAATCAAATGAATTTTCTGCCAGAAAAATTAAATTATTGAAGAAGAAAATTTTCGACATAAAATAGAATTGTTAAATTTTCAGTTCAAAAAAATCATTTTTAATATAAAGAACTAATTGTTAACCAAATAAATGAAATTTTAACCAAAAGATTAATTTTTTTCAAAAAAAGAATAATTTTCAACAGAATGCATGAATGTTCTACCAAAAAGATCAAATGTGTATCAAACAAAACAAAAATTTGTCTTGAAGCTTAGTTAAATTTAAAATTAAAAAAATTAATTTTGAATCAAAAAACTAATTTTCAACTTAAGAAATGAATTTTCAACCAGAAAGATTAATTTTCTACCAGAAAAAATATAATTTTGATCGAAACACATGAATTTTCAACCAAATATTTTCATGTTTAATAGCATATTAACCTAAGACCAAGAATATTAATATATTAAATAATTAAATTTTTAAACAAAAAGTTAAATTTTCAACAAAAAAATTCGATTTTCAACAAAGTAGTTAAATTTTTAGTCAAATAGTTGAATCCTCAACCAAAACGACAAATTTTCAAAACAAAAAAAATTAATTTTCTACCAAAAAAGATGAATTTTCATCAAAATACACGAACTTTTAATCAAATAGTAGAATTTTCAATTAACAAGAATTATTTTTCAGCAAAAGAAAAACTAATTAAAAATTAAATATTTCAACAAAACAGTTGAATTTTCAACCAAAGAGTTGAAATTTAAAAAAAAATTAATTTTTGAACAAAATAGTTGAATTTTCAACTAAAAAGATAAACTTTCAGAAAAAAGAACTAATTTTCAACAACAAAACGAATTTTCAAAAAAATAATTGAATTTTCTTAAAAAGAATTGAATTTTAAACAAAATAGTTGAATTTTCAACCCAAAAGATAAATTTTCAACAAAAAAATTCGATGTTCAACAAAATATTTGAATTTTCAACCAGAGTTGAAATTTAAAAAAAATTAAGTTTTGAACAAAATAGTTGAATTTTCAACTGAAAAGATGAACTTTCAGCAAAAAGAACTAATTTTCAACAACAAAACGAATTTTCAAAAAAAGAATTGAATTTTCTAAAAAAGAATTGAATTTTCAACGAAATAATTAAATTTTTAAACAAAAAGTTAAATTTTCAACAAAAAAATTCGATTTTCAACAAAGTAGTTAAATTTTTAGTCAAACCTACTAAATTCATCGCTAACCAAATAAGTCAGGGTACCTATTGGTTTCCGGGGTTGCTGAATTCGAATCCGCTGTCAAGGTCAGTTCAAGGTCAAACTTACAAAATTAATCGCTAACCTATTAAGTAAGCGTACCTATAGGTTTTCGGGGTCGCTCAATTCGAATCCGTTGTCCGTTTGATCCTATCAGGTCAGGGTAAAGGTCTATTCAAGATCAAACCTAAAAAATTCATCGCTAACAAAATAAGTCAATGTATCTATAGGTTTTCGGGGTCTGCGATTTCGAATCCATTGTCCGCTTGGTCCCATCAGGTCATAGTCAAGGTCAATTCAAGATCAAACCTACAAAATTCATCGCTAACCAAATAGGTCCGGTTACCTATAGGTTTTCGGGATCGCAGAATGTGAATCCGTTGTCCGTTTGATCTCATCAGGTCAGCATCAAGGTCAGTGAGAGGTCAAACTTACAAAATTCATCGTTAACCAATAAGGTCAGGGTACCTACAGATTTTCGGAGTCGCTGAATTCAAATCCGTTGTCCGTTTAGTATCATCAGGTCAGGGTCAAGGTCAATTCCAAGTCAAACCAAACGGGCAACTGATTTGAATCCAGTGACCCCGAAACCCTATAGGTACCCTAACTTAATTGGTTGCCGAATAATTTTGTAAGTTTGAATTTGAACTGCCCTTGACCCTTACAGTCCAAGAGCTGGTGACGTTTTTCGTAAAGTGGGAGTACAAGATCTATTTTTTTTATAGAAAATTCAACTAGTCGGTTGAAACTTAATTTGATTTGTTCAAAATTAAACAATTTCATTCAAAAGTATCCTTTTTGATTGAAAAGTAAACTTTTTGATTAAAATGTAAACTTGTTTATTAAAAAGTAAACTTTTTGATAAAAAATAGTCGTTTCGATTGAGGATTCAACTATTTTGTTGAAAATTTAACTATTTAATTTTGGGTGGAAAGTTTCTCGATTTTAATTGGGAATTCAACTATTTGGTGTAAACTTAATTTAATGTGTTGAAAATTAAACAATTCCATAAAAAAGTAAACTTTTTTTTTGAAAAGTAATCTTTTCGGTTGAAGAATCAACTGTTTTGTTGAAAATTGAACTATTTAATTTTTGGTAGAAAGTTTCTCGTTTTTAGTTGAGAATTTTAACATTTAATTGAAATTTGTTTGTTCTCAACATTTATTTATTTCTTGATAAAAAATGCAACTATTTGGTTGAAACTTAATTCAATTTGATAAAAATTAAACAATTTGATTAAAAAGTAAACTTTTTTATTAAAAAGTAAACTTTTTTGTTGAAAAGTAGTTTTTTCGGTTGAAGATTCAACTATTTTATTGAAAATTTACCTATTTAATTTTTGGTGGATAATACCTCGTTTTCAGTTCAGAATTCAACTATTCGTTCGACCATTTTTTTTTCTTGAAAATTTTTTTTTATAGAAAATTCAACTATTTGGTTGGAACTTAATTTAATATTTTAAACTAAGAAGATGAATTTTCAGCCAAAGAGACGATTTTTCAAAGAAATACATGAATTTTCAACCAAAAATGATAACTTTATGACCAAATATTTTCATTTTAACCCAAAAAACATAAATTTTTAACAAAAAATTAAAATAGTTTAAATTTCAGTGAGAAAAGTATTTTTCAACTGGAAAACAACAAATTCTCAAGAAAATAATTACATTTTCAACCAAGTAGTTGAATTTTAAACTAAAAAGATTAATTTTAAACCAAAAAGATTAATTTTCTACCTAAAAGACAAATTTTCAACAAAATACATGAATTTTCAACTAAAAATGATAACTTTATGACCAAATATTTGTATTTTAAACTAACAAATATCAATTTTTGACAAAAAATAAAATAGTTTAATTTTAAGTTGAACTAAAAAGATGAAATGTCAACCAAAAAAATGAATTTTCAACCAAAAAGACAAATTTTCAAATAAATACATGAATTTTCGACTGAAAATGATAACTTTATGACTAAATATTTGAATTTTAAACCAAAAAACATCAATTAAAAAAAAAATATTTTAATTTTCAGTTTAAAAGGTATTGTTCAACCAAAAAATAACGGATCCCCAAGAAATTAATTATATTTTCAACCAAGTAGTTGAATTTTAACCTAAGAAGGTGAATTTTCAACCAAAAAGACCATTTTTCAAAAAAATACATGAATTTTCAACCAAAAACGATAACTTTATGACTAAATATTTAAATACATGAATTTTGGACTAAAAAAAAATAAATTTTCAAACAAAAAATATAATAATTCAATTCACAGTTGGAAAAATAAATTTTCATTAAAGAAGCTAAGTAAAAAAAAAAATTTCAACGTAATATTTTTTTTTTTTACCAAGAAAAGATAAATTATCAACCAAAAATAGAATAGTTAAATTTTCAGTTAAAAAAAAATCAACTAAAAAAAAACGAATCTTCAACCAGAGATGTGAATTTTTAACTAAAATGATGAACATCCAACAAAAAAATGCATTTTTAAACAAATAGTTTGATTTTCAAGAAAAAAAAATTAATTTTTTACCAAAAAAGACAAATTTTCAATAAAATACATTAATTTTCAACTTAAAATAAAATGTATCCATTTTTAGTTAGAAAAATAAATATTTAACAAAAAAATACTTTTCAACCAAATTGTTACATTTTCAACCAAAGAAATTAGTATTTACCTGAAACAAGAATAGTTAAATTTTCAGTTTAAAAAATTAATTTTCAATCAAATAGAAGATATAAGATTTCACTCAAGAAGATTAAATTTTAATACAAAAATATCGGGTTTTCACAAAAAATCGAAGGATTAAAATTTTCAGTTAAACAAGTAAATTTTCAACTAAAATTATGAATCTTCGACCAAAAAAATGAATTTTTAAACAAATAATTTAGTTTTCAAGAAAAAAAAATGAATTTTCTACAAAAAAAATACAAAATTTCAACAAAATACATGGATTTCCTAAATTCCTTGAGTTCCCTGAATTCCTTGAATTCCCTAAATTCCTTGAATTTCCTGAATTCCTTGAATTCCCTGAATTGCCTGGATTCCTTAAATTGCCTAAACTCTGAATTTCTTAAATTCGTTGAGCCCTAAAATCTCTGAATTCGTCAAATACTCTGAGATGTTTGATTTCTCTAAAATTCACTCAAATTCTTTAACGTTCCGAATTCCTTCGATTCCTTAAATATTCGGAATTCCTGAAATTTCTTGAATATGCTCTAACTCTTAAATATTCGGAATTCCCTGAATCCTCTAAGTTTTTGCAAACCTCTGTATTCTTTGAATTCCCTAAATTCCTGGAATTCCCTAAATGTTATGCATTTCCCTGAGCTTCTTGATTTCCTTAAATATCCCGAATTCTTTAAATATTCGAAATTTCCTGAATTAATTGGATGTTTTGGAATGCCCTGAATTCCTGAAATATTCGGAATTCTTGAAATTCCCTAAATATTTGGAATTCCCTGAAGTACTTGAATATTTCCACTTCCCTGAATTCCCTGAAATCCTTCGATTCCTTAATATCCAGCATTCCTGACATATTCGAAAATCTCTGAATTTATTGATACTTAAAAATCTGAAAATTTATTAATACTTAAAAATCTGAAAATTTCTTAAATTCTCTAAAATCTTCGATTTCTCTGAATTCCCTGAATATCTTGAATTCCTTGAATATTCTGTATTTGACAAATGCTCTGTATTCTGATCCATTTTTAAATAATCTTTTTAATATTTCTCTAAAACGCTTGGGTATATAAGAAAGTCAAAAAACAGAAAAGGTGCTTTAAAAGTCAACTATTTGGCTGAAAGTTGAATTTTTTTGTTAAAATTTTTTTGTTGTGAAGATTTATAATTTTAGTTAAAAATGCATCACTGGATAAAAATCTAATAATTTTGTTAGAATTGTATGTATTTTGCTGAAAATTCTTCTTTTTTGCAGAAAAACAATTTTCTTATTTAAATATTAATATTTTTATTTATTTTGATAAATTAATTTCAAGATAAAATTGAACACAGATTCCAAAAAAATTCAAAAGATTTCCAAAATTGTCAGAAAAGTTTTTGGAAGATTTTAATGGAATTTTTTCATTTTGCAAAATTTTGAAAAAAAAATTTTGGAAAAATTGTATTTATTTAAAAAGATATTGAGAAGTTTCAAAAAAATTTCAAAAATAATTTGAAACCTTGAACAATTTCAAGAAATTTGAAACAAAATGTAGATTTTGGAAGATTTTGAAAAAAGAAGGTTTTTAAAAATTTTTAAAGATTGAAAAAAATTGAAAATTCTTTGAAATGTTTTGAAAATTGTCGAAAAAGAATTTGTAAGGTTTAAAAGAAATTTTTTCATTTTTAGCAGTATTTAAAAAAAAACATTTCAAGTTGAAACCATTTCAAGAAATTGAAAACAAAATGTAGATCTTTGAAGTTTTGAAAAAAGGAACTTTTTAAGAAATACAACTATTTGGTTCAAAATTCATCTTTCGAGAATAAAGATTTATATATATGTTTGAGGATTTAACTATTTTGTTACCCACTAGTTTTTATTTGAAAATTCATCATTTACGATAGAAAAGTCATCTTTCTGGGTTGAAAATTCATGTTTTCTGGTGGAATATACGTACTTTTTTGTTGACAATTCAACTCTTCGGTTGGAATTTAATATATTTTATATATCAGTATAAATTAAAAAAAAAACAAAGAGGGAAAAGTTACATTTCTTGTCGATATCTCAAAATTTAGAATTTGCATCATTCTTAATTGTAAGTAAGATTTTAAGGATCAAAATTTAAGATTTTTCAATTATAATTCTTCCAAAATGATGACATTTTTCATTCATCGTCAAAGATTTAGAACGTTTAAAGTGTAAAAATCTAAATTAAAAAATTCATTGCATGTAAATGAAAAAAGTCTAATTTCAAGTACATGAAAATTCTACAATTTGAAGAGATACAATAAAAAACTCTTCAATTTTTGAAGATTGATGAAATAGATACTTAAATCAAAATGATTTTGAAGACTAAAAGTCAAAATTTCAATTGAAAATATTTCAATTGTCAGAAATTTTGAACGCTAATAAAAAAATTACAGAAATTTTAAATGGAAAACTTAAACTTTTGATCATTATAATTGTAACTTTTGAAAACTAAAAACTTTTCAATTTTGAATATTTGCAATTCAAAGTTCTACACTTTTAAAGCCGCAGCACATCAGGGTTCTGACATCAAATTTAAAAAAAAATTGTATGAGGTTTTACGAGGTTATGTCAGAACTCTGACGTGCTGGGGGTTTTTGGACCTCGGATTCGGATTCAGCGACCCCAAAAACATATAATAAACATGGTCTGACCCCCGGACTTGAAAAAAAGAAAATGTATGATGTTTTATGAGGTTATGTCAGAACCCTGATGTGCTGGGGGGTTTCGGACCTCGGATTCGGATTCAGCGACCCCAGAAACATATAATAAACATGGTCTGACCCCCGGACTTGAAAAAAAATATTTATGAGGTTTTATGAGGTTATGTCAGAACCCTGACGTGCTGGGATTTTTTGAACTTTGGATTCAGATTCAGAGACCCCAAACACATATTATAAATATGGTCTGATCCTCGGACATAAAAAAAGAATTTATGAGGTCTTATGAGGTTATGTCAGAACCCTGCCGTGCTGGGGTTTTTTGGACTTTGGATTCGGATTCGATATGGTTTTGATTCTTTTAGTGACAAAAGAAGAAGGAGTGTGATAAGAGGAGAAGAGAGAATGTGTTAAAGGACGGTTGAGGGGAATGAGATAAAGGTGAAAGAGGGGTAAATGAGGATTTAAGAGGGGAAAAGTAAGAAGCAACTATTGTACTTTTGTGAATTTTGATCTTTTTAGTGTAAAAAGGAGAAGAAAAGTGACAAGGGGATAAGGAGAATAAGGGGAAGATTAAAGAAGGGTGTAGGAGATCAAATAGTTGATTTTTCAACCCGAAAATAATTATTTTCAATCAAGAAATTGCATTTTTAATAAAAGCAGGTTAAATTTCTATCAAGAGTTAAATTTTGAAATAAAAAGAGATACATTTTTCAAACAAAAAAGATTTTTAGCCCAAAGTTATTAATTTTAAACAAAAAAGTTAATTCAACCAAAAGAAATTTTTAAATCAAGAAAGAAATAAAAATCTACCAAACTGTTGACTTTGCAACAAAAAAAAGTTGATTTTCAACCAAAATGTTTACATGTTTAATAAAAACTGATACAATTTTTACCAAAAGAGATCAATTTTAAAACTAAATAGACCAGTTTTTAACCAAAAGCGATTTTTAAGTCGAGAAAGAAAATAGATTTCCACCAAACTGTTAAACTTTCAACCCGAGAGAAATAATTTTCAACCAAAAATTATGTTTTTAATAAAAAAATTGCATTCGTAATAAAAACAGATTAAATTTTTACCAAAAGATAATTTTTGAAATAAAAAGAGATAAATTTTCAAACAAAAAAGATTTTTAATCAAGAATTTTCTACAAAACAGTTGAATTTGTAACCCAAAGTTATTGATTTTAAACAAAAAAGTAAATTCAACCAAAATAAATTTGTAAATTGTTGAATTTTTTATCCAAAAGGATGAATTTTCTACAAAATCATTGAATTTTCAACCCGAAAATATGATTTTTTAACAAAAAAGTTTATTTTCAACCAAAAGGTTTATTTTATCAATTTACAAATATTTCAAAAGATGTTATAAAGATTGCAAAGATTTCAAAAAAGGTTTTAGTTATCTTAAAAATTTGAATCATTTTACAAATATCTCAGAAAGATTTAAAAAATGTCAAAGATTTCAGTAATTTCAAAGATTGAAGAAAGATCCAACTCATTTTACGAATATTCCAAAAAGATTTCAAAGATTTCAAAGATTTCAACGATTTCAAAAGGTTTCAAAGAATCTCATAAGAGTTCCAAAGATTACATAAAGATTTCAAAAGATTTCACAAGAATTTCAAAGATTTCACAAGTATTTCAGCGATTTCAAAAATTAAAATCATTTCATAAATATTTCAGAAAGATTTAAAAAATTTGAAGGATTTCAAAGATTTCGAAAGGTTTCAAAAAATCTCATAAGAGTTTAAAAGATTTTATAAAGATATCAAAAGATTTCACAAGGATTTCAAAGATTTTACAAGGATTTCAGTGATGGAAAAAATTTAAATCATTTCATGAATATTTCAGAAAGATTTAAAAAATTTCAAGGATTTCAAATATTTCAAAGACTTCAAAAGGTTTCAAAAAATCTCAGAAAATTGAAAAAGATTTTATAAAGATTACAAAAGATTTCACAAAAATTTGAAAGATTTCAAAAAAATCTAGCGATTTCTGAGATTTGAAAAAAAATTAAATCATTTTACAAAGATTTCAAAAATTTCAGATTTGAAAGATTTCAAAACCTTGAAAAGGTTTTAAACAGTGCGATTGGGCCGAAAATTATTCAAATGCATCGGGAAAGTGTCAAAAAGGTGAAATTTTGTGCTTTTTATATTATAAAAACGAACTTTCTAAATTTTTTTTTTTTGTGCTTTAAAATTAAGTTTTAAGGCTTTTAGACTGGAATTTTATCAAGTTTTTTTTTGTGATGAACGAGAATAATGGACAGAATTTTGCCGAACATTTTGCCCTGAGTATTTTCAAGATTTGAAGAGAATAAAAAAGTTGTCTTAAAATTCCTTTTAAAATTTAAATAATGTTTGAAGAAAAATTTTTCAATTCTGCACGTCCACAACATTTTACAAAAAATTCGTGTTGGCAAAGATTTCATCAAATTTAAAACAGAATGTCGATTTCATCAAATTTAAAAAAAATCGATTTTGAAAAATTTCCAAGAAAAGATTTAAAATCTTTTTGAGAATGAAAGGTTTCAAGAGAATGAAAAACTTTTCTAGATAAAATTGAACAAGATTTCAAAACATTTCGAAAGATGTCCAAAATTGTCAGAAAAGTATGTGGAAGATTTTAAGGCAACTTTTTCATTTTGCAGAATTAACAATTTTTTTCAGGAAAAACTCTACTCATTTCAAAAGATACTGAGAAGTTTTGAAAAAATTTCAAAAAATAATTTAAACCTTGGAACGATTTCAAGAAATTTAAAATAAAATGAAGATTTTTGAAGACTTCGAAAAAGATGCTTTTTAGTAATTTTGAAAAGTTTTAAGAGACTATTTCATTTTTTGTTGAAAATTTATCTTTTTTAGTAAAAAATTCATCTATTTTTTTGAAATTTTCTTTTTTTTAAAAGAAAATTAACGTTTTGGTAGAAAATTCATCTACTACGTTGAAAATTTTATTAAGAATTAAAATATTTGGTTGAAAATTCATATATTTTGTGAAAAACTATTCTTTTTTGGTATAGATAATAATTAATCTTTTTAATTAAAAATTCATGTATTCGGTTGAAAATTAGTTTTCTTATTGAAAATTAATTTTTTAAAGTAAAAATTTAACAACATTTTTTGTCGAAAAAATTGGTTTGTTGATAGATATTAAAAATTTTTGGTTGAAAATTCATCTATTTGGTTGACAATTTAACGATTTTGTTAAAAATTAATTTTATTTGCTTAAAAACTTATTTCTCTAGCTGAAGATTAAACTATTCCATTTTTTGTTGAAAATTTATATTTTTTGTTAAAAAATCATCTACTGCGTTGTAAATTCTATTAAGAATTAAAATATTTGGTTGAAAATTCATGTATTTTGTTAAAAATTATTCTTCTTTGGTATAAAATCAAGCTTTTTGGTTAAAATTTAATTTCTTTGGTTGAAAATTAGTTAGAAACATATTTCTCTAACTTAAAATTAAACTATTCCATTTTTTGTTGAAAATTGATCTTTTTTAGTTAAAAATTCATCTATTTTTTTGAAAAATTTCTTTCTTTGGTAGAAAATTAACGTTTTGGAAAAAAATAAGTAGTTAAATTTAAAACCAAAGAAATGAGGCTTGAAAAAAATATTAGTTTCCAGAAAAATAATATTTTCTACCAACACAGAGGAATTTTCAATGAAGGACTGTGATTTTTCAACTAAAATAGTTGAATTTTCAACTAAAGAAGATAAATTTTCAACCAAACAGGGAAGAGTTAAGGTTTTCGTAAAAAAAATAATCTACAATCAAAAAAAGGAAGAATTTTCAACATAGTAACAAAATTCTCGACCAAAGAAATAAGGCTTCAACAAAAAATATTAGTTTACTGAAAAAAATGTTTCTACCAAAGCGGAGGAATTTTCAATAAAAAACTGTGATTTTTCAACCAAATATTTGAATTTTCAACTAAAGAAGATGAATTTTCAACCATACATGGAAGACCTAAATTTTTCATATAAAAAAAAAGTCTCCAATGAAAAGAAGAATTAATTTTCAACAAACTAGTTAGATTTTTAACCAAAGAAATGAAGTTTCAACAAAAAATAGATATTTTTCTGAAAAAAGATTTTCTACCAAAGCGGAGGAATTTTCAATAAAACACTGTGATTTTTGAACCAAATATTTGAATTTTCAACTAAAGAAGATTCAATTTCAACCATACATGGAAGACTTAAATTTTTGTTGAAAATTCATTTTTTTGATAAAAATTTAACTCTTCCAATTTTGGTAGAATATTTATGTTTTTCAGTGGAAAATTCAACTAGTTATTTGAAAATTGGTCTTTTTGTCCTCTTAAAACTTTCTATTTTTTTATCAAAATCTTTAAAAACCTTCATTTTTTTTTCAATTCTGAAGTCTTCAAGTTTTAAGTTATTTTTGAATTTTTCAAAACTCAATATATTTTGAAGTGACTAAAATTTTTTCACAAACTTTTTTGAAATTTTGTTTATTCTCTTAAAACTTTTGAAAAGTCTTCGAAAGCTTTTTGTTTTTCATCAACATTTTTTAAAATCTACATTTTGTTTAAAAAATTCAAAAAGCATTAAAGCTCAAATTATTTTTGAAATTTAAAAAAAAAATGTTTCAAATATCTTTTAAATTATTCGAATTTTTGTTCAAAGTTTTTCTAAATCGTGCAAAATTAAAAAAAAATTCCCTTAAGATATTTCTCATTTTTAGAATTTTACAATGTCCTTGAAAATGTTTTGAAATTCAAATTTTAACTTATTTTACAAATTTTTAAAAACTTCTGAATATCTTAAAATGATTCGAATCTTACCAATTTTTTTTTTAATCTTCCTATGATCTAGAGTTTTTTTGAAACATTTGTCGAAATCTTCTTTAACTTTCTTTAAAAATTAATTCTTCGGAAAAAAAATCTTTTGAATTTTTCACAGGAATCTTAAAAAAAATTGTTTATTCTTTCGAATTATCTCAAAGTTCCTAAAAAGCTTTTACATTGTTTAAAAACCTTTAAAATCTACATTTTAAATATTTTGAATTTTAATTTGAGTTTAAAATTTTCTCAGGAAACTTTCCTTGAAACGTAGGGATTCGTTATTTTCAAGGCTGGAGGGGCTCCCACTCTTACCGCCATTCGACAGTTTATTCCGATCAATGACGCTCATTGGCTGACCCGTTCTTGTATCGATGGGTCGCCTGCAAGCAAAATTTTCAAACTGAAAACCGTGGCAGATTCGAAATCAATAATAATACAAATAAATACACTCAACATTCCTAAAACCGCTGCCGCACGCAGTTTCGCAGCGCGCAGGGTAGGAGACGGTTGCGGCTCTTGCCTCGGATGGGCTGAGTGCGCGAGTAATCAGTCGCTTATATTGCGCAATATGATGCATCCCAAGTGAAAACGGTTCATGCAATCTCGGCTTATTGCGCAGTTGAAAAAGTCGCGGTGGGTTATTCTGCTTGCATGCAATCAGTGTTTTTCAAGTGTCTTTAAAGTGTTTTTGTTGGTGTACGACAATTTGTTAACTAAAAATCCATATTATAGAATCAAAAAGCGACTCAAATATTTCGCGGAATAGTGAGTTTTGTGTCATGACGTCTATAGGTGGAAATGCCAGCCGTCAGGAAGATTAGTACATGGTTGCGCAACTGCATACGATTTTTTGGAGAAAATCGCCGAAACGGTTGAATACCTTTCAGTTTCACGAAGTACAAGCCCTTATCCGAAATTTGAGGTTAGAATACCACCAACCTGATATTACGGATATTTTATTTTATTTCATAAAACTGCAAGGTCGTGAATCGACAAACGAATGGTCGGTCTTGTCCGACAGGCCCACATCGAAGCGTTCGTTGGACTGGTCGAGCTGGCGCTTGAAGGCATTTTCTTCGGCCTTGGTCGACGCAAGGTTGTCCTGGGCACGCAGCACGGCGAAGTAGCTCTCGGCACTTTGCAAAATCAGGTTCTGCTCGGAGGCCGACAGTTGCAGCGAGGCTTGCTCGTTAACGGCTTGGGCGGCTTGCAGCTGGAACCAGCGGTCGGCACGGAACAGCGGCTGGCTCAGGGTGGCCCGCCAGGAGTGGGCGTCACGGTTGGCCGTGGCGGCCGGTTGGTCGATCTGGGTACGTACGTTATTGCTGTCGGCGCCGGCCGACAGATTCGGCAGCAAACCTGCGCGGGCCTGGGGCACTACTTCTTTTTGCGCGCCGTACTGCGCACGGGCAGCGGCCAGGTCGGCGTTGTTGTTCGCCGCTTCCTGATAGACGCTGACCAGGTCGGTATTGGCGGACAAGGGCGCTTCAGCTGCCCAGACCAGTCCGTTGGTCGCACAAGACACGGCAACAGCCAGTGAGAGTTTGCGCAGCATGAGGCGATCCCTAGTAAGAATATTACGGTGATAATTCAGCGCCCAAGGCTAAGGCTGGCCATGCCTGGCGTCAAGCCTTGAGGCCGTGCCCGAGTGTAGTGGCCGTACCGTCACACAACAATCCCACGATCACGCCATTCATCACGCTGAATGCACCGCTATTGGCAATTTGCCCACGCCATGGTCTAGACTGGCCTGTTAAAAATCTATCCTTTTGGGTTAAAATTCAAATAGTTTGGTTTAAAAACGTATCTTTTTTAGATGAAGATTCAACTATTTGTTTAAAAATTCATACATTTTTTTCTATATAAAAATTTCACTACTTTGTTTAAAATTAGTTATTTTTTGATCAAAATTAAATTTTTTTAGTAGAAAATTAGTTTTTTCTTCTAGTAAAAAATTAATCGTCTTGGTTGAAAATTGACCTATTTTGTTGAAAATTCGTTTTTTTGTTATTAAACATTAGTTTTTAACTGAAAAAATAATTATATCATTTTTTGCTGAAAATCTATCTTTTTGGGTTAAAATTCAACTGTTTGGTTTAAAAATTTATCTTTTTTTAGATGAAGATTCAACTATTTGTTAAAAAATTCATACATTTTTTTCTAACTAAAAATGTAACTATTTTGTTTAAAATTAGTTATTTTTTGATGAAAATTAAATTTTTTTAGTTGAAGATTCGTTTTTTTTTCTAGTAGAAAATTAATCGTCTTGGTTGAAAATTAACCTACTTTATTGAAAATTCTTTTTTTTGTTTGTTTTTAAACATTAATTTTTAACTGAAACAATAATTATACCATTTTTTGTTGAAAATCTATATTTTTTGGTTTAAAATTCAACTGTCTGGTTTAAAAATTTATCTTTTTTAGATGAAGATTCAACTATTCGTTAAAAAATTCATACATTTTTTTCTAACTAAAAATTTAACTATTTTGTTTAAAATAGATTACACAGGCTGGATTTAACACTTTAGAATCAATTTATGCAATGTCCATTTCTGATTTTGTAAGTGTTGGATTTGGTGATAAAACTGCTTCTAATTTATTTAATGCTTTGTTGAAAAGTAGAAGGGTAGAAATTGAGGATTGGAGGTTTTTAGCTGCTTTTGGCATAAGTGACTTAGGAGAAGGTGATAGTAAAAAGCTTCTCAAACATTTTGATTTAAATTCACTTGAAACTATTACTAGTGAGGAACTTATCAAAATAAGAGGATTCGGACCTAAAACAAGTATTTCTATTCCTTTTGGAGTTGCTAAAATAAATAGTTTAATGAAAAACATGTTAAATGTTGGTTTTAATATTGTTAATAACGCAAAACTTAAAGATAAAAAAATATTGTTTACAGGTAGTTTTACAACAATAAATGAGGCAACTGGAGAAACCTTTACTAGAGACGAAATTGAAGCCTTAGCTAGTAAAAATGGTGCTGTTGTTCAAAGTGGCATAAGTAAGGTTACTAATATTTTAGTTTATGGTGAAAAAGCAGGCAGTAAACTTGCAAAAGCAAAAGAAATGCAAGAAAAAGGAGTTAATATTGAAATTTATACAGATAAAGAATTTATTGAAAACTTTTTCTGAAGTAGATTGAAATAATTTTATGTTTTATTAAGCGTCTTCGGACGCTTTTTTATTTTCTTGAAATTTATTTTTTAGGTATTACAATGACATTATTAATATTATAAATATATATGAGTCTAAAATTGAATAGATACATTTTTCATTACAAAAATTAATTTTTTACCTTGAAAAAAAAAAAATTTCATAAAATAGTCCAATTTTCAATCAGAGTAAGGAATTTTTAACTAAAATGAAGAAACTTCAACTAAATAGTTGAATTTTCAACAAAAAAAGATACATTTTTAACGAAAAATGGAATAGTTACATTTTCAGATGAAAAATCATTTTTGAAAAAAAAAAAAAAAAAAAACGAATTCCCAGGAAACTAGTTAAATTTGTAACCAAGCAGGTGGATTTTAAACTAAAATGGTGAATCTTCAACTGTAATAGTTTAAGT
>JAABKJ010075445.1:252284042-252310994 GCA_011634705.1 Andricus grossulariae
CCCAAATAATGTTCAACAAAATAGTTACATTTTCAAAGAAAGAGATTAATCTTTATCTATGTTAAAAGAAGAATTTTCAACCAAATAGTTGAATTTACAACCAAAAACATGAATTTTTAACCAGAGAATTTAATTTTCTACTGAAAAAGACGAATTTTCAACCAAATAGTTGAATTTTTAGATAAAAAAAGATTTCAATCTAAAATTGGAATAGTTACATATTAATTATTAAAAAATTAACTTTTTACCCCCAAAAAAGAAATTTTCAACAAAATAGTTAAATTTTCAACCAAAAGAGATTTTTAACTAAAATTAAGATTTTTCAACCAAATAATTGAGTTTCCAACCAACAACATGAAACTTTCGCGAAAACGTTTCATTTTCTACTGAGAAAGAGGAATTTCCAACCAAATTTAGTTGAAAATATATCATTTTTAGTTGCAAGTTCAAGTATTTGGTTGAAAATTAATATATTTTGTTACAAAAATGTCTTTTTTTGGCAGAAAATTAATCTTTGTGGTTCAAAATTTATCCTTTTTGTTGAAAATCAAACTGTTTTGTTGAAAATTATTTTATTTGTTTTAGTTTCTTGATAATTAGTTGAAATTTGATCATTTTTAGTTGAAAGTTCAAGTACTTGGTTAAAAATTAATATATTTTGTTAAAATATATGTCTTTTTTTTGTAGAAAATTAATTTTTGTGGTTCAAAATTCATCTTTTTTGTTGAAATTCAAACTATTTTGTTGAAAATTAGTTGAAAATTGATCATTTTTCGTTGAAAGTTCAAGTACTTGGTTAAAAATTAATATATTTTGTTTTAAAAAAATGTATTTTTTTGTAGCAAATTAATCTTTGTGGTTCAAAATTCATATTTTTTGTTGAAAATCAAACTATTTTGTTGAAAATTATTATTTTTTTCTAATTTCTTGAAAATTGATAATTTTTAGTTGAAAGTTTAAGTACTTTGTTAAAAATGAATATATTTTGTTTAACAAAAAGTCTTTTTTTGTAAAAAATTAATTTTTGTGGTTCAAGATTCATCTTATTTGTTGAAAACCAAACAACATTTTTTTTTAATTTCTTGAAAAATAGTTGAAAATTGATAATTTTTAGTTGAAAGTTTAAGTACTTGGTTAAAAATTAATATATTTTGTTAAAATGCGTGGGCAGATCAAACCCGGCGACACCCTGATCGAAGCCACCTCGGGTAACACCGGGATCGCCCTCGCCATGGCCGCAGCGATCAAGGGTTACAAGATGGTGCTGATTATGCCCGACAACGGCAGCGCCGAGCGCAAGGCGGCGATGACCGCCTATGGCGCCCAACTGATCCTGGTGACCCAGGAAGAAGGCATGGAAGGCGCCCGTGATCTTGCCGAGCGCATGGCCGCCGAAGGCCGTGGCGTGGTGCTCGATCAGTTCGCCAACGGCGACAACCCCGAGGCGCACTACACCAGCACCGGCCCGGAGATCTGGCGCCAGACCCAGGGCACCATCACCCACTTCGTCAGCTCCATGGGCACCACCGGTACCATCATGGGCAACTCGCGCTACCTCAAGGAGCAGAACCCGGCGATCCAGATTGTCGGCCTGCAACCGATGGAAGGCGCGGCCATCCCGGGTATTCGCCGCTGGCCCGAAGAATATTTGCCGAAGATCTACAACGCGACGCGGGTAGACCGCATCATCGACATGGCCCAGCGCGAAGCCGAAGACACCACGCGCCGCCTGGCCCGTGAAGAAGGCATCTTCTGCGGCGTGTCCTCCGGTGGCGCCGTGGCCGGTATGTTGCGCTTGTCCAAAGAAGTGGAAAACGCGGTGATCGTCGCGATCATCTGTGACCGAGGCGATCGCTACCTGTCGACCGGCATTTTCGACGAACCCAACTGATGGCCAAGCACGAGAGGTCGAACGCCTCCTCGATGATCCGGCGCAAGGTCCTGCTCTTGCCCGCCCCGGAGCTGCCCTGGATGAGCAGGCGTCCGGCAAGCAGGCGATCGAGGTCGAGGCTGAGCGTGCCGGTCGAATGATGGCCGAGCGGTACGCGATTGTCCGCGGCCTCGGGCGCGCGAATCGGGGTGACACAGGTCATGGCGTGGTCCTCCGGGTCAGGCGGCGTCGGCATCAGGGGGCGCCGGATCGTTGGCTGGGATGGCGGGAGCGTCGGGATCGGGAGCGGGCGCACCATCGAGCGTCCGCCATTCGAGCATGTCGTCGCTTTCGCGCTCGCAGTCCTGGCAGGTGGTGGAATCGTAGGTGCTGAGCAGCACCCAGGCCTGTTCGGGCTCATCCCAGGCCGCGACGGCGTCCTTGGTGACGTTGTCGCTGCCGCAGTCGTCGCACACCGGCTTGACCCGGGAGGCGGCAGGCGAGCACAAGCGATCCCCGGTGCAGATCGACCAGTCACCGTAGAATTTGCCGTCGTAGGGCAAGCAGTCGCCGGCGAGCTGAATGGCGTGTTCGCCGTAGCCGTCGTGGAAATGAATTTCCGAATTCGGGAAGAACTTTTCCAGGACCGCCTTCGCGCCGCGGATCTTCACCTCGCTGCCATAGGTGGTGTGGACATAGTCGAGCGGTCCGATCGCGGGGCCTTCGCAGCCCCAGTCTTCGACGTCCTCGTCGGGCGTGGCGCGGCCGTGGAACAGATAGAGATGGACATGGATGCGGCCGCCAAAGCCGGTGCCGACGACGATCGCGCGGGGGGCAGGGGGCATGGTTGATCCTTTCGGGCAGGTCAGGTGGCGGGGACGGCGGCGAAGAAGTCGATCCCGGCCTGGGTCGGGAAAATATATTCGAGATAATGGCCAAGATCCGGCGCATCGACGAAGCAACTGTCCATAAAACCCGGATTATGGCTGACATGGGGGACGGGCAGGTCGTCGGCTTGCGCGCGGGCGAGCAGGGCTTGCCACTGCGCGGCGTCGTGGATCAGATAGCCCAGATGATGATGGCGCAACTGGAAAGCATCGCCGGGGGCGAGGCGGTCCATGTAGATGGCCGATCCCGGCCCTGAGGCGGTCAGCAATTCATACATGACCGGGCCGACCCAGGCCAGTTCGACGCGGATCTGGCCGCCGGCCGCCAGCGGTCCTTCGAGCCGGCGGAAAGCGCCTATGCCATAGCGATTGGCAAGGATCGCCTGTGCCCGGTCGATATCGTTGGTCGCATAGGCGATCTGGAAATGTTCGGCGCGCAGCACGCCCGATGCCGGGTCGACAATCGGCAATGGTCGGCGCAACAACATGGGCGCTATCCTCTCGGCATGATCCCGTTCGCGGGATTCGGCAGGAAGATAGTGTATGCTATCTTTATGGGGCAAGGCGCGTGCGCCCTGATCCGCCCCGGCGATATGGGACGATGATGATGCAGGAAATCGGCGTGGGCCTGATCGGCTATGGGCTAACAGTTCTATCACTCTTTTACATGTCACATTCTAGTGACGTAACAGTTCTATCACTCTTTTATATTACTTCCATTGCAGAATTCCAGAACTGTCACCTATCCTTATAGTAAAAATGTTACAGAACAATTTGACCTTTATGTTCTGTTTCTGGAACACTTGTGCTATTCTAGTGATGTAACAGTTCTATCACTCTTTTACATGTCACACTCTAGTGACGTCACAGTTCTATCACGCTTTTATATTACTTCCATTTCAGAATTCCAGAACTGTTACGTATCCTTATAGTAAAAATGTTACAGAACAATTTGACCGTTATGTTCTGTTTCTGGGACACGTGTGCTATTCGAGTGATGTAACAGTTCTATCACTCTTTGACATGTGACATTCTAGTGACGTAACAGAACTATCACTCTTTTATATTACTTCCATTATAGAATTCCAGAACTGTTACGTATCCTTATAGTAACAATGCTACTGAACAATTTGGCGTTTATGTTCTGTTTCTGGAACACGTGTTCTATTCTAGTGATTTAACAGTTCTATCACTCTTGTACATGTCACATTCTAGAGACGCAACAGTTCTATCACTCTTTTATATTACTTCCATCACAGAATTCCAGAACTGTTACGTATCCTTATAGTAACAATGTTACATAACAATTTGAACTTTATGTTCTGTTTCTGGAACACGTGTGCTATTCTAGTGATGTAACAGTTCTATCACTCTTTTACATGTCACATTCTTTTTTTTCAATTTCAATGACCCTAACAATTTTTTTGCTAACTAGGAAAACCCCTAGAAATGACCCCGAATTTTTGCCATTATTAAAACGACCAGCCTGAAAATGTTACTTATAGATCAAATCTCGTTAGCATCCATTAAAGTCGTAATCATAACTTGTGCATCTGTTTTTTTTTAAATTCGTAATTTCAAAAATCATCTCATCATTATTGAGTATTGGTAAAATTGAAAAATCAAGTTGTTGGATGAATATTTAAATATATTTGATATCTAGTTCTAGATTCTTTCTCGAACCTTTTTCGCATTTTCTCAATAAAATCTTAGGTAAATTATACCTATGTCAGCCTATATGTAACATTAAAACAAAACTAAAAATACTTATTTCCTTGTTCTCAGATTTGAGAATCTAATTTTATCTCGAATTCCAAGTTTCAAAAAATTTCAACGAGTAAATGGTGTTTTGAAATTGTTCTTGGTATAAAAAAATCATTTCCCCCCTCAAATTGAAAAACAACATGTGCGCGTGAATTAGAATAGCAGGCCAATCCTTTATTTATTTGTTAAGTAATATTTTTGTGTTTGATAACAGAAGTTTGAAAATTAGTAAAAATGCCAAAATACATGAAAATTGTAAATTTTTTCTTTCATATAAAATGACAGCGTATAACTCTAATGTAGTCCAAAAAGTTTCAGGTGAAACATTTTTGAACTTCAAAAATAAATGTAAATCTAGTCGAATCCAAGAATAATATAATAATAAATTATGCATATTCAGGATCCTCATGCGTTACTTTTCAACGGAGTTCCTTTTTCGATTTTCAAAACTTTTTTCTATTGCATATTTTCCTCATTTTTAATGCAAAATTGCAATGCTTAGCAAACTTTATGAAAACTGTTTTCCTTAAATAAGCAACAGCTTGAATAAGTATGAAATTGATTCACCAAAGACTCACGAAAATTTGGTTGAAAATTTTAATATTTTGTTAAAAATTCGTTTTTGTTGTATCTTGAGAATTAAGTGTAAAACAAAGTCTTCTGATTAGTAATACCTTGGTTCTTTTTTCAAAATCCTGGTCAGTTTTTGTTCAAACAATTTTTTCAACAATTTCATAACTTATTACAAAATTGTTCTTATACAATAATTCTTAGCATCTTTGAGCGAGAATAAAACTTTTTTGCCTTATGAAGTTTTTGTTGTAGTAAAAACCATTTGCAATGTACCGCGTTACAAACACATGATTTTTTTTTCTCAAAATGAACATATTCGCACAGTTATACCAGAGAATGTATTGTTCAGAAAAATGTATAACTTTTACCTTATCTACATAGAAATTATATTTTTCAAAAGCAAGAAAAAAAACCTTCCGATTGAACAAAAGCTTCTCTCCGTAAACTTTTGTTAAAAAATTGCTATTTTCAGAAGGAAAAATCGTCCAGATATTCCATTTTATAATACGAAATCGTCCAGGCCAACCAGTGACATAATTTTTCCTAACCCTTATACACGCAAAGCCTATCCCAGTCATAGGAAAATGTTACATTTCTAACTCTAACACGTAAACTGTTCTAACCGTTTTTTTCCTCAAAAACTAATATATGTTAGAAGGGGGTTTCATAAAGATTTTAAAAAAATTTCTGGATTTTTGTCCTCTTAGTTTGAGAATGAGAGGTATGCAAAGTTTGAGAATTTTGAATTATTCGAAAAATGAAACAAGTACGTGGCAGCTATCCGGCAACGCTGTCGAATAAGCTACATTTTATCCACTTGAGGGTTAATAGAACTTATTTCACTCAAACAGTATTATTTTCCGGCATAGACTTAGGATTCACTTTTTGCAAATAGTATGCGCGACCGTACATACTTAATATATGAAATATTTGTTATTATTTCAAATTCGACTTACCAACGAAATCAAGAAACATCACGAACAAGAACAACAGCATCAGGAGAGAGATCTCCATTTTACTACAAGCACAAAGAGAGTACTTGTTGAAGAATTTCTCGGACTGTAACTGAATGGGTTTTGAATATTTCTCACTTGTATATATACTGACCATTATCTTCGTATTGATAAGGAAATTGCTTATTTGCAGGAAGGGATTTTTCCACTTCCACTGGCCTCTACTCATTCAACTTAACCAGAGCGACCACCACCCCAAGTATCTCGAGCTGATCAAAAGGAAGTGGTGGTGGAATTAAAACATGTGTCCTTCGGTCCGATTTCCCCTCTCTGGTCAGTAATAAATTATGCATTTTCTTATTATACGTTTCTTTATTAAGAACAACAGTGATGTTACCTTTGTCTGCATGTGTAATTAAAAGTTGTTTACTAGATTTAACATAACATTGTGTTTTTTTATACTTTGTGCAAAAACCCTATCAGACTGTGAAATTGTATTAGTCTGTAAAAAATGTTGTGCCAAATTAAGAACTCTGTGCCTAAGCATATCCCGATCATCTACATTTTCAATCAATCTAAAATTAGACTCAAAATCTTTAACTATATCAAAAACTATATTGCGTTTCTTAGTCAGAAAGGATGAAATAAATTTATTTCCTCATCTTAGAACATCATTAGCTTCATCTGGAATTTTTTTGTCACTTAAATTAATGATCCAAGGATTATTATGACCTGCATTGATTATGTCTTTGTATTTATTAACGTTGAATTGTTCATGGAAAATACTTTTGGTAAGTAATTTTTTTAATTTTCAATTTAATTGTTGTGTGTGTTGAAAATCCTTCTCATTATTATTAATTTGATTTTCTCGAATTTTACTATAGATATTAGATTTTTATTTTGTCTGAAGTATGTCATTTTTTACTTTTTACGTTATTTTTAAGTTAAAGTAAGACCATTTTTCAAAAAACGAAGGCTTTCTTTTTGTTTATTATGCGACTGAGATTATGTGGTTCAAATATTACATCGAACAATTCATCCGTGTAGGAGGAAACATGTCATTTGTAATACATGGGCTAAAATTTTCTTATGCACTGGGCTCTTTTCGTTGAAGGTATGTATTTGCTATTAAAAGACAATGTTGAGGTACATAAAGTAGATTGGGCTGATCAATTGTTACACGAGTTCGTTGCTCAAACGGAAATACTTTATTCAAAAGTATCGATGACCTTTAACGTTCATTTCCTTTTACATATGGCGCGAAGTGTATATGATTGGGGACCACTCTGGTCTCATAATGTATATGCATTTCAATCCGGAAATGGGCAATTGTTAAAGGTTATCCATGCTGCAAAGTGCGTTCACGATCAAATATGCCGAAGAATCAGCTTACAATATAGCGTGTTTACCGTGAGAGATCGTATTTACCCTCATTGTTCATACCATGTGAAACACTTTTGTAATAATATTGGCGTGAAAATGGTGCAAAAGACCTCCCAGATTTCCCCAACCAGATATTTTGGTTCTGGGTTTCATGTGAACAAGTGTTGGATAGAAAAATCAAACCTTTCCGAAAAGCTCTTGCGTATCACAAGATTGTAAAAAACAGTTGCTTGCATATGGCATCTTCAAAAAATAACAAACGATCCAATAATTCATTTGCTCAGTTAAGTAACAACTCTTATGTTAAGTTAAATTACTTTATTGTTGATTCATGTACTCGAAGAGAGTATTCAATAGTTCAGACCATTGACACTGCAAAATTCAATGATAACTGTTGCAGTATGTTACAAACAATTGTTAAAATTAATGATGAAGAATCTGCTGTTTAAGACTAATTTTCTACACAACAAAAAGGAATTATTAACCAAATAGTTGAATTTTTAACTAAAAGGATCAATTTTCAGACAAAAATTGAATAGTTAAATTATCACTTAAAAAAATTAATTTTCAACTAAATAAATTTTCAACAGTCAGGTAAATTTTCAACAAACAAAAAATGAATTTTAAACAAATTAGTTCTGCTTTCAACCAACTAGTTGAATTTTTTACCAGAAAAAAAATGACTTTTTAACAAAATAGTTCAAATTTCAACGAATGAAATGAATTTTCAACTAAAAAGGTAAAATTTCGAGTAACAAAAGAAAAGGAATTTTCAACTATAGAAATGAATAAAAATTGAAAGTTAAGAATTAAAATTCTTAAAAATTCTTTAGTTAAACTAAACTATATTATTTTATGTATCTTTATTTTACTCTTATTCTACGAAAAAAATAATTATGAATTTTCAACAAAATACAAGACTTTAAACACTTTTCAAATAGGGTCGAAAATTAATTCTTAACAAACAAAAAAAAAACAATTTTCAGCAAATTAGTAAAATTTTCAACCGAAGAGATGAATTTTTATCTAAAATGATAAATCTTCAACTCAAACAAAAAAAAAAAAAGTTTAAGAAAAGAGTTTAAAATTCAACCAAAAATTTCATTTTTTACCAAGAAGACTAATTTTCTACACAACAAAAAGGAATTATTAACCAAATAGTTGAATTTTTAACTAAAAGGATCAATTTTCAGTGATAAATTTTCAACAACAAAATTAATTTACTACCAAAAAAGACGAATTTTTAGCAAAACACGAATTTTCAAAAAATAATTTTCAACAGAACCGTTACATTTTTTACCAAAGAGATGAATTTTCAACAAATTACATGAATTGTCAACTAAAAAAGATAAATTTTCAACAACAACAAAAATTTAATTTTTAGCTAAAAAAAAATAATTTTCAAACAGAAAATAAACGAATTTTCAACAAATAAGTGGAATTTTTAGACAAAGTGATGAACTCTCAACGATAAATTAATTTACTAAAAAAAAAAATGAATTTTTAACGAAATGCATTAATTTCCAACCAAATAGTTGAATTTTCAACTAAAAAAGATCCATTTTCAACCAAAAATGGAATATTTAAGTTTTTCCGTTAAAAAAATTAATTTTTAAAGCAAAACAAAACAAATTTTCAATCAAAGTAGTTAAATTTTCAACAAAAGTGATGCATTTTCAGCCAAAAAATTAATCTACTACCAAAAAAAAAATTAAGTTTCAATAAAACGCATGAATTTCCAACCAAATAGTTGAATTTTCAATAAAAAATATCAATTTTCAACCAAAAATAGAATAGTTAAATTTTCCGTTAAAAAAATTAATGTTCAAAACAAAAAAAAAAAAACGAATTTTCAACCAAAGTGATAAATTTTCAACAACAAAATTAATTTACTACCAAAAAAGACGAATTTTTAGCAAAACACGAATTTTCAAAAAATTATATGTAACATCTTGCTAAATAAAGCCTGATTCAGAAAAAAGAATTATTCCTCTGTTCTCTGTAGTAGCTCAGTGGTTAGAGCACCTGACCGGAAATCAGTTGACTTGGTGTTCGAATCATAGCGGAATGAAAGGAGAAGATCTTTTTTTCGGAATAAAATTCAATTAAAAAGTTTTTAATTTATATTTCCATCTTGTCCAAAATGACGTTAAAATATTTTCTGTATAGGAGAATATAACTTTGGTCAATATTGTAGATTTCCATTTAATGTGTGGATTTCTCTTCTCGATCCGTTACCTTCTCTGATGATAATACAGATTTTTATCAAAAATTTATATGTAACATCTTGCTAAATAAAGCCTGATTCATAAAAAATAATTATTCCTCTGTTCTCTGTAGTAGCTCAGTGGTTAGAGCACCTGACCGGAAATCAGTTGACTTGGCGTTCGAATCATAGCGGAATGAAACGAGAAAATCTTTTTTCGGAATAAAATTCAATTAAAAAGTTTTTTATTTATATTTCCATCTTGTCTAAAATGACGTTGTAATATTATCTGTATAGGAGAATATAACTTTGGTCAATATTGTAGATTTCCATTTAATGTGTGGATTTCTCTCCTCGATCCGTCATCTTCTCTGATGATGATACAGATTTCTATTAAAAATTTATATGTAACATCTTGCTAAATAAAGCCTGATTCAGAAAAAAGAATTATTCCTCTGTTCTCTGTAGTAGCTCAGTGGCTCAAAAATAAGTGTTTCCTAGTCCGTGCGCCGGAGTTCGGATTTAATTCATAGAGTTCAATTGGTGCTACGGTAGAAGCCAGACTTTCCATTTCGTGATATGCTGAACCTCCAGGTTTACGAGCCGCATTATTTGGCTGTTGATTATCAATGTTAATATTTTCTACAGCCCCACTTGGTCTTGATTCTGTAAGAAAGATAATTTGCGACGCACTCATAAATATATTGGAAAAATATTGAGCTCTGATATTTTTAGATCTTTAAAATAATGAATTAGGATCCCCCCAATTTATTTTTTTCAGAGAAGCCGCAGGTCAGGAAAGCCCTGGAAATATGGGAAACGTCAGGGAATTCTTTCGCTCAAAGGAAGTTAGGGATTTTTAATCAAAACTTGCCAAAGTTAAGGAATTTCCCTAAGAAGCTCTTCAAGTAATTTTCAAGAATAATTTGGGCTGACAAATAGTTACGTTAGGTAACTTTTTCACAAATCTCTTGTATTTCTTAATAATGTGTAATATTATAAATATTATTTCACCTACCAACAGAATGAACCAGGAGAACTGCGATTGTGAATATTAAAGTGTAACTGCCAATCTGCATTTTTGCTATCAAATGATTTCGTAGCGTAACTGATAAATTTTCAAAAAATTGATTCTATTTATACTGACGATGATTGAAAATTTTCACGATAATTCTCCAAATTACAAACATTTACGTAACTTTTATGATAGACTCATTTCGATATTCAAAATAAATGAATTTTCAACTTAAAAAGATACATTTTCACCAAAAATGTTTTTCTGCAAAATAGTTTATTTTTCAACCAAAAAAATTCATTTATAGAACATTGTGTGAATTTTTAATTGAATAAATTAATTTTTAACCAAGAAAAAAATGAATTTTCAACAAAATAGTTTATTTCTCAACCGAAACGATTCATTTTTAACCAAGAAGATTAATGCTCTACCAAAAAATACCAATTTTCAAGTAAATAAATGAATTTTCAACAAAATAGTTTATTTTTCAACCGAAAAGATTCATTTTCAAACGAATGGTCTAATTTTCAAAAAAATTCATGAATGTTCAACTGAAAAAGATAAGTTTTCACCAAAAATGAAATAATTCTATTTGCGTTGAAAAAAATTAATTTTCAACAAAATAGTTTATTTCTCAACTATAACGATTCATTTTGAACCAAGAAGATAAATGCTCTACCAAAAAAGAACAATTTTCAACAAAATAAATGAATTTTAAACAAGATACTTTATTTTTCAACGAAAAAGATTCACTTTCGAGAACATTATACAATTTTTAATTAAATAAATGAATTTTCAACCAAAAAAATTAATTTTCAACAAAATAGTTTATTTTTCAACCAAAAAGATTCATTTAAAAAAAAATTGTCCAATTTTTAACAAAATAAATGAATTTTCAACTTAAAAAGATACATTTTCACCAAAAATGTTTTTCTGCAAAATAGTTTATTTTTCAAATTAATCTTCTTAGTGACTGATTCACGTTTTTGGTTGAAAATTCATGTATTTTATTAAAAATTAATATTTTTTTAGAAAATTGATCTTTTTTATTGAAAATTCTTTTTTTTTTTTATTGAAAATTAGTTATTTTATTGAAAGTTAGAAGAAAATTAATTTTTTGGTTGAAGATTCATCATTGCAGTTAGAAATTCCTTTTTTTTGTTTGAAAATTTAACTATTTTGTTGAATATTCATTTTTTTTTTGTTGAAAATTCATTTCTTTGGTTAAAAATTTAACTATTCGATTGAAAATTCGTTTCTATTGTTGAAAATTAAATTTTCACTGTAAAAATAATTATTCCATTTTGGTTGAAAATTGATATTTTTTAGTTGAAAAATCATGAATATTGTTGAAAATTCATTTTCTGTTTTTTTTTTAGGTAGAAAATCATTCTTTTTGGTTGAAACTTTATGTTTTGAAAATTCATTTTTTTTCGTTGGTGATGATTCATCATTTTAGTTGAAAATCTTTTTTTTGTTCAAAATGTAACTACTTTATTAACAATTTTTTGTTGTAAATTAGTTTTTTGATTGAAAATTTAACTATTCTATGTTTAGTTTCACATTTATCTTCTTCAGTTCAAAAATTTTGTATTTTGTTGAAAATTTGTCTTTTTTGATACAATATTAATCTTCTTAGTGACTGATTCACGTTTTTGGTTGAAAATTCATGTATTTTATTAAAAATTAATATTTTTTTAGATTTTAATTTTGTAGTATTCTTCTTAATTCTTTAGAATTCTTTTAAATTCTTTTGAATCTTTTATATTCTTTTGAATTCTTTTAAATGCTTTACAATTCTTTTTAATTCTTTAGAACTCTTTTTAATTATTTAAAATTCTTTTAATTTCATTAGAATCCTAGGATCTAGTCTGAAATGACGTTAAGAATTTCTGTTATTTAACGAGTTACCTTAAATCGATATTGTTGATTTCCAGTTTCACATTTCGTATGATTGATCGTTAACAACTCCGTTGATAATACAGATTCCTTCTAAGATTCAATTAAATCCTTTAGAATTCTTTTTAATTCTTTAGAATTCTTTCTACTTCTTTAGAATTCTTTTTAATTTTTTGAATTCATTTAAATGCTTTTAAATGCTTTAGAATTCTTTACAACTCTTTTTAATTCTTTAGTATTCTTGTAAATACTTCAGAATTCTTTTAAATTCTGTAGAATGCTTTTAAATTCTTTAGAGTCCTTTCAGATTCCTTAGATTTTTTTTTAATTCTTTTAAATTCTTTAGAATTCTTTTTAATTCTTTTTAATTCTTTTTAATTCTTTAGAATTCTTTTTAATTCTTCAGAATCCTTTTAAATTCCTTAGAATTCGTTTTAGTTCATTTAAATTCTTTAGAAATCTTTTTCATTCTTTTTAATTTTGTAGTATTCTTCTTAATTCTTTAGAATTCTTTTAAATTCTTTTGAATCTTTTATATTCTTTTGAATTACCAAAAATGTAAAAGTTAAATTTTCAGTCAAAAAAATTAATTTTCAACAAAAAAAAACGTATTTTCGATAAAATAGTCTAATTTTCAACCAAAAAGATTAATTTCCGACTAGAATGAATAATTTTTTAATCAAAAAGTCGAATTTTCAATAATTGTTTGTTTCATTCATTTTGTACCAAAACAGATGAATTTTCAACAAAATACTTGAATTTTCAACTAGCAAAGAATAAAATTCCACCAAAAATGGAAAACTTAAAATATTTAGTAAAAAAAAACAATTTTCATCAAAAGATTAATTTTCAACTAAAATAGTTAAATTTTCAGTTAAAAAAAAGTAATTTTCAAACGAACAAAAAAAATTTCAAAAAATAGTCCAATTTTCAACCAAAATAATAAATTTGCAATTAAAATCATGAATTTTCTTATCAAAAAGATCATTTTTTGAACAAAATTCATTAATTTTCAATCAAACAATTGAATTTTCAACTAAAAAGTCAAATTTTCAACCAAGATGCTTAATTTTGAACTAGAATGAATTTTTCAATCAAAAAGACGAGATTTCAACAAATAAAGATACATTTTCGGCCAAAACTGACCAATTTTCATCAGAATATATAGGAATTTTCAATCAAATAGTTGAATTTTCAAAGAAAAAAGATAAAATTCCAACCAAAAATGTAAAAGTTAAATTTTCAGTCAAAAAAATTAATTTTCAACAAAAAAAAACGTATTTTCGATAAAATAGTCCTTTTTCAAAATTGTTATCTGAAATTATTTAATTTCGAGATTCTTAAATTCAAAATAAAATTTTTCAATTTTGAACGCTTTTAATTAAAAATGATACATTTAGCAATGTAGAACACTTTTATTAAAAAATTATATAAGTTCAATTACTTTTTATTCCAATCGATGTATTGTACTTTTCCCAAATTTGTATCTGAAATTATTCAATTTTGAACGCTTTTAATCAAAAATGATACAATTTGAACTCATTTCTAATCAAATTGTCCAATTTTCAAAATTTTATTCTGAATTTTTGAAATTTGTGAACTTCTGATTAAAAAATGTTTGATTCCAAAAGCAACGTAGAACACGTTTATTTGTAAATGATACAAATCAATTTTTTTTCATTAAATTCAAAATATTGTCCTTTTTCAAAATTGTTATCTGAAATTATTTAATTTCGAGATTCTTCAATTCAAAATAAAAATGTTCAATTTTGAACGGGTTTAATTAAAAATGATACAATTTGAACCCAATTCTAATAAAATTGTCCGATTTTCTAAATTTTAGTATGAATTTTTGAAATTTTTTAGCTTCTGATTACAAAATTTTGGTTTCCAAAAGCAACGTAGAACACATTTATTTGGAAATGATGCAAATCAATTTTTTTTTCATTACTATCAAAATATTTTCCTTTTTCAAAATTGTTATCTGAAATTATTTAATTTCGAGATTCTTAAATTCAAAATAAAATTTTTCAATTTTGAAAGTAGAATTTTTGACCAAAAAAGATGAATTTTTAACAAAATAAATAAATTTTCAAACAAATAGAAATACTGACTATAAAAGATATATTTTCAATTTAAAAAAAAATCAATTTCAAGCCAAAAATGAAACAGTTGTATTTTTTGTTAAAAAACTTCATTGTCAACAAAACAAATGAATTTTCTACTAAAATAATAAATCTTCAACAAAAAAATGAAGTTTTAACAAAATATTTCAACATTTGACCCAAAAGATGCTTTTTTTGCTCAAGAAGTTGAATTTTCTAAACATGGAACAATTAAATTTTCAACCAAAAGAATTAATTTATTACAAAGCACTTCAACTTTCAACCAAGTAGTAGAAATTAAAAAAAAAAGATTCATTTTTTAACAAAATAAATCTATTTTCAAACAAATAGTGTAAATTCTAATCAACATTTTTTGTTAAAAAACTTCATTTAAAAAAAAAAGAATTTTCAACTAAAATAATAAATCTTCAACAAGAAAAAAATGAAGTTCTTAACAAAATAGTTCAACATTCAACCCAAAAGATGATTTTTTACCCACTAAGTTTAATTTTCTAAGCATGGAACAGTTAAATTTTCTACCAAAAAGATGAATCTTCAACCAATAAAATTAATTTTTAACAAAGCAGTTCAACTTTCAACCAATCAGTAGAATTTTTGACCAAAAAAGATGAATTTTTAACAAAATAAATAAATTTTCAAACAAATAGAAATACTGACTATACATTTAATTTCTGGTTGAAAGTTTATATTTTTTCGTTGAAAAGTCATCTATTTTGGTAGAAAATTTATCTTTTTGGTCGAAAATTTAACTATTTAGTACAAAAGTAATGTTTTTGTATTGAAAATTCATAATTATACTTGAAAATTAATTTCTTTGGCACTAAATAGTTAAAAATTTACCTTCTCTAGTTACAAATTCAACTATTTGTTGTAAAATTAATGTATTTTGTTAAAAATTCGTCTTTTTGCGAGAAAATTAATCCTTTTGGCAAAAAATTATTATTATTTCAAATTTAAGTACTTAGTTGAAAGTGGAGCCACTTTGTTAAAAATAAATTATTTTGGTATATGATTAATCTTTTTAATTCAAAAATCTTTTCTTTTTTCGAAAATTGAACTATTTTGTTAAAAATTCCTTTTTTGTTGTTGTCAAACATTAATTTTTGAACTAAAAATTGAACTGTTCCATTCTTGGTTGAAAATGTATCTTATTTCGTTGAAAATTAATTTTTTTGATTAATAATGCAATTATTTTGTTGAAAAATCATTTTTTTCATTAAACATTCATTATTATTCTTGAAAATTCATTTCTTTAGTTAAAAATTTAACTATTTTGTTGAAAATTCCTTTATTAATTGTCAAAAATTGTTTTTTTAACTGAACACATAACCATTTAATTTCTGGTTGAAAGTTTATATTTTTTCGTTGAAAAGTCATCTATTTTGGTAGAAAATTTATCTTTTTGGTCCTAAACCCACAAATCCCAACCCATAAACCCTAAACCCACAAATCCCAACCCATAAACCTCAACCCTACAGATCCCAACCCACAAACCCGAAACCTACCAATCCCAACTAATAAACAAAAAAATAAATCTTAAACCGATAAATGTTAACCTATACATCCAGTAGAGTACTCTCCCAAACTCTTAACCGACAAATTCCAACCCATCAACCCAAAAATCCCAATCCATAAACCCTAAACTCATACACCATTTAACCTTAAATTCATAAACCTTGAACTCATAAACTCAACCCATAAACCCTAAGCCCACAAATCCCAACCCATAAACCCTTCAATCACAAATCCCAACCCATAAACTCTTAACCTACAAATCCTAACCAATAAACCCTAACCCCACAAATCCCAAACCAAAAACCCTAAACCCATAAACCCTAAACCTACAAATCCCAACCAATAAACAAAAAAAATCTTAAACCCATAAATGTTAACCTATACATCCTGTAGAATGCTCTTCTAGACTCTTAACCGACAAATTCCAACCCATAAGCCCTAAAGTCATAAACCAATAATCGGTCAATCCATAAACCCTAAACCCATAAACCCTGAACTCATACACCAATAAACCGTCAATCCATAAACCCTGAACCCATAAACTGAACCCATAAACCTTGAGCCCACAAGTCCCAACACATAGACTCTAAAACCACAAATTCCAACCCATAAACCCTAAACCTACAAATCCCAAACAACAACCAATCAGTTGAATTTTCAACAAAATAGTTAAATTTTCAATTAAAAAATTATTCTTTAATCGAAAACAAAACGAATTTTTAACAAAAAATATAAATCTTCAACTAAAAAAATAAACTTTTTAGAAAGTAGTTCAACTTTCAACCATGGAGTTGAATTTGCGTAAAAAGATGAAGAAAAGAATCTAAAAAGATAAATTTTCAACGAAAAATGTAATAGTTTATATTTCAATAAAAAAATTTTAATACTAAATTGAAAAGCAGTTGGATTTAACCAACAAGGACGAATTTTCAACAAAATACTTGATTTTTAACCAAAAAGATTTGATTTTGTACAGAAAAGACGAATTTTCATTAAAATACATAAATTTGCCACTAAATTGTTGAATTTTTGAGCCGAAACTATGAATTTTTGTTTTAAAGTTTAAATTTCAACTTGAAAAAGTGAACATAAAAAAATTAGTTTTCAATCGAAACAGATTAATTTTTAACCAGACAGTTGTATTTTTAACCAAAAATTGAGTACATGAATTTTCACTGAGGAGAATTAATTTTTAATAAAAAATACGAATTTTCTACATGAAAGTTTAATTTTGTACGAAATAGCTGAATTTCCAGTTAAATTTCAAACCCAAAAATATGAATTTTCAACAAAAAAAAGTAAATTTGCAACCAATCAGTTGAATTTTCAACAAAATAGTTAAATTTTCAATTAAAAAATTATTCTTTAATCGAAAACAAAACGAGTTGAAAATTAATTTTCAACTGAAAATTTCGTCATTCAAGTTTTGGTAACAAAATTGATTTATTTTAGTTTAAAATTCATCTCTTTTTTTGAAAATTTAACTATATTGTTAAAAATTTGTTTTTTGGTTGGACCTTTATTTTTTAACCGAAAATGTAACTATTAAAGTTGAAGATTCATAATTTAATCTGAAAATTCATTTCTTTGGTTGTAAATTGAACTATTTTGTTGAAAGTTTATTTTCATCGGTTGAAAAATAATTTTTTAACAGAAAATTTCACTATTTAATTTTTAGTGAAAAATAATTCTGTTTGATCTTAAAATTCACCTCTTTGGTTGAAAATTTAACTATTTTGTTAAAAAATTGTTATTTTTTGGTGAAATATTTTCCTTTTTACCTGAAAATGTAACTTTCAAAGTTGATGATTCACCATTTGAGCTAAAAATTCATTTTTTGTCGGTTGAAGATTAATTTTTAACTGAAAATTGCACCAGTTCATTTTTGGTGAAAATTTGTCTGTTTTAATAGAAAATTAATCTATTTGGTTGAAAATTCAACTATTTTGTTGACAAAAATTTATTTCATGGTGGAATATTTGCTTTTTTAACTGAAAATGTAACTATTAAAGTTGAAGATTCATCATTTGAGCTAAAAATTAATTTTTTGTCGGTTGAAAATTAATTTTCAACTGAAAATTTCGTCATTCAAGTTTTGGTAACAAAATTGATTTATTTTAGTTTAAAATTTTAATTAATTTTTTTAACTGAAAATTTAACTATTCTATTTATGGATAAAAATTTAGCTATTTTAGTTGTAAATTCGTCTTTTTTTCCAGAAAATTGATCTTTGTTAAAAATGCATTTCTTTGATTGAAAATTTAACTATTTTGTTGCATTTTTTTTCACTAATTTTGTTGACTGAAAATTTAACTTTTTCATTTCTGGATAAAAATTTATCTTTTTTAGTTGAAATTTTATATTTTTTGGTGATAATTCGTCTTTTTTGGTAGAAAATTAATCTTTCCGACTGAAAATATAACTATTTTGTCTAAAATTCATTTCTTTGATTGATAATTTAACTATTTTTTTTAATTCTTTTTTTTTTAATTAATATTGTTAACTGAAAATTTAACTCTTCTATTTATGGATAAAAATTCAGCTTTTTTAGTTGGAAATTCGTCTTCTTTGGCAGAAAATTGATCTTTGTTAAAAATGCATTTCTTTGATTGAAAATTTAACTATTTTGTTGAATTTTTTTTTCAATCAATTTTGTTAACTGAAAATTTAACTATTCCATTTATGAATAAAAATTTAGCTTTTTTAGTTGAAAATTCGTCTTTTTTTTGGCAGAAAATTGATCTTTGTTAAAAATGCATTTCTTTGGTTTAAAATTGAACTATTTTGTTGAATTTCTTTTTAATTAATTTTTTTAACTGAAAATTTAACTATTCTATTTATGGATAAAAATTTAGCTATTTTAGTTGTAAATTCGTAAATCATTAAAATCTTTGTGAAATCTTTGGAAATATTTTGCAACGTATTTAAAATCTTTTGTAATAATTTTAAAATTATTGAGATGTCTGTGAAATCTTCGTGAAATAATTGATTTATTTGTGAAATCTTTTGGAAATCATCAAAATCCTTTTGAAATCTTTTTGAAATCTTTGGAAATCTTTGCAACATATTTAAAATCTTTGGGAAATCTTCGGGATATATTTGAAATATTTGGTAATATTTGTAAAATTATTGAAACCTTTGTGAAATCTTTGGGAAATCATTGAAATCTTTGTGAAGTCTTTAAAATCTTTGTGAAATAATTGATATCTTCAGGAAATCTTTCGGAAATCATTGAAATCCTTGTGAAAACTTTGTGAAATAATTGATGTCTTTGTGAAATTATTCGGAAATCATTAAAATCCTTGTGAAATCTTTGCAAAATATTAAAAATCTTTGGGAAATCTTCGGCATATCTTTGAAATGTTTGGTAATATTTGTAAAATTATTGAAACCTTTGTGAAATCTTTGGGAAATCATTGAAATTTTTGTGAAGTCTTTGAAATCTTTGTGAAATAATTGATATCTTTATGAAATCTTTCGGAAATCTTCGTGAAATCCTTGTGAAAACTTTGTGAAATAATTGATGTCTTTGTAAAATCTTTCGAAAATCATTAAAATCTTTGTGAAATCTTTGGAAATATTTTGCAACGTATTTAAAATCTTTTGTAATAATTTTAAAATTATGCATTGCCTTAAAAAGCTTTGATGTTGACATTAGTGATTTTTAAACGCTGTCTTTTTAAATTGTGCATTCGTAAATAATTCCAAATTGAAAAGTGTCTTTTTTAGTCAAAAATTAATCTTTTTGGATAGAAATTCATCTTTTTTGGTGAAAATGCAAATCCAAGGTTGCAAGCTAATCTGGTTTGGTTGAGTATTTAACAATTTGGTAGAAAATTAAATTATTCCCTTAAGGAAGAACTTCTTTTTGGAAAATCTTCATATTTTTGATTTAAATTTAACTATTTGATTAAAAATTGAACTATTTTTATTTAAATTTAACTTTTTGGTAGAAAAATTAATATTTTTGCACGACGATTCAGCTTTTTGGTTGGAAATTTAACTATTTGCTTAAAAATATATCTTCTTCAGTAATCAATTCAGTTACTTGATTGAAAGTTGATCGAGTTAGTTAATAATTGATATTTTTTCCAAATTCATCTCTCTGATTGATAATGTTCCTTTTTACTGAAAATTCAGTTTTCTTCTGGTTGAAAAATAATTTTTTTTATATCATAATTGCACTATTCTTTTTTTGGTTATAAATATATCCATTATAAGTTGAAAATTCATGTGTTTTGTTAAAAATTCTTTTTTTTCAGGAAATTAATTTTGTTTGTTGAAAACTTAATATATATTTTGATTCGAAATCTTAGGAACTTCAGTGTTTCCTTGGATTCAATATGGTATTTGCATTAATTTTGTTTACCTATGGATGATTTAAAATCATTCTTACCTGTATAGCCCAAATTTAAAAAAAAAATCAATAAATGCGAAGATTTCGACGACTCAAAACTAGGGGATTTTTTGGGGGTCTGATCATGAATTTGAAATTAAACTTAATTTCAAATCAACCGGATATACTGCGCACTTTATCCTTGATCTGGAGAACGAGGCTAAACAATTCCGGCAGACACCTTGGGAACAAGAAATAGGAAAATATTCAGAAACAACGTTTGAACGCATTTTTAGGGCGAAGTACCATGGACCTGAAAAATTAAAAATAAAAGAATTCTATGTCAATGTATTGAATTTATTAGTTTAGTTGCGTAACTTCATTAAATTCATTTTTTATGAAAGATTTAACAAAAATGAATTTTTTATGTATCTAGAGTGCCTGAAGATGAACTTACGAAAAAAGGCAAAGTACATGAACAACTTTGGTTTATTTACTTTGTTTCGTAACTTGCATAGTTTGACCTTGAAGTGGAATTTTTTATTTTTCAGTATTTTTTCGGTGGCTGAAAATGTTAACGTTTTGATTTAGTTAGGAAAAAAACAATTTTAGTATTTAATTTTTTTCTGAATTGGAAGTGGAAATTTCTGTTTTTAATTGATTTTTAAATTTAAATAGGAACATTTTATATTTTTAACGTTTCTATTGAGTTGAAAGAAAGAACATTTTTCTTTTTAATTTTTTTTGCATCAGACGATAGAGTTTGTAACATTCTGGAAATACATACTTTGTTGCTTCCGCGAACAAATTAAGTCTATTCCTTTGAAAATAGCCCAACCCTGAATATGTTTATTGTTTGAGTAATTACATATAATAATACTTAGGAATTTACAATGTATCACAGAAAAAAGTCATCGAAAAGTTATTCTTAGTTAATTCTGTGAAAAAATGTAGCCTGTTCGTTGAAAAATAGCCAAACTTTTTTTGGACATTGTTAAAATAATTAATAATTTTTGAAAATTTTGCAAAGTATCATACAAAAAGTGATCGGAAAGATATTCTTAGTTATTCTGTAAAAAATTAAGCCTATTTGTTAAGAAATAGCCAAACTGTAATTTTTTAAAGAAAATTGTTTAAATTACTATTCATTCTTGTAAAATTACAAAGCAACATAGAAAAGTGTTTTCGAAAGGACATTCTTAGTTGACTCCATAAACAAATTGTGCTTATTCCTTGAAAATAGCCAAGGTATGAAGTCTTTGATAAACATTGTTTAAATAATTAATGATTATTGTAAAGGACCCGCACCAAATGTATGGAAAAATGGCTTTCCGTATAGATTTGGCTGAAACTTGGTAAATATGTAGACTATAAGGGCCTGATGAAGGATCCGGCAAGAAAACTTAAGAAAAATTGACACTTTTTGTGCTCTACGGAGCTAAGCGCTCAATTTCGTGAAAACAATGAATCCCCATATATGCTGGAAGGGGAGAGACGACGGCAGAGCAAGGTTAGTACCAAATGTTTTTAACTGAAAATTTAACTATTACATTTTATTGCTACTACTACTACTACTACCCTATGCTGAAATTGGTTTATTTGAAAATTCATTCCTTTCATTGACAATTAGTTTTAAAAAATTGAATATTAATTTTTTTACTGAAAATTTTACTGTTCCCTTTTTTTTGCAATTTTTTTCGTCATAGAAATTTAATCTTCTTGATTGAAAATTGATCTGTTTGGTTGAAAATTTAACTATTTTGTTGAAAATTCATCTATTTTGTTGAAAATTTGTCTTTTTTGGGTTCAAAGTTTAACTGTTGGGTTGAAAATTAATTTCTTTGCTTAAAAATGTAGCTATTTTGTTGAAAATTCGTTTTTTTTGGTTGCAAATGAATGTTTTTAACTGAAAATTTAACTATTTCATTTTTTTGTGCTAGTACTACTACCCTACGCCGCTACTGGTTTATTTGTAAATTTAACTATTTTGTTGAAAATTCATTTATTTTGTTGACTTGTTGTCTTTTATTGGTAGAAAATTTAACTTTTGGGTTAAAAATTTAACTATTGGATTAAAAATTCCTTTTCTCTTGTTGAAGATTAATTATTTTAGTTACAAATTAATTTTTTTGCTTTAAAAATCAACTATTTTCTTGAAAATTCGTTTTTTTGTTGAAAATTAATTTTTTCAAATGATAATTTAACTATTTTATGTTTGGTTTAACATTTATATTTTTTACCTGAACATTGACTACTTCAGTTTTATGATTTTTAATATTAATTTGTTAAACTGAAAATTTAACTATTCGATTTTTGGATGAAAATTGATATTTTTTTAGTTGAAAATTCATTTCTTTGGTTGAACATTAATTTTTTTAAGGTAAAATTTAACTTCAATTTTTGGTTGACAATTTATCTTCCTCAGTTGAAGATTAATGTGTTTTTTTTTAATTCGTCTTTTTGGTAGAAATTAGTCTTTGTTGAAAATTCATATTTTTGGTTGAAAATTCAACTATTCCAATTGAAGATTCATAATTTTAGTTGAAAATCCATCAGTTTAGTTGAAAATTAATTTCTTTAACGGAAAATTTAACTGTTCCATTTTTAGTTTAAAATTGATATTTTCTAGTTCAAAATTCAACAATTTGAATAAAAATTGGTCTTTTTTAATTAAAAATTCAACTATTAGGTTGGAAATGAAATTATTTGTTTGAAAGTTAAACTCTTTTGTTAAAAATTAATTTGTTGTTTTTAAGGATTCATCCTTTTAATTAAAAAATAATTTCTTTGGTTGAAAATTATTTTTAAACTGAAAATGTAACTATTATTCCAGTTTAATATACCATCGTTTTAGTTAAAAATTAATCTCTTTGGCTGAACATTAATTTTTTTAACTAAAAATTTAATTGTTCAATTTTCTGTTGAAAAAGTTATATTTTTTAGTTTAAAATTAGTCTTTTTTGTAGAAATTAATCTTCTTGGTCGAAAATCCCTCTTTTCGGTTGAAAATTCAACTGTAACTATTTGGTTGAAAATTAAGTTTTTTGTTGGAAATTTAACTCTTTTGTTGAAAATTTATCTTTTTGGTTTAAAAATGGTAGAAAATTTAACTATTTGGTTGAAAATTAACTTTTATATTGTAAATTTAACTTTCTTTTTGAAAATTCATCTTGTTGGTTGAAAATTAACTTTTTTGTTGGAAAGTCATCTTTTTGGTTTGAAAATGGTAGATAACTTAACTATTTAGTTGAAAATGAACTTTTATGTTGAAAATAAATATTTTTGGAATTAAAATTCTAATATTTTGCAAGAAAATTCAACTATTTGGTTGAAAATTAACTTTTTTGTTGGAAATTTGACTCTTTTGATGAAAATTGATCTTTCTGGTTAAAAAATGGTAGAAATTTGAACTATTTGGTTGAAAATTACCTTTTTTTATTGGAAATTTAACTTTCTTGTTGAAAATTCATCTTGTTGGTTAAAAATTAACTTTTTTGTTGGATATTTAACTTTTTTGTTGAATTTTTTTTAACTATTTGGTTGAAAATTAACTTTTTAGTGGAAATTTATTTATTTTTGTCGAAAATTCATCTTTTTGGTTGAAAATTAACTTTTTTGTTGGAAATTTAATTTTTTGATCGAAAACTTATCTTTTTGGTTTGAAAATGTTAGATAATTTAACTATTTGGTTGAAAATTAACTTTTTTGTTGAAAATTCATCTTTTTGGTTGAAAATTAACTTTTTTGTTGGAAATTTAACTTGGTTAAGAATTCAGCAATTTGACAACAAATTTAACTATTTTGTTGAAAGTTTAATTACTTTGTTGAACATTTAACTATTTTGTTAAAGTTATCTATTTTGATTAAAAATTCAACAGTTCTGTTAAAAATTTGGCCTTTTGGATTTAAAATTCATCCTTTATGGTAGAAAAGTCTTTCTTGGTTGAAAAAAATTCTTTTTGTCTTGAAATTGATCATTTTGGTTGAGGAGTTTTTTAAACTTAAAATTTAAAGATTTCATCTTTGATTGAAAAAATTGATATTTTTCAGTTAAAAATTCATCTTTCTTGGACTTTTTTTTTAAATTAGTATATTTCTGTAGAAAATTAATCCTCTTTATTAAAAATTCATCAATTTTTTTGAGGATTAAATTATTAGGCTAAAATTTCGTCTTTTTCTGTTGAAGACAAACGTTTTATCATTCGCAATGCATGATTTGCATTCAATGCAGCTATTCCATTTTTGGTTGTTAACTTATATTTTTTCAGTTTAAAATTTATGTATTTTGTTCAGGATTCATTTTTCAGTAGAAAATAATTCTTCTTGGTTAAAAATATATCTTTGTCGCTTCAAAATGTAGCTATTTGATGAAAATTTCAACTATTTTGTTGAAAATTCATCTATTTTGTAAAATTTATCTATTTTCGTCAAAAATTCGACCTTTTGAATTGAAAATTGATCTTTATCGTAGAAAAGATCATCTCTATTGTTTAAAAATTCGACTATCTATTTCAAAATATTTCCAAAATTGAATCCGGAACATTTTAAGGCAATTTTTTGTATTTTGCAGAATTTTAAGAAAAATCGAACATATTTTAAACTATATTTAAAAATTTTCAAAATAATTACAAGAAATTTAAAACAAAATGTAGATTTTTTAAGACTTTGAAAAAAGAAGCTTTTTAAGAGTTTTGGAGCTTTCAAGACAATAAAAAAGTTTTCTTTTAAAGATTCCTGGAAAACTGTATATGATTCTTTATTTAAAAATATTCATTTCAAAGGAAAATTGAAAATGAGTTTTAGATATTTCAAAAGATTTCCAACATTGTCGCAAAAATATTTGAAAGATATTCAAGCAATTTTTTTTGCTAGACTAAAAAAAATTTTTTTTTAAAAGATTTCAAAAATAATTTCAAACTTGAAACAATTTCAAGAAAATTAAGAAAACATTAAGAATTTTGAAAATTGAAAAAAAAGGTTTTTCAAACTTTTGAAAGGTTCCAAGAGAATAAAAAAATCTTTTCAAAATTCCTGAGAAGATTTAAATAATGTTTTATTTGGTAAATTAATGTTAAGAGAACATTTAAAAACATTTCATAAGATTTCGAAAACTGACGAAAAATAATCTGGAAGATTTGTTGGTAAAATGTTTTTATTTCGCAGGATATAAAATAATTTTCTAAAATTTCGAAAAATAATGTAGGAAATTTTTAATAAAATTGTTCAATTTCGCAAGATTACAATCATTAAATTCCCGTTCCAAACTTATATATTTAATTTTTTAAACTGAAAATTTAACTACTCCGTCTCTTTTTGAGAATTTACATTTTTTAGTGTAAAATCCTACTATTTATTCGAAAATATATGTATGTTTTTGAAAACTCTACTTTTTTTATAGAAATAAAATATTACGGGATGAAAATTCATCTGGCTGGTTATAAATTTAATTAGTTTGTTAAAAATTAATTTTATTTCTATTAAAAATATTTTTTTTCTATATAAAAATTTAAATATTTTATTATAAGTTGGAACTTTATGTTTTTAGTTGAAAATTTAAATATTTGTTCGAAAAGTTATCTATTTTGATAGAAATTTGTCTTTTTATAGAAACTTAACCTTATTGGTTGAAAATTCATCTGGTTGGTTGAAAATTTAACTAGTTTGTTGAAAATTAATTTTTCTAACTGAAAATTCAAATATTCCATTTAAATTCCAATATCAAGTATTACATTTTTTGCTGAGAATTCATGTTTTTGGTTGAACATTCAACTTTTTGGTTCAAAATTCATGAATTTTGTTAAAAAATCTTCTTTTTTGATTGAAAATTTATCTATTTTGTTAATAAAAATTCATTCTTACGTTGTAAATTCGGGTTTTTATTGACATTTAATTTTTTAACTGAAAATTTAAATATTTTATGATAAGTTGAAACTTAATTTTTTTAGTTGAAAATTCATGTATTCTATTACAATTTCGTACTTTTTGGTTGAACATTAATCCTGAAAATTCATGTATTTTGTGCAAAATTCGTCTTTTGTGGTAAAAAAAATTAATTTCTTTGTTGAAAAGTCATCTTTTTAATTGATAATTCAACTATTTGCTTTAAAATTCATTTTTTTAAATTGAAAATTCAATTGCTTTGTTAAAGGTTTGTCCTTTTGATTTGAAAATTTTTATTTCATATTGAAAATCTCATATTTTTCGTTGAAATATCAATTATTACATATTTTGTTGAGAATTCATAATTTTTATTTGAAAATTCCACTATTTGGTTGAAAATTCATGTATTTTGTTCAGCAATCGTCTTTTTTGGTACAAAATTAATTTATTTGTTGAAAAGTCATCATCTTTTGATTAAAAATTCAACCATTTGATTAAAAATGACTCTATTTTGTTAAAAATTCAACTGTTTTGGGGTTGTTGCT
>JAABKJ010075445.1:252316305-252335469 GCA_011634705.1 Andricus grossulariae
TTTTTCATACCCAAATATTTCAGCCATATCATCAAACCATATTTTATGATTAAATGTATTTGCTCTTAATTCTGGGTAACAATAGTAAATAAACACTTCTGACATCAAAGAAGCTTCTAATTCGTTATGCCACATAGCAGCCTTCCACTCTTCATAATCTGTCATTTCTTTTTCTGGAAATGAGATTAAATGGTAGAACTCATGGAAATAATAAAGATCTTTAACATAGGGGGGCGGTCACCGAGCCGAACAACTTCGTCGAGCACTTTATCGATTCCAGCGGCGTAGTGTCGTGGCGCTTCTTCAGTGCCCAGTCGGATTATGAATTCGTCGAGTGGGACTTCTCCGGCCAGGGCGAAGACTCCAACGCCCAGGAAGCCGCCACGCTGTTCGGCATCCTCGAAGGCATGGGCAAAGAGTCGTACATGGCGGTGTATGAGCACCTGGGCGCTACTGCCTGCCGCATCCTGGTGCCGGACTACTCGGAAATCTACCCGGTGGACGACCTGATCTGGGACAACACCAACAAGGCGCTGTTTTTCCGCGAAGACATCCTCAACCTGCATCGCCTCAGCGAGGAGGAGCTGCAGGCGTTGGTCGAACGCCTGATAGAAAGTGAACTGGACGACTACACCGATATCACTACGCTGATTGGCATTGAGTTCGACGACAACACCGCGTGGGGCCAGTTGACCATCCTGGAGCTGAAACTGCTGATATTCCTGGCGCTGAAGCAGTATGAAGAGGCCAAGGAATGCGTAGAGATGTTCCTGCAGTACAACGACAACACCGTTGAGCGGGGCCTGTTTTACCAAGCGATGAACGCGGTGCTGGAGATGGAACTGGATGATGACTTGGAACTGGCTGACTACGAGGCCAACTTCCGGCGCATGTTCGGTAATGAGCGCATGGACGCGGTGATCGGTTCGGTTGACGGCAGTGTGCGCTTTTATGGGCTGACGCCGACCAGCATGAAGCGATGCAGCGAGTGTGTGTTTAGGCAGATTAAGGATCGTCTTATATCGTGCTTGATAGCGACTTGATAGGATGTGCTGATAGTTAGGGGTGGTGAATTTATATAATGTGTATCAATGCAATGATAGTGGCTTTCTTTACTTCTCTAATATCATTAAGTGGTGTTGCTATAGCTGATATTGAGTTCGACGGGGTAACTCGATTTGTTCTGAATGCGAAGGATAAGCAGAAGTCGATTACAGTTGTTAATACTGGAAATGAAACTGTGCTGGCGCAGATTACTCTCGATCAAGGGAATGGTGAGCAGAATCTCCACGATCTATCAATGGCACTTTCGAGGCACTTACTTAAGCTTGTGGCGGGCGACAGGCAGTCCGTTGAGATTTTTTATCAGGGAACAGGGCTTCCTCAAGATCGCGAGTCCTTCTTCCTGTTGAGCGTTACAGATATTCCTCAGATACCTGAGCCAGCCAATCTGCTGCAGGTTGCTTTGCGCCACCGCCTGAAATTTTTCTTTCGCCCATTATTGTCCATGAGAGTGGAGGATGCTTTCACCAAACTGTATTGGACGCAGTTGTCCCGTTCGGAAAATGCGGGACTCAAAGCTCACAATGACTCTCCTTATTATCTGACACTCACGGATATCAGTTTATATGGCCAGCAGGGACAAATATGTGGCGGTAAGGTGGCGCACTTTATGGTTGCTCCCTTTTCTACGCTGGATGTAAATGTAATTACCTGTGTAGAGCGTTGTCCAGGTATTAAAAATACATCTTCTCCGAGGAAGTTTGGTTGAGAATTGAAATTGAACATACCTGGATGTTTTTATAAGGGATTCGTCGTACTGAAAATTAATCCTGGCTGTCCAGGTATTAAAAATATATCTTCTCCGACGAAGTTTGGTTGAGAATTGAAATTGAACATACCTGGATGTATTTATAAGGGTCTCGTCGTACTGAAAATTATTCCTGATTGTCCAGGTATTAAAAATACATCTTCTCCGAGGAAGTTTGGTTGAGAATTGTAATTGAACATACCTGGATGTCTTTATAAGGGCTTCGTCGTACTAAAAATTAAACCTAGTTGTCCAGGTATTAAAGATACATCTTCTCCGTGGAAGTTTGGTTGAGAACTAAAATTGAACATACCTGGATGTTTTTATAAGGGTTTCGTCGTACTAAAAATTGAACCTGGTTGTCCAGGTATAAAGAATACATCTTCCCCGAGGAAATTTGGTTGAGAATTGAAATTGAACATACCTGGATGTTTTTATAATGGTCTCGTCGTACTGAAAATTATTCCTGGTGGTCCAGGTATTAAAAATACATCTTCTCCGTGGAATTTTGGTTGAGAATTCAAATTGAATATACCTGGATGTTTTTATAAGGGTTTCTTCGTAATAAAAATTGAACCTGGCTGTCCAGGTATAAAGAATACATCTTCCCCGAGGAAATTTGGTTGAGAATTGAAATTGAACATACCTGGATGTTTTTACCGTTTCTCCTTCGGGATGTTCATACAAGCGCCTCCGTGCCAAACACTCGTAAGTGTTTAATTTCTGGTTTTCGATTGAACCGTTTTTCGAAATGAGTTTTTATCTCACCGTGCTGCAGGATAACTCTATACAGTACATAGCAGGCAGTGTTGATTGCTTTAGTCCAAAGTTTAACGTCAGTGCTTCTGCCAGTCTGAGCTAGCACAAAACTTTCAAACTCTTTATATTTTTCAAGCACTTCAGATTTGTGCCCCAGAAAGTACACTTCTTGAAAGCTCGTGCAGTCATCCTTGAATGAAAAAAATTATGGCGAACCTCGCGGTGAATCAACGTTGACGGGACCACAGATTGCTGTGTATCTTTTCGCCCGGCTTGAAATTGCTTACATACTTTCCCGATGCATGTGATTTACGGGCTCGCTTGCCCATTACACACGTCTCTCAGAAAAACTTGTCTCTTTTCTCAATCAAAAAATTGTTGTCCGCAAACACATCACTCGTTTGAATTAAGGCAGGAATATTCGCAGGGCCTAATCGCTCATGTCAGAGCTTCAACATGTTTTTCTTCGTTTTAACTTCCGATCCAGCAAGATTGCACAGCACTGATACTTTAGCTTCAAACAACATTTGAAATAATTTCCCGTGACGTACCCCACATGACGTGAGCTTCCCATCACGATCGCGGGCTTCACACTTATGTTCATAACTGTGAAAAGAATACTTTTTGTCATTTATCGTCCCGATTGTGACTGGTCACAGAATAGTGATCTATCACATCTCGAACCCGTTTCTCAAGTCTCCCTTTAAAAAATACGCGTGTTATTATCTGGTCACAGAAGAGTTATCGGTCACACCTTGAACTCCTTTTCCAAGTGTCGCTTTGAAAAATGCATGTGTTAGTGAATGATCACAGAAGAGTGATCTGTCACATCTCGAACCCCTTTTCCAAGTGTCCGTTCAAAAAATACGAATATAGTGACTAGTCACAAAAGAGTGATCTGTCACATCTCGAAATCTTTTCTAGCCCTCCATTAAAAAAAATACTTGTCAGTGACTGGTGACAGAAGAGTTATCGGCCACACCTTGAACCCCTTTTCCAAGTCTCGCTTTGAAAAATACATGTGTTAGTGATTGATCACAGAAAAGTGATCTGTCACATCTCGAACCCCTTTTCCAAGTGTCCGTTCAAAAAATACGAATGTCAGTGACTGGTCACAGAAGAGTGGTTGGTCACATTTCGAAACCTTTTCCAGCTCGCCCTTCAAAAAAATACTTGTTAGTATCTGGTCACATCTCGAAACCTTTTCCAGCTCTCCCTTCAAAAAAATACTTGTCAGTGACTGGTCACAGAACAGTGATCTGTCAAATTTCGAACCCCTTTTTCAAGTCTCCCTTTAAAAAATACGAGTGTTAGTGACTGGTCACAGAATAGTGATCTATCACATCTCGAACCCGTTTCTCAAGTCTCCCTTTAAAAAATACGCGTGTTATGAGAGGCGTGGAGGCTCACAATAATCAAGCAACCCGGTTTGTGAGAGGCGAGGGGACTCACAATAATGAAGCAACTCGATTTTTGAGAGGCTAGAGACTTATAATAATAAAGCAACCCAATTTGTGAGAGGCGAGGGTACTCACATTATAAAGCACCATGATTTGTGAGAGGCGTGGAGGCTCACAATAATCAAGCAACCCGATTCGTGAGAGGCGTGGAGGATCACAATAATCAAGCAACCCGATATTTAAGAGGCCAGGTACTCACAATAATAAAGCTACTCAATTTTTGAGAGGCGACTAGACTCACAATAATAAAGCAACCCGATTTGTGAGAGGCGAGGGGACTCACAATAATAAAGCAACACGATTTTTGAGAAGCGAGGAGACTCACAATTATAAAGCAACCCGACTTTTGAGAGGCGAGGGTACTCACAACAATAAAGCAACTTGATTTGTGAGATACTAGGGTACTCACATCAATAAGCACCCCGATTTGTGAGAGGCGTGGAGGCTCACAATAATCAAGCAAACCCGATTTGTGAGAGGCGAGGAGACTCACAATAATAAAGCAACCCGATTTTTGAGAGGCGAGGAGACTCACCACAATAAAGCAACTTGATTTGTGAGATACTAGGGTACTCACATCAATAAGCACCCCGATATGTGAGAGGCGTGGAGGCTCACAATAATCAAGCAACCCGGTTTGTGAGAGGCGAGGGGACTCACAATAATGAAGCAACTAGAGAAATTAGACTGCACTTATGGCCATTTTATAAATCATACTAATAAGAGTGTCGCTTAAAAGAGAAGCATGACAGGGAACGTAATAATCGACGAAAGAAAATTAACAATAATGGTAACAATAATTTAAACTTGAAAATGAGTCGTCGAATCGGAAGGAAGACGACTCAAGTTCAAGAAATCCCTCAACACGAATTGTCCTCAAATTCCGTGACTCAAATTGAGTAGGGCCGATCCCCACGGTGAATTTTCAAAATTCATCCTTTTTAAATGGGAAAGCTAATTTATTGGTAGATACTGGATCGAGTGTGAACTTGATTTAAGAGAAAGCCCTTGATTCGCGCGTTTGGATAAATACTAAAATGCAACGATGGTTGACAAACCAGTCGTGGAACTTGGGATTGTTTGACATCTTTGCAGGACAATCAGGTTACGAATTCGAGATTATAGGAAAGTGATTTCGAGGAAATAGTCGGACAGATTTTTGCATGTCATGGGATCCTAGAAAATTCCAAAGTTGAAAAGGACAGAGAGCTCCAAGAGAATGACAGTGCAATAGGATGAGACACATCAGAAATCGCTTCTCAGACTAAGTGTTCGCAAGTACTACATTTTAAAAACACTGCTGCGAATAGCCTTCAGGGACCCCGTGATCAATGCAAGCCTACCAACCACTGGTGGCTTAAGTTGTGGGGAAAGAGGGATTTGGACCTTGGTAGCTTGAAAAATCTAAATCCTTAAAAAGATAAAATTTACAATCGAATTTTTTAATGTTATTGCTGTTATTGAAGCCGATAGATCTGTTGACATTTTCGGGAAAAATTTTTTCTTGAGAAAATTTTTCATTAGAAAATTTACTATCGAATTTTTAAATGTTATTGCTGTTTTGAAGCCGATAGTGCTTTTGACATTTTTGGGAAAAAATTTTTTCCTCAGAAAGATTACTAATGAATTTTCTAACGTTATTGTTGTTTTAAAGCCGATAGTGCTTTTGAGATTTTTTGGAAAAAAATTTTTCTCCCGAAAATTTTCCCTCAGAGAATTTACTATCGAATTTTTCAATGTTATTATTTTTATTGAAGCCGATAGTGCCTTTGACATTTTTGGGAAAAAATTTTTTTTCAGAAAATTTTTTCTCAGAAAATTTACTATCGAATTTTTTACCGTTATTGGTGTGATTGATGTCGATAGTGCTTCCGACATTTTTGGGAAAAAATTTTTTTCTGAAAATTTACTAAGGAACTTTTTAATGTTATTTTTGTTATTGAAGCCGATAGTGCTTTTGACATTTTTGGGAAAAAAATTTTTTTCAGAAAAATTACTATCGAATTTGTTAATGTTATTGTTGTTATTGAAGCCGATAGTACTTTTGACATTTTTGAGAACAAATTTTTTTCCAGAAAATTTGTGCTCATAAAATTTACAATCGAATTTTTTAATGTTATTGCTGTTATTGAAGCCGATAGATCTGTTGACATTTTCGGGAAAAAAATATTTAACCTTGACCTATTTGAAGAACATTCTGATAATTTCATAATTTTAAATAATAACCGTTTAAAATTAAACAAATTGGCGAATTTCCAATTGTAAATATCTTCAAAATGAATCATTGCCGAAAACGGAAAACAAAAAGTCTTAGAATTTCAAAATGACTCAGAAAACTATTTGTTTCAAATTCTGAACACTGTTTATTTAACATAATTTAAATAACTTAAAAATGAAAAAAAAATCTTTTTAAATCAAAGAAAAAATTTTCATTGAAACAAAAAAACAATTTAATTATTGAACTTTCTTGAAATTATGTTTACAAAAAATTCAAAGTTGGAGAAAATAATAAAATCTTTATTTTTTAACTTAAGAATATGTTAAGAAGGTTTCTATATTTTTCTTTGTTATCTCATTTTTCAATTCATACAATTTATTTGCACCCTTTTTCTATAGTTTTGTTAAATAAAAAAGTACAACCAATTTTTGAATGTATTTCAAAGATTTTTTTTGACTATTTGTTTATATTTTATACATATAGTTTTTTTAGACTATTTGCTAAAAACTTTCCCATAAACTTGTGTTTATTTTTTAGACAAACAATTGCGAATTTCTGTAAATAACTTTACTCGTGTGACTGACCTGCAACTTTCGAGATGCTAATTTTATCCTTACTGTTACGAAAGACTATGTCAGTGTCAGAATAATAAATTGCTCAAAATATTTAGTATCAAGAATGCTAGAAACTGACCCTTTTCTCTTTAAATATACGATATTTGAAAATACAATATTTGAATCACGCGGAAAATTCTCTGAAATTAGTAAGTGTACCCATTACTTGAATAAATTATTTATGAATTGTTCCTATTGGTTAAAAAATTATGACGAATTAGTTATATTTACAGCTTTTACTAATGAACAATAATAAAAAATTACGAAATTTAAGCATAAATTTTTGGGTGATTATTAATTTTTTGAAAATGTATTACTCCTTTTGCGCTGTGATCCCTGTGATTATTTTGATTTTTCTGAAAAAAAACTTTTGTCGTGATGTAGGATTTTTGGGATTTCATTTTTTTTTGTGATTTTTGGAATATTATAAATACCACGAAAAAAAAAGTTTCTCATGAATAAAAAATAATAACATGTTTCTTTGGTTCAAGCTGAAGAAATTTTAGGTTCGCACAATCCAAAAAAAGATGTTTTTGTACATTTTCAAAAAATTCTAAATAAGGCAAATTTTTTTTTAAATTAAAAAAATGTTTAAATGTAAATTTAAAAAAGAGAACAGAAGATATTAACCGATTAAAATTTTTTTTCTGTATTGGATGTCGACCCACAAATTATCCCTCAGCTCAGACAATTCGATTAATTTTAGCATTTTTTCTTCGTTCTACTCAAGAGTGTGGTCTTAAATTTACATTGAAAGTATTAATTATAGTAAGGAAGAAATGACAAATCTTGGAAAGAAATATTTATGAGAACAATGTTAAACGATTCATAATTTTGGTTGAAAATCAATTTTTTTACTGACAATTTAACTATTCCATTTTTTGTTGAATATTGATCTTTTTTAGTTAAAAATTCAACTATTTGGTTGAAAATTATTATTTTTCAGTCTAAAATTCAACTATTTCGTTAAAAATGTATGTCTTTTATTGAAAAATCAGCTTTTTGGTAGAAAATTAATCTTCTTGTTTTAAAATTCATCTTTTGATTGAAAATTCGACTTTCTGGTTAAAAATTAAGTTTTTTAATTGAAAATTTAAAGATTCTATCTTTGGTTGAAAATTCATCTTTTTATTTGAAAATTCTACTATTACAGTTAAAGATTCATCAGTTTGGTTGAAAATCAATTTTTTTTTACTAACAATTAATTATTCCATTTTTGTTGAAAATTGATCTTTTTTCGTTAAAAATTCAACTATTTGGTTGAAAATTTTTATTTTTCAGTTGAAAATTCAACTATTTTGTTAAAAATGTATGTCTTTTATTGAAAAAAGGCCTTTTTGTCAGAAAATTAATCTTCTTGTTTGAAAATTCATCTTTTGGCTGAAAATTCAACTTTTTGGTTAAAAATTCAAGTATTCCAGTTAAATATTCATCATTTTAGTTGAATATTCATGTTTCTTTTTTCTTGAAAATGCAATTATTCCAGTTAAGGATTCATAATTTTGGTTGAAAATCAATTTTTTTACTGACAATTTAACTATTCCATTTTTTGTTGAATATTGATCTTTATTTCACAATTAAATATTTCAAATTTTCATATTAAAAGTACGATTTCAAAAATTGGAATCATATTACAGCAATCTTGTTTTGTATCTTTTTTTATTTTTAATGTAACATCTTAAAATTGTCCGATTTTTAGTTGAGGATTTAAACAAATAAATAATTTGAAATTGCAAAATATTTTATCACAGAATTTCAAGAATGTATAATAATTCTAAAGGAAGATTTGAAATTAAAAAATTAAAAATTGATTTTAAAATAAAACAAAATAAAAATTAAACTTTTTGAGATTCACACATCAGTAATTGAATAATTTCGGTAATTTTAAATGGTTACAATTTTAGAGTTTTGAATTTTTATTTTGAACGCTAAATATTTTATTTTTCCCTTACATAGGTTTTAATTTTGCAATTTAAATTTAATTGGTTGAATTTTGGAAAATAAAATTAGCAATTTAAACATTACTAATTTTTTCAACGATTCAAATTTACTTAAAATAGTTGAAATTTTGAAGGGTTTGGGTATAAAAACGTGTTAATATCTCAATTTTTGGTAATTAACATTTTTTTCACAGAAGAAATTTTTTCATTTTTAGTTTTTGCCATTTAAAATTAATATTTATTTTTAACGTTTTTTTAAATTACTTCAATTCATTTTTTGATTTTAGAAAAATTTGTCTCATCAGCTTTAATGTTAAATTGTAATTTTTTATATAATAACAATTTAAAATTTTATAATTTCAGAAGCTTTGACACTGTACTCTGTATACATTAATTTTAAAAATGAAAAATATTGATACTTTTTATAAATATTACTAAATAGTAATTTTATCAATTTTATTACAATTTTGTACCAGGTTTGGCCTTGGGCAATATATTTGAAGAAATTAATTATAAAAATATCTCCACTTGTTATTTTTTGGTTGAAAATTATATTTTTTGTTGAAATTTTTATTTGACATATCCAAAATATTGAAAAATTTTGTAAAATTTTGTGAAGAATCCTTCGAAAACATATTTATATAATCTCAAAATAAGCAAACAAAGAAACTTAAAGAGTAAATAGTTATTCCGAAATTTCATTTTGTATACAGAAATATTTTTCGTCTTATATTATAATTTTGTTGAAATGTTCCTTTTTTCTTCACTACACACTTTTTTTGAATTGAGTTATTTATTTGGTTGAAAATTCATTCTTTTAAAGTTGGGTTTCACTGTTCTCAATTAAAAATTAGAACTTTTTCATTGAAATAACAATTATTACATTTGTTGTTGATAAATCAGCTTTTTTGGTCGAAAATTCATATTTTTTTCGGTTGGAAATTTGACTGTTTCGTTAAAACTTTTTTTGTTCTTGAAATTTTGATTGACATACAGAAATATTAAAAAATCTTTGAAACATATTTTTAGAATATTTTTCCTTGATTCTACCCTACAGTCGAACATAGTACAAAAAACTGTCGTGAAATTTCAAATAAAAACTGTACTCTGTATACATCAATCAAAACAGATTAATTTTCAATCAAATAGTTGAATTTTCAAACAAAAATATTTTAATTCTCAAAACAATTATTTTTAACCAGAGATGAATTTTTAATTCAAATGATGAATCTTCAATCAAAAGAAAAAAAAATGCAACCAGAGATGAATTTGCAATTAAAATAGTTGAATTTTCAGCCTAAAAAGAAGAATTTTCAACAACAACAAAATAATTAATTTTCAACTAGAGTTGAATTTTTAATTAAAATGGTGAATCTTTAACCAAAAAAAGATTAATTTTCAACCAAATAGTTGAATTTTCTACCAAAAGTTGAAGTTTCTACCAAAAAAGACGAATTTTCAAAAAAATAGTTAAATTTTGAAGCAAAGAGATTAATTTTCAATAAAAATTATGAATCTTCAACCAAAAGAAGAAGAAAAAAATTCAACCAGAGATGAATTTTCAATTAAAATAGTTGAATTTTCAACTAAATAGTTGAATTTTCAACTAGAGATGAACTTTCAATTAAAATGGTGAATCTTCAACCAAAACAGATTAATTTTCAACCAAATAGGGTAATTTTCAACCAAATAGTTGAATTTTCTACCAAAAAAGACGAATTTTCAACGAAATAGTTGAATTTTCTACCAAAATAGTTGAATTTTCAACCCAAAAAGAAGAATTTTCGACAAAAAAAAATTGATTTTCAACTAGAGATGAATTTTCAATTAAAATAGTCCATCTTAAACCAAAAGAGATTAATTAATTTTTTTTTTTCAAATTGAACGAATTCATTTTGGGTTGAAAAATAATAGCTTTTAGCTGCAAATTCCACTATTAAACTTTTATTGAAAATTCGTCCTTTTTCTTTGAAAATTCATCCTTTTGCTTTTCAAATTTGATTGATTGAAGCTTGAACTACATACTTTGTTAAAAATTAATTTTATTGCTTGAAGATTAAACTATTCCAGTTAAAGATTAATCATTTCAGTTGAAAATTTGTCAGTTTGGTTTAAAATTCGTTGTTTTTTTGTTTGAAAATTAATTTTGTAAACTGAAAATTTAACTATTTCATTTTTGTTTGAAAATTGTTCGTTTTCAGATGAAAATTCATCTATTTCGTTGAAAATTTATGCATCTTGTTGTAAATTCATAATTTTTAGTTGAAAATTATTCTTCCAGCTTGAAAAATCAGGTATACTTGGTTGAAAGTTGAACCACTTTGTCATAGATTAACTTGATTAGTTGAAGATCCATCTCTTTGATTGAATATTTAACTGTTTTTTTGGTATTTCTTTTTTCTTCGGTTGAAAATCAATTTTTTACATTGTTTTGTAGGAAGTTCAATTGTTCTGTAAAAAATTTGTCTTTTTGGTTTAAAAATTAACGTTTTTTGGTAAAAATTTGATCTTTTTTGGTGAAAAATGAAACTGTTTGGTTGCAGATTCTTGTATTTTGTTGAAAATTCAACTATTTTAGTAGAAAATTCGTCTCTTGAAAGTTATGTTTGCGATTTTGAACCCCCCGTGTGTCCCAATTTTTAGACTTTTCATTTAAATTTTCGTCAAACGAAAAGCTTCATCAAACAACGACTAATTTTCTACAAAATAGTTGAATTTTCAACCAAAAAGAGTTTTTCTACCAAAACAGATGAATTCTCAAGAAAAGAGTTAAGATTTCAAGCTAAAAGATGAATTTTCAACTAAAAAAGATGACTTTTTAACAGAATAGTTGAATTTTCAACCAAATAATTGAATTTTTAAATTTTCCTCAAACGAAAAAAATCATCAAAAAACGACAAAATTTTCCACATAACAGTTGAATTTTCAACCAAAAAGAGTTTATCAACCAAAACAGATGAATTCTCAAGAAAAGAGTTAAATTTTCAAGTGAAAAGATGAATTTTCAACCAACAAGGATTACTTTTTAACAAAATAGTGAAATTTTCAACAAAATAATTGAATTTTCAACGAAAAAAGATAAGTTTTCAACCAAAAATAGAAAAGTAAGAATATCAGATTAAAATATTGATTTTCAACAAAAAAAAAAGGAAGTTTCAAAAAAATACATCAATTTTCCACCAAAAAGATGAATTTTCAACTAAAATGATGAATCTTCAACCAAAAAATGAAAGTTAAACAAAGGGGGTGTTCCATTAACTACGATGCAATTTTCCAGCGATTTTGAACCCCCCGTGTGTCCCAATTTTTAGACTTTTCATTTAAATTTTCGTCAAACGAAAAGCTTCATCAAAAAATACATCTTTTTAGGTTGAAAATTGAACTATTTTGTTACAATTTTCATAATTTTGTTAAAATTCAACGTTTTCTTGAAAATTCGTCTTTTTAGATTGAAAATTCAACTGTCTTCAAAAAATTTGCCCCTTCTGCTTAAAAATTGAATTATTTTGTTAAAGAGTTATCTTTTTTGGAGGAAAATTTAAATGTTTTATTGAAGATTCGTCTTTTTTGACAGAAAATTCGATTCTTTTTAAATTGAAAATTCAAAAGTCTTCAAAAAAGTTAATCTCTTTTGTTTAAAAGTTCAACTATTTGGTTGTAAAAGCAACTTTTTGATTAACAATTATTTTTTCAATTTAATTCAATTAAGTGATTAAATTTCAACTATTTGTTTGAAAATTCATCTTTTTGGTTGAAAATTTAACTACTTCGTTGAAAATTCGTTTTCTTTTGTAATTGAAAATTAACTTTTTCAAATTAAAATGTATCAATTCCATTTTAATTAAAATTATATTTTTTAAATGAAAATTAAACTATTTGAATAAAAATTTATTATTTTAAGTTGAAAATACAACTACGTAGGTTAAAAATTTTCCTATTTCGTTGAAAATTCGTTTTATTTTGTAATTCAAAATTAATTTTTTTTTTAATAAAAATTTAACAATTTCATTTTAGTTGAAAAAATATTTTTTTTTTATTTAAAAATTCAACTATTTGAATGAAAATTTATCAATTCCACTTTAATTAGAAAATTATATTAAAATTGAATTACTTGGTAAAAATTAGAATTGATTACAAATTCTTTTTTTTTGGCTGAAGATTCATCACTTTAGTTTAAAATTCATCACTTTTTTGTGAAAATAAAACTATTTTGTTGAAAATAAAACTATTTTGTTGAAAATTAATGTATTTTATTGAAAATTGTTCTGCTTTGACAAAAATTTAATCTTTTCGGTCGAAAATTCATCTGTTTTGGTTGCGAATTTGACTATTTTGTAGAAAATTCGTCTTTTTGGGATGAATTCATCTCTTTTTGATTTAAGGTTAAAATATATTTTTATTGAAATATGAAATATTATATTTTTCGTTGAAAATTCATCTTTCTTGCTTGAAAATTTAAGTACTTGGTTGAAAATTGAACTAATTTATTCAAAATTCATTTTTTTTTCAAGATTTATAATTTTAGTTAAGAATTCGTATCTTTGGTTGAAAATTTAACTATTTTTTTGTTGAAAATTCATGTATTTTGTTGAAAATTCATCTTTTTGGTTTGAAAACTAATCTGTTTTAGTTGAGAAATCTCCTATTTTGTAGAAAATGTATGCTTTTTAGATGAATTCAATTCTTTTTGACTAAAAGTTTAAACATTTGTTAGTTGAAATATCAACTATTATATTTTACGTAGAAAAATCATCTTTTTTTTGTTAAAAATTGAATTACTTGGTAAAAATTAGAATTGATTACAAATTCTTTTTTTTTGGCTGAAGATTCATCACTTTAGTTTATTTTGCAAAATCCTGCAAAATAAAAAAAAATACTTTCTCTACATATCTGGAATCTTCAAAACTCCTTTTGAATTTTCTCAGAGGATTTATTCGAAATTTTTATTTTGTATTTTTAAAATTTTTAAACAGTTTACAATTTTTGTTAAATTTGTTTTTGTAAACCTGTTTTTTTTTTGTTTGAAAATTAATCTGTTTTGGTTGAGAATTCCACTATTTTGTTGAAAATTCGTTTTTTCTCGTTTAAAAATGCAACTGATTGAAAATTAATCTTTTTTGGTCGAGGATGCAACTACTTTGTTAAAAATGCAGTTTTTTCAATTAAAGATTCATTATTTTAATGAAAAAAAAAATTCTTAATATTCCTGGGAAAATGAAAACTGGTTTTTTATTTTGAAAATAAATTTTAAGAGAAAATTGAAATTTCAAAGATTAAAAATTAATTTAAAAGTTGAAAATATTTCAAAAAAGTTTTAAAAAATGTACATTTTTGAATATTGCAAAAAAATTGAATCTTCTTGAGGATTTTGAAGGGATTCACGATAATAAAAAAATTTTCCTAGAATCCATGGGAAAATTTGAACTGATGTTTTATTTTGAAAAATTAATTTTAGGAGAATATTTTAAAAAGAATTTTAACATGACGAAAAATTGAAGATTTCGAAAAAAAATTTTAAGATTTTCAAGACGTTGGAGAGGTTTCAAGAAAATAACAAATTTCTTGAAATTGCTGGGAAAATATTATTAACCTGTTTATAAATTTTCTCAAAAATCCTACAAAAAAATATTTCTATAACCTTGAAAACGAATGAATAAATCATTTGTCCCCTCAAATTATAATTTGATTGAAATTTTTTTCCTTCTTGCTAAAAACTTTGTTTTGGTTAAAAATTAAACTATTTGGTTGAAAATTTACCTTTCTGGTTGGAAAATCAATCTGTCTTGGCTGAGAATTTCACTATTTTGTTGAAAATTCATCTTTTTCGGTTAAGAATGCAACTTATTGAAAATTAATATTTTTTGGACGAGGATTCAACTACTCTGTTAAAAATTCCTTTTTTTTCATGAAAGATTCATCATTTTTGTTAAAAATTCGTCTCTTCGGTTGACAATGACACTATTTAGTAGAAAATTCGTCTGTTTTTGTACAAAATTCCACTATTTCGTTAAAAATGCATATTTTCGTATTAAAAAATTAAACTGTTTTGTAGAAAGTTGGTCTTCTTTTTGAAAAAACTTAATTTTTTTTGGTTTAAAATCCAACTGGTAAAAATTATTATTATTATTTTTTTTTTGTTGAGAATTCAGCAGTTTTACTAAAAATTGATCTTTTTTGGCATGAACTCAACTATCTTTTATTTGAAATTAAAATCTTTTCTAGTTGAAATTTAATTTATGTTATCTGAATAATATATTCAATAATTCGATAATATTAATCAATGGAACAAAGGTCTCAACACTTTGAAATACAAAATTTAATGTTTCGCGTTTGATTAAAACCTTTTTTTTGAAATATCAACTATTATATTTTTTATTGAAAATTCATCTTTTTAGTTTTACAATTCAACTCCTTCGTTGAAACTTGAAATACTTTTTTAAAAATTAATTTTTTTGGTTGAAGATTCATAATTTTAGTAGAAAATTCATCTCTTTGGTTGAAAATTCAACTGTTTTGTATAGAAAATTCGTCTCTTTGTCTTGAAAATTCAACGGTAACAAATTCAACCATTTTGTGAATGATTCGTTTTTTTTTAATATTAAAATTTTGTTTTTTCAATGAAAATGTAACTGTTCCATTTTTTGGTTAAAAGTTTATACTTTATTTAAAAAATCAACTAGTTGATTGAAAATTTATGTAATTTCTTCTTTTTTTTTGTAGAAAATTAATCTTCTTGGTTGAAAATTCAACTATTTGATTAAAAATTTATTTATTTTTTTGAGAATTCGTCTTTTTTAGTAGGAAATTAATCTTCTTGGTTGAAAATTTATTTTTTGGTTAAAAATTTATGTATTTGGTTAAAAACTTATGTATTTTTTGTTGAGATTTTTTTTGGGGGTTAAAAAATAATTTTTTAACTTAAAATATAACTTTGTATTTGATTAAAAATTCATTTTTTTTAAGCTTCATATTTTTAGGTTGAAAATTCAACTATTTGGTTAGAAATTTATGTATTTTGTTAAAAATTCGTCTTTTGATCAAAAAAATTTTCTTGGTAGAAAATGTAATTATTTTATTGTACCCTTTTAGAATTTTCAAAAAAAGGTAATTTTCAATTAAAATAAATAACAGTTGAATTTTAATAATTATTTTATTTATTATTATTTTTTTTAGAATTTAAAGAAGGTAATTTTTAATTTAAATAAATAACAGTTGAATTTTATTTATTATTTTTTTTTAGAATTTTCAAAAAAAGGTATTTTTCATTTAAAGTAAATAACAGTTGAATTTTAGTAATTATTTTATTTATTATTATTATTTTTATAGAATTTAAAAAAATGTTAATTTTCAATTAAAATAAATAAATAAAATATCCAACCAAATAGATGAATTTTCAATCAAGAAAAATAATTCTTAACCCAAATTGTTGAATTTTGCAATATTTTTGCAAAAATATTTGCATTAACAACCAAATAGATAAACTTTTAACCAAACAATTGAAATTTCAAGCCAAAAAGACGAAGACAGTTGAATTTTATTAATTTTATGATTAGTTTAATATTTAATTTTATTAATTTTATTTTATAAATTTATTACTATAATTTTCAATGAAAATAAATAACAGTTGAATTTCCGTAATTATTGTATTTATTATTATTTTTTTAGAATTTTCAAAAAAAAGGTAATTCTCAATTAAAATGAATAACAGTTGAATTTTATTTATTATTTTATTTATTATTATTTTTTTACCCTTTTAGAATTTTCAAAAAAAGGTAATTTTCAATTAAAATAAATAACAGTTGAATTTTAATAATTATTTTATTGTATTATATTTTCGAAAACTACTTTTATTCAAATCTATTTTCGTAACTACGGCAGAGATTGAGAATTTCGTCAAAACAAATCAATAAGTACTTCATATATTTTCGAAATCTATTTCCTTTTATAAATCTATTTTTGTAACTACAGTAGAGATTGGGAATTTCTTCAAAAAAAGTTCATAAGTATTTATTATATTTTCGAAATCTGTTTTCTATTTTTTAAGCTATTTTCGTATCTGCGGTAGAGATTGGGAATTTCTTCAAAACATGTTCATAAGTATTTTTCATATTTTCGAAATCAGTTTTCTATTTTTTAATCTATTTTTGTAACCACGGCAGAGATTGGGAATTTCGTCAAAAACAAGTTAATAAGTACACAATATATTTTCGAACTCATATTTTTTAATCTATTTTTGTTTCTACGGTAGAAATTGAGAATTTCTTAAAAACAAGTTCATAAGTATTATGTTTTCGCAATCAGTTTTTTATTTTTTTTATCTATTTTCGTAACTACGGTAGAGATTGGGAATTTCTTCAGAACAAGTTCAAAAGTGTGTATTGTATTTTCGAAATCAGTTTTCAATTTTTTTTATCTATCATCGTAAGCACAGTAAAGATTGGGAATTTTTTCAAAACAAGTTTATAAGTACCTATTATATTTTCGAAGTCTATTTTCTATTTTTCAATCTATTTTCGTTTCTACGGTAGAAATTGGAAATTTCTTAAAAAAACAAGTTCATAAGTATTAAGAATTCTGTTTTGTAGAAAATTCAAAAATATAATCAAAAAGTTATCTATCTCGGTTCAAAATTCAACTGTTTTGTTAAAAGTTCATATTTTTGGACAGAAAATTCAAGTATTTTGTAGAAAATAAAAATATTTGGTTGAAAAGTTACCGTTTTCTTGAAAATGAAACTGTTTGGTTGAAAATTCGGCTTTATGGGTTGCAAGTTGAACTATTTAGGTAGAAAATTTAACTATAGGTTTTCAATTCATATTTTCTTGTTGAGAATTAAACTGTTTTGTAGAAAATGCAAAAGTTTCATTAAAAAGTTGTCCTTCTCGGTTGAAAATTCAAGTTATTAAAAATTCCCATTTTGAATTGAAAATTGAACTATTTGGTTAAAAAGTAACCTTTTTGCTGGAAATTTTACTAATTTTTGAAAATTCGTTTTTTTGTTTTGAGGTTGGAAATTCAATCGTTCAGGTAGAAAATTTATCTTTCCGTTGAAAATTCATATTTTTTGTAGAGAATTCTGTTTGGTAGAAAATTCAAAAATATATTCGAAAAGTTATCCATCTCGGTTGAAAATTCAACTGTTTCGTTAAAAGATCATCTTTTTGGATAGAAAATTTAACTATTTAGTAGAAAATTAAAATATTTGGTTGAAAAATTACTTCTTATTTGAAAATTAAACTGTTTTGTTAAAAATTCGTCTTTATGGGCTGCTAGTTCAGCCATTCAGGTAGAAAATTTAACTACAGGCTTTAAAAGGTAGAAAATTCACTTTTTTGTTAAAAATTCATAGTGTCGGGGGGAAATATTAACTGATTTGTGGAAAATTCATGTATTTTGTTGAAAATTCGTCTTTTTGAGCAGAAAATTAATCTTATTTTTTGAAAAATCTTAGTTTTTGTTGAGGATTCAACTATTTTGTTAAAAATTCGTGTTTTTTAGTTGATTTCAATATTTTTTATTCCATTTTTGTATGATTTTTTTTTAATTCAATTATTTGATTAAAAATTCAACTATTTTGGTAGAAATTTCAACTATTTGGTTGAAAATTAAACTATTCATTCGAAAGATTGACAACTTATTAGAAAATTCACTTTTTTGTTGAAAATTCATTACGTCGGATGGAAAATTCATTTTTTTGTTGTTGAAAATTTTTCTTTTTGAGCAGGAAATTAATCTTCTTTTTTTTGAAAACTCATAATCTTGGTTGAGGATTAGACTATTTTGTTAAAAATTCGTGTTTTTAGTTGATTTCAACCAGTTGGAAATTATTTTTTTCTTTTAGTTTAAAATTAATTTTTTTAACTGAAAATGCAACTATTCCATTTTTGTACGAATTTTTTTCTAATTCAACTATGTGGTTAAAAATTCATATATTTTTGTAGAAAATTCAATTATTTGGTTAAAAATTAAACTATTGATTTGAAAAATTAACTGCTCGATAGAAAATTCACTTTTTTCAAGATTCAACTATTTTGTTACAAAATTGTGTTCTTTAGTTATTCCTAAGGACCATGTAATGATTTCTTTGGATGTTGTTGCAATATTTCCAAGTATACCACTTGAATTAGTTAAACAGGCATTTTTAAATAGATGGGACAATATAAAAACACGTACTCGAATAATTCGAAAAGATTTTATCAAAGTGATAGCTTTGTCAACTCATTTTAAATGAAATGGATCTTTTTATAGGAAAAAGTTTGGTACTCCGATAGGTTCAATTATTTCTCCAATTTTAGCAGAAATAGTTATGGAAGATTTGGAGGTCTTTGCTTTTAAGATGCTAGATTTTGTTTTGCCCTTTTAC
>JAABKJ010075445.1:252339316-252400255 GCA_011634705.1 Andricus grossulariae
TCCCAATTTTTTTTTTCAAAATTCTGCAAAATTGAAAAATTGTCTTAAAATCTTTCAGAAACTTTTCTGACAATCTTGGAAATCATTTGAAACATTTAAAAATATTTTTAAATTTCATCTCAAAATAAATGTTTCAAAATAAGATTTATTTTAGTATTTCCAAGAATCATCAAAAGAATACTTTTTATTCACTTTTTTTCAAATTTCTTGAAATAGTTTCTAGTTTTAAATTATTCTTAAAATTGTTCCAAAATTTTTAAATATCTCTTAAACTGGTTCATATTTTTCATTAAATTAAAAAAAAAATGCTTCAAGATCATCTTTAACTGTAATAGTTTAATTTGAATTTGAAATTGAATAGTCAAATTTTCATTTTTAAAAAGTAACATTCAACTAAAGAGGAGAATTTTCAACTAAAATGATGAAGCTTTAACTGAAATAGTTAAATTTTCAATCAAAAGATTAATTTTTACCAATAAAAGACGAATTATCAACAAAATATATAAATTTTCAACAAAAACAGATAAATTGTCGAACAAATTTAAATAATTAGATTTTCAGTTAAAAATATTAATGTTCAACCAAAGTGATGAATTTTTAACTAAAATGATGGAACATTCAATTGCAATAGTAACATTTTGAGTTTGAGAAAAATAATTTTCAACCAAAAAAAAATTATGAAAAAAAATTGTTACACTTCCAAACAAAGTGATGCATTTTTAACTAAATGATCAATCTTCAACTGAAATATTTGAATTTTAAACCAAAAAGATTCATTTTTGACCAGGAATTTTAATTTCTACTGAGAAATACGAATGTTCAACTAAATCCGATCATTTTTCAACCAAAAATTAAATAATTAAATTTTCAGTTAAAAAAATTAATATTCAATCAAAGAGATGTGTTTTCAATTAAATTAAGAGTATTCAATTGGAATAAATATAATTTCAGTTTAAAAAAATATAATTTTCAACAAAAAAAAACTAATTAAAAAAAAAAGGTTACTTTTTTAAACAGTGTTTAATTTTCAACTAAATTGACGAATCTCTAACTGTAATAGTTGAACCAACCGAATGAGAGTCTGGGCAGTTGCCAATCAAAAGGGTGGGGTCGGCAAGACCACCACTTCCATCGCCTTGGCCGGCTTGCTGGCCGAAGCGGGCAAGCGTGTGGTCGTGGTTGACCTGGACCCCCATGGTTCCATGACCAGCTATTTCGGCTACGACCCGGATGCGCTGGAACACAGCTGCTATGACTTGTTTTTGCACAAGGGCAGCGTGCCGGCGGATCTGCCTGGGCAACTGCTGTTGCCCACCAGCAACGAGAGCATTTCCCTGCTCCCGTCGAGTACTGCCCTGGCCACCCTGGAGCGCCAGTCGCCAGGCCAGAGCGGCCTGGGCCTGGTGATCGCCAAGACCCTGGCGCAGCTGTGGCAGGACTTCGATTACGCGATCATCGACAGCCCGCCGTTGCTCGGCGTGCTGATGGTCAATGCGTTGGCGGCCAGCCAGCAATTGGTGATCCCGGTGCAGACCGAGCACCTGGCGGTCAAGGGCCTGGAGCGTATGGTCAGCACCCTGGCGATGATCAACCGTTCGCGCAAGCAGGCGCTGCCGTTCAGTATCGTACCGACCTTGTTCGACCGTCGCACCCAGGCGTCCCTCGGCACCTTGCGCGTATTGCGCGATGCCTACCCGGACACCATCTGGAATGGCTACATCCCGGTGGACACGCGCCTGCGTGACGCCAGCCGTGCCGGGCTCACACCGTCGCAGTTCGACGGCAAGAGCCGTGGCGTGCTGGCCTACGTCTTGCAGGTGCACATGGTTGCGACCGTCCAGTACCGCAACCTGGGTGCCCTGGGCGCGGAAGATCAAGGCGCTGGCCGGGATGCTCACGCCATGGGTATCGGCCGGAATCGGCAGGGTGACTTCGGCGTAATCGCCTGGCAGCAGTTCGCCGTTGGGGTTGTCGGCAACGAACTGGGCGAGCAGGGTGCCAGAGCGGCGGTCGATGGCAGTGGAGTCACCGATCAGGTGTGCCTTGAAGTGCTCGCCGGGGTGCTCGGGGACGGTCAGTTCGGCCTCAAGGCCCGTATGAATGACCGCTGCATAGTTCTGCGGCACCGGCACGTACAAGCGCAATTGGTGGGTGTCGGCAATGTTGAACAGTTCCGGATCGCTGGCGTTATCGGCCTTGATCAACTGGCCGATGTCCGTGTTGCGGGCAGTGATGGTGCCAGCGAATGGCGCTCGAAGGGTCTTGTAGCTTTCCAGGGCGCACAGTCGTGCGTAGTCCGCTGCCGCGGCTTCGGTGTTGGCCTTGGCGGCTGCGGCGTTGGAGGTTTTCTCATCGGCGTCCTGGCGCGATACCGAATGGCTGGCCAGCAGGTTTTGCCAGCGGGTCGCCGTGGTGGCTGCCAGGCGTGCATTGGCTTGTTGCTGGATCAGGCGGGCATGGGCCTGGGCCAGTTGTTGGTCGAGGTCTGGGCTGTCGATTTCGGCGAGGATTTGCCCGGCCTTGACCTGGGCACCGATGTCGACTTTCCAGTCCTTTCTATCACTTCTTTTTTTCTAAAAAATTCTTTAGTTCCATTGGTTTCTAATAAAATAGAGGCTATTTCTTTTTGGTCAATAAACTTACATATTTGCATGTCAAATTCAAAAATATTACCATTGAATGTTGTTAGTTCTTTTGCTTTATTAAACAAAGTAAATTTACCTGTTGTTTTATAATTTATAAAATTCACTCTTAAATAGTCTTTAAGAAAAACTAACAAATCTATTTTCTCAACTATGTTTTCGTTAGTTTTATTTTTTCTTTCAAGGTATTCAATTTGTAATGGGTGCATTGTCTCTTTATTTTTTATTTTACTACTAGTCCCTACTTTTTTGGGTCTTCTCATTTAAAAACTCTTTATCTATTATAAAAATTATGACATTTATTTATTTCATTTTCAAATTTATAACAAAAATAATATTTTTTTAAAGAATCTAATATTATAAATGTTTTATTATTTATATTTTCTATATGTCTTATAGTTTCTAAATTAAAAAAATCTATTTTTTCTTGCGTGATTATATCTAAAAATAACAACAAATTTAATTCAGATCTCATTGACCTATCATATAACATTTGGTTTAAGTTTCTATTAGTGTCATTAATATTAGTAAGATACTCTTTTATTTTTGCTGGAAAATTGGAAAGTAGGTTATTATCATTTTCTATGTTTTGTAACTTTTTTATATTTGTATTAAATAGATTATCATTTTCAAGTATAGTTTTTAGTGTTTTTAGTGCTATGGCCTGATTGCCCAATCGGTGGAATACAGCGAAGACCGCAGTTGGGTGGTGTTCAACCTGCGCCCCGAAGCACGCTTTCACGACGGCAAGCCGATCACCGCCGCTGACGTGGCGTTTTCCTATCGCACCCTGCTGACCGAAGGCCACCCGCAGTACCGCACCAACCTGCAGGAAGTGGCCCGGGTCGATATCCTCAACCCTCACCGTATCCGCTTTGTGTTCAAGCGCGCCGGCAACCCCTTGCTGATCCTGCGCCTGGGCGAGTTGCCGGTGCTGCCCCTGCACTATTGGAAAAACCGTGACTTCAAGGCAACCACCTTCGAGCCGCCCCTGGGCAGTGGGCCTTACCGCATCACCAAGGTTGCGCCTGGGCGGCAACTGGTGTTTGAACGGGTCAAGGATTACTGGGGCAAAGACCTGCCGGTCAACCAGGGTTTCTATAACTACGACAAGGTCGAAGTGGAGTTCTATCGCGACAGCGACGTGGCCTTTGAAGCCTTCAAGGCCGGTGAATTCGACATTTATATCGAGCATCAGGCCAAGAACTGGGCCACCGGCTACAACTTCCCGGCGGTCAACCGCGGCGATGTGATCAAGGCGCAGATCGCCCATCAGATCCCCACCCAGAGCCAGGGCCTGTTCATGAATACCCGGCGACCGGCATTCAGCCAGGCCAAAGTGCGTGAAGCCCTGGGGTTGATGTTCGATTTTGAATGGACCAACCGCACGCTGTTCAGCAGTTAGAATAGGCAGTCGATCCACTTTTCCCTTGCCAGTGAGTGCAGGCAGCAATTTCCCATCCCAATGTAAGACGGCTGCTTTATCCTTGAACTTCTTACTTTTCTCTCGAATTTTCTCCATGTATTCTATTCTGAATTTTTGCCTGAATCGATGTATAGAAGATCTGCTCAAAATAGTAGAAGATAGAGAGACTCCTAGAGCATCAGCACAAGCTGTAAGGATATGAACTGCCTGTCTGTCACTCAATTTCGCTGCGTCAAGAGCTGCAGCAAGTCTTTCATTTAAAACGGTTATTTTCGGAGGTGTTTGGATACCAGATGGACCAGGTACCGATTCCATTTCCACATCTTCAGAAGAAAAGCTGGTGTTGAATGTCCTAGGCGATTCACTGCTACTTGTTGACGATGCTAATTCCACATTGGTGTCTGAAATGAAAAATTTCAATGAAATTCTAATGTTAATAATTTTGTTTACTTCATAACATTAAAATTAATGAAACAGTTCAATTCAATAATCACAAATGGTTGATTTACTTTTTTAATAATGTTCGCAAAAAACGTTTCGGAACGTATAGAAAATGTCAGCAATCAGCATGTAATTCACGAATTTCTTAAAAACACAAGAATTAACATTATGTAAAAATACTTCGTATTTATGGAATTTCAACGTTCTCTAAGCATTCTAAGACATTTTGATGAGTACGTAGAACAAATTATGATATGAATGAATAAATAGATAAAGCACCTAAGTTATTTTTTGTGCCCCATCACAGGGGTGCCTTTCCGCCCCACGATAGGCTGGAAAGGAGGTCCTGTGTGACATAAGTTATTTCTGTGACCTGTCACAGGGATGCCTTCCCGCCCCGATGATAGACTGAAAAGGAGGTCGTGTGTGACTTAAGTTATTTCTGTGACCTGTCACAGGGGTGCCTTCCCGCACCCACGATAGGCTGGAAAGGAGGTAGTGTGTGACTTAAGTTATTTCAGTGACTTGTCACAAGGGTGCCTTCCCGCCCCCGCAACACATAAGAAAGGGGATCGTGTGTGACCTAAGTTATTTCTGTGACCTGTCACAGGGGTGCCTTCCCGCCCCCAAGATAGGCTGGAAAGGAGGTCGTGTGTGACCTGAGTTATTTCTATGACCTGTCACAGGGGTGTCACCCGCCCCCACGATAGGCTGGAAAGGAGGTCGTCTGTGACCTAAGTTATTTCTATCACCTTTCACAGGGGTGCCTTCCCGCCCCCACAGTAGGCAGGAAAAGAGGTCGTGTGTGACTTATGTTATTTCTGTGACCTGTGACAGGGATGCCTTCCCGCCCTCACAACACCTGGGAAAGGGGGTGGTGTGTGACCTAAGTTATTTCTGTGACCTGTCACAGGGATGCCTCCCCCCCCACGATAGGCTGGAAGGGAGGTCGTGTGTGACCTAAGTTATTCATGTGACCTGTCACAGGGATGCCTTTCCGCCCCCATGATAGGCTGAAAAGGCCGGTTTTCAGTACTATTTCATGTTCAGTCAGAGTAGTACACGGCAATGGGTCATTATCCAAGGTATAAACGTCACTATACAATGATATAATTTTCCATATTGTATCTGCTACTTGATCTTCTACATGATCTAGTCTCGTTTTTGTTAGAAGATTTTTTATCTGATTATTATTGGATTGGTTCACCAATTGTATTTGTTCGTCCGAAATTTTTGTAATCCTGTCTATTGGGGTATAATATGGTAACTTTATTTGAAGGGGTTGTTTGTCATAATTGTTGAAAGGTAGAGTTATGGTTCCATCCTGTATACGATATATTCCATCGGGAATATGATCGTTATTTTCTATCCAAATATCTGGATCTTGGACTGGTGTTGTCTATTTTATTTTGCTTATTTGTGCGGAATGCGGAGAGATATATTCACCTTCATCAATTAAGGGTATCTTTTTATTTTCTATGATGAGATAATTGGGTGTAATTGCGTATCTATTATACCTGCGGAAGAAAAGTAATCCAATGATTCCATCCTCGGGTAACGAGAAATTATTTTTGACTATGTGGAATAAATGTTTTTTTTTAAATATTCCAGATAGATTGCTTCATTAGACAGGTGTTTGTCGTTTCCCATTAGAAAACTCTTTTTCATTTTTGTTATTGCCGAATCTTGCCTAGGTATTGAGTCTCTTTTAATTAAATTGATGGAAGACCCTGAATCGACTAAAAGTCGGTATGGTGATCCATCGTAAGATTTAAAATTAAACATAACTCAATTTTGAAGACTTAAAATGAAAGATTATTTAATTTTGAAGATTCAAAATTAAAAATTACTCAATTTCGAAGATTTAAAATAGAAATTTATTGAATTTTATAGATTCGCAATTGAAAATTCTTCAATTTTGAAAATCTGTGATTGAAACCTCTTCGATATTTACTGAGTATAATAAAGGATGATGTAATTTGAACGATTTTTCAAAATAGATCAATTTTTTAGATTTAATATAAAACATTATTTAATTTTGAAGATTTAAAATTGATAATTACTCAATTTTTAAGATTTAAAATGGAAATTTATTGAATTTTAAATATTTGAAATTGAAGACTTTAATATTTAACGTGTATAATAAAATATGATGTAAGTTTGAATCATTTTTTGGGAGAATTCCATTTTGAAGATTCATAATTCAAAATTATTAAATTTTCAACATTTAAATTTGATAAGGATTCACTTTTAAATATTTTCAATGCGAAATTATTCAATTTTGAATATTTGCAATTGAAGACACTTCAATATTTAATTAATATAATAAAGATTGACGTAATTTGAAAATATTTTTGAATCAGTTCAATTTTGAAGATTTAAAATTGAAAAAATTCAATTTTGAAGATTTAAAATTGAAAAAATTGAATTTTGAAGATTTAAAATTAAACATAACTCAATTTTGAAGACTTAAAATGAAAGATTATTTAATTTTGAAGATTCAAAATTAACTATTTGGTAGAAAATTAATATATTTTGTTAAAAAGTCATATTTTTTTGGGTAGAAAGTTAATCTTGTTTGTTGAAAATTTAACTTTTTGGTTGAGAATTCAACTATCTTATTAAAAATTCATATTACTTGATTGAAAATTATCCTTTTTGTTAAAAAATTATCTTTTTCGATTTAAGTCCGCTGCTTTTTAAAACATTCGACATTTTGGGATAAGAACTTTTTTATTTTGTTGAAAATTTATCTTTCATGGTAGAAAAGTCATCTTTTGTGGTTAACAATGAACTTTTTTGATGAAAATTCAACTGCCTTCGAAAAAATTGGTCTTTTTGTCTTCAAAAGTCAAGTATTTTATTTATTTTCAATATTTTTCGTTTGGAAATTCGACCATTTGATTAAAAATGCATTTTTGTATTCTGAGAATTCAACTATTTGGTTAGAATTTCAACTATTTTGTTAAAAATCTAATTATTTTTCGAAAAATTTAACTACTTTGTTAAAGTAATAATTTTTAGTCGAAAATTCAACTATGCTGTAATAATTCATCCTTTTGGATTTAAAATTAATCTTTTATGGTAGAAAAGTCATCCATCTTGGTTAAAAATTTTCTTTCTTAATTGAAAAGTGACTTTTTTGTTAAAAATTCAACTTTTTGCTTGAAAATTCAACTATTTGGTAGAAAATTAATATATTTTGTTAAAAAGTCATATTTTTTTGGGTAGAAAGTTAATCTTGTTTGTTGAAAGAAATCCCTGAGAAATCTTCTAAAATTATCCGAAATCTTCGCGAAATATTTGAAATCCTTAGAAAATCATTTAAATGCTTGTGAAACGTTTCTGATATCTTTGGAAATATTTTCAAAATATTTGAAATATTGTTGAAATATTTGGCAATTATTGTGTAATTATTGAAACCATTGAAATATGTTAAATCTTTCAAATCTATCCGAAATCTTTGCGAAATATTTGCGAAATCTTTGAAATCTTCAGGAGATCACTGAAATCTTTGTGAAATCTTTCTGATATTTTTGGAAATATTTGAAATCTTTGGAAAAGCATTGAAATATTTGTGAAATTTTTAGTAATCTTTCCGAAATAATTGAAATATTTTTGAAATATTTGGTAATATTCTTGAAATTATTGAAATTATTGCAGTCCTTGTGAAATCTTTTGAATCTACCCCAAATCTTTATAATCCTAATAAAATCTTTGGGAAATCAATGAAATCTTTGTGCAATCTTTGTAATATATCTGAAATCTCTACGAAATATTTAAAACCTTTGGGAAAGCATTGAAATATTTGTGAAATTTTTAGAAATCTTTGCGAAATAATTGAAATATTTGATAATGTTTGTGAAATTATTGAAATCTTTGTGCAATATTTGAAATCTATCTGAAATTTCTGAAATAATCGAAATCCCTGAGAAATCTTCTAAAATTATCCGAAATCTTCGCGAAATATTTGAAATCCTTAGAAAATCATTTAAATGGTTGAATTTTCAACCAAAAAGATGAATTTTTAAACAAAAAGATTAACTTTCTACACACAAAATTAATTTTCTACCGAAAAAAAACAATTTTCAAATAAAAAAGGCAAATTTTCAGCAAAATATTTGAATTTTCAACTAAAAAAGAGAAAAATTGGTTAATTTATTTAAAAAATTAATTTTCGATAAAAAAAACTAATTTTGAACAAAATAGTTAAATTTTCAACCAAAGGAATCAATTTTTTATAAAAAATAGTTGAATTTTAAACCAATATCATGAATTTTCAACAAAGAAGTTTAATTTATCACCAAAAACGACAAATTTTCAACAACATGCATGAATTCTCGATGAAAAATGTAATAGTCGATATTTCAACAATAAAAGACGAATTTTCAATAAAACAGATGAATTTTTTACCTTATAGTTAAATTTAAAAAAAAGGATGAATTTTAAACTATGAAGATTTAGGTTTTAGCAAAAAAATATCAATTTTCAAAATAATAAACGAATTTTTAATAAAGTAGTTCAACCAAGGAATTGAATTTACAACCAAAAATATGAATTTTTATCCAAAAAGATGAACTTTCAGCCCATAAAATTAATTTTCTACCGAAAAATACCAATTTTCCAATAAAAAAGGCAAATTTTCAGCAAAATAGTTGAATTTTCAACTAAAAAAGAGAAAAATTGGTTAATTTATTTTAAAAATTAATTTTTGATAAAAAAAACTAATTTTGAACAAAATACTCCCATACTCCCCACTACTACTTTACTATCCCTCCTCTCACTTTCCCTACTTCTATACCCCTCATTATACCTTACTACTTCTACTATAATTTTCCCACCCCACATTTCCCCTAATTTCCTTCTCCTTAGTTCCCCTCAGTTCTCTTCACTTTCTTGGGCCCCTCATTTCCCCTAGTTCACCCTCTATCATTACTTCTCACTTCTTTTACTTGCTATTTCTTGCCTTCCTCAACTTTTCCTCCTCCTCTGCTACCCCCTCTCCTCTCTTCTTCAGCTAACACTCCCCTTCCCCACTCCCTTCTCTCACTTCCCTTCCCCAGACACCATTTTCCCTCCCCTACTCCCCACTAATGCTTTACTATCCCTCCCCTCACCTTCTCTACTTCTATACACCTCATTACATCTTACTCCCCCTCCTATAATTTCCCCACCCCACATTTTCCCTTACTTTCCTACTCCTCAGTGCCCCTAGGTTGCACTTACTTCCTTTCATCCCTCATTTCCCCTAGTTCACTTTCTTTCATAACCCATCACTTCTTTTACTTCCCCTCCCTTTCCTTCCTCAACTTTTCCTCCTACTCTGCTTCCCCCTTTCCTCTCTTCTTCAGCTTACACTCCCCTTCCCCAACCCCTTCTCTTACTTCTCTTTCCCAGCTGTCACTTCCCCTCCCATACTCCCCACTACTACTTTACTATCCCTCCTCTCACTTTCCCTACTTCTATACCCCTCATTATACCTTACTTGGCCATCCTGTTTGAAAATTCATTTCTATGTTTGTAAATTTAAGTATTTAGTCGAAAATTCGTTTTCTTTTGGTTCAAAATGATTTTTTTCAATTGAAAATTTTATTATTTCATTTGCAGAATTGACTATTTTATTGATAATTCTTTTTTTTTATTAATTTTTTTTAAACTGAAAATTAAACTAATCCAGTTGAATATTCTATCACTTTACTTGAAAATTCACCTCTTTGGTTAAAAATTGACTTTTTCAACTTAAAATTTAGCTATTAAAAATTGTTGGTTGAAAATTTATCTTTTGTAGATAAAAATTCAACTTTTTTTTGGTAGAGAATTAATCTTTTTAGTTGATAATTCAACTATTCCACTTGAAAGTTCATCCTTTTGGTTTTAAATTCAACTACTTGGTTGACAGTTGAACTCCTGTTAAAAATTAATTTTTTGTTTGGTTGAAGATTCATCATTTTAATTGAAAATTCATCCTTTTGGTTGGAAATTCAACTATTTTGTTAAAAATTGATTTTTTCTGGTTGAAGATTCATCATTTTCATAGAAAATTCATCTCTTTGTTTTAATTTTTTTCGCTTATAAGTCAATTTTGTAACTGCAAATATAATTGATCAAATTGAATATTCAATCATTATAGTTGAAAATTCATCTCTGATAGAAAATTAATTTTTTTTAACTGGAAATTTAACTCCTCCATTTTTGGTTCGAAATATATATATATATATATATATATATATTATTCCATTATTTTAGTTAAAAATTCATCTTTGGTTGAAAATTAATTTTTTTAACTGAAAATTTAACTACTCGATTTTTAACTGGAAATTGAACTACTCAATTTTTGATTGAAAATTGATCTTTTTCAGTTGATAATTTATGTTTTTTTTTTAATATTCGTCTTTTTTGTTAGAAAATTCATATTTTTGGTTAAAACTTCAACCATTCCAGTAAAATTTTTATCAATTTGGTTAAAAATTGAACTATTTCATGGAAAATTAATTTTTTTCAACTGAAAATTGAACTACTCAATTTTTTATCGAAAATTTTTTTTTTTTAAGTTGATAATTTATGTATTTTGTTTAAAATTCGTCCTTTTGGCAAAAAATTCATAATTTGGGTTGCAAAATCGTCACTTTGGTGAAAACTTGAACTATTTTGTTGAAATTCGTCTTTTTTTGAAAAATTATTTTTTTACTGAAAATTGGACTACTCGGTTTTTTATTGAAAATTTATCTTTTTTAGATAAAAATTTACGTATTTTGTTGGAAATTCGTTTTTGTTTTTTGTGGAAAATTCGTTTTTGTTTTTTGTGGAAAATTAATTTTGTTTTACTGAAAGTTGAACTAGTCCATTTTTGATTGAAAATTCAAGTTTACGATTTAAAATTCAACTAGTCGAGTTGAATATTCCATTATTTTAGTTAAAAATTCATCTTTGGTTGAAAATTAATTTTTTTAACTGAAAATTTAACTACTCGATTTATGTTAGCAATTTCTTCATTTGGGAATTTTCAAATTCGGTAATATTATGAAGTGTTCGGGAATTTCATTATTCCGGAAATTTTAATTCAGGAATTTTAGTATTTGGGAATTTTCCAGTTAAAGAATTTTATTATTCGGACATTTTTATATTTGAGAATTTTATTTTCTTGAAATATTCCAGTTCGGAAACTTTATTATTCGGGAATTTTTATGTTCGCGAATCTTATCATCTTGGAATTTTCCAATTGGGTAACATTATACAATGTCAGGAATTTCATCATTCGCGAATTTCCCAAGTCGGCAATATTATAAAGTGCTCGGGAATTTCATTATTCCGGAATTTTTTAATTCAGGAATTTTAGTATTTGGGATTTTTCCAGTCCGGGAATTTTATTACTAGGAAATTTTTATATTTGAGAATTTTATTTTCTTGGAATTTTCCAGTTCGGAAACTTTTTAATTGCGGAATTTTTATGTTCGACAATTTTATCATCTTGGAATTTTCCAATTGGGTAACATTATACAATGTCAGGAATTTCATCATTCGGGAATTTTCCAATTCGGCAATATTATATACTGCTAGGGAATTTCATTATTCCGGAATTCTTTAATTCAGGAATTTTAGTATTTGGGAATTTTCCAGATTGGGAATTTTATTATTCTGAAATTTTTATATTCGAGAATTCTATTATCTTGGAATGTTCCAATTCCGTAACATTATACAATGTTGGGAATTTCTTCATTCTTTACGCTAGGATGCGTATTTTTGGTTCAAATCGTAAGAAGTAACATTACAAATAAACAAATTGAATATATGGAAAAACGACACAAATTGCAATGAAATGTTTAATAACAAAAAATTTTTTCTTGTAGGTTGCCCACTTTTTTTAATTATAAAAAAAGGACGATGCAAATACATTTGTTGGATTGACCCTTGATATACTTTTTAAGTGTCCTAAACTAAAGGCCAAGTTCGTTAGCCATCGAGAGACCACTTTTTCCCAGATTCAAAAATTCTCTTTTCGGTTATTCGAAGCACTCAAAATGACGAACAATTTCTTCCAATGACTTTTTTGATCAAAAACAAATTACCAGAGTTATAGCATTTACAAAATTAAAAAAAAAAGCTAAAATGAAAATGAAAATTTAAAGTCAAACAAGGCACGATATGAAAAAAAGTCAAGAAGAAATAAATTATGGTTTTTGAACACCCTACTAGATTGTCATAACAACTTTTTGAATTTTCTTGAAAAATATAAAGTTCAAATTTTGATCATACAACAAAATAATGAAAAATCAAAATTTTCATGTTGCGTTCAAACTATACAAGATACGAAAAACTATCAATAAAAAAAATTGTGCATTTGAAAAAAATCTACAAATTTGTTAATAATCACCTACAAAATTTGTGGTTAATTATTTTTCGATACGATGCAGGGTTTTTGTTTTATTCGTAAAAAACAACATTGATAAATAAAGAGTTTAATTTTGAAATAATTTTCAATTTTATCTCAAAATTTATTTTTCAAAATAAATCATCATTTCAATTTTCTCCGGAATCTTTGAAGAAAAACTTTTTTACTTTCTTGCAACCTTTCCAAACTCTTAAAAAGTTCCTTTTTTTCGAAACTTCAAAGATCTACATTTTGTTTTCAATTTCTTGAAATTGTTTAAAGTTAGAATGTTTTTTTATATCCTGCTAAAAATGAAAAAATTGCTTTTAAATCTTCCAAATTCTTTTTCGACCATTTTCGAAACCTTTTTAGGAAATTTTAGAAAATCATTTAAAATTCTGCAAAATAAAAACAATTTCCGAACAATCTTTCACATTCTTAAACATAATTTTGAAAATATTTTGGAATATTCCATTAAAATAATTTTTGAAAATAAAAAAAAAAAACCTTTTTAAATTTCCTATGAATCCTTAGACAATTTTTTATTCGAAATCTTTAAAAATCGATTTTGTTCTAAAATGTTGTAATCTTACAAAATTGAAAAATTTTGATTTTAAATTTTCGGAATTATTTTTTCAAATTTCAGAAAATCATTTTATATCCTGCAAAATAAAAACATTTTACCTAAAAATATTCCAGATTATTGTTCATCAGTTTTCGAAATCTTATGAAATCTTTTTAAATGATCTCTTGAAATTAATTTACCACATAAAACATTATTTAAATTTTCCCAGGAATTTGAAGAAGATTTTTTTATTCCCTCTGAACCCTTCAAAAGGAATATTAGTCTTCTTGGTAAAAGATTCATCTTTTTGGTTGAAAATTTAACTATTTTTTAGTTGAAAATTTGTCTTTTCTGGTTGAAAATTCATCTTTTTGGTGAAAGATTCATCATTTTAATTAAAAACCCTTTTTTCTTTGCTTGAAAATTTAACTATTTTGTTGAAAATTCATTTTTAATTTGTTGAAAATTAATTTTTTACCTAAAAATCTAACTATTCCATTTTTGGTTGAAAATTAATTTCCTCTGTTAAAAATCTAATTATTTTGTTCAAAATTCTTTTTATTTTTTTTGATAAAAATAATTTTTTTTAACTGAAAATATAACTATTACATTTTTGATTGAAAATTTATCTTCTTTAGTCGAAAATTCAACTATTTTCTTTCAAATTCATTTATTTCGTTGAAAATTCGTCTTTTCTGGGCGGAAATGAACCTTTAGGGATGCAAATTGATCTTTTTGGTCGGAAATTAAACTATTTGCTTCAAAATTCATATTTTCGTATTGAAGATTCATCTTTAGAGTTGAAAAATCATTTCTTTGATTAAAAATGTAACTATTTTGTTGAAAATGTATCTTTTAAGTAGAATATTAATTTTATTTGTTGAAAATTCAACTATTTGGTTAAAAAATAACTTTTTTATTGAAGATTCATCTTTATAGTTGAAAATTATTTTTTTTTGGTTATAAATGTAACTATTTTGTTACAAATCCAACTTTTTGGGTAGGATATTAGTCTTCTTCAAGAGCTTTAAAAAGTTTCAAGAGAATTCAAAGGATTTGAAATATTTTAGGGCATTTTAAAAGATTCCAAAAAAATGTGAAGAGATTTCAATAATTTGAAGGGATTTCAAAGGGTTTGAAATATTTTAAGGTATTTTAAAGATTCCAAAAATGCCTAAAATGTCGTTTTTTAAAAGATTCTAAGAAATTTTTAATCTATTTCAATAATTTGAAGGGTTTTCAAATGATTTAAAAGATTATAGGGTATTTTTATATATTGTGAGGAATTTTCAACAGCTTTAAAAAGTTTTAAGTGATTTCAAAGGATTCGAAATATTTTAGGGTATTTAAAAAAAATCCAACACAGTTTTGATCGATTTCAATAATTTGAAGGGGGTTTAAAGGTTTTAATAGATTTTAGGATATTTTTATAAATAACAAGGAATTTTCAAGAGCTTCAAAAAGTTTCAAGAGAATTCAAAGGATTTGAAATATTTTAAGGCATTTTAAAAGTTTCCAAAAAATTTGTTACCAGATTTTAATGATATAGAGTGATTTCAAAGGATTCGAAATATTTTAGGGTATTTAAAAAAATTCCAAGACATTTTTCATCGATTTCAATAATTTGAAGGGGTTTTAAAGGTTTAAAACGATTTGAGGGTATTTTGATGAATTCCAAGGAATCTTCAAGAGCTTTAAAAAGTTTCAAGAGAATTCAAAGGATTTGAAATATTTTAGGGCATTTTAAAAGATTCCAAAAAAGCTTAGTTGAAAATGTAACTATTTCGTTGAAAATTTACTTTATTACGTTAAAACTTATTTCTCTAACTTAAAATTAAAGTATTCTATTTTTTGTTGAAAATATATATTTTTTAGTTGAAAATTAGTCTATTTCGCTGAAAATTAATTTTTTTGTGTCTGAAAATGTAGCTTTTCCACTTTTGCTAGAAAATTGATTTTTTTTCCAGTTGAAAATTCTCTTTTATTTTAATTTATTCCATAATTATTTTGTTGCAAAATCGTCTTTTTTTAGTCGAAATTTCAATTACTTTGGTAGAAAATGCATATTTTTGGGTTGTGAATTCAACTTTCTTTTTCAAAAATTTGTCTTTATGGCTTGAAGGCTCAACATATTAGATGCCATTTTTTTCTTTATTGATTGACATATCTTTCTTTGTTGAAAATGCAACTCTTTGGTTAAAAAATCGAATTTTTTGGTTTTATTTAACAGTTTCGTTATGGAAAATTAAAATATTTTTTGGTGAAAATATCAACCTTTAGACTTTTTGTTGAGAATTCATTTGTTTTTATCAAAGATTCATTAGTTTGTTTAAAATTTTTTAAATTTTGTTGAAAATTGCCTTTTTCTTGGTTGAAAATGAATTATTTTAACTCAGAATATAATGAATTTTTTGATTAATAAATCTTAAATTTTTGTCAGTTCTATTATGCACAAAAATGTGATATTCTTTGTCACTGTTCTTCAACTGAAACTCAATTGTTAATGTTGGAAATTCTAGTATTTCAGTTAAATGTTTACAATTTTAGTTGACAATTCCTCTTCAAACTCTTTTGTCGAAAATTCATCTCTTTGGTTCAGAAATTCAACTATTCCAGATGAAGAATCATCAGTTTGGTTAAAAAGTAATTTTTTACTGAAAAACCTATTCCATTTTTTGTTGAAAATTGATCATTTTTAGTTGAATATTCAATTATTTGGTTGAAGAATTGTCTTTTTTGGTTGAAAATTCAACTATTTTGTTGAAAATTTGTGTACTTTAATAAAAAATGGTCTTTTTTGGTAGAAATTTAATCTTTTTGTTTGAAAACTAATCTTTTTTTGTTAAAAATGCAACTATTTGATGAAAATTGATCTTTTTTAGTTGAAAATTCAACAATATAGTGGGAAATTCAACAATATAGTTAAAAATTTATGCTTTTTGTTGCAAATTCATCTCGTTTGTTGAACATTTATTTTTTAAACTGAAAATTTAATATTCAATTTTTGGTTGAAAATTGAGCTCCATAGTTGAAAATTCAACTATTTGTTTCAAAATGTAACTATTTGCTTGAAAAATTGACTATTCTGCAGACAATTAATGTTTTTTTTTGTTAAAAACTCGTATTTTTTTGGTAAAATATTCATGTTCTTGTCTAAAAATTGATGGTTTTCGTTGGAAATTCTAGTATTTCAGTTAAATGTTTACAATTTTAGTTGACAATTCCTCTTCAAACTCTTTTGTCGAAAATATCTTCAACTGGAATAGTTGAATTTTCAACCGCGGAAGAGATGAATAAATTTTTAACTAAAATTTGGGAATATTCAACTAAATTTCTTAAATTATCAATTAAAAAAAATCAATTTATAACAAAAAAATAGGAATTTTCACCAAATACTGAAATTTTTAGTTGAAAAAAATAATTTGAAAAAAATCGAATCTTAAAAAAAAGTGAGTTTTTGACAAAGGAGTGCAAGTTTCAATCAAGAAATTGAATTTTCAACCAAAATCATAAATTTTCTACCAAAAAAGACAAATTTTCGACCAAACACTTCAATTTTTCAAAAAAAAAGATAAATTTTCAACCAACTAGGTAAAATTTTAAATAAAAATTTGTTTTTTAACCAGAAATGGAATAGTTAAATATCCAGTTAAAAAATTTATTTTACAACAACAACAAAAAAAAAGAATTTTCTTCAAAATAGTTCAATTTTAAACCAAAGTGATGAATTTTATACTAAAATGGTGAATCTTCAACTGGAATAGTTGAATTTTCAACCGCGGAAGAGCTGAATACATTTTCAACTAAAATTGGGGAATATTCAACTAAATTTCTTATGTTATCAATTAAAAAAAATCAATTTGTAACAAAAAAATAGGAATTTTCAACAAAATACTGAAATTTTTAGTTAAAAAAAATAATTTGAAAAAAATCGAATCTTAAAAAAAAGTGAGTTTTTAACTAAGGAGTTCAAGTTTTAATCAAGTAATTGAAATTTGTTGTTGTTGAAAATTCAACTATTTCAGTTGAAGATTCATTGTTTTAGTGAAAAAATTCATCTTTTTAGTTAAGAATTCAACCATTTCAATTGAAGTTTCATTATTTTAGTAGTACAATAATCACTTTATTTGAAAATATAACTATTTAAAAAAAAATTCGGTTTGATTCAAATTTTTGTTTTTAAACTACAAATTTAACTATTCCAGTTAAATATTCAATTATTTTAGTTAAAAATTCATCTCTTTGATTGAACATTAATTTTTTTAACGAAAAATTTAAACATTCATTTCGATTGAAAATTTAATTATTCTATTTAAAAATTCATCATTTTAGTTGTAAATTCATCACTTTATTTGAAAATGTAAATACTTTTTTTATTTTTTTGAAAATTATTATTTTTCTAACTAAAAATGTAATATTCTAATTAAATATTCCTTGAAAATTAATTAATTCGGTTGAAAATTAAATTATTCTAGTTGAAGATTCATCATCATAGTTAAAAATTCATCATTATGTTTTTCATTTCAACTATTCCAGTTAAAAATTCATCATTTTAGCTATAAATTACTGACTTTGTTTGAAAATGTAACTATTAACAATTTTTGTTTGTTTGGTTGAAAATTATATTATTTTTTAAATTAAAAATGTAACTATTCCAGTTAAATACTCCATCATTTTAGTTAAAAATTCTTCTTTTTGGTTTAAAATTTAACTCTTCCAGTTGAAGATTTACAATTTTATCTACTCCAGTTGAAGATTCATCTATTCCAGTAAAACACTTATCACTTTAATAATAAATTTATCACTTTGGCTGAAAATTTGTTTTTCTTTTTTTGTAGGAAATTTTTTTGTTGAAAATTAATTTTTTAAACTGAAAATTAAACTATTTAGTTGAAAGTTTGTCTTTTTTAGCTGAAAATTCATATATTTTTTCGAAAAAAAATTATTCTTTGCGTTTCAAAATTAACCTTCTTGTTTGAACTTTATCTTTTTGGTTGAAAATTCAAGCATTCCAGTTAAGTAGTCATCATTTGAGTTGAAATTTCATGTTTTAGATTGACGATAAAAACTACTTGGTGGAAAATTATTCTTTTGTCAAAAATGCATCCTTTTGGATCAGATTTCACCTATTTCAGTTAAAGATTCATCATTTTAATTTTAAATTTGTTGTTTTTCATCTGGAAAATTAACTTGTTAATTGAAAATTCAACTATTCCATTTTTAGTTAAAAACTCGTATTTTTAGTTCAAAATTCAACTATTTGGTTGAGAATTCATGTATTTTGTTGAAAAATCTTCTTTTTTGGTAGAAATTTAATCTTTTTGGTACCAAATTCAACTATTTGGTTGAAACTTCACCTATCTTGTTTGAAATGGAATATTTTTACTATGAACTTTAGGAATTTGAAACGGTTCCAATTGAATTTAATACAGGACCCACATTAATTTGACCTAAATATGCACTGAGTTTCAAGTATAAGAAATTTTGGTAGAAAATTCCACTATTTGGTTGAAAATGAATATTTTCATCAAAAATTTATATTTTCGGGTTGCAAATTCCACTATTTCATTGAAAAATAACTTTTTTGTTGAAAATTTATATCTTCGGGTTGAAAATCGATTTGCTTTGTTGAAGATTTCTCTTTTTAGATAGAAAATTCGTCTTTTTGTTTTGAAAATTCAACTATTTTGGTAGAAAATGACACTATTCGGTTGAAAATTAATATTTTCGTTAAAAATTTATATTTTCGGGTTGCAAATTCAACTATTTTGGTAAAAAATTCCACTATTTTGTTCGAAACATGAATATTTTTGTTCAAAATTTATATTTTCCGGTTGCAAATTTAACTATTTTAGTTGAAAATTCCACTATTTGGTTGGAAATTTATGCTTTTTAGTTTAAATTTTATGTACTTTGGTAAAAAATTATTCTTTTTAGTTGAAAATAAACTGTTTTAGTAAAAATTCAACTGCTCTCTAAAAAAAAAATTTCTTTCAGTTTGAAAATTGAACTATTTGGTTGAAAATGCAACTGTATTTCGTTGAAGTTTACTTTTTTTTTTGAAATTCGACCGCTTGGTTGAAAATTAAATTTTTTTGTTGAAAATTTAATTATTTTATTAAAAATTCAAAAATATTTTGTTGAAAAATCATATTTTTTGTTCAAAAATTTGACTGCTTTGTTGAAGATTCGTCTTTTTAGATAAAAAAATTCGTCCTGTTGGATATTTTGAAATATTTTTCAAAACTTTAGGGGTATTTCGAGTCAGTTTAAGAGATATTTTTCTTCCAAACTTCTAAAAGTCCTAAATATCTTTCAAACTGACTCGAATTTTTCCTAAAATTTTTCAAAATCCTGAAAAATAAAAAATTATACTCTTTGACATATTTGGAAGCTTAAAAAAAAATATTTAGAATTTTCTCAAGAATCTTATCAAAATTATATATTTATTTAACTTTGAATACAAATAAACACTATTTTGTTGAAAATTTGCGTTTTCCGGTTAAAAATGCAAGTGATTGAAAATGAATCTTCTTTGGTCGAGGATTCAACTACTTTGTTAACAATTTTTTTTACTAAACATTCATAATTTTAGTCAAATTTTAGTCAGTCTTCAGACTTATTTTAATGTTCAAAATCTTTAAAAACTTTAAAAAAAGGAATTTAACTATCAACCAATGATTTTATTTTTAACAAAAAAGAAAATTTTCAACTGAAATGATGTATATTTAACTGGAATTCTTAAATTTTCAACCAAAATGATGAATTTTCAACCAAACATGGAATAGTTAAATTTGCAATTAAAAAATTAATTTTCAACCAAAAATCAAACGAATTTTCAACAAAATAGTTAAAATTTAAACCAAATAGATGCAATTTTAACAATTGAGTTTAAAATTTAGCCAGGTAGAAAAGAATTGATTTTGAAACAAACTGATGAATTTTTTGTTAAAATGATGAATCTCCAACACGGCTGAAAATTAATCTTTTTTGGTTGAAGATTCAACTATTTTGAAGAAAATTTTTCTTTTTAGAATGAACTAAACTGTTTTTTATTAAAAATAATTTTTTTTTTAGAATGAAATAGAAAATATTTAATTTTTTGTTGAGAATTAATCTTTTTTGGTTGAAAATACTACTACTTGATTAAAACTTGAATTATTTTGTTAAAAAAGTTTATTTGTTTTTGAAGATTCATCATTTTAGTTGAAAATTTGTCTTTTCTGGTAGAAAATTAATTTTGATAGAAAATTCAATTATTTGCTTAAAAATTGAAGTTTTTGGTTGAAAATTCAATTGTTTGGTTGAAAATTCAATTATTTGGTTGAAAATTAATTTTTTTGTTGAAAATTCATGTCTTTTGGAAAATATTAAATTTTTTCCTGTTTAAAAATACAATGTGTGAAAATTAATCTTTGTTGGTTGAAGATTCATCGTTTTAGTTAAAAATTTGTATTTTTTGGTAGAAAATTAATTTTCTGGATACAAAATTCATGCATTTGGTTGAAAATTAACTTTTTTTGTTGAAAATTCATATTTTCGGGTTAAAAAATTAAACTTTTTGCTTAGAAAATTCGTCTCTTTTGGCAAATATTTAATATTAATTGGCTAAAAATACAACTGGTTGAAAATCAATCTTTTTTGGTTGAAAATACAACTCCTTGGTTAAAAGTTGAACTATTTTGTTAAAAAGTTATTTTTTTGGTTGAAGATTCACGAATCTCGTCTCCATTACTGTCTCGAAGCTCGTCTCGAATCTAGTCTGACATCTCAAATTTTGTCTCTAATCTCCAAATATCGTCTCGAACCTCATCTCGAATTCAATCACGAATTTCGCTATGTATCTCGTCTCCATTATTGTCTTGAACCTTGTCTTGAACCTCTTCTCGAACGTCGTCTCAAACCTCGTCTGGAACCTCGTCTTGAATCTCGTCTCGAATCTCGTCTCACACGTCGTCTCAAATCTTGTCTCTGATTTCGTCTCTCATCTAGCCTCGAATCTCACCTTGAATCTACTCTCGAATTTCAAACCTCCAATCTCGTCTTGATTCAAGTCTCGAATCTCAAATCTCGAATTTTTTCTTGAATCTCGAATTTTTTCTAAAATTTCGAATTTTTCTTGAATCTAGTCTCGAATCTCACCACAATTATTATCACGAATCTCGCTTCAAATTTTATCTGGTATCTCGTCTCGAATCTCGTCTCGAATCTCAAATCTCGCCGCAAATCTGGAATTTTTACTTTGATCTCAAATATCGTCGGGAACCTCATCTCGATTCTTATCACGAACCTTGAGACGAATTTCGTCTCCATTACTGTCTCGAACCTCGTCTCGAATCTAGTCTCGAATCTCCAAGTTTTTCTTTATTCTCCAAATATCGTCTCGAGCCTCATCTCGATTCCTATCACGAATCTCGTAATGAATCTCGTTTCGATTATTGTCTCGAACCTGGTCTCGAACGTAACTATTTTAATGAAAGCTTGAACATATCATAAAAAATTTTATCTATTTTGTTAAAAATAACTTTTTTTGACATTCCTATTTCTTGTTTGAAAATTCAACTGATTTTCTGAAAAATCATCTTTTTTTATAAAAATGTAACTATTACAATAAGGGTTTATACATTTTATTAAAATTGTTAACTATTTTAATAAAAATAACTTCTTTTTTAACATTGCTATTTCTTGTTTGAAAATTCAGCTGATTTTTTGAAAAATCAACCTTTTTTATAAAAATGTAACTATTACAATAAAGATTTATACATTTTATTAAAATTGTTAACTATTTTAATAAAAATAAATTTTTTTTAACATTGCTATTTCTTGTTTGAAAATTCAACTGATTTTTGGAAAATTCATATTTTTTATCAGAAAGTAACTATTTTAATGAAAATTTGTACATTTTATCAAAATTTTTAACCATTTTGTTAAAAATAAGTTTTTTTAACATTCCTATTTCTTGTTTGAAAATTCAACTGAGTTTTTGCAAATTCATCTGTTTTTTATTAGAATGTAACTATATTAATGAAAGTGTATACATTTCATTACAGTTTTCAACTATTTTGTTAAAAATAACTTTTTTTTTTTAATTCCTCTTTTTTTAAAAAACTAAACTGATTTTTTGAAAATTCATCTTTTTAACAAAATGGAACTATTTTCATGAAAATTTATATAATATATTAAAAATTTTAACTATTTGGTCTCTGAATTCATTTAATTTAATTAATTCTTTAAATTTTATGAATCTGAATTCTGTACATTTGTTGAATTCTGTACATTTGTTGAATTCTGTAAATTCCTTGAATTTTATGAATTCCTTAAATTCTTTTAACTTTCTTGAAACCTTCTGAAACTTTTTCTAAATTGCATTAGTTCTCTTAATTTCGTGAATTCTCTTAATTTCGTGAATTCTCTGAATTTCGTGAATTCTCTGAATTCCTTCAATTTAATTGAATTACTTTTAATTATTCTGAATTCTATGATTTCTTTGTATTCCATGATATCCTTAAATTCTATGAATTCCTTGAATTATGTGAATTCTTTGAATTCTACGATTTCCTTGAATTCTATGCATTTCTTGAATTCCATGAATTCTCTGAATTCTTTTAATTTAATTTAATTAATTTTATTATATTATATGAGTTCATGAATTCTATGAATTCCTTGAATTATATGAATTTCTTGAATTCTTTGAATTTTATAAATTCATTGAATTCTATGATTTCCCTGAATTCTATGAATTTCTTAAATTCTACGAATTCCATTAATTATCTGGATTCTCTGAATTTCTCTTATTTAATTTAATTAATTTTATTATATTATATGAATTCATGAATTCTATGAATTCCTTAAATTCTTTGAATTATATAAATTTCTTGAATTCTTTGAATTCTATGAATTCCTTGAATGCTTTGAATTAAATGAATTCCTTGAATTATTTGAATCCCCCTCCCATTTACTCCTCACCATTTCCTCTTTCCTCTCCCATGCTCTTTCTCCTTCCCCTTTCCCTTCCTTTTCCCTTTCAATCCCGTTTCACCTATCTCATTTCCTCTTCCCTTTCGCATTCTCTATCCCCTTTCCCCTTTCATTTTTCTTCTTCCCTTTAATTACCCCTTACCCTGTCCCCTCATCCCTTTTCTTTCCCCTCCCCCTTTCCTATTTCCCATCCCCTTTTCCTTCTCCATTTCTCCTTCCCTTTCCCCTTTTCCTTTCCCTTCCTTTTCCCACCCCCTCTTCTTTCCCCTTTACGATTTCCTTTTCCCTTTCCCCTTTTCATTCACCTTCCTCTTTCCCCTTTCCTCCCTCATTCCGTCCTCCCTCTTTCTTTTCATTCCCCTTCCCCTTCATCTGTTCCTTTGCCTTTTCTTTCCCCTTTGCCTTTGCCTTTCCCTCTTATTTTCCCCTGCACTTTCCCTTGTCCTTCCCTTTCCCTTACCGTTCCCCTTTCACTTCCCCTTCTCTTTCCCTCTTCCCTCTTCCCTCCCCACTTCCTCTTCCCCTTACTTTTCCCTTCTCCTCCCCTTTTACCTTCCCTTTCCCTTACCCTTCCTTTTCCCTTCCCTACCTATTTCCCCTTTCTCATTTCCTATTCCCTTTCCCTTTTTCTTTCCCCTTCTCCTTTCCTATTCCCCATCCCCTTTCCTCTTCCCTTTTCTTTCCCCTTCTCCTTTCCTATTCCATTTCCCCAGTGAAGAGTTTACAAGTATTTTTAAACTAATTTTGAATTGCTTAAACAATTATTTTTTGTTCAAACAATTTTTTTCCTCCTGTAAATCGTGAAAAGTTATTATCTTTTGGGATAAATTATATAAAATTGATAAATGTTCATCATATTTGGTAATTATTTAAACAATTTTGACTTGCTTAAACCATTTTTTCTCCTTAAAATCGTAAAAAGCTATTATTTTCTGGAATTGTTGACATATTTTTTAAGAATATTTGGTATTTATTTAAACAATTTTCATTTGTTTAAAATATTTTTTCCCTGTTAAGCGGGAAAAGTTATTATTTTCTGCAATAAATTACACAATTAACGGATGTTAAGAGTAATATTTCTTTCGTAAAAATATTCAGCAATTTTTTAAACAATTTTCTTCCCTGTAGTTTGTGAAAAGTTATTCTTTTCTGCAATTAATGATGCAATTAAAAAATGTTAAGAGTAACATTTTTGTTGTTTAAGATTATTCGCAATTATTTAAGCAATTAATAATCACTCACGCCTTTTCACATGGAGAAAAATTCAGTTTTTTTTAATTTTGTTTCACTTATATACTTTAGAAAAGATTTACATGCAAATTATTTTTAATTCACAGATTCCATTAATCTGTGGAGGTGATTTTAAGAAAAAAAAAGACTCTACTTAGAGCAATTGTGATTCGAAAAAAATATACTTTTCTCCACCTTCCCTGTGAAAAAACGCAAGTGAATGATCAACCAAAAAAGATAAATTAAAAAAATGATTTATCAACCAAATAGTTGCATTTGCAACCAAATAGCTTAATTTTCAAGCTAAAGGTACGAATTTTTAACAAGTGGTTCAATTTTCAACCAAGTAGTTGCATTTTCAACAACAACAAAAACAATTTTTTTTACAGTTGAATTTTTAACAAATAACTTTTTTTTCATCAAAAAAGACGACTTTTTATCCAAAAATATGTATTTCCAACCAATGGGTTGAATTTTCAACCAAATAGTTGAATTTACAATCAAATAGCTTAATTTTCAATCAAAAAGTACGAATTTTTAATGAATAATTGAATTTTTAACCAAATAGTTGCATCTTCAACAACAACAAAAACAATTTTTTTAGAAGGCAGTTGAATTTTCAACACAGAACTTTTTTTATCAAAAAAGACGAATTTTTAACCAAAAATATGCATTTTCAACCAAATAGTTGAATTTTCAACCAAATAGTAGAATTTTTAATCTATACGGATAAATTTGCTACGAAACTGTCAAATTTTCAAACAATAATGATTTCAAGGAAAAACAATTTATTTAAAAGATAGTTAAATTTCCAACAGTGAACATTTTTTTATCAAAAAAGATTAATTTTTTATCCGAAACGCCACATTTTTCAGCGAAGCACTTGAATTTGCAACCAAAAAAGATAAATTAAAAAAATGATTTATCAACCAAATAGTTGCATTTGCAACCAAATAGCTTAATTTTCAAGAATGAAATTGTAACTAAAATGATGCATTCGCAATCAAAAAAATTAATTTGTAGTCAATTAGTTGAATTTTCAACCCAGAAGAAGAATTTTGTACCAAAAAATACAAATATTTAACAAAATAGATGAGTTTTCAACTGAAAAATATAAATTTTCAACAAAAAACAGAATAGTTTAATTTTAAGTTAAAGAGATACATTTTTAACCAAATAAAATAAATTTTCAACAAAATAATTAAATTTTCAATCAAACAGATGAATTTTCAACCAAAAGAATAAGCATCTATGAAAAAAAAATTTCGACGAAAAATGGAATAGTTCCATTTTTAGTTAAAAAAATTAATTTTCGAACTAAAACTAATTTTCCACAAAAGAAATAAAATTTTGACCGAAAGATTGATTTTATACTAAAAAGGACAAATTTTTAACAAAATACATGAATTTTAATCCAAAATGGTTAATTTCCTACCAAAAAAAGACAAAAAATTAATTTTCAATTAAAAAAAAAAACTAATTTTTAACCAAAGAAATGAAATTTCAACCAAAAAGATTAATTTTTTACCCAAAAAGAATATTTTTAAACAAAATACATGAATTTTCACACAAAAAGGTTAATTTTCTACCAAAAAAGGACAATTTTTAAACAAAATAGATGAATTTTGAACTAAACATAGAAAAGTTTCATTTTCAATTAGAAAAATGAGTTTAATAGCAAATAAAATAGATTTTTAACGAAATAGTTAAAATCCGTTAAAGAAGTTAATTTTCAATTAAACAAAAAAAAAATGATTTTTCAATCAAGCTGATGAATTTTCAACCAAAAATTTGAATAATAAAATTTTCATTAAACAAAAACAACAAATTTTCCAAAAAATAGTTAAATTTTCAATCAAAGTGATGATTTTTCAATTACAATTATAAACCTTTAATTGTAATAGTTGAATTTTTGACCAAAAAGATGAATTTCCAACTAAAAAAATAAATTGGTAACTGTGACAGTTAAATTTTTAACTAAAAAGATGAATTTTTAACCAAGAAGATTAATTTTAAAACAAAAAAGACAAATTCTCGATCAAATAGTTTAATTTTTAACTAAAAAAGATAAATTTTTAATCAAGAAAAATAACCAATTTTCCTCAAAATAGTTAAATTTTCAGCCAAAGTGATGAATTTTCAGTTCAAATTATGATTTTTCATATGGAATAGTTGAATTTTTAACCAAAAATATGAATTTCGAACTAAAGTGATGAATTTGTAACTCGAAAAAGTTGACTTTTCTGGTAAGAAAATTAATTGACGACGGAAAAGAACGATTTTTCAGAAAAATAATTTAAGTTTCAACTAGAATAATTAAATTTGCAGTCAAAAAATTAATTTTCAACAAAAAGAAAAGAGAACGAACTTTCAATAAAATAGTTAAATTTTCAATTAAAGAGATGAATTTCAAATTAAAATGACGAATCTTTAGTATAAAAATGTACTAGTTCATATTTCTTAAACTTGAAATCGTTCCAAGGTTTAAGTTATTTTTGAATTTTTTCAAAACTTCTCATTATCTTTTAAAATAAGTAGCAATTTTCCTAAAAAATTTTTAATGCTGCAAATTGAAAAAATTGCCTTAAAATCTTCCACATACTTTCCTCACAATTTTTGAAATGTTTTGAAATCCTGTTCAATTTTATCTAGAAAAGTTTTTCATTCTCTTGAAACATTTCATTCTTAAAAAGAGTCTAAATTTTTTCTTGGAAATCTTTAAAAATCTATTTTTTTTAATTTCATGAAATCGACATTTTGTTTTAAATTTTATGAAATCTTTGCGAAACTTCTCAATATTTCATAAACTAACACAAATTTTTGTTAAAATGTTGTAAACGTGCAGAATTGAAAATTTTTGCTTTAAAATGAATTACATTATTTTTCGAAATTGAAGAGAATCATTTTTAAATATTTTTAAAAAATTAATTTTCTAAATAAAACCTTATTCAAATTTTACCAGGAATTTTAAATGTTCGGAAAAATTCTCTCCATTATTTTCGTTCATCACAAAAAAAAACTTAATAAAATTTCAGTCTAAAAGCCTTAAAACTTAATTCTAAGGTAAAAAAAAGCAAAAGTCCGTTTTTATAATATAAAAAGCACAAAATTTCACATTTTTCACAGTTTCCCCATGCATTTGAATAATTTTCGGCCTAAAAGTACAGCCAGCGCCACCCTCGGCCATACTCAAAATTTCCGCCATCATCTTAGTTGAAAAAACTTACTTTTTTTTTTTGTTCAAACTTTAACTTTTTTGTTATCATTTTTTGTACATTACTTTTTCAATCGAAAATTCAACTATGAATAGTAATTTTAAAATTCAACTATTTGGGTGACGATTTCTGTATTTTGTTAAAACTTTGTCTTTTGTCGAAAAAAAGTTATCTTCTTGGTAACTAATTCACCTTTTGAGTTGGAAATTCATTATTTTGTCAAAAATTAATCGTTTCTCATATGAAATTAATCTGTTTCGTGACTAATTCAACTTTTTGCTTGAAAATTCAACTAGTAGATTACAAATTCCCTTAAAAATTGAAATATTTAGTTGAAAAGTCATGTATTTTATTAAAAAATTATTCTTTTTTGTTAGAAAATGAGTTTTTTTTATTGAAAATTAATTTTTTTAACTAAAGCTTTTACTCAATTTTTTGTCGAAAATTTTTTTTATAAACATTTAATCTTTTTGGTAAAAAATTCATTTGATTGGCTTATAATTTAAATATTTCGTTAAAAATTTGTTTTATTTGCTTAAAAACTTATTTCTCTCAACTAAAAATTTAAACTAAAATAAATTAAAAATGTATCTTTTTTAGTTAAAAAGTCATCTATTTTGTTGAAAATTCAAATATCCCATTTTTCGTCCAAAATGTTTATTTATAGAAATTTAATCTTTTTGTTCTGATTGGTTGAAAAAGTAACTTTTGCTTTGAAAATGTATTTCATATTATTTGGTTTAGAAAGAAACTATTTTGTTGAAAATTCATCTCTCTTTTGCTTGAAAAAAATCTTTTTTAGTTGAAAATTCATGTATTTTAATCAAAATTCGTCTCCTTTTTTACCAAAAAGAAACTTTTTGGGTGAAAATTCATCTTTGGTTGAAAATTTGTTTTTTTTTTCCTGAAAATTAATTTTTCAAACTGAAAACTTGAGTATATACTAAAATTTTCAGTCAAAGAATTTTTTTTTTTGTAGTTGAAAATTCATCTTTTTGGTAGAAAAGTATTCTTCTTGTTTGAAAATTAATGTTTGTTGTTGATGATAGTTATCTTTTATCTTTTTTTTTTTAGAATTTTAATAAAAATTCGTCTCTGTTCGTTGAAAATTAATATTTTTGGTTGAAAATTGATTCTTTTGGTTTAGAAAAAAACTATTTTGTTTGAAAATTCGTCTCTCTTTTGCTTGAAAAAAGTATTTTTTAGGTGAAAATTCATGTATTTTAATAAAAATTCGTCTTTTTTTGGTTCAAAATGAATCTTTATGGTTAAAAATTCATCTTTGGTTGAAATTTTTTTCTTTTCTAAAAATTCATTTTTCAAACTGTAAACTTGAGTATATACTAAAATTTTCAGTCAAAGAATTTTTTTTTTAGTTGAAAATTCATCTTTTTGGTAGAAAAGTATTTTTCTTGTTTGAAAATTAATTTTTTTTTTGTTGATAATTATTTTGTTTTTTTTTAGTTGAAAATTACTTAAACGGTGCTTCTGGTATTGCTGTTGGTATGGCAACCGATATTCCTTCACATAATATGAGGGAAATAACTAATGCTACTTTAGCTGCAATTGATAATCCTCATATCACACTTGATGAAATATTAGAACATGTAAAGGGACCAGACTTTCCAAATGGTGGTAGAATTATTGATAGTCCAGAAACAATTAAAAAAATCTATGAAACAGGTCGTGGTAGCATTCGAGTAAGAGCAAAATGGAAATTAGAAAAATTAGATAGAGGCCAATGGCAAATTGCTGTTTATGAATTGCCTGCTGGTAGTTCAACAAGAAGTGTTTTAAAAAACATAGATAAAACAACTAATCCTCAAGTTCAAAAAGATAAAAATGGAAAACCAAAACCATTAAGCCAAAAAGTTGTTGAGGAAAAAAACTTTTTATTAAGTATTTTAGATGACGCTTTTGACGATAGTGATGAAATAACACCTATAAGATTAGTTTTAAAGCCTAAATCAAGCAGACAAGATCCAGAAGAATTCATGAATGCATTAACTTCAAGAATTGGCTTGGAAGAAAGCACTACAGTTAACTTAACGACTGTTGGTTTAGATAACAGACCTAATCTTAGAAACTTAAAAGATCTAATAACAGATTGGATAAAATTCCGTTTTGCTACTATTACAGAAAGAGTTAAGTGGAGATTAGATAAAGTATTAAAAAGAATCCATATTTTAGAAGGTAGAATAATTGCATTACTTAATATTTGGTTTACCGGTCATTGAAGCGCTGAGCGTCGGCACACCTGTGGCCGTGGCCAGCGGTCCCTCGCTGGATGAAATCACCCCGCCGTCGGCGCCGCGGTTTTCCCCGACCGATGGCCCGGCGTTGGTGCAACTGATGCTGAGCCTGGGCGAGCGCAGCGACGAGTCTTCTGCAGAACAACGCAAGCAATGGGCCGAACGCTACAACCCAAACGCCTATCGTCGGCGCCTGGCCGAACTGATCGAGGAACTGAAATGAGACTCTCCCTGGCAAGCCTCGTCGCCATCCTCTTCGGCGTGCTGTTTGGTGCAGCCGCCCTGGCGCTGTCACCGGCCAAGGCCTTTCTCGCTGTGATGGGTGTTGCGGCAGCCGTGACCATCCTGCGCTTTCCCTTCTGGGGCTTGTTGCTGTTTGCCCTGGTCGCGACCTTCATGCCCTACTCCACCCTCAACCTGGGCATCCGCAGCACGGTAAGCGAAGCCATCCTGGCGCTGACCTGGGGCGCCGTGCTGTGGCACAGCTTCCTGTCACGCCTGCCCGATGCACCGCGCCTGGCACGCCGGCCCACCGACCAGATGCTGCTGTGGCTGATGCTGTTCAGCGTGTTCCCGTTTATCGTTGGCCAGGTGAGCATCCACGCCGAAAGCAGCGGCGTAGCCAACTGGCTGCGCTGGTTGTTGAACCTGTCGGGGGTGTTCCTGGCCGCCAAGCTGCTGGTGGACTATAAACGCCGCGAAAGCCTGGTACCCGTGCATGGTGGTCATCTGGTTGAAGAACGCCGGCTGCACGATCTGCAGGCCCGGCTGGAACAACTCGGCGCGGATCACCATGGCGAACGAGCCGCCGAGCAGGAACATGGTGAAGGCGAACCACAGGTACATGGTGCCGATGTCTTTGTGGTTGGTGGTCAGCACCCAGCGCATCAGGCCCTTGGCGGGGCCGTGGGCGTGGTCGGTATGACCATGGTCGATCACAGTGCTCATGGCCGTTCTCCTGCAAGCGAGTGAGCGGGACGATTCAGGGCATTGGCAATGAAAGTCGTCATTTGCTTTCCGCCTGTTTCAGAGCCAGCACGTCTTTGGGCGTGACCATGTCGCCTTTGTTATTGCCCCAGGCGTTACGCTCATAGGTCACCACAGCGGCGATATCCACTTCCGAGAGCTGCTTGCCGAAAGCTGCCATCGCGGTGCCGGGCTTGCCGTGATACACAATGCTCAGATGGTCTTTGGCCGGCCCCGTGGCGATTTTCGAACCCTTGAGCGCCGGGAACATCGGTGGCAAGCCTTGGCCCTCAGCCTGGTGACAGGCCACGCAAGTGGTGTGATAGACCTTGTCGCCACGGGCCACCAGTTCGTCCAGCGTCCCCTCCTTGGAGGTCAGCTCCTTGAGCTTGGCGGCCTCCTCCTTCCGCTCGCCCAGCCAGGTGTCGTAGTCGGCCTTGGACTTGACCTCCACCACGATGGGCATGAAGCCATGGTCCTTGCCACACGAAATAAAGTCACTAAAATTCTTTGATTTACGAAACTTGGAAAATTTATGAATCTTTAGAAATTTTATAAAAAGTTGACAAATTTTGAAAATTTTATGAAATTTTCAAATTTTTAAAAATGTTCAAAATGTTAAATTTTCAACAAAATTTTATCAACTTTTGTATTTTATAATATTTCCAAAATCTTATTAAATTTGTAAGCTTTTGGTCATTTAGGAAGTCCTAAACATTTTAAAATTTTCAAACATCAAGGAAGTTTAGAAACCTTATTTCTATTTCAATATGAATTGAGAAAATTTTTGGCAATTTATCAAATTTAACAAAATTTGAAATTTTTAAAATTTTCTGAACTTTTCAATTATTTAAAAAATCCAAGAGTCTTGGAAACTTTATTTTAATATAAATATAGGAAATTTTAGGAAATTTATGATAAGCTCAATACTTTAAACACACTTCAAACTATAGAAAAATTTTGAAATTATATAAAAAATGTACAAATTTTTAAAAAATTCTATAACTTTTATACAAATTTTTAATATTTTGAAGATTTAAAAAATATTAAAATTTTGAAAAATTTTTTTAATTTTTTTAAACTTCAAAAATGTCAACAAATTGTATTATTTTGGAAATTTTATAACATTTCAAAGCTCATAAAATTTCTAAAATTTTCAAGGACTTGATTATTTAGGAACCACCAAGCATTCTCGCATTTTCAAAAAGCGAGTAATTTTGGAAACCTTATTTACCGAAGTTGGCGTACTGGTGGACAGCCCAGAGCTGGCCGAACACGTGCGCAACCTGGCGCTGGAAGGCATGGCGCCGGCGTTGAGCTATGAGGCCAAACTGCAGGACGGCCAGGTGGTGTGGGTGACAGAAGACAACGGCCAGATGCACACCCTGACCCGCGAACCGGGCAGTTGGTGGCGACGGTTCAATGCCTGGTTCGCCACACGCGTTGGCCTGGAACGCATGCTCTAAAAAACACTGCACATCACCTGTGGGAGCCGGGCTTGCCCGCGATAGCGGTGTGTCAGGCGCCGACTACCTCGACTGTCAGGCCGCCATCGCGGGCAAGCCCGGCTCCCACATTTGGAATGCATTCCACTGTGGGGGCCGGGCTTGCCCGCGATGGCGATCGCCTGGCTTACAACGCTTCCAAAGCCATGTTCAAGGCCAGTACGTTTACTACAGGCGGGCCTACCAGAGGGCTTTCGATGTGCTCATCCAGCAACCGCTGCAAGGTCGACACCGGCACATTTCGCGCCGCCGCTACTCGCGCCAGTTGATAGGCAATCGCCTGCGGTGGCAAGTGTGGATCAAGGCCGCTGCCGGAGGTTGTCAGCGAGGCCAGTGGCACCGGGCCCTGGCCAGGCACTGACTGTTTGCCGGCATCCTCGATTATGCGGGTCGCCAAGGCCGGATTGCTGGGGCCCAGGTTACTGGCACTGCTGGACACTGTGGCAAAAGCACCGGCTGACGGGCGTGGGTGTTAAAATATTTTCTGTATAGGAGGATATAATTTTGCTCGATATTGTAGATTTCCATTTTATGTGTGGATTTCTATTCTCGATCCGTTACCCTCTCCGATGATGACACAGATTTCTATTAGAAATTGATTTGTAACATCCTGCTAAATAAAGCGTCATTCAGAAAAAGAATTCTTCCTCTGATCTCTCTAGTAGCTCAGTTGTTAGAGCACCTGACCGAAGATAAGTCAACCTGGTGTTCGAATCCCAGCGGAGTGAAAGGGGAAGATCTTTTTTCTGAATAAAATTTAATTGAAATGTTTTAAATTCATATTTCCATCTTGTCTGAAATGACGTTCAAATATTTTTTGTATAGGAGGATATAACTTCGGTCGATATTGTAGACTTCCATTTTATGTGTGGATTTCTCTTCTCGATCCTTCACATTCTCCGATGATAATACAGATTACTATTAAAGATTGATTTGTGACATCCTGCTAAATAAAGCGTAAATCGGAAAAAGAATTCTTCCTCTGATCTCTCTAGTAGCTCAGTGGTTAAAGCACCTGACTGGAAATCAGTTGACCTGGTGTTCGAATACCAGCGAAGTAAAAGGAGAAGATCATTTTTCTGAATAAAGCTCAATTGAAAAGTTTTTTATTTATATTTCCATCTTGTCTGAAATTACGTTAAAATATTTTCTGTATAGGAGGATATAATTTTGCTCGATATTGTAGATTTCCATTTTATGTGTGGATTTCTATTAATCACAGATATTTTTTCAACATTTCTTAATGCAATGCATTTTTAAAAATTCTGAAATATTCAATAATTTACTTTTTACGGTGATTTATTTATAACAACTTTTTCTTAAGAACGAATGAGGATAGGAAGCCGTGTAATGGCTCTAAATGTGCAGTTTTGTAATGCAAGTGCAGTGCAATAATTAAATTAATGATAAAATCATTCTTACGCAAGAAATATCGTTTGGAATATTTCTGACTTTAATCAGTGTGGGCGTGTGACCAGCACAGCGGAAAAAGTGGCAGAAAAAAGTACCCTTTCGATGACAATAGTAACGGAATCGGTTTGCTTCTTGAGTTACTATTGTCATTGAAAGAGTACTTATTTCTAATACTTGTCTTGGTGTGCCGGACCACGCGCCAACATTGATTAAAGTCAGACATATTGAAAATGATATTTCTTGTGTAAGAATGATTTATCATAAATTTAATTGTTGAACTGCACTCGCATTACAAAAATGAACATTCGGAGCCATTACTCGGTCTCCTATCTTCATTCGTTCTCAAGATAAAATTTTTGTAAATAAATCACCGAAAAAAGTAAATTATTGAATATTTCAGAATTTTGAAAAATGCATTGCATTAAGGAATGTTGAAAGAATATCTGAATTTTTTTAGATTTTTCCTAACGTCACCCTCTTTCTGGGAACAGGTAAAAGTGGACGCTTGAAAAACGAGGCCGAAAAACCCTGCTTTTTAGAATATGACCAGTTTCAAACCACGTTTGGTCTTTTTCTGGTCTGTACCCTTCAGCCTATACCTGCATCATTTTTAGGGCATTGAAATAGACACCACACTCTCTCTCTGAAATAAGGATAGCTGGCTGGAACAAAAGGACTGTGGTCTTCTGGGGACCAGAAAATATCAGTTTAAGACCACTTTAAGACAGGCCTATACCTGCTTATAGTACAGTCTTAAGTTGGTATTCCTTTTCACGAGGGACATTATATTCATTCCAATTCTCAACTTCTCAAAAAAAAGTTAGATATCTGAAATTATCGAAACCCGCAGATTCCGAATTTCTAACTTTCGCAGAGGTAATTTCAAAATTTTACCAATTTTAATTTTTAATCCCTTTCAGCTGGCCTACTTGGTAGACTAGTCGCAGGTATAAAGTGAACTTTTTCAGGCATTTAAAGCTGGAATCTGAGTAGATTTAAACGAGCAGCACTGAAACGGCACTGAGGAGTGTCGTTTCAGTGCCGTTCAATCGGCAGGGTAAATATATGAAATTATCGAAACCCGTAGATCCTGAATTTTAACTTTTGCAGAGGTAATTTCGAAATGTTACAATTTTTAATCCCTTTCAGCTGGTCTACTTGGTAGACTAGTCGCAGGTATAAAGGGAACTTTTGCAGGCACTTAAAGCTGGAATCTGAGTAGCTTTAAACGAGCAGCACTGAAACGGCACTGGGCAGTGCCGTTTCAGTGCCGTTCAATCGGCAGGGGAATCCAGAAGCTGCAAAATGATCGCAAATTTAATAAATCTTCCAGACTTTTCAATTTCTTATTACAATTTTTCTGTGTTTATATAAGACTTGTTATAAAAAGAGAACCTGTGTCTTGTTTGAGAAGTATTTATACAAGTAGTCCTTCCAGTCTGATGTTACAATACTCTTGTACTTGAAAGTCTCAAAGTAACTTCTCAAAAAGGGTTCAAATTCTTTGGGACCGCCGAGAAGTTCTTCCAAGTAATAAAGGAAAGTGTGGCCCTTCGTGTAAGGAACGTTAGAAAATGCGTCGTCTGGATCAACTCCATCCAAATTTATAACCAACTTTGTGAATTCAGGACTCAAGGATTTAAACTATCAAAGATGAAGATTGATTAATACATTTTTTGCATAAAGTTAGCGGCTGCCTGAGCTACGCCCTCTATCAGGGTGAAATGGAACTTGAAAATAATAATTTTAGGGATACTGAGATGCTTAGGGGGACGCTCAGCGAAAGGGGCGTGGGTTTGGCGGCTACCCGAAATACCCACGCCAGTTCGCTGCTGCATAAAGTTTCTTTAAAAAAATTAAAATTAGGCTTACAGTATCTTTGAGTTTTGAGAGACCCATTAAGGCACTAAATTGTCTAACTTTTTCGCCAAACATCCTCCCATCTATTTTGAATTGAATGAACGTAGTGAATCCTTCATTTAACCAGAAATGTTCGAAATTCGCGTTTGTCACCAAGTTTCCAGTCCAGCCTACACAATGTCCATAAAGCATCCCAAAATTTCACCACACTGCAGGCGTCTACGGATCACTCTTGTAAGGGGCTGTTCCTTCTTGCTCAAGATGCGCCAGCTGACTCACGCGTTTACGTCATTGGCGTGATAAAGATTTGGGATGTTCGGAGAGCCCACGCCGTTTCCGAAGATCAATTCTTTGTTATGGTTGTAAGCTTGTCTTCATTTTTAATCAAAAGATAAACTTGATTATTCAACAAAGAATAGGTGATATAACCTTAAAAATAAAGCTATTTTATTATTTAAATTTTATGAAATATATTCAGCTTAATAAAATTATAAGTATGCGACTATTCAAAACTAAAAACGAGGCTTTGTTTATGAATGCTTATGGCGCAAGAAATTATCGTTTTATTTCAAACTAGCTGACGCTAATTTCTTAGTAAAGACATATATAAGATATGTCAATCTAAAGCAAATAGATTAAAAAATGAACATTAAATTGTTGAATATAAACATGTGAATAGAATTTTCGCATGAAACTTGAAGTGTACCCTCGAGTATACCCGAGAAGGAGTATCTTTCATCTTTTAATTTTTTTTTGATAAAATTGCTTGCCACCGAGGAAAACTGTTTTGTATTTTGTCTCTGAAATTCTTATAACTTTTACCAGGCATATCTGGGCAGAGGACAATTTCGCACTGAGTACCTGAGGGACGTTTCCCCACTACACGGCTTCCCCTCACTCAACCGAACTGCTGAAGTCATCATTTTTGGTTAAAAGTTTGTTATTTCAGTTGTAAATTCATCTCTTCGATTAAAACTTTACATATTTTCTTTGAAAAAAAAATTTTTCAATTAATTTTGTGGACTAAAAATTCAATTATTCCGATGAAAATGTATGAAGCTTGTTGAAAATTCGTCTCACTTTGTAGAAAATGAACCTCTTTTTTGGTTGCAAATTTATTTTTTCTTTACAAGTATAACTTAGTCGGGGAAAAATTGTAGATTTTATTGAAAATGCAATATTTTTAGTAGAAATGTCACGAATTCTTTTGTGCAAATAAATTTTGGATTTGGTCTCGCTACGAGAAAAACCCCTTTTAACGATTAAAGTGAAGTGCTCAGAATAATTTTCTCGGTTTCTCTTCATCCAGTGCCGTATACATGCCCGATGCCAAAGAAGCCATGGCCTAGAATGGCTTAGTATACAGAAAATAGCTTTTTGTCAAAACTTATAATTATTTTTATTTTTTTTCAAGTTTTTTACCCGTAAACTTTACAGGTTAACCATTTTGTGTATACAGGATGTTAGGGGGTTGTTTCAACATCCCCTAAACATTTAAACAACGAAACCGACATTTCCTAACAAATAAAAACCACTGGATCTTTCTTTATTGAACTATTTAAATAAAAAATCACTTTACAATAAGTACAGGAAGCGCCCCCTACTTAAAAAAGTGTTTGAAATTATTGAAGGGTTGTTTTAACATCCCTTAAATATATTCAATAGTTCAGGGTGTTTTTTTTTATCTTGAGACATCGAAATATCTTAAGAAATACGCATCCAACGAAAAAAATGCCCATAATAAAAACTTTTTCTTTTCAAGGGGGAAAAGCAACCCCGCAAAAATTTACCCTACCCTTTGTGGGAGATTTGGGGGGAGGGGGATGACTGTAGAATTTCACATGGGAACTCATATTTTTTTATTATAGATTTATTTGAACCAAAAAAAATGAGAAGACTTGAAATTAATTTCTCCAGAATTTTAATTTTATTTTTGAATGGCGCCAGGTACAGGATTTGGAATGCGGAAGACGCACCACTTTCCACTCCCGGTGAACAACCCTCGGTTGCGCGAATCGAAAAAAAATTTTCGAATAAAACTTACGTATTTTGCAATGGAGAATCTGAATCTGCAATGGAAATATAGGTTCCCATTTGAAATTTTAAAGTTACCTTTTCTACCGCCCCCAGCGGGTGGGGTGTGGTGTACATTTTTATGGACTCGCTTTTCCCCTCGAAAATAAATAGTTTTATAACGAACATTTTTTTCGTTGGATCTCAAGATAAAAAACACCCTATATATATATATTGCGTTAATGATTGTGAAAAACGCTGAAATGAAGGTGAGATCAAAATATCGTTTGACCTTCATTTCGGCTTCAAAACTTGTAAAAACGGTAATAACTACAACTTTTGCAGTCGAAATGAAGACGAAAATACATTAGCTGATATTGCGACTTTCTTTCTTGATTGGAAAATCTTGCTTGGTTAAAAATTTAACTTTTTTGTTAAAAATTCGTCTTTTTGGTAAAAAATTAATCATTTTCGTTCAAATTTCATTTTTTGGTTGAAAATTCATGAAATCTGTTGAAAATTCTTCGTTTTTGGTAGAAAATTTATCTTCTTGGTTCAAAATTTGAGTATTTGAGTTGAAAATTCTAGTATTTTGGTAGGAAATTCATCTATTTGCTTCAAAATTAATATATTTCATAGAAAATTCCTCTTTTTGGCTTCAAAATTCAACAATTTGGTTGAATTTTTTTGTTTCTTGGTTAAAAATTGATCTCTTTTGTTGAAAATTCGTCTTTTTGCTAGAAAATTAATAGTTTTCGTTCAAATTTCATTTTTTGGTTGAAAATTCATGAAATTTGTTAAAAATTCTTCTTTTTTGGTAGGAAATTAATCTTTTCGGTTAAAAATTTATGTTTTTGGGTTGAAAATGCAAGTATTTTGGTAGGAAATTAAACTATTTGCTTGAAAATTCAATTGTTTTGTAGAAAATTCATCTGTTTGACTTAAAAATTCCACAGTTTGGTTGTTTTTTTGCTTTTTTGACTGAAAAAAATTTCTTGGTTGAAAATTCGTCTTTTTTGGTAGAAAATTCTACAATTTGGTTGATTTTTTTCTCTTTCTTGATTGGAAAATCTTGCTTGGTTAAAAATTTAACTTTTTTGTTAAAAATTCGTCTTTTTGGTAAAAAATTTAAGAAATAAAAGTAGGATTTTTTCTTAACCCCAGCAATTTGTTGTTATTTCAAAAAAATTATGACATACTAACGTGCGTCAGCCTGTTCCATAAGAGGCCACATTGGTGCTTGACCCATAGGTGGCAGCCCATGACTTCCCTCTGTAAGATATAACATAGGAATTTTTATTATAGAATTTTTTCAGCGAACCTCAAAAACTTGTTATTGGTCCAAAATAAAATGGGGTCAAATGCAATCCTAAAGTCTGTCAATATTAAAAACAAACTGAAGGTCCAAATTTCGATTATGTAAATATATGTCGAAATCTATGCTTTCTATGAATTTCCATAAATTACCATAAATGACTATATATTTTCACAAATTTCCACAAATGTCCATAAATTATCATTGATTTCCAGAAATTTCATAAACTTTCATGAATTTATAGAATTTACAGATTTTTTTTTCAAGCGGGGTTTTCGGGTTTACTTTGAAAATGGGGAAAGCTACTTAGATTTTGTTCTAGGTGCCAATAATTCTGTTAGTTTAAAAAATTATAATATATAAACGTCGGCATTACCGATGCGCAATTAAATTTTGCATAAGAATATGTACTTTATAAGTCAACATTTGAAACGTGTTTCAAAGGTTTCCGCTGTTCAGCGAGAACAATTGATTGGGCTCTAAGAAATAAAAGTAGGATTTTTTCTTAACCCCAGCAATTTGTTGTTATTTCAAAAAAATTATGACATACTAACGTGGAAAGGACTTTTAGGAAAAGATATAAGATGGACTGATATAAATACCGAAGACATAGTTCTTGCAAGATGTTATGGTTTGTGAAAGATTCATAAGGAAGGCTATCCTTTGAGAATGGTTATTTCAACTATTAAGACTCCCACGAAATTCTCAGAACAAAAGTACAATTTGATACTCAAAGACTCCATTACAACTTCAAAATACAATATTAAAAATAGCTGGGAATTCTGAAAAACTATTGTTCAAGAAACTGTTCCTGATGATCATGTAATGATTCCTTCGGATGTTGCAATGTTTTCAAGCATACCCCTTGAATTAGTTAAACAGGCAATTTTAAATAGATGAAACAATATAATAAGACGTACTTGATTAATTCAAAAAGATTTTATTAAAGGGATAGCTTCTATCATGAACTCAACTTATTTTAAATTCAATGGATCTTTTTATAGGCAAAAGTTTGGTATCCTAGGCTCAGTCATTTCTCTGATTTTAGCAGAAATAGTTATGGAAGATTTGGAGGTCTTTGCTTTGAAGAAGCTAGATTTTGGTTTGCCTTTTAACTATCGGTATGTTGATGAAACCCTTATTATGTGTTTCTCTAGCAAAGTTGCAGGCAGTTATTGATGCTTTTGATGGTTTTCATCCAAAACTTCAATTTACCCATGAAATAGAGGAAAATAATAAAATTAGTTTTTTGGACATAGAAGTAGTTAAAGATCAGGATGGTAATATTATTACCAATCTTAAAGATTCCAAACCTTCTGTTTGAAATCTTTAAAAATCTACATTTTGTGAAATCTTTCAAAGTTTTAAATTCTTCTTGAATCTCTTCAAATCTTATAAATGTTTCTTGAATTTACTCGATTTTTTTTATTGTTTAATCTTACCAAATTGAAAAATGTTGCTTTAAAATATTGTACACTATTTTTCGGTCTTTTTAAAACTTCTTAATTCTTTAATATTTTTTTAAACATATATATGATACAACATCATACGATATGACAAAATGTGATGCAATATCATACACTATGATGGAATATGATATGATATCATACAATATGATGCAATGCCATACAGTAGATGTCAGACAATACAACCGTGTATCGTACAATATGGCACAATATCATATAATATGATGGAGTATGATAAAGCATCATACAATATGCTGCAATATCATGCAATACGATACAACATGATGCAGTGTGAAAAAGTGTGTTGAAATATGGCAGAATATGATACAGAATGATAAAATATAATATAGTATCACATTATATGATATAATATGATGAAATATCATATGATATTATAAAATATGAGAAAATACCATACAATGTGATACAATATCATATAATATGATACAGTATTATACAATATGATGCAATATGATGCGATAAGATACAATATCGTGCAATATGATGCAATACGTGTCACGTTAGGAGCCAAGGAGAGGGTAGTTTGGAAAAAGTGCGAAAGAGAGAGGCCAGTGTTTGAAATCGTTTCAAATTTTTTGAAATCCTTTAAATATTTGGGAGATTTTTCTTAAATCTTTTGTATTAATTGAAAATCATTGAAATATTCGAAATCGTTGTCAAATCTTCTAAAAAATTGTGAAATTTTGAAATCTGAAATGTTTTGAAATCTTAGAAATCTGGTGTACTATACTCTTGTTGAAATCTTTGAAATTCTTGAAATATTTAGAAATCCTTACGAATTCTTTGAAATATTTCTGAAATCTTTTGTATTCGTTTGAAATCTTATAAATATTCATAATTTTGGTGAAATATTTGGAAATCTTCTACAAAATTTTGAAATCGTGTCAAATCTTCGAAATGTCTCGAAATCTTTAAAATCTTGTGCACTGTACCCTTTTTGAAATCTTTGAAATTCTTGTATTCTTTTGAAATCTTTAAAGAATCTTTACGAAATCTTTGAAATATTTGTGAAATCTTTCTTTAACCTTTGTGGGTGAAATCTTTTGAAACAATTTGAAATTTTCTCAAATTTGTTGAAACTTTTTGAAAACTTTGAAATTCTTGAAATATTTTTAAATCCTTAAGAATTCTTTCAAAGATTTGTGAAATCTTTTGTATAGGTTTGATATCACTAGAATATTTGAAATCTTTGGGAAAACTTGTGAAATCTTCTAAAAAATTTTGAAATCGTTTCAAATTTTTTGAAATCCTTTAAATATTTGGGAGATTTTTCTTAAATCTTTTGTATTAATTGAAAATCTTTGAAATCTATCAGAAATACTTTAAATCCTAAATCTTTGCGAAAAATATTTGTGAAATTTTTGGGAAATCATTCAAATGTTTTGTGAAACCTTTCTGAAATCTTTGGAAATTTTTGCGAAATATTAAAAATATTTCTGTGAAATAATTTAAGTCTTTGTAAAATCTTAAAAATTTATCCGAAATCTGTGCTAAATATTTGAAATCTTTGTGAAACTTGAAAAATATTTACGAAATCTTTAGGAAACATTGAAATATTCTTGCAATCTTTGAAATCTATCGGAAATCTTTGTAACCAATTGAAGTCTTTGTGAAATCTTCCAAATCTTTCCGAATTCTTTGTGAAATCTTTGTAAAATCATTGAATTCTTTGTGAAATCTCTTGAATCTATAGGAAATCTTTGCAAACCTTTAACATTTTTGAGCAATGTTTGGGAAATTATTGAAATCTTTGTGCAATCTTCGAAATCTACCTGAAATCTTTACGAAATTTTTTAAATTTTGGTAAAGGGATTGAAATCTTCGCGAAATATTTGAAACATTTTTGAAATATCTGTTAATATTTGTGAAATTTATGAAATCGTTGAAAAATCATTGAAATCGTTGGTAATATGAATTTATACCTGTATTTATTATTTACTATTAATCGTTTATTTATTATTTATGATTCATGTAAAATTTTTACATAGTATAATATTATTATATATGTATAAATTGTACCATTTCATATTATAAGTCTATGCTTTTAATAAAGATACTTTGCAAATTTATAAAAATCTTCCATATTTAAGACACTTTACAAAAATCCTCCAATTTAAACTTCTTTTCTAATGCAAGTACTTTTCAAATTTGCAAAAACTTCAAACTTTAAACCTGTTTTTTAATACAGATACTTTGCAAATCTACAAAAATCTACCATATTTAAGATACTTCACAAAAATCATCCAATTTGAACCTCTTTTCTAATGGAAGTACTTTTCAAATTTGCAAAAACTTTCAACTTTAAACTTGTTTTTTAATAAAGATACTTTGCAAATTAAAAAAAAAACAATATTCAATATACTTTACATAAATCCTCCAATTTAAACCTCTTTTCTAATGAAAGTACTTTTCAAATTTGCCAAAACTTTAAACTTTAAACCTGTTTTTTCATAAAGATACTTTCCAAATTTACAAAAATCTACCATATTTAAGATACTTTACAAAAATCCTCCAATTTAAACCTCTTTTCTAATGCAAGTACTTTACAAATTTGCAAAAACTTCCAAATTTAAACCTGTTTTTTAATAAATATACTTTGCGAAGTAAAAAAAATATTCAAGATACTTGACCAAAATCCTCCAATTTGAAACTGTTTTCTAATGAAAGTACTTTTCAAATTTGCAAAAACTTCCAACTTTAACCCGTTTTTTTAATAAAGATACTTTGCAAATTTATAAAAATCTTCCATATTTAAGACACTTTACAAAAATCCTCCAATTTAAACCAGGTTCTTTTTAGAGAATTTTAATGAAAAAGTCTAATTTAGTTTAAGTTCCAGAGGATTTTGAAGATTTCCAAACATATCAGGAGTTTTCAAGTTTTAAGGGATTCCAAAGGATTTCAACAAATTTCAAAAGACTTTTTATGCTGTTAAGGCTTGTCAAAATGATTGAAAGGGGTTTTTAAATATTTTAAGTAATTTGAAAAAATTTAATCGGTTTTCAAGAAATTTAAAAATATTCATACGAATTTCAAGGGATTTGGAAACATTTCAAGGGATTTCAAAGCAGTTTTACTTTTTTCAAAGATGTCAAGGGATTTCAAAGAATTTCGTAAGATTTTTAAATATTTTAGGGCATTTCCAGCGATTTCAAATATTATAAGGAATTTTCAAGTATTTCAAGAAATTTCACAAGATTTAAGGATTTCATTAAATTTCCAAGGATATCAAGTGATTTCACAAATTTATAGGGATTTCAACGTTTCCTCTAGAGAGCACCAATGAATAAGTTTAACTGAATCTATATTCGAAGAATTTGAAATTAATTATACTTTATAGAATAAATTAAATTTTATTCCAACGGATTTCAATAATTCAGGGAGAGAAGATTACGATTTATAGGAACTCGAACTATTTGAAAGATTTTGGGAGATTTCGAAACTTGCAATGAATTTCAAAGGACTTTAACAGATTTCAAAAATTTTTTATATGGATTCCAAATAAATTTTAAAAGACTTCGAAGGTATCTTAATTGTCGAAAATTTATTTTTGCTGTTAAAGATTCATCATTTTATTTGAAAGTTCAACTCTTTCGTTGAAAATGTAACTATTTCGTTAAAAATGTATATTTTTTGGTCCAAAATTAAATTCTTGGTTGAAAATAAATTTATTTGGTTAAAAAATGAAATATTTAGTTAAAATTAAATATATTCGGTTTAAAATTAACTTTTTTTTTAAATTCCTCTTTTTGGCAGAACATTAATCGTCTAGATTGAAAATTGACCTTTTTAGTTGAAAATGAAACGATTTTGCTTGAGGATTCAACTATTTTGTTGAAAATTTGTCTTTTTGGATAAATTTAACTATTTTTTATTTAATATTAAATCTTTTGTAATTAAAATATCAACTATTACATTATTCAATGAGAATTCATTTATTTTTTTGTACAAAATTAATCTTCTTGGTAGAAAAGAAATCTATTTGGTTGAAAATTCAACTATTTAATTAAAAAATAACATTTTTGTTAAAAATCATATAATCTGGCTAAAAAATTTAACTTTTTGGTAAAAAATTAATCTTTTTGAGTGAAAAATTCAACTAGTTGAAAATTAATCTATATTGGTTGAGGATTCAACTATTTTGTTGGAAATTCGTCTTTTTTGATGAATTCAACTACTTGGATAAAAGTTGATCTTAATTGTCGAAAATTTATTTTTGCTGTTAAAGATTCATCATTTTATTTGAAAGTTCAACTCTTTCGTTGAAAATGAATACTATCTATTACATATTTTATTAAGAATTGCTTTTTTCTGTAGGAAAAGCAACTACTTGGTTTAAAGTTGAACTAAATTTTAAAAAATGAATTTTTTTATCCATTACGTATTTCATTAAAAATTAATTTTTTTGTAGGAAAACCAACTACTTGGTTTAAAGTTGAACTACATTGTAAAAGATTAATTTTTTGGTTAAACATACATAGTTTTAATTCAAAATCAACCTATTTGATCATAAATGAACTCTTCTGTAGAAAATTCATATCAATGGCTCTAAAATTCGAAAATTTTGTAGAAAAGTGGACTAACAGGTTAAGAAGTTATAGTTTGTTGAAATTTCGTACTTTTGGTTGATAATTAAGCAATTTATTTGAAAATGTAACTATATTGTTAGAACCTCGTTTATTGTATTTTAAAAATTCAACTATTTTGTCGTAAATTTACTGTTTTGTTAAAAATTAATATTTTTGGTTTAAACTATTCGTCTGAAAATGTAACTGTTTTGTTGGAAAATCTCTTTTTTTAAATTAATTTTTTCATCTGAAAAGTTAATTATTTCACTTTTGGTTGAAAGTGTATCCCCCACAAGTTGATGATTCAACTTTTTGGTCGTGAATTAACTTTTTTTTTTAAATTCGTCCTTTTGATTATAGATTTATTCTTGTTTGTTAGAAAATCATCATTTTTTTCGGGATGCAACTGTTTTGTAAAAAATTCGTCGCTTTTCATCAGATGAAACATACTATTTTTTATCTCTGAAGTGAGTCCGAGGCCTGGATACAGTAACTTAAAATTTCAAGAAATTAAAAAAAAATGTCGGTTTGTTGATTTTAAAATAAATTATGTAGTCTATATTTGTCAAGGCAATATCTTAATGATATAATAATATAAATAATAGTAGTGACAATATGAGTCAAGTCAATATAAATGAATTTGTATGTATGTATGTATCTATGTTTCAATAAGTCTAACAGAAAAATTGTAGTAAGTGACATTTGCCCTTCGAGAAGTGAGGATGGCGCAGTAGCAAAACCTCGCACTTCTTCCCATCATGATAACTTATATTTCTCTTACCATTTATGAATTTTAGGAAACTATTTTTAATTTTCGAATGCTTTTCACGCTTGAGATCATTCAATATCTGAAAAGATAAATTTTCTGCATCGTTATAATTAAAAAAAAACTTTTGCAGTGCATTGCCGCCCATGACCACAACCACATGCTTTGTCCGCTTCGAACGCAATCGAGAAGCGAGGAGTGCGCAGTTGCTAACTGCGCACTTTTTTCGGTCACGGTAACTTATATTTCTGTTACCATTTAGGAATTTTAGGAAAATATTTTTAATTTTAAGACACGCCAGGGAATTTTTGTTTGTCAGGGAATTTTTTGAGAGCGTGTCTAATTTTTTAAAATTGTAATACAAAACAGAATACCAATATTGTTTAAGTTGTAGAAGTAGCTTTATATTACTTTTGTTTATTAGTACTGATCACCAGTACTGATAATCGGCCATTCGCACAGTACTGGCTAATGGCTGGCTCGGCGATCGGCGCTGTACTATGCCGAGTGTATAAATATTTTTTAAAAATTTTTGATACGTTTAAAAATATGGATCAGGTCTACTAAAATGTCTGAAAACTATAAATACAGCTGTCGCGAATACAACTTTTTTTCTGTTTTTTCTTGAGAAAAAAATTCTAACTTCCATCTTTATGTAAAATTGTAAATGTTTAGAAGAAATTACATTTTATGTCAATCTTGAACGTTGTAAAATGATCTAAAACACCTAAAAAGCAAAACCTTACACGAAAGTTAAAAAAAATTTTGTTATTAATAAATTGTCAAAGTTCACGATCAAATTTCTAAGTTCTGTCGTTAAAAATTTCAAATGTTCATAAAAAATTACATTACCTCTCATTGTACAAAATTGTCAAGTAGTCTAAAACGCGAAAAAACGAAATATTACACGAAGAAAAATTGTAATCGATATAAATTATCGATTTAAAAATTATTTTATTTGTATTTCTGTCAACAGTACGTATATTTTACATTTACATAACCTAGTTTAATGATAAATATTTAATTAGGAGAAGAGAGTTTAAAATTTTGTGTTTTAATTTTTTTTAGCTGTAGCTTATGGGGATGGCTTTTTCATCGAGTTTCAATTCGTAGGTTGGGCGCAATGGTTAAGACTCGCGACTGCTAGGCGATAGATTTAGGTATAGGATACACTACTTAATACTGATTTTTAGATGTTTAGATAATTTTTTCGAACACACATAATTGCTTTAACAATTTATTATCATTATTGTTAATGATTTTCTCTTAGAATCATGCTAGAAAATTGCAGTTTTTAAAAAAAAATGTTGCAATTTTTGTCGAATTTTCAATTAGAATGAGGTAATTATTTCATTAAACTTACAAAAATTAATTGTTTAAACAATTTATTTTTATTTTGAATAATATTATCATTGAATAATCTTTCAAAGTTGCGGTTTTGTCTGAAATATTCAACTTATGTCCACTTTTCACATAGAGTTTGATAATAATTATTGAAATTTAACAAACATAATTGTTTGAACAAATTATAATTGTCAAAAAATATCTTCTCTTATAGTAAAGCTAGACAGTTGCAGTTTTTTTTTAAATGTTCAACTTTTGTCATTTTTTTACTTATTGAGTTAGTAATTAATGCGAGTTAGGAACAAATATTAAATATTAATATTGATTTAGACAAAAAGGCTCTCAGTAACTACTTCAAGGAAAATTTACATTGATTATGATCTATATAAAAAATTTAAAGAATGTTTCAAATGTATGTTTTATTTCAGAAAAATATATTTATAAAAAAGAAAGAGATTGTTAAAAATATGATTCTCTCTAAAGTTTATTTATTATATTATCATAGCTAAAAGGGCCAATCATATTTGAACATTTATGAAAAAATCACCACTTCATAGTACTTATCATATTATATCATATTGTATCATATGCAGTGATACTGTATCATATTGATATTGTATGATATTGTATCGTATTTTATCATATTGTTTCATACCGTATGATAATGTATCATACCATATGATATTATATCATATTACATCATATTACATCACATTGTATCATATGCAGTGATACTGTATCATATTCCGCAATATTGTATCGTATTGCATCATATTGTATAGTACTGTATTATATTCATATTTTATATTAGTGTATTATTTTTTATGATATTGTATCATATTATTTTAAAATGTATCACATTGTATGGTGCGGTTTCATTTTCTATCATATTGCGTGATATTGTACGATATTGTATAATATTATATCATATTGCATCATATTGTATGATACTGTATCATATTGGTTCATATGTAGTGATACTGTATCATGTTGCATCATATTGCATCATAATGTGTAATACTGTATTATATTCATATTTTATAATAGTGTATTATATCGCGTGATATTGCATCATATTATTTTACAATATATCACATTGTATGGCTCGGTTTCATGTTTCATCATATTGCGTGACATTGTATGATATTATATCATATTGTGTCATATTTTATCATATTGTATCATATCGTATGATACTATATCATATTTCATCATATTGTATAATATGCAGTGATACTATATCATATGGTTCCATATTGTATCGTATTACATCATATTGAATCATATTGTATAATACTGTATTATATTTATATATATATATATATATACAGGGTGGGCCATTTTGATCTATAGTGGATAATATCTCAGATGCTTGTGCAGATACAAAAAAATGTTCGAGACAAAAGTTGGAGGGGATAATGGGGACATCTACGGGTACCAATGACTTTAACCTTGAACTCAGTTTTGAAGGTAATTTCAAGGTCAGAGTCACTTTTTTAATGGAACCACTCATTTTTTACTATGGATTTGAAAAGAGCGGGAAATTTTAGGTTCAAAATTATATTTTTATCAAGGTCATTGGTAAGGTCAAATAAAGGTCAAATTTAAGAAAAACGTGAAAAAACTGATCTAAGCTTGGAATGCACGATGAGAACGGTGCCTCTGGTTTTTAAATCTGGATCCGAAAAAATTATTGAGCAAAAAACTCAACAACGCAATAGCCCAATAACCCAACAACTAATGTTTTTCTCAAATTTGACCTTTATTTGACCTTGCCAATGACCTTGATAAAAATATAATTTTAAACGTAAAATTTCCCGCTCTTTTCAAATCCGGAGTCAATAATAAGTGGTCCTGTTTAAAAAAATGACTCTGACCTTGAAATAACCTTCAAAGCCTAGTTCAAGGTCAAATTCATTGGTACACGTAGATGTCCCCCATTATCCCCTCCGACTTTTGTCTAAAAACATTTTTTCGTATCTGCACAGGCATCTGAGATATTATCCACTATAGATCAAAATGGCCCACCCGTATATATATATATATATATAGCGATGACCCCAGTGTACCTGGTCATGCAACCGGATGCTAAATGCATCGTCTACATGAATTACCTCAAAATTTAAACTTCGATGATAAAAATATCAGCTTCAGATATAGTTGCGATGACCCCGGTGTACCTGGCCATGCAACCGTATGCTACGTGCATCTTCTACATGAATTATCTCAAAATTTAAACTTTCATGAAAGAAATATGAACTTCAGATGTAGTTGCGATGACTCTTTTGTACCTGGCCATGCACCGGGTTGCTAAATGCATCGTCTACAGGAATTCTCTCAAAATTGGAACTTCAATGATATAAACATCAACTTCAGATGTAGTTGCGATGACCCCAGTGTACCTGGTCATGCAACCGGTTGCTAAATGCATCGTCTACATGAATTTTCTCAAAATTTAAACTTCGATGATAAAAATATAAGCTTCAGATATAGTTGCGATGACCCCGGTGTACCTGGCCATGCAACCGTATACTACGTGCATCTTCTACATGAATTCTCTCAAAATTTAAACTATCATGAAAGAAATATGAACTTCAGATGTAGTTGCGATGACTCCGTTGTACCTGGCCATGCACCGGGTTGCTAAATGCATCATCTACAGAAATTCGCTCAAAATTGGAACTTCAATGATATAAACATTAACCTCAGATGTAGTCGCGATGACCCCAGTGTACCTGGTCATGCAACCGGATGCTAAATGCATCGTCTACATGAATTACCTCAAAATTTAAACTTCATGTTCTTGGTTAAAAATTCAACTCATTGGTTGAAAATTCGTCTTTTTGGTTGAAAATTGGTCCTTTTTTGGTTAAAAGTTTAACTAATTTGTAAACAAATATTTTTTTTTTGGTTGCAGATTCATAATTTAAATTGGAAATTAAACTATTTGGTTAAAAAATTGGACTATTTTGTTGAAAATTTAATTTTTTTACTGAAAATTTAACTTTTCCATTTTTGGTTGAAAATTCATCTATTTGTTTCAAAATTCATTTATTTTGTGGAAAATGCTAATTTTTGTTAAAAATTCGTCTTTTTGGTTGAAAATTGTTTGTTTTTTTTTGGATGAAAGTTTAACTATTTTGTTAAAGATTAATTTTTTGTTGCAGATTCATAATTTTAATCGAAAAATCATCTATTTGTTTAAAAATTCATGTATTTTTTTGAAAATTCGTGTTTTTGGTGGACAAATAATTTTCTTGGTTGAAACTTGGTCGTTTTAGTTAAGAATTTATCTGCGTAGGTTGAAAATTCAACTATTTCGTTCATCTTTTTGGTGGAAAATTGTTATTTATTGGTTAAAATTCGAACTAATTTGTTAAAAATTCATTTTTTTGTTGTTGCAGATTCATCATTTCAATTTAAAATGTATCTTTTTTTTTAAAAATTTGACTATTTTGTTGAAAATTAATGTTTTTACTGAAAATTTAACTTTTACGTTTTTGGTTGGAAATTCATCTATTTATTTAAGAATTCATGCTATTAACAGATTCTCCATGCCACAAGCCAGCCCTCTCTTGCATCCACGTTGTTCAACTATTGCACTCCACACCGGCTCGATAGATGTTCATATCGTAGTGAATTGCTTGTAGCTGGTTTTCAAACAAGCCATGAGCCTGCAGTTCTGTGGACTTTTCAAATCTCCGGTCTTAGGGATCAATACCGTGCGACCTTCCACTAGCCACTGCGGGATGGGTTGTTCTTCGTTTAAGAAATTAGTAAATATACGAGCTAGGTGCTGGCGCGCAGAAGTGAACTTCTTCCACCAAAAGTTGTTGATTTTATATGGCCTTCGCGCTGCAAAGTTCTTAGTTTCAACGATAACGTTTTTCACTTCTTCAGCAGTAATTAGTGGATACTCTTTCTCTGGACCTTGCAACCTTTGCCTCCATATAATTCCTCCCAGAAGACTTTAATCTCATCTCGGCTAGGCGGATTTTTAACGGCACATGACGTTTTATTGAACAGTCGGGCAGGATGAGTAGAAAAGGTGTAATTTTCCTGAACCGACTGAATATTTAACGCATGCCGTCTCAACGTTTCAATTTTAAACTGAAGCTGTGCAATGCGCTCACGAGTCCTACTCAGGCGTGCTTAAGTATCGTTCCTCCGATTGTCGCTAAGCAGGGAAACCGCCTTCTCTTAAACTACACATTTCAGATTCCAGAGATTAATATCTTCGGGGAGCAAAGCGGAGAGAGCAGTATTAGCTTCAGATAATTTTTTGGTTGAAAACTTTTTTATTATTTTGGTGGAAAATTAATGTTTTGAACTTAAAATTTAACTATTCCATTTTTCATTAAAAACTGATATTTTTAGTTGAAAATTGATCTTTTTTAGTTAAAAATTCAACTATTCGTTTAAGAATTTATGTATTTTGTTGAAAAATCGTCTGTTTTGGTAGAAAATTAATTTTTTTGGTTGGAAATTTATTAATTTTAACTGAAAATTTAAGTATTCCCTTTTTTGTTGAAAACTGATCATTTTCAGTTAAAAATTGATCTTTTTGACTTGAAAATCCAACTATTTATTTAAGAATTTATGTTTTTTGTTGAAGAATCGTCTTTTTTAGTAGAAAATTAATCTTTTTGGTTAAAAATGCAAGAATTTATGTATTTTGTTGAAAAATCGTCTTTTTTGGTAAAAAATGAATCTTTTGGATTAAAAATTCATAATTTTGCTTGAGAACTTCGTTATTTTTTTAGTGGAAAATTAATATTTTGAAGTGAAAATTTAACTATTCCATTTTTTATTAAAAACTGATATTTTTAGTTGAAAATCTATCTTTTTTAGTAGAAAATTCAACTATTTGTTTAAGAATTTATGTATTTTGTTGAAAAATCGTCTTTTTTGGTAGAAAATGAATCTTTTTGGTTGAAAATTCATCATTTTGGTTGAAAACTTTTTTATTATTTTGGTGGAAAATTAATGTTTTGAACTTAAAATTTAACTATTCCATTTTTCAAATATCTACTATTACATTTTTCCTTGAGAATGCATCTTTTTGTTGAAAATTCACTTTTTCGAGTTGACAATTCTACTATTTGGTTTAAAATTCATCTATTTATGTAGAAAATTCCAGTCTTCGGTTAAAATCACAACTATTTTGTTGAAAATTTAATTATTTTGTTGAAAATTTAAGTATTTTATTGAAATATCAAATATTTCGTTAAAAATTTAATTTAAAAAAAGTAAAGCTATCTTGTTTTATAAAAAATTCAACTGTTTTGTTGGAAATTCGTCTAATTGGAAAGAAAATTCGTCCTTTCACTTTGAAAATTCATCTTTTCTTTGTTGTTACTAAACTTATATTTGTAGGTTGAGAATTCAACAATTTGATTTCAATATTTAGTTAAAAATTGAATTATTTGGTTGAAAATTAATCTTTTTGGATGTGAAGTTATCTATTTAGAAGAAAATTAGTTTTTTTGTTGTTTTAAAACGTTAATTTTTAGTGAAAATTAAAATTGTCCATTTTTTGTTGAAAATTTATCTTATTCAGTTGAAAATTCAATTATTTGGTTCAAAATTTGACTTTTTAGTTAATAATATTTCATCTTCATAGGTTGACATATTAACTCCTGGATTCAAAATTTAACTATTTTGTTGAAAATTCTTTTTTTTTTATTGCAATATCTACTATTACATTTTTCCTTGAGAATGCATCTTTTTGTTGAAAATTCACTTTTTCGAGTTGACAATTCTACTTTTCGCAAAGATTTCGGATAGATTTTAAATATTTCATACAAATTTCAGATAGATTTCAAAAACAGCACAAGGATTTCGAAGATTTTCCAGAGATTTCACAAAGAATATTTCAAATATTTCGCAAAGATTTTAAAGGATTTCAAAAAGACTTTAATGATTTTCCAAGGATTTCACAAAGATTTCAGATAAATTTCAAAGATTGCACAAAGATTTCAATGGTTTTCCAAAGATTACAATAATTTAAGAAATATTACAAAATATTTCTAAAAGATTTCCAAAAATGTCAGACAGATTTCCCAAAGATTTCAATAATTTCAGAAATGGTACCAAATATTTCAAAAAGATTACAAATATTTTGCAAAGATTTCCAAATATATCAGACAGATTTCTCAATGATTTAAAATATTTCCTAAAGATTTTATTTTCCAAAAATTTCACAAAGATTTTAGATATTTCGCAAAGATTTCGGATAGATTTGGAATATTTCATAAAAATTTTAGATAGATTTCGAAGAGTGCACAAGATTTCAAAGATTTCCCAAAGATTTCAATATTATTACAAATATTATTAAATATTTCAAAAATATTTTAAATAGATTCAAATGATTTCATAAAGACTTTAATGATTTCCCAAAGATTTCAATAATTTGAGAAATATTACCAAATATTTCGCAAAGATTTCGGATAGATTTTAAATATTTCATACAAATTTCAGATAGATTTCAAAAACAGCACAAGGATTTCAATATTATTATACGGGAACGTTATTATTCTGGAATTTTATTGTTCGAGAGTTTTTCAATTCGGGAATTTTATTATGCATTCGGAAATTTTATTATACGGGAATTTCATTTTTCAGGAACTTTATTATTCGGGAATTTTATAATTCGATAATTTTATTATTCGGAAATTTTATTATACGGGAATTTTATTATTCGGGCATTTTTTAATTCGGGAATTTTGTTATGTATTAGGAAATTTGATTATACGGGAATTTCATTATTCGGGAATTTTATTATTCGAGAATTTTTCAATTCGGGAATTTTATTATTCGGCAATCTTATTATACGGGAATGTTATTATTCTGGAATTTTATTATTCGAGAGTTTTTCAATTCGGGAATTTTATTATGTATTCGGAAATTTTATTATACAGGAATTTCATTTTTCGGGAATTTTATTATTTGGGAATTTTATCATTCGGAAATTTTATTATGTAGGAATTTTTTTTATTTGGGATTTTTTAATTCGGAAATTTTATTATTCGGGAATTTTATGATTCAAGAATTTTATGATAATTTTATAATTCGGGAATTACATTCTTTGGGAATTTTCAAATTCGGGAATTTTATTATTCGGGAATTTTATTATTCGGAAATTTTATTATTCGAGAATTTTTCAATTCGGCAATTTTATTATGTATTCGTAAATTTTATTATACGGGAATATCATTATTCGGGAATTTTGCGATTTGGTAATATTATAAACAAACTATTTAATTCTTGTTTGAGAATATATCTTCTTTAGTTAAAAATTTAACTATTTAAACACCTCGTTTGTTTATTCGTATATTATTATTTCCATGAAATGGTTAAATTTTCAGATAAAAATTTATTTGTTGAAAATTCGTTTTTTGTTGTTGTTAAAATTTTATATTCTCACTTGAAATTTAACTATTTAGTTGAAAATAAAAGTTTTTGGATTAAAAATTAACGCATTTGTTAAAAATGTATATTTTCGGAAGGAAATTTCAACGCGTTTGAAAATTTCTGTAATTTATTGAAAAATTATGTTTTTAGTTGAAGATTCAACATTTTAGTAGAAAAAAATATTTTCTTTTGTTAAAAATTAATTTTTTAAACTTAATATTTAACTGTTCCATGTTTGGCTGGAAATCTGTATTCTTTAGTTGAAAATTCAACTATTTGTGTACCATATTTGTTTATTCCTGCATTATTGTTCCAATCAAATAGTTAAATTTTTAGATAAAAATTTATTTGTTAAAAATTTGTTTTTTTGTAATTAAAAATGGATTTTCTTACGGAAAATTAAACTATTCAGTTGAACATACCAGTTTCTGGGTTAAAAATTCAGGTGTTTGTTAAAAATTTATATTTTTTGAATGAAATTTCAACAATTTAGTGGAAAATTAACCTTTTTATGTAGAAAATTCGTTTTTTTTTTTATATTAAAATATAATCTTTTTGGATGAAATTTCAACTATTCTATTAAAAAAATTATCTCTTTATTTGAAAATTGAACAATTTGGTCGAATATTTACTTTTTTAGTTGCAGATTCTTCATTTTAGTTGAAAAATCATCTCTTTATTTGAAAATTGAACAGTTTAGTTGAATATTTACTTTTTTGATTGAATATTCTTCATCTTAGTTAATAACCTGGTTTTTTTTAGTTGAAGATTCTTCATATTAGCTAAAAAAAATCATCTCCTTCGTTGACATTTGAACTATTTGGTCAAATATTAATTTTGTTTTGGTTGAAGATTCTTCATTTTAGTTAAGAAAAATCATCTCTTCAGTTGACAATTGAACTATTTGATCAAATATTTAATTTTTTGTTGAAGATTCGTCATTTTAGTTTCAAAATCACCTGTTTAGTTGAAAATTGAACTATTTGGTTGAAAATTTATTTTTTTGTTGGTTGAAGATTCTTCATTTTAGTTAAAAAATAATCTCTTTAGTTGAAAATTTACTTTTTTAGTTGAAGCTTCATTTTAGCTAAAAAATTATCTCTTTAGTTGAAAATTGAATTATTGGTTGAATATTTATTTTTTTGGTTGAAGATTCTTCATTTTGGTTAACAAACCATCTCTTTAGTTGAAAATTGAACTATTTGGTTGAAAACTTATTTTTTTGGTTGAAAATTCTTGATTTTAGCTAAAAAATTATCTCTTTATTTGAAAATTGAACAATTTGGTCGAATATTTACTTTTTTAGTTGCAGATTCTTCATTTTATCAATTTTCAACGTTTCAATTTAATTTTTAACAAAAAATATGCCTTTTCTACCATAAAAGATGAATCTTCATTCAAAAACAATGAATTTTCAACAAAGAAGTTGAATTTTTCACCAAAAAAGATTTATTTTTAACAAAATAGGTCATCTTTCCACAACATAGTTGAACTTTCAACGAAAAAGTATGCCTTTTCTACCATAAAAGATGAATCTTCATTCCAAAAGGACGAATTATCAAAAAAAAGTTGAATTTTTTACCAAAGAAAAGAACCTTTAAGAAATAAGTTCAATTTTCAACGTTTCAATTTAATTTTTAACAAAAAATATGCCTTTTCTACCATAAAAGATGAATCTTCATTCCAAAACAACGAATTTTTAACAAAAAAGTTGAATTTTTGACCAAAAAAGTATGCCTTTTCCACCATAAAAGGTTAATCTTTATTCTAAAACGACGAATCTTCAACAAAAAAGTTGAATTTTTGACCCAAAAAAATTAACCTTTAAGAAAATAGTTCAATTTTCAACATTTTAATTAAATTTTCAACAAAAAATATGCCTTATCTACCATAAAAGATGAATCTTCATTCAAAAACAATGAATTTTCAATGAAGAAGTTGAAATTTTGATTAAAAAAGATTCATTTTTAACAAAATATGTAAATTTTCATCAAATAAATTATTTTCAACAACATAATTGAATTTTTAACCAAAAATATGCCATTTGTACCATAAAAGATGAATCTTCAAAGCTTTGGGAATTTTTTGTGGAATCTTTGAAATCTTTGTCAAATTTTTTGAAATGTTTGTAACATTTTTCTTAAATCATTGTTTGTGAAATCTTTTTTATTCCTTGAAATCATTGCATTATTTTAAATCTAAGTGAAATCTTTTCAAATCTTCTAAAATGTTTTGAAACCTTTTGAAATCGTTTCAAATCTTCTAAATGTTTTTAAATCTTTTGAATCTGGTGTACTGTACCCTTTTTGGAATCTTCGAAATTCTTGTATTCTTTTGAAATCTTTTATGAAATTTTTATGAAATCTTTGTGATATCTTTCTGAAGTCTTTTGTGTTCATTTGAAATTATTAAAATATTTTGAATCTGTGTCAAATATTTTGAAATCTTAGAAATCTGGTTTACTATATTTAAAATCTTTTAAATCTTTTGAAAGTTTTAAAATCTTTGGCAATCTTTGAAATCCTTGCAATCTTTATGAAATATTTGAAATCGTTGGGAAATTTCTGTAAAATTTTTGTCAAATCTTTTGAAATATGTGAAAATTTTTTCTAAAATCATTGTCTGTGAAATCTTTTTTTATTCTTTGATATCATTGAATTTTTTGAAATCTTAGTGAAATCTTTTTAAATCTTCTGACATGTTTTGAAATCTTTTGAAATCGTATCAAATCTTCGAAATGTTTTAAAATCTTTTAGATCTGGTGTACTGTTCCCTTTTTGAAATCTTTGAAATTCTTGTATTCTTTTGAAAGTGTGTGGTGTTTGTGTCTAAAGTGTGTGGTGTTTGTGTCTAGAGTGTGTGGTGTTTGTGTCTAGAGTGTGTGGTGTTTGTGTCTAAAGTGTGTGGTGTTTGTGTCTAGAGTATGTTGCGTTTCTGTCTAGAGTGTGTGGTGTTTTTGTCTAGAGTGTGTGGTGTGTGTAGGGTGTGCAGTCCAAAAGTAACATAATAAAAAAGAAAGAACATTTTCTTTGAAATTCGTCTGTTTGCATTGAATTCAACTATTTTTGATTTGAAATTAAAATCTTTTACAGGCAAAATTGATATTTTGAACTGAAAATTTAACTACTTATTTTTTTCTTTTTTTAGTTTATCTTTTTGGTTGAAAATTCAACTTTACAGTCGAAAATTCGTCTTTTTGATAAAAAAAATAAAATATAATTTTGGTTGAAAATTTAAAATTGTAGGAATCTAAAGTGTTTCAAATTTAATTTAATAATTATAGTACCCACACTAATTTCATTTAAAATAATGTATTCTTCTATTAGCGCGAAAAATCTCCTCATGTCTTCTTTTTTTAGAGGATTTGATGCAGTTGATAAATTTTTTTGTTTGCTTCATCTTGTAAGTGGAGTGTGTGGTGTTTGTGTCTAGAGTGTGTGGTGTTTGTGTCTAGATTGTGAGGTGTTTGTGTCTAAAGTGTGTGGTGTTTGTGTCTAAAGTGTGTGGTGTTTGTGTCTAGAGTGTGTGGTGTTTGTGTCTAGAGTGTGTGGTGTGTTATTGAAATCGATAGTGCATTTGACATAGCTGAGAAAAATTTTTTTTTTTTGCAAATTTTTCCTTAGAAAATTTACTACAGAAATTTTTTGAATGTTATTGTTGTAACTGAAGTCGATAGTGCATTTGACATTGTTCGGAAAAATTTTTTTTTCTGAAAATTTTTCCTCAGAATATTTACTATCGAAGTTTTCAATGTTGTTGTTACTGAAGCCGGTAGCGTTTTTGACATTGTTGGAAAAATTTTTTTGTTTCAGAAAATTTTTCCTTACAAAATTTACTATGGAAATTTTAAATATTATTGTTGTTACTGATGCCGATAGCGCTTTTGAAATTTTAGGGGAAAAATGTTTTCTTCATAAAATTTTTTCTCAGAAAATCTACTCTCAAAATTTTCAATGTTACTGTTGTTATTGAAGTCGATAGTGCATTTGACATTGTTGGGAAGAAATTTTTTTTTTCAGAAAATTTACTATCGAAGTTTTCAATGTTATTGTTGTTATAGAAGCCGATAGTGCCTTTGACATTTTTGGGGAAAAATTTTTTCTTCTTAAAATTTTTCCTCAGAAAATTTACTATCAAAATTTTCAATGTTATTGTTGTTACTGCAGCCGATAGCGCTTTTGACATTTTTGACGAAAATCATTGTCCTTCAGAAAATTTTTCCTCGGAAAATTTACTATCGAAATTTTCAATGATATTGTTGTTATTGAATCCGATAGCGCTTTTGATATTTTTGGGGTTCTCGAACAGTTTATATTATTACCGAATTGGAAAATTCCGAATAATAAAATTCCTCATTAGGAAAATTTCCGAATAATAAAATTCCCGCATAATAAAATTCCTCATTAGGAAAATTTCCGAATAATAAAATTCTCGAACAGTTTATAATATTACCGAATTGGAAAATTCCCAAATAACAAAATCGCGAATAATGAAATTCTCGGATAGTTTATAAAATATTACTACCGAAGTGGAAGATTCTCGAATAGTAAAATTGCTGAATTACCATTTTCCCAAATAATAAAATTCCTGATTTGGAAAATTCCCGAATAATAAAATTCCTGAATCATAACATTACCGCATAATAAAATTCCTGAATTGGAAAATTTTCGAATAAAAAAATTTTCGAACAGTTTTTAATATTACCAAATTGGAAAATTCCCGAATAATAAAATTCCCTAATTGAAAAATTCCCGCATAATAAAATTCCTGTATTGGAAAATTTCCGAATAATAAAATTCTCGTACAGTTGATAATTTTATCGAATTGGAAAATTCCCGAATAACAAAATTCCTGAATTGTAAAATTACCGCACAATAAAATTCCTGAATTGGAAAATTTCCGAAGAATGAAATTCTCGTAGAGTTTATAATATTAACGAAATGGAAAATTCCAGAATTATAAAATTCCCGAAAAATTTAAATTCCTGAATTTAAAAATTCCCAAATAATGAAATTCTCGAACAGTTTATAAAATATTACTTTAAATTTTGATGATTTTGAAGACCAAAATGCAAGTTTTCAGTCTTAAATCTTTTAAAGTGAAGAAATTTTGAATGTCAAGCATCAAAATTCCAGAATTTTTAATTGTAAAATTTAAAACTTTCATGATTTTTAATTATAAATTTTCTAAATTGGAAACATTTCAATTTTAAAGATTTACAATTCAAAGTTCTACCACACAATTGAACTATTTACACACAATTGCAAACTAAATTTTAAAGATGGATAAATAAAATTATTAAAATTGGATGATTTTGATTACGAAAACGCAAATTTTTAGTCTTAAATCTTTCAAAGTGAAGAAATTTCGAGTGCAAAGCATCAAAATTCCAAAAAATTTTATTGTAAAATTTAAAACTTGCATCATTTTTAATTATAAATTTTCGAAATTAAAAACTCTGCAATTTTAAGTAAATATACAAAAAAATTCTTCAATTTTGATTATTTTGAAGATCGAAAGTAAAGTTTTCAATTCTAAATTTTGAAGATTGAATAAATTTCGAGTGCAAAGCATAAAAATTGGAAAACTTTTTATTGTAAAATTTAAAACATGCATAATTTTTAATCATAAATTTTCAAAAGTAAAAACTCTGCAATTTTAAATTTAAATTTAATTCAAATTAAATAGAAGAATAAATCAAAATTATTAAATTTTGATGATTTTGAAGACCAAAATGCAAGTTTTCAGTCTTAAATCTTTTAAAGTGAAGAAATTTTGAATGTTCAAAATATACTTCGATGTTTTTTAAAAAATTCAAAAATACTTACAAATTTGAAAAGATTTCAAAAATCTTAAAATAAAATATGATTTGTCAAAAATTTCGAAATACAATTTTTAATTTTTTTCAAGACTTTTAAAAGTTTCAAGAAAATAAACAAAAACTCTTAAGATTCCTGGTAATATTGAAATGATTCTTTATTTTAAAAAAATAATTTGAAGAGAATATTTAACAAAAATTTTAAACATCGCAAAAGATTTCCGAAATTTCGAAAAAATACCAAAATAATTTTAAACTTAAAATGATTTCAACAAAATTTAAAAAAAATGTTTTGGAAAAATTTTTAATAATTTTTTATTTTACAAAATTCATTTTAATATTATATTTATAAAG
>JAABKJ010075445.1:252403898-252414343 GCA_011634705.1 Andricus grossulariae
ATATAGTTGAATTTTCAAGTCAAAAATACGAAATATTTAGAAGCCAGTTGAAAATTCTATTCAGGTTTGTATGAAAAATATTTTTTTTCACTGAAAATGTAACTATTCCATTTTTCATCAAAAATTTATCTTTTTTAGTTAAAAGTTCATGTATTTTGTTAACGATTCATCTTCTTGGTTGAAAACTTAACTTTTTGGTTAAAAATTCAACTTCATTCAAAATGTTACTTTGCCATTTTTAGTTCAAAATTGATATTTTAAATTGAAAATTGATCTTTTCTAGTCAAAAAATCCCGTACTTTATTTAAAATACTTATTTTTATACAAATTAATCTTTTTGGTACAAAATTGATGTTCTTGGTAAAAAATGTATCTTTTTTGGGTAAAAATGTAACTACCTGGTTGAAGATTCAATTATTTTTCTGACAATAGGCGTTGTTGTTGCCGTGCTGAGTGCGAGCGAACTCGTCCCCGGCGACGATCATTGGCGTGCCCTGGGCCAGCAGCAAAGTGGCGAAGAAGTTGCGCATCTGGCGCAGGCGCAGCGCGTTGATCTCCGGGTCGTCGGTAGGGCCTTCGACGCCGTGGTTCCAGGACAGGTTGTTATTGCTGCCGTCCTGGTTGTTCTCGTCGTTGGCCTCGTTGTGTTTGTCGTTGTACGACACCAGGTCGTGCAGGGTGAAGCCGTCGTGGGCGGTGATGAAGTTCACCGAGCTGTACGGTCTGCGCCCGCGGTGATTGAACATCTCGCCCGAGGCGGTCATGCGCCCGGCGAAGTCTGCGAGTTGGCCGTCGTCGCCTTTCCAGAACGCACGCACGGTGTCGCGGAAGCGGTCGTTCCATTCCACCCAGCCTGGTGGGAAGTTGCCCACCTGGTAGCCACCGGGGCCGCAATCCCAGGGTTCGGCGATGAGCTTCAACTGGCGCAGCACCGGGTCCTGGCGGCACGCCACGAGGAAACTGTGGCGCTCATCGAACCCGTCGCGGTATCGCCCGAGGATGGTCGCCAGGTCGAAGCGGAAGCCGTCCACGTGCATCTCGGTGGCCCAGTAACGCAGGGAGTCGGTGACCATTTGCAGCACGCACGGGTGGCTCAGATCCAGGGTATTGCCGGTGCCGGAATCGTTGATGTAGAAGCGCTTGTCGTCGGGCATCAGGCGATAGTAGGAAAAAAACACTTGGTTGCTAACCAAATAAATTTAATTTAATTTACAACCAATCATTCGAATTTTTAACAGAACCGTTGAATTATCAGTTTAAAAAATTACTTTTTAACAAACAAAAATTTCAACTAAAATTACCAATCTTCAACAACAAAAAAATGAACTTTTAAAAAAGATTTTCCACTTTTAACGTAAAAAGATGAATTTCAACGACAAGTGTTTTTTCAACAAAAAATTTCAATGAAAAATAAAAAACCGTTGGATTTAACTAACAAAGACGAATTTCTACAAAACAGTAGAATTTTCAATTGAAACAGATTAATTTTCAATTAGAATTTATTACCAAAAAATATCAAATTTCTACAGAAAGAGATGAATTTTTGAAACCAAAAGGATGAATGTGCTATCAAATAGTCGAATTTTTAATTTAAAAAAATTACATGATTTCTCAAGAATATACATAAATTTTTAAACGATTAGTTGAATTTTAAACCAAGAACATTAATTTTCTACAAAAGACATACATTTTTAACCATATAGTTGAATTTTCACCTAAAAAGTTTGAAAGTTTTTATACAAAATTCCTCTTTTAATGTAGAAAAGTAATATTTTTTCGTTTAAATGAATCAATAATTTTTAAATTTTAATCTGAAATTAATTTGTTTTATTCCTTTAATAAAAGGTTCTATTTTTAAAATGTTACAAGAATTAACTGCTGGTTTTTGAATATTAAGACGCAGGGAAAAGCCCAATAACATTAATAATTAGTTTATAAGTTTTATGATTTTTTTTTTAATTTGATAAATAAATGCATTATTCAGGCATTTAACGACGAAATTAAAAAAATGATTGAATCCTTTCAATTGGGAATTACATAATAATTTTAGCAACATTTATAATTAGTTGATCCATTTTTTTAATTATTTTAACAAATTTAATAAACAAAACCATTATCCAGGCATTTGACGACGGAATTCTCTTCCGATATAAGTCCTTTTAATTAAAAACTTCATAATAAATTCAATAACATTTATAATTAGTTCATAAGTTTTATGATTTTTTTTTTTAAATTTGATAAACAAATGCATTATTTAGGCATTTGACGTCGGAATTCTTTTTCGATATAAGTCCTTTTAATTAAGAACTTCATAATAATTTCAATAACATTTATTATTAATTTATAAGTTTGAGGATTTGTTTTTAATTTGATAATTAAATGCATAATTCAGGCATTTGACGACGGCCTTTTTTTTAAATTATCAGTCCTTTCAATTGGAAACTTCATAATAATTTCAACAACATTTATAATTAGTTGATAAATTTTTTGAATTATTTAAATAAAGTCGATAAACGAATTCATTATTCAGGCATTTGACGACGGAAATTTTTTATCAATATCAGTCCTTTTAATTGGGAACTTCATGTTCATTTCAACAACATCTATAATTAGTTGATGAAGACAATGATTTTTTTAAAAGAAATTTGATAAACAATTCATCTCTTCGGTTGAACATTATTTTTTTAACTAAGAATTTAACTATTCAATTTTTTATTGACAAATTATTTTTTTTTAGTTGAAAATTCGCCTTTTTGGGTAGAAATTACTCTTCTTAGTTGTAAATTAATCATTTTGGTTGAAAACTCAATTATTATAATTTAGGATTCATAATTTTAGTTGAAAATTCATCACTTTTTTGGAAAATGTTTACTTTTTTGAAAATTGCTTGATTTTTTTTTTGTTAATTTTATTTCGTAACTGAAAATATAATTCCAGTTGTATATTTTAGTTAAAAATTCATCTCTTTGGTTGAGCATTATTTTTTTAACTAAAAATTTAACTATTCAATTTTTTATTGACAAATTATTTTTTTATTTGAAAATTCGTCTTTTTCGGTAGAAATTCATTTTCTTAGTTGCAAATTAATCTTTCTGGTTGAAAATTAAATTATTCTAATTAAGGATTCATAATTTTAGTTGAAAATTCATCACTTTGTTTGAAAATGTAACTAGTTTTTTTAAAATTATTTGATTTTTTTTCGTTAATTAATTTTCTTAACTGAAAATATAACTATTTTTTAACTAAAAATTTAACTATTCAATTTTTTATTAAAAAATTATCTTTCTTAGTTGAAAATTCGTCTCCTTGGCTAAAAATTCATCTTTTTGGTTGAAAATTTAACTATTCCAGTTAAAGATTCGTCATTTTACATGAAAATTCATTATTTTGGTTTAATAGTTTTAGGGTATTTTAAAAAAATTCTGAAAATATCAAATATTTTAAGGGATTTCAAAGGACTTTATTAGATTTTGTGAGATGTACGGGATTTCATAAGAATTAAGAGATTTAATTTTTTTAAAGAATTTCTTATAAAATATAGTAAAAAATTGAATTTATTTCCAGGGATTTCAGAGGATTTCAGCAGAATTAGCAAATCTAAATTTTAGTGGATTTCAGCAGATTTCAAAGATTTTAAAGCTTTTAGGGATTTTAAAGATTTCAAGAAATTTCAGAAAATATCAAATATTTCAAGGGATTCCAAACGGCTTTATTAGATTTTGTGGGATTTTATGGTATTTTAGAGGATTTCAAAGATTTCATCATTTTTTAAGGAATTTTGAAAGATTTTAAGATGTTTTACGGGATTTCCTCAATTGTTGTGGTATTACTCTGGATTTCATATGATTTAAGGGATTTTATTTCCAAGGGATTAAAGAGGATTTTAACAGAATAAACAAAACATTTCAGTCGATTTCAACAGATTTAAAAGATTTTAAAGCTTTTAGAATATTTTAAAAGATTTCAAGAAATTTCAAAGGATATTAAATATTTCAATGGATTTTAAAGGGCTTTAATAGTTTTTGTAGGATGTTACGAAATGATAGTGGATTTCAAAGACTTCATCATTTTTAAAGGAATATTTGAAAGATATTACTGATTTCAAGATGTTTTACTGGCTTTTACTCCATTTTTGTGGGATGAACAAAACAAGAATTTTTCACCAAAAATTCAATAGTTGAATTTTTAATCAATATTTAAATATCATAGTTTAATTTTTAAATGAACAAAACAAGAATTTTCAACCAAATAAAATAAATTTCAAGGAAATAAATTTTTTTTTAAACAGATGAATTTTCGACCAAGAAGAATAATTTTCTACCAAATAGTTTAATTAATTTAATTTTATTAATTTTATTTTCAACCGAAAATATGTATTTTCAAACGTATAAATAGTTGAATTTTCATCAAAAAAAGATTAATTTTCAACAAAAAATTCAATAGTTAAATTTTTTATCAAATTTAAAATAAAAGAGTTTAATTTTTAAACGAACAAAACAAGAATTTTCAACCAAATAAAATAAATTTCAAGGAAATAGTTAAATTTTTTTTTCAAACAAATGAATTTTCAACCAAAAATTCAATAGTTAAATTTTCAATAACAACTGGAAACGTTAAATTTTCAGTTCGAAAAAATTAATTTTCAACCAGATAAAATAAATTTTCAAGGAAATAGTTAAATTTTTTTCAATCAGATGAATTTTCGACTAAGAAGAATAACTTTCCACAAAAAAAAGAAGATTTTTTAACAGAAAATATGTATTTTTGTCCCTATAAATAGTTGAATTTTCAACTAAAAGTGATCAATTTTCAACCAAAAATTTAATAGTTAAATTTTTAAATCAAATTTTAAATCAAATAATTTAATTTTGAAGCGAACAAAACATTATTTACTTTATGGTTATGTAATTGAATGTGGGCTGTGATTTGTATAATAAAACTTTATTATTTATTTAAAATACCTTCATTAAAATTATACATATTCTTTTAATGTTTGCGATATTGTGAAATGACTATCTGAATTCAATTTACGAGATTATATTCAAATATTTTTTCTCAAATTACTATAAAAGGTTACTAATAAATAAAATTTTCAGCAATGTAAGTGAAAATTAAAAAAAATGTGAAGCGAAAATTATTTGAATGCCTAAATGAAAATTATAGATCAATGCTCTTTATGTTTTTAACGGATGAATCAATAATAATTTAGAATTTAATTCCAATTGTATAATTTTTGTAAATTTTTGTGATGTCATGAAATAAGTATATAAATTCTGCTTTCATTATTATAAGTACATATATTTTATTTTTATATGGTATTATTTTAAAAGGTTATTATTATTCCAAATTTTCTGAAGAATATAAAGTGAAAATTGTTCGAATGTTTTAATGGAAATAACTGTTTATTGCTTTTTATGTTGTGAAATGATTAATTAATATGCACATATATTTTTATTTTTTGTGCAATTAGGTTTAAAGGTCATCAATACCTCTATTACAATTATGTAATACTTTTAAATGTCTGTGATGTTGTTAAACAAGTATCTTAATTGAATTTCGAAAGTTATATCTACAGATATTTTAATTTTGTTCAAATTATTTTGAAAGATAACTAATAAATTAAATGTGCGTTGTTCACCATCGATAAACGCAACGTGTTGGTGCAGGTAGGCGAAGGCCTGACCTCGGAGTACAGCATGGCCGGTAAAGTGCGCTCCCGTGGTCTGGAGCTGGATGCCAGCGGCCAGCTGACGGACAAGTGGAGCCTGATCGGCAGCTATGCCTACACCGATGCCGAGGTCACCGAAGACCCCAAGCTCAAAGGCAACCGCCTGCAGAACGTGGCAAAAAGCACCGGCTCGCTGTCAGCGGTGTATGACTTCGGCAGCATCCTGGGCGGTGATCAACTGCGCGTCGGCGCCGGGGCGCGTTATGTCGGCGAGCGGGCAGGGGACGCGGCCAACAGTTTCGAGCTGCCCAGCTACACCGTGGCTGATGTGTTCGCCAGCTACGACACCAAGCTTGAGGGGCAAAAGGTCAAGTTCCAGCTCAACGTGAAAAACCTGTTCGACCGTACCTACTACACGTCCTCGGTGAATACGCAGTTTGTGTCCATGGGCGATGCGCGGCAGGTGTCGGTGTCCAGCACGCTTACCTTCTAACGCCATCCCTTTGTAGGAGCGAGCTTGCTCGCGAAAAACGTCAACGCTCACGCGGGCTGCCTGGTTCAGCGCGGTGACTGCGCGTTCTTCGCGAGCAAGCTCGCTCCTACAGTGTTAGCGTTGCCGTTATTGTTGATTTTGCGGGAACGGCACACTGATGCACTTTGGAAAATGGATACACACCGGCACTCTGCTGGTCGGCTTAAGCTTCATTAATTATTTAAACAATTTCTATAAACAAATTCACAGTTCGTATATTTTATAAAATGCGAGAGGAATAAAAGTTTTATTACTGTTACTTGAAAAAAAAGTTATTTGACAATTAAAAAAAAAATGTCAGAGTTTGGTTATTTATCAACAAACAGACAGAGAGTTGAGAATTCAATTATTTGCTTATAAATTAACTTTGTTCTTGAAAATTAATATATTTTCGGATAGAAAATTCAAATGTTTTATAAAAAAATTCGTCTTTTGGTAGAAAATTCCTTTTTGTTGGTTAAAAATTCAGCTATTTGGTAAAAAATTGAAATATTTTCTTGAAAGTTTAACTATGTTGTTGAAAATGCAACTATTTTGTCGAATATTCGTCTTTTTGGCTTGAAAATTCAACAATGTGGTAGACCATTAAATTATTTGGTTGAAAATTGAACTAATTTCAGAGAAAATTAAACTATTTGGTTAAAATTCATTAATTTTTTGCGAGGATTCAACTTTTTTGTTAAAAATTAGATTTTTAACTGAAAATTGAACTTTTTTTCAGCTATTTGGCAAAAAAATCAAAAATATTCTTGAAAGTTTAATTATGTTGTTGAAAATTCAACTATTTTGTCGAATATTCGTCTTTTTGGCTTAAAAATTCAACAATTTGGTAGAAATTAAATTATTTGTTTGAAAATGAACTTATATTGTTAAAAATTCACATTTATGGTTTAAAATTGAACTACTTTGGTAGGTCATTGCACAGGGCCGCAGCCTCATCCACCAGCGCGACGAGATCGAGCGGCTGGCTCATGCGCGGCTCGCCGATGACGTCGACTACCAGCTGCTGCGCAACATTCCGGGCATCGGTCCGATCAATGCGCTGACCATCCTGGCCGAGGCCGGTGATCTGCGCCGCTTCAACCATCATCGCCAGTTCCTGAAGTTTTGCGGCCTCGATCTCGCGACCTGCCAGTCGGGCACGTTCCGCGGCCGCACCAGGCTGTCCAAATACGGCAACGCGCGCCTGCGCCGCACCTTCTGGATGGCTGCCCAGGTCGCCGCGCGTCAGCGCGACAACAGCTTCCGCGACAAGCTCGGACGATACATTGCCGGGCACGCGGACGATGCCGACCGTCGCCGCAAGGCGATGACGGCGCTCACCGCCAAGATGGCGCGCGTGGCTCACGCCGTCATCAAGACGGGAACAGAGTACCGGCCGTTCCTCGAACGGTCGGATGCCAGGTGGAAGGACCCCTCTCTGCAAGTGCCGTGAGGGCGCTCCTCGAGCGACCCTGTAGATAATGTTCGGGCCTTCCACCTGGGTGCGTATCTCGTTTTAAGGATGGTGAGGACCACGGTCGCCCCGGCGCCGCTGGATCCTGCGTTTGCTATGGCAGGGAGCGATCCCGTTGACGGTGGGAGCCATCTGGCTCAGATTGCATGCCGCGCCGATGGTTGTCGGCGCATCGATATCTGCTGGCCAAAACCCGCCGCATGACTTGAATTCAAAGAAAAAAGAAGAATTTGTAACGAAATAGTTGAATTCTCAACTGAAAATATCAATTTTTCAACAAACTAATTTTGTTTCTTTTTACTGGAAATTTTTGTTCTTGAAAATTCACTTATTCAAGGTAAAGATTCATCATTTTGGTGGAAATTTTTCTTTTTTTTTTGGTTCAATATTGAACGATTCCAGTTGAAAATACATCATTTTAGTTGGAAAATCATGTATTTTTTTTTTTGAAAATTTAATTTTTTTGGTTGTAATATCAACTATTTTTTTTATGCTGGAAATTTTTTTGAAAATCTTTTTTGATGAAAATTTAATTATTCCAGTTGAGGATTCATAATTTTAGTTGAAAAATCATTTTTTGTTTATTTAAAATTGCACGATTTCAGTTGAAAATACATCATTTTAGTTGAAAAATCATGTATTTTGTTGAAAAATTTTTTTCTTGGTAAAAATGTATTTTTCTTGGTTTAAAATTCAAGTATTGCAGTTGAGCATTCACGTATTTTGTTGACAATTTTTCTTTTTTGGTAACAAAAAATTTAATTTCTTGGTTAAAAATTCTACTAATTTCTTTTTTTTTACAGAAAACCTTTTTTGGTTGAAAATTTAACTATTCGATTTAAAGATTCATCATTTTAGTTGAAAAATATTTTTGTTGTTGTGTAATGTTGAACTATTCCAGTTGAAAATACATAATTTTAGTCGAAAAATCATTTATTTTGTTTGAAAAATACTTTTAATTTCTAATTATTTTTTCAAAAAATATTTTGGTTTTTATTTATTTTTTTTTTCAATTTAAAAATTGCGAACTGAAGAATGTTGCAATTTTGCGCAATATCTCTTCGATTAAAAAAAAATTATGTTTATTTTGAAGTTAATACATTTTTAACTAATGATGTTTAGAAAAATTATATTGATAAAGTTAGGATTCTTTGTTTTTTTTTACCATTTGATATTTTTATTCCGTTTTTATAGTAGATATATCGTATTCATTTATATTTTGTATTTTGAAAGTACTTTTAATTTATAATTATTTCTGTAATAAGTGTTTCGGTTTTTATTTATTTATTTATTCAGTTTGAAAATTGCGAATTCAGGAATGTTGAAATTTTGTGCAATATCTCTTCAACTTAAAAAATGCATGTTTTTTTTTAAAGTTAACACATTTTTAACAAATGAACTTTAGAAAAATGATATTCAAAAAGGTTAGGATCCTTTGTTTTTTTTACTATTTGATATATTTTTATTCCGTTTTTGATAGTAGATATATCGTATTTATTTATATATTTTTATTTTGTAACTACTTTCGATTTGTAAATAAATATTTGATGTTTATTTAGGTTTTTTATTTATTTCTTCAATTTAAAAATTGCGAACTCAGGAATGTTGACATTTTGCCCAATATTATATTAATTTTGATTTTGAAGTTAGTACAGTTTTAACTAATTAACAATAGAAAAATTATATTTTTTGTGAAAAGTTTTTTTTAGCTGAAAATTCATGTATTTTTTTGAAATTTATTTATTTGTTTTTTTTTTGTAGAAAATTAAGAATTTTGCTTCAAACTTAATCTTTTTGGTTGAAAATTGTTTTTTTTTTGTTTGTTAAAAATTAAGTTGTTTAACTGAAAATTTAAGTATTCCAATTTTGATTGTAAATCTGTATTTTTGAGTTGAAAAATGAATAATATTTGGTTGAAAATTCATGTATTCTGTTAAAAAATGTGTATTTTTTAGTGGAAAATTAATCTTCTGGTTGAAAATTCAATTACTAGATTGAAAGTTGAACTACTTAGTTAAAAATAAATTTTTTGTTTATAGATGCATCATTTTAGTTGAACATTCATCTTTTTGTTTGAAAATTTAACTATTTATTAGAAAATTTAATTTTTTGATCGAAAATTATTTTTTTTTTGAATGAGAATTCATATTTTTGGGTTGAAAATTCCCCTGTTTTGTAGAAAATTTGTGATTTTGGTTTTAAAATTCAACAATTTGTTTAGAAGTTTATGTATTTGATTGAAAATTAATCTTTTTTGGTAAAAAAATTACTCTCCTTGGTAAAAATTAATACTTTTGGTAGCAAAATTGAACTATTTGGTTAAAAATTTATCTTTTTTGTTTGAAAATTGAGGCATTTCAGTAGAAAATTAATCTATTTTGTTGAAAATCGAGCTATTTATTTGAAAATTTAACTATTTGGTACAAAATACGTTTGCGCGGCGCATCATGAACATTCATCCGGGCATCACCCGTCTCGAGTCGCCTTACGAGCGCCGTGGGGCGTACGCCACCTGGAATGCGCTGTACGGCGCACGTGGGCAGGCGATCACCGACTGGGCAACCAAAGCGACTCAGGCGTGCGAGCCGTTGTATTGGACCGGTGCGTCATTCCACTACGTGGATAACGGCATCGACTCGGGAGAGGTGTTCCACGACGTGCTCAAGACCGAGATTTCGCCCGAAGACACCATCCTTGAGTTGCGCTGGAACAACTTCAACAACAGCCTGTTCCCGGCGCTGCATGAAGGCCTGGAGCTGTTGGCCAGACAAGGCTGAACATGCGGGCGC
>JAABKJ010075445.1:252414353-252444748 GCA_011634705.1 Andricus grossulariae
TGAAACACACACCGAACGCATGTAGGAGCGAGCTTGCTCGCGAAAAACGTCAACGATGACGCGTGCTTCCTGAATACACGCGGCGTTTATGAGTTTTTCGCGAGCAAGAACTAGGCGTCCCCCTCGCTCCTACAAGGTATTAGAGCTCGCGCACGACCCGAAAGCCGATCCAGTCCCCGCGCGTCTGCGGGTAGATGTTGTTGCGATTGCCCGAGCGTGAAAACACCGGCGCCTCGCCCCAGTCATTACCACGAATCTGGTAGGCCTCGCAGTTGGGCTCCACCCAGGCGCTGCCATCAGTTGGTGCGCCGACGTAGTTCGGATGCTCGCAATCAGCCACCCGCTCATACACATTGCCGTGCATGTCATACATTCATACAATATGGGTATCAATTGAAAGGGGTTTCAAAAGTAGATTTTAAATTTTAGTTGCCCCCCCCCCCAACATTATGTGGAAACCCCACACCTGGATTTATATATTGTTATAAAACTCCAACAATATGTGTATCTATGAAAAGGTCTTGAAGCAGAAATTCGAAATATGTGTGCCCCCCCCCCGACCAGCTCCTCGTTTTTAGTATTATAACTTGAGACATTTTACATCATAAAGAATTTTTATTAAACAGGTATTTTTCAGCTTATCAACTTCCTTCCTTCCTTATGTAACCTTACCCCCCCCCCCCGTTCCTACACACCGCTATGGATTTTTTTACTCTTAGAAAGCTCCACACAATATGGGTATCATCTGAAAGGGTTTTGAAAGGTTGATTTTTTATTTTGGTTGCCCCCCCCCCACACACATTCTGTGGAAACCACACCTCCGGATTTACATAGTGTTATAAAACTAAAACAATATGTGTATCTATAAAAAGGTCTTGGAGCATAGATTTGATATACGGTGCTCCCCCCCCCACCTACCAGCCCTTTGTTTTTAGTGTTGCAATTTGAAACATTTTACATTATATATAATTAACTCCTAATTGCATAAATAGGTATTTATTAGTTCATCAAACCCTTTTCTTCCGCATATAACCTTTCAACCCCCCCACCAAACACACATCGCTATGGATTTTCATACTGTTAAAAGACCCCATAAAATATGGGTATCTATTGAAATATTAAAAGAATTCCTGTAGACGATGCATTTATCAGCCTGATGCATGACCAGGTACACCCAGGTCGTCGTAACTACATCTGAAGTTGATATTTTTATCAGCGAAGTTTAAATTTTTAGAGAATTCCTGTAGCCGATGCATTTAGCAACCTGATGCATGACCAGGTACACCAAGGTCATCGTCAATACTTCTGAAGATGATATTTTTATCATCGAAGTTTAAATTTAGGAGAATTTCTGTAGACGATGCATTTATCAACCTGGTGCATGACCAGGGACACAAAGTTTATCGTAACCACATCTGAAGTTGATATTTTTATCAGCGAACTTTAAATTTTCTGAAATTTTCTGTAGACGATGCATTTAGCAACCTGGTGCATGACCAGGTACACCAAGGTCATCGTAACTGCATCTGAAGTTGTTATTCTTACCATCGAAGTTCAAATTTTGAGAGAATTTCTGTGGACGTTTCATGTAGCAACCTGGTGCATGACTAGGTACACCAAGGTCATCGTAACGACATCTGAAGTTGATATTTTCATCAGCGAAGTTCAAATTTTGAAAGAATTCCTGTAGACAATGCATTTAGCAACTTGGTGCATTACCAGGTACACCGAAGTCATCGCAACTAAATCTGAAGTTGATATTTTTATCATCGAAGTTTAAGTATTAAAAGAATTCCTGTAGACGATGCATTTATCAGCCTGATGCATGACCAGGTACACCCAGGTCGTCGTAACTACAAAACCGTTTATTGTTGAATATCCAAAATTATCTAGCATCTTTGGCGTACCTTCGTGTTGGACTCCAACCCATCCATTCATATATCCTAGTGGTATGATTTTTTACCCATGATTGCAAGGGCCTATAGTATAATTTAAACTGTCCCATAAGGCGTCTTTGACCTTAATTCTTTTACCATCATCTATGGCGTAACACGCTATGATAAATAATTTTTCGATATCCACTTTCATTCTAACCCACAACAATATAAGATATACAAATTCATGCCCCCGGGCATGCTGCCTTGCCCTCTTATTTATAATCAGACCGACTCCTTGGCAACCATGTGATTAGCTATCTACTACTGACTATAGTTCGAGTCCTTTCTTTAACTTCCCATTTCCTATTATTATACTATTGCATCCCTTTTTCTTTGTTTTAGGAACACACAAGATATCTAGCTTCCTTTCGTGCATTGTTTTTCGCAATTGTCTTTCCTTAGGATCATTCACCCTTCTAGCATTCCAAACACCCAGTCTCTATACATTGCTTGAATTGTGACATTTAGCTCTACCAGAAGCGTGCATTTCATCAACCAATGTTTTAATCAATTCCAAGAATACTCTATTATTTTAAATGTTTATTTTTTGAAGTATACGTCCAACTACCAACTCAATGCGAGAAATTTATTTTGCGAGTTAGAATCATGTCCAAAGTAATTAGTCAGTCGTCGTTAGGTAGAAAGTCAAGTTATAACGTCAGTAGATATTCGGAAAGTAGACTCGTTCGAACGTGTCAATGGAAACAAGCGACCCGATGCCAACGAATTGACACAAATGGAAAAACTATTATCAATACTTTAAAAAATTGCTACTTCGGAGTGGTTGTGCACACCTATTGATTATTCGAAATTCATTGTGAAAAGTACAAAATTGAAAATAATATTGGGTGTCACGATATAATAATAAAGAAGTTCAGTACATTTTTCTCAATTGAGGGCCTGATAGCAAAAGCGGACTAAAATAAATCAGAGCAAAAGTGGGTTTGTTTCTTTCATGCGGAAAAACGAATTAAGTCATGAGCTATAACCACAAGTAATAGCTTGTGACTCATTTCATTTTTCCGAAGAAAAAAATCAACCTTTTTTTTTGCTACTTAAAGATCGATCAGCTTTTTCTGTGACTCTGGCTTTTGTAGCAGAGTTGGTAATACCCTGGCATAGTTAATGCCTGGTGGTTGAAATTGGAAAATTGCTGCCAGAAACACGATTATGGAACTTTTTTCTCGACAAAAATAAAATAATGTGTCAGGGTACCGTCAGCAATAGAGAATGCGTTGTATAAGTCTGAACACCTAAGCGTTAATGGGTTAAAACGCTAAAATAAAAAGTTTCAAATTACAATATTTCTGTGGAAAATAAAGATATCTCAATAAATCCAAGTAGGTTTGAAAGGGGGAGATTAGTACTTTCAAATTCCATATTAGCTTTTGTGGTAGACATTTTTAGCTCCGAGCATTGCCGCTTTTGGGGCTGTAGGGGAGTATAATTCCAAGAAGCCATAAACCCCCACTCTAAGCGCGGTGACGCTCGAATGCGTGGGGAAGAATGCAGTTGACACACTCCGAGCATTGCCGCGCGTCGGTGAGGTTAAAAATCGATCTCGAAAATCGTTCTATGTACCTAGTGTACATTAAATGTGTACAAAAGTGATTCATATTGGATTATTTCGTTATAAACCCGAGCTTGAAGGTATGTAAAACGTAAAAATCGAACATTAGCTATAGTATGTTCGATTCTTAGAAAAATGTAAACAAAGCGTCATAATGACAAATATTTCACCTCACTTTAACGTAACCTGTGAAATCTCGTGCAGTACATTAATCATTAATTACTGTGTCGTATTGCTTGTTTTTTTTTTAAACAAAGAGAAACTCAAATATCGAATTGTCAATTAAAACCTCAATTTGATGTCACTCGTGTAATCTCATCAATTATAACAATACATGTAAAACGTAAACAAAAAAACAATGAAAAGCTTTTTTTACAGCAGTGAGAACAGATATTCGTTCTTTTGAAAAATGGAAAGTCACTCTTTCCCACGTTTAGTACTGCGCAATAATACTGCGATCAGTTTTCTCATAGAAACGCATATTAAATGAGCTGAAATCAGATTTTGAATTTGATTTTAATCTAATTTAAGATTCTTAAATTTCAATCTTTATCCAAAGCCTTTAAATATTTGACGAAGTACTCTTTGCTGGTCGCAACGTGGTACGCAGATCTTCCACTGTTCTCCTTGGAAGTAGTCGTTAAAGTCCAGAGTATGCAGTATATGATGGTAAAGACGGTTATTGCGGATGAAATACTCTGGATTTTCGGCAAGGCTGTCCATAACGGCCTTCTAACGCTTTTGGAACCAGTCTTGATCTTCCTTTTTGCGGACGGCGCAAGTTTCGTAGGGTTGTCTTGATAGGGTGTCGGCGATTACATTGTCGGCTCGTCGGCGGGATTCGATCTCAAAGTCCCATTGGCTAAGTTCCATGGCCCATCTAGCTAAACGTCCTGATGGGTTGTCAATTTTATCTGTCCATTTTTATGATAGATGATCGTTATGGACTGTAAAATGGTATCCCTCGAGGTACTCCCTCATTTTCCAGATGCCCTATTTGACAGCGAGACATTCTAATTCTGTAGCCGAGTAGCTCTCAGCCTTATTGACGGCGCGGCTGGCATAAGCGATGATGCGTTCTGTAGCTTTATCCATTTGGGTGAGAACGGCTCCGAGCCCTTCCCTGCTGGCATCGGTCTGAAGAATGAATTCTTTTGTCCAATCCGGACAGGAGAGGATTGGGGCTGATGTTAGGCTCCTTTTGAGCTCATCAAAAGCTTTTTGGTGGTCGTCCGTCCAAATCCATTTGGCGTTCTTTTTTAATAGCTGGTGGAGTGGTGCTGCTACTCGTGCTACGTCCTTGATGAACCTGCGGTACCTATAGGGTCCATTTTCATACACAATTAATGAAATGTGACAGTTTAAAAGTTGATATTGTAAAATATATTGACCAAACGAAATAAAATCAACAATAAAATCCACAATTATTCGTGCGTACGAGGGTAAAATCGGCCCAAATGTGCCCGGAAATCGTGTCTATTCCCATAGAGGGTCCATTTTCATATACAATTAATGAATTGTGACAGTTTAAAAGTTGATAATATGAAATAAAGTGAGCAAACGAAATAAAATCAACAATAAAATACAAAATTATCCGTACGTACGAGGGTAAAATAAGCCCAAATGTGCCCGAAAATTGTGCCTATTCCCTTGCAAGGACCATTTTCATATACAATCAATGAAATGTGACAGTTTAAAAGTTGATATTCTGAAATATATTGACCAAACGAAATAAAATTGACTATAAAATTCAAAATTAATCGTGGGAGCGAGGGTCAAATCGGCCCAAATGTGCCCGGAAAACGTGTCTATTCCCTTATAGGGTCCACTTTCATACACAATTAATGAAATTTTGACATTTTAAAAGTTGATATTATGCAATATATTGACGAAAAGAAACAAAATAAACAACTAAATCCAAAATTAATCGTGCGGACGTGCTTCGAATCGGCCCACATGAGCCCAAAAATCGTGTCTATTCCCCTATAGGGTCCATTTTCATACACAATTAATGAAATGTGACAGTTTAAAAGTTGATATTGTAAAATATATTGACCAAACAACATATGGAAATCCACGTATATACCTATTGAAAATCGTTTAGGCCAATTGAGGAACGAACAGAGATATAAAAAAATGTCGTGCATTCGTCTCTTGATTTTTCAGCAACCACCCACTTTAACAGTTTATCATTCTACGTCAGCTTGACGCCTTATAAAATTACACTCCCACTTTAACTTGTAGTAATTTAATGGAAATGCTTGAGTTTCAACAGAAATGTAAAACTTTCATCATGTCAGGTTGACAAAAAAATAATTTTTATCTGTCAGTAGGATAGTTTGAAATTCAATGCAGTGTTGGAAAGTTTTGTAGAAAAGTAACTGATTACAGGTTTAGTTACTTCTTAGAAATATCACCCGGTTACATGTCTTGTCACCGATTCAAGTAACAATTTTACAGTTGCTTGGATTTTCCATATGAAATATTTTCTTTTCTCCAAATTTTTGAAATGGAAATTTTATTTTTTGGAAAATTCCAGTCATCCGAAATAATAGTAAATTGTGGAGCTTAGTGCTTAAATCTGAAATAATTCATTCTTTGATTTTGGGACTGATTTTTGATTTTTTTGCTGATCTAAAAATCTTCTTTTTCTTTTTAAGGTCTGAGATACGATCTGGAAACTACCCCATCAGAATGGTATAATAATTATGATTCCACTCACTTGTAGGTAAAGGTTACGAACTCAGCCCCGACTGATATTAGCCTCATGTCTGAAAATGTACATGTACCTGGAGAACATCCATATTTTTTCTTTTGATCTAATGGGCCTTAGTTTTCGAGATATCGAGGTTTGAGTATTTGCGCTCGAGCGCTCGACTCGACACTGCAGAGCGCTCGGGCGTGGCGGCCTTGGGCGCTCACTCACAGTCCGACACTAATGCTGTGATAAACGGAAAGTCTACAGGGTTTCTATATAATTTGATATCATTCCTATAGAGTTTTTTCAAGTAGATTGCGAACCTTAAAACGAGAATAATCCACCACGTCCAATTTTAGAAAAAAACGGGGTCAGAAACTAACAACAAAAAATCCTTTTTTTTTTTTAAATTATGCGAAAATTTCCGTACAGTTGGCCGATTTTTTCATAATAATAAGATAATGTCCCAGAAAAAGCTGTAGAAATATTTTCAGTTCTGATAGCCTTTAAAAAATGCCTCCGTTTGTTACACGAAATACATAATTGTTCACGTTATCTGCCGGACTACTAATGACAATGCACAATTTTTTACAATACAGCTAAAATAACAGCTTAAAGCTTGATATATCGACTATTGTAACAGGAAATGACGAGCTACGACGGGTTTTTGAACATGATATCCGGATTTCCAGTGTCATCAACAGACGAAAATTTTGTACGCATGTGAGTTTCGGCCCTGCGTATAGTGCATATAGGACGCATTTCGCGGGAAGCATCATACGGAGAAATTTTCGAGTATCGGTATTCCGAGAAAATGACAATGCCACTGCTGCAGCACTTACGAAAAGATATAGTGCACCAACAAAATTATTGCCGGATTTAAAGAGCGCAACCCATCTGTTACACAATGACGAAAAAACAAAGTCAAAATTTGAAAGCAAGGATAACAAAAGAGATCAGAAAACATAAAGGAAGAATTAGTTTGTTACATGAAATAGTTTTCTCTGTTTAGAAAAATAGTGATTTGATGCAATTTCTCTTTTAAAATTCGCGTCAGAACAGTAATTATGAAAAAACGGTTTCAGCGGAAACTGATGAAAAAGTCTTTGGCTGAAATTAAACACTTACAGCATATTTTGAAATACCTAAAGCATGAAAAAGTTAGATTTTAATAGGTAAAGTATTTTATTAAACTTCTGGTATCCTGACTTGTTTCTATAAACGTTTTAAATTTATTAAAATTAATTAAATCATGGACCGTCACATATGGGGCATGACGCCGCGTCGCGGCGTGCCCATGTATTTCAGCAGGGATTAAGAGGTTATAACTGCTTTCGCCACATACTTTACTTTGATTAATAAAAAAACATTAAATTAGCGTTGAAAATGCCTGGAGTATTTTTTTTCGTTACATTGCACATTCCAGAATTATTATATTATATAATTTTTATTTTACAATGTTCATATTGTTTAAATAAACGGCAGTGGTATGACGGTCTCCGGACCCCAATGTATGGGGTACGCTGACTGAAATGCAACATCCATCAATTATTTAAATATCAAATAATGAAGAAATTAAAAAGCGGTTCTACTATTTTAATTCTTAATCAATTGTGAAGATCAACGCTTGAGTAACAAAAAAATTTCCCAAGTGAATAACTAATTCAAAAAGGTTTTTTGTTCTTATGAATGTTTAATGATTAAATAAAATCGTGTTTAGCATGACTTTTAAATAAAACTGATACTTTGCATTTTCTGGGTTATTTTCCGAGCACAATATAAGGAGGCTGGAGAGGAGGGGGTGAAAATTAAAAGTTATCACGTGGAAGAAGTTATTAACAAGGACTTCTTTTTTTATTTTATTAAAAACCGAGCCTTTCACATTTAAAATCCCATATTAGTTTCAGAAGTTTAGAAGCACAGGTTAATGCTGACCGATTTGAAAAATAGGGAATTTCTTTTCTCGGATCGATAACTGATTCAAATGGAAGTTTTTTTTTTAAGATATTCGTCGGAATATAATTAAGACTGTTTTAACTGTTTCAGTTGAAATTTCCTTTAGACTATATAATTTTTTACTGATGAGTACCTCAGATTCATTATTTCGACTTCAAGCGGGAGTGGGGCAATTTTCTGTGAAAGAAGTTAAAATATAAAAGTCAGCCAATTTTATTTAATCAATTTCTTTATCGCAATAACTTTTCATTCTAATAAAATATCGGTTTAAACATTCATAAGAACAATAAACCTTTTTGAATTAGTTATTCATTTGGGAAATTTTTTTTTTACTCAAGCGTTGATCTTCACAATTGATTAAGAATTAAAATAGTCTTGACCATCCCATCATTAAAGTTTGATAGAGCGAGTCAACGAAACTTTCGATGACTCCTAACGAGTTTTTAGAAGAGAGCGTTGCCAAATTAAAAAAAATTATTTCGAGGTCTTATTTCATAATGTTATGGTTACTCACATAGCTTCATGCTCCACTTACATTTATTTTTACACAGCCGCGAACACTGCACACACACACATATATATTATCGCACGCTTTTTAGCCTATGAAAAATCGAAAGAAATTCTGCGGAGGGACTCGAACTAGCCAACACCTATGTCCAACGCAGCGAACGCAAATAAGCCCTGACAACTAAACCCCACGGCTAACCTAACACATGGAATATTTTGCAGAAATCCCTGCGAAGGGCCGCAGCGCGGCACTGCAGGGCCGTGTGAAAAATACCTGGCCCCCATTTCAACGCATGAAAATGAAATTTTATGAAATAAAATACCTTTTTATGTTGAAAACTTAAAATTTTTTTTGGTTAGATTGCAGAATAGGGGCGTCAGCCCTATTTTGACTTAAAATTATTTATTTTTCTTTGTCAACAAACTATTAGAATCTTTAATTGAACGATAAATAAAGCGACTTGATAAGGCAAACGTTTTAAATTGTTGTTACTTTTATTACTACGATGTCTTAAATCTGGGTCTATCACGATATCGGAATGATCATATTATGATCGAGATTATTAACATTATTTTTGTGTCCAGGTAAAGGAGTGCCTTCCCGCCCCCATTTAGTACGACGAGACCTATTCAAAATCATCCGGGTATCTTAAGCCCTTATTGTTAACCAAACTTCCTCGGGGAAGACGTATTTTTAATACCTGGACAACCAGGATTAATTTTCAGTACGACAAGACATTTTTAAAATCATCCGGTTATGTTAAATTCTTAGCCTTAACCAATCTTCCTAGGGGAGGATGTATTTTTAATACCTGGACAAGCAGGATTAATTGTTAGTACGACGAGACCTTTTTAATATCATCCGGGTATGTTAAATTTTTAACCTTAACCAATCTTCCTAGGGGAAGATGAATTATTAATACCTGGACAACCAGTATTACTTGTTAGTACGACGAGACCTTCCTAAAATCATCCGGATATGTTAAGACCTTATAGTTAACCAAACTTCCTCAGGAAGATGTATTTTTAATACCTGGATAATCTGGATTAATTTTTAGTACGACGTGACCTTTCTAAAATCATCCGGGTATGTTACATTTTTAGCCTTGACCAATCTTCCTAGGGGAAGATGTATTTCAAAGACATGGACAACCAGGATTAATTTTCAGTACGACGAGACCTATTTAAAATCATCCGGGTGTGTGAAGCTCTTATTCCCAACCAATCTTCCTGCGGGAAGATGTATTTTTAATATCTCGACAACCAGGAATAATTTTTAGTACGACGAGACCTATTCAAAATCATCCGGGTATCTTAAGCCCTTATTGTTAACCAAACTTCCTCGGGGAAGATTATAAAAGATTCCAGGTCTAAAATTCTGGTATTTGAATATTAACTAATATAATCTTATTAGTAATTTTTTGTCTTGTATTTCTATTTTTTTTTCTTGCAGTTGCTTCCTCTTGAAGATTATCTTTTTAGTTATAAATCTTATTATTTGTTTCAAAATTAAATAATTTTGTTAAAAAGTCATCCTTTTTGGTTTAAAATTCAACTGTTTTGTTGAAAATTTTTCCTTTTTGTTTAAAATTCATACCTTAGTGTTGAAAATTTAACTGAAATCTTTTTTTGTATGAAAATTCGACTATTTTTTTCTAACTTTACTTTCTAGTTTAAAATTTATCTATTTTAATAGAAACTGCCATCTTTTTTGGAGGAAATTGCAACTGTTTTGTTGAAAATTCGTCTTTCTGTTAAAAATGTACTATTTTCGTAGAAAATTTTCCTTTTTGTTTTAAATTCATATCTTAGTTTTTTATATTAAGATCGAAAAGAAATCTATTTTATTATCTTAGTGTTGGAAATTTAACTGAAATCTTTTTTTGTATGAAAATTCGACTATTTTTTTTTTAATTTGAATTTTTAGTTGAAAATTCATCTATTTTAGTAGAAATTGCATCTTTCTTGGAGAAACATGCAACTGTTTTCTTGAAAATTCGTCTTTCTGTTAAAAATGTACTATTTTCGTAGAAAATTTTCCTTTTTGTTTTAAATTCATATCTTAGTTTTTTATATTAAGATCGAAAAGAAATCCTCTTAAAACAGTAATTTTGTTGAATTTTTAAATCAAGAAGACGAATTTTCATTCAAATGCATAAATTTTCAACCAAATAGTTGAATTTTCAACTAAAAATGATCCATTTCCAACACAGAAAAAAAAACTATTTTTCAACAAAATAAATTAAATTTCAACTAAAAAAGATCAATTTTCAACGAAGAATGGAATATTTAAATTTTAAGTTATAAAAATAATTTTGAACAAAACAAAAATTCGTTAAAATAGTTAAATTTTCAACCAAATAGTTGTATTTTAAACTAAAAAAGTCAATTTTCAACCCAGAAAAAAATCTAATTGGTTGAAAATACATGTATTTTGTTAAAAATTATTCTTTTTGGTAAAAAATTTATTCATTTTTGTTAAAATTTCATTTCTTTGGCTGGAAATTAGTTTTTTTATTAAAAATTCATTTTTAACTCAAAAGATTTTTTAGTTGAATTCGTAACAAGATAATTGAATTTTAAATAAAATTAAATTTTAAAAAACATATAAGTTTTTAATCAAATAGTATCTAATTGAATTTTTTATGAAGAAGATTAATTTCCACCAAAAAAGACAAATTGAAAACAAAATACAAAATTTTCAACCAAATTGTTTAAATCTCAACTAAAACGAGAACCTTGAATTTGAATTTTTTTTACTCTTAAAACAGTAATTTTGTTGAATTTTTAAATCAAGAAGACGAATTTTCATTCAAATGCATAAATTTTCAACCAATAAATTTTCTCTAGAAAATTTTTCCTAATATAATTCACTATGCAAAATTTTAAGGTTATTGTTGTTACTGAAGCCGATAGCGCTTTTGAAATTTTTGGGAAAAAATTTTTTCTCTAGACAATTTTTCTCCAGGTAATTTACTATCTAAAATTTTAAGGTTATTGTTGTCACTGAAGCCGATAGCGCTTTTGACATATTCGGAAAAAAATTTTTTCTCTAGAAAATTTTTCCTAATATAATTCACTATGGAAAATTTTAAGGTTATTGTTGTTAATGAAGCCGATAGCGCTTTTGAAATTTTTGGGAAAAAATTTTTTCTTTAGACTATTTTTCCTCAGAATATTTACTCTCTGAAGTTGTAAGGTTATTGTTGTTACTGAAGCCGATAGCGGTTTTGACATATTTGGGAAAAAATGTTTTCTCCACAAAATTTTTCCCTATATGATTTGCTATCGAGATTTTTAATGATATTGTTGTTACTAAAGCCGATAGCGCTTTTGACATTTTTGAAAAAAAAAATTTTCTTCAGAAAATTTTTCCTCAGAAAATTTGCTATCGAAATTTTTAATGTTGTTGTTGTTACTGAAGCCGATAGCGCTTTTGGATTTTAGAAAAAATTTTTTTCCTAATATGATTTACCATCGAGATTTTTAATGTTATTGTTGTTACCGAAGCCGCTAGAGCTTTTGACATTTTTGGCATAAAATTTTTTCTTAGAAAATTTACTATCGAAATTTTTAATAGTGAATTTTCAACTAAATAGTTTAATTTTTGACCAAAATATTTAAATTTTCTACCCAAGAAAACGAATTTGAAACATACTATTTACATTTTTCACCAAAGATATGAAATTTAAATCAAAATTATGAATCTTCAACTAAACAATTGAATTTTTGATAATGTAGTCCAAATTTCAACCAAGTATTTAAATTTTCAACAAAAGAGTTAAATTCACAACAAAAAAGCTAATTTTCTACCAAAATAGTTGAATTTAGAAAAAACATGAGTTTTCAAAGAAATTGTTGAATTTTCAACAAAACTTGATTTTACCACCAAAAAAGAAGATTTATTGACCAAAAAAACGAGTTGAATTCAGCCAAAAAAAGCATGTTTTACCAAACAGTTGGATTTTCAACAGAAAAATTAATTTTTAACAAAATAGTTGAATTTTCAAGCCTAGGGAATAAATCTTCAATCAAAAAATGATTTTTTTTCATAATGGTTCAACTTTGAATCAAGTAGTGGAATTTTCAACCAAGTAGTTGAATTTTCATAAAAAATAATGTATTCTCAAAGAAAATTATAATAGTTTATATTATTTTAACCAAAAAAGATTTTTATTCAAAATCAAAGTGGGATTTGAAAAAAAAAAACGAATTTTCAACAAAAGAGTGTTTACAACAAAAAAGTGAATTTTCAACTAAATAGTTTAATTTTTGACCAAAATATTTAAATTTTCTACCCAAGAAAACGAATTTGAAACAACTGTTTGGTTGAAAATTCAATAATTTTGTTAAAATTATCCGTTTTGGTAGAAAATTCAACTGTTTTGTTGAAAAATCAACCAAAATCCTTTTTGGATGAATATTCGACTCATTTTTTTGAAAATCTATCTTTTTTATTTGAAAATTCATTTGTCTGAGTAGAAATTTCATCTTTCTTGGATAAGAATTGTTTTATTGAAAATTCGTTTTTTTGGGTTGAAAATTCAAGTATCTTCGTAAAAAATTTACTTCTTATTGAAAACTCATATTTTGATGTTGAAAAGTCAAAATGAAATCTTTTTTAGATAAAAATTCAAATATTTGTTTAAAAAAATTTTTTTTTTTTAAATACATCTGTTTTAGTAGAAATTTCATCTTTTTTGGATAAGAATGCAACTGTTTGTTTAAAAATTTAATAATTTTGTTAGTCATCCTTTTTGGTTGAAAATTCAACTGTTTTCTTGAAAATTCGTCTTTTTAGGTTGAAAATTTAAGTATCTTCGTAGAAAATGTACTTCTTATTTAAAACTATTATTTTGATATTGAAAAGTTAAACTGAAATCTTTTTTAGATAAAATTTCAAATCTTTTTTTTTTTTTTTGAAAATTTGTCTTTTTGGTTTAAAAATTCTAGTAGAAATTTCCCCTTTTTTGGATAAGAATGCAACTGTTTGGTTGAAAATTCAATAATTTTGTTAAAATTATCCGTTTTGGTAGAAAATTCAACTGTTTTGTTGAAAAATCGCAAATTTGCTAACTTTACTTTTTCGGGGAATTTTCAGGGTTCCGTAAGGGGTAGTGAGGTTTACCAAAATTTTGACTTATTCACCAGAGATGATTTGTTGGAGATTCCTCAACAAATTATGATAACAGGGTCTCCAGCGATTCTTAGGAACGAAATTCAAGGTCTTTTCCAGATTTTGCAAGTCAAGAAGTCAAGTTTTTCTAGGTCGCCTTTTTTTGCATAAAGTAATGATATAACCGTTTTTTATAGATGTAAAAAATAAGCGATTTCATTTATTATCGATCAAAAATTTTTTGAGAAAGCAGAACCATAAATAAACAAATTCTTAATTTTTTGTGGGCATAATACGTTTTTGGAATCCTTGAAATCTTTAAAATCTTTGTGAATTCGTTGAAATGTCTTGAAGTACTTAAAATCTTTGTGAAACTGTTCAAAATTTCTATGAAATCGTTGATATATTTGAGCAAACTTTCGTATGCGTTTGAATAATTTGACATATTTGAAATTCTTTAAAATCTTCGAAATGTTTCAAAATCTTTGAAATGTTTCAAAATATTTGAAATGTGGTGTATTTTGAAATATGATCGATCATGTATGGTGACATAACTATTTTGTTGAAAATTCATATCCTATATTTAAAATATTTAACTGTTTTTGTTTTCATCTACAATTTCCCTACGAATCTTCAAAAAAATTGTGATGCCCTTGAAATCAACACAATTTTTTGAAAGATTCGTAGGATTTCAGAAGATTCCAAGGAATTTGTTATTTATTGTAATAATTTGAAGGAATTTTATAGGACTGGGCATATTTTAGGGAATTTGAAAAGAGTCCATGACATTTTTAAGAGATGTCAATAATTTCAATAAATGTAAAAATATTTTAAAAAGTTTGAAATACTTGAAGATATGTTAACAGATTTGAAGGAATTTTCAACTGAGTTTAGTAATTTAATTAATTCAAAAGGATTTGAAATATTTTAGATTATCTTAAAAGATTCCAAGGTATTTTAAGCAAATAGAGGATTTGAAAACATTTAGAGTACTTCAAAATATTCCAATGAATTTTCAACTGATTCCAGTAATTAGATTGATTACAGAAAATTCGAAATATTTTAGAGTATTTCAAATATTTGCACGACATTTTCGAAAGTCTTACGAAATTTTAAGGGATTTAGAAAAAAAATGTAAGGGTTTGAAAACTTTTAGAGGATTTTAAAATATTCTAAGGAATTTTCAATTGGTTCAAGTAATTTCACTGATATCAGATGATTTTAGAAGATTTTGAGTCATTTTATAAAGCTTTGGAAAGTTTCGAGTGATTTCAAATAGTTCAACTAACTCGAAAGATTTTAAGAAATTTTTAAAGATTCGAAGGAAAATTAAAAAAAAATGGGGAGAAAAAATATTTTCTTGACAGATTAAGAAACATTAATCCAAATTTCTACTAGATATAAAATATATTTCAAAAATATTCGCACGAAAAGATTTAAAAAATTTTTATCAGGTTTCAAAGATTTCAAGGATTTCAAAGATTGTACAAAAATTATAAAAATGTTCGAAAGACTTCACAAAGATTGCCTAAAAATTTCGGGACTTACCAAAAATGTTAAATAATTTGAAAGATTTAGACGTATTCACGAAGATTTTAAAATATTTCAAAGATTTCACAAAAATGTAAAAGATTTCAGGGATTTCGAAGAGTTCACAAAGATTTAAAACGATTTCAAAACATTTCAAACTGTCATTCAATATTTTAATTATTTAAAATTAGTACAAAAGATTTCAGAAAGATTTCCAAATATTTCAAAGATTTCATAAAGATTTCAAAAAATTTTATCGGGTTTCAATGATTTCAAGGATTTCAACGATTGTACAAAAATTATCAGATTTTTTAAAAGATTTCACAAAGATTACCTAAAAATTTCAAGAATTAACACAAATTTTAAATACTTTAAAAGATTTCGACGAATTCACGAAGATTTAAAAATATTTCAAAGATTTCAAAGAGTTTACGTAGATTTAAAACTATTTCCAAACATTTAAAAAAGACATTGAATATTTTAATTATTTAAAATTAATACAAAAGATTTCAGAAAGATTTCAGAAAGATCTCAAAAATATTTCAAAGATTTCATAAAGATTTGAAAAGATTTAAAAAATTTTTATCAGGTTTCAAAGATTTCAAGGATTTCAAAGATTGTACAAAAATTATAAAAATGTTCTTCCAACAATTATAAATAACAAATTTGTACATCCACTTTGAGTGAACAAGTTTGGATATTATTATTTTTTTCTTTCCTTGTGTTGTTTTCCAAAACATTAAATTTTTTTTATTTCAAGTGTTATTTCTCACGAATAAAACAACAACTAAGCGTCCTATCAAAAAGTGATTGATGATAAATTTGTAAACCTTTTATGGTTGCACGATTTTTGTATTCTCATATTTTTTTGTGTCTTGCATAGTTTGACCGCAAACTGGAATTTTTATTTGTTAATTTTTTTTGTGCGATCAAAATTTGAATTTTTGATTTTTGAAAAAAATTCAAAAAGTTGTTATGATGATCTTGTAGGACTCTCAAAAAGAAACTTTTTTCTCTTCATGACTTTTTTTTGCATATCATGCGTTGCTCGGCTTAAAATATTAATTTTCTTTTGTTTTTTGAGATTTTGAAAATGCTATAAATCTAATAATTCTAATTTTATTTAAAAATTTCACAAATATAAATTGTTTGTCTTTCGAAGCACTACTAACAACCGAACATAAAATTTCCAAATTTTGGAACAAAGTGGTCTAAACAATTTTCAAAATGTGCTTACTTTTTGTATTTTGATCCAAAATAGCTGGTTAACAAACTCGTTCTTTCCTTTCAGGCGTTTAAGAAGTGTGCCAAAACTCAATCTAATCAGATCAATCTTTCGAAAGTTATCGTGCCTACACGATACTACAGACTACAGACTACAGACAGGAGATATTTTTTTTTTAGATTTCTGGGAAAATTTTTAATGGTTTAGATTTTATTTTTGAACAATAATTTTAAGTTTTGAAGATTTCAAAATGCGCGGAAAAAGAATATGGAAGACTTCAAGATCATTTTTATTTTTCAGTATTTAAACAGTTTTCAGGTTAAATGAATTTGGCAGGGTGTCAAGAAAATAAAAGATGTGTTCTTAAGAGTCATGGGAAAATTTCAAATGATTTTTTAAAAAGAAATTTAGGAAAAAATTGAAGAAGATTACAAGATATTTCAAATTATTTCCTAAAATTGTTAAGAAGAGTGTAAAAGATTTTAAAGCAAAATTTTCCAATATTGTCATATTAGATCATTTCAGAAAAAATCTGAGTAAGTTAAAGAGATGTTTAGAAGGATTAAAACGATTCAAAAAGGATTAAAACTGATAAAGTTATTTAGAAATTTTTTTAGGTTTCAAGAAAATAAAAAAAAATCATTAGGTTTCAAAGAAAAATTAAAATGATTTTTTATTTTGAAAAATTAATTTAAAGAGAATATTTTTTAAATTTTGAAAACATTTCGAAAGATTTCTAAAATTGTCAAAGAAGAATCTGAAAGACTTTAAGTCAATTTTTTCAATTTTGCAAAATTTAAAAGAAATTCATAAAAAATTCGAATAATTTTAAGAGATTAGAAGGTTGAGAAATTTTCAAAAGATTAAAAAAAATTTTTTCTCAAGATTCTTGGGGAAATTTTCAAGAAAAGGAAAATGATTCTTTCTGAACACTATACAATATTTTATTGGACTCTTTTCAATTTTTTTGAAAAATCGAGAATACAAATTTTTATTGCACCAAAAAATAATGAAAAATCATCAATTTTATTTTGTTGTCAAACTATACAATATACGAAAAAAGCTGAAAAGACCAAAATTGTGCACTCTGAAAAGATCTACAAATTCGTTGTTTTATCTGTGAAAAACTGATTGCGAATAAAATAAATTTTAGAATGTCGAACGAACGAAAAAGACTCGAAAAGAGTTATTGGACAAACGTTGTTTACTCAGAAAAGAGCTACTTTGTAGTTCTTTTTATAATAAATTTGAATTCTTCACTGATAATTTTTGAATAGCATGTTAAATTTTCGTTTCAATCGTGAGAAATAACATTAACAATCAACAAAATTCTCTGAAAAACGATGCAAGGTACGAAAAAAGATTATTGAACAAAATTTTTCAACCAAAAGAGATCTACAAATTTGTTTTACGCTTTTGTTATGAAAATACATTGAAAATAAAAAAATCAACTTTCTAGCAAAAGTAAACTCGCTAAAATAACATTTAATCCACAAAAATTTTCCGCCGTAATTACATTTGCAAATTTTCTAAGTAGGAGTTTACGCCAGGATGCACATTTTTGGTTCAAATCGTAAAAAATAAATTGAATATAAACAAATTAAATTTATAGAAAGACGACACAACTTGCATTTAAGCGCATAAATAATAAAAGGGACGACTGAAAAAATCCGAAAAATAAAATTCGAGACACTGTCAAATTTCCGAATAGGAAAATTCCGGAATAGTAAAATTCCCGAATTGGAAAATTCCCGAATAATTAGATTCCTGAATTGCAATATTCCCTAATAATAAAATGTCCCGAATTGGAAAATGTCCGAATAATAAAATTCCTGAATAATAAAATTCCCGAAAAATAAAATTCCCTAATTGGAAAATTCCCGAGTAACAAAATTTCCGAATAATAAAATTCGCAAATTTGGAAATTCCTGAATTATAAAATTCCCGAATAATAAAATTTCTGAATAATATAATTCCCGAACACTTTACCATATTACCGAATTTGAAAATTCCCAAATAGTAAAAAGGAAAACTGAAAAAATCCGAAAAATAAACTTTCGGACACTGTAAAATTTCCGAATTGGGAAGTTTCCGAATTGGAAAATTCCCGAATATTAAAATTCCCGAATGATGAAATTCCTGAATTATGAAATTCCCGAAAAAAAAAATTCATGAATTGGAAAATTTCCGAATAATAAAATTTCCCAAATTGGAAAATCCCAGAATAATAAAATTTCCCAAATTGGAAAATTCTCGAATAATAAAATTCCCCAACAGTTTACAATATTACCGAATTTGAAAATTCCCAAATAATAAAAGGGACGACTGAAAAAATCCGAAAAATAAAATTCGAGACACTGTCAAATTTCCGAATAGGAAAATTCCGTAAAAGGACAGAGTTAGTCAGCATGAGAAATAGCAAGTGTGAAATGCTATATGGCACACACGGAATACTAGTCGCTTTGAGAGACCCTTTCAAGGAATTATGGGAAGGTGTAACTGTAGGGCACCACAAGTGCCATTTGAACTTTTAAGGAAAAAACAAACAAATTTACAACGAAATAGTTGAACTTTCAACCAAATCGTTTAATTTTCAAGTCAAAAAGACGATTTTTTCAGGACCGTAACAAAAAAGTTAATTTCCAATCAAGAAAAATGATTTTTTTATTACAAAAGATGAATTTGCAATCAAAAAAGAGGACTTTCCAACAAAACAGTTGAATTGTCAACCAAAAGAGATTAATAAAGTTCATAAATTTTATTTTCAACAATACGAAAAAAACGAATTTTCAACCAGTTCAAATGAAAAAAAGACAACATTTTAACAAAATATTTAAATCCTCAACCAAATGGATAAATATTGAAAAAAAAGATAAATTTTCTACCTAAAAGGACGAATCTTCAACAAAATAAATAAATTTTCTACCAAACAGTTGAATTTTTAACTTATGCAGGACAAAATTTTGAACCAAATATGGAATAGTTGGATTTTCTGATAATAAATTAATTTGTAATAAATAATAATAATTTTTAACAAAATAGTTAAATTTTTAACAAAGAGCAGATCCTAAAAAAGTGAATTTTTAACGAAAAGTAGTTCAACTTTCAACGAAGTAGTTTAATTTTCTGTGTATATATATTTCAACTTTGTCGCAAATTAGTAGAAAAGGTTATTATTAATTTAAATTTGCAGAAATGAAATTTCAAGTTTGAAACAACATATTAAGTAAAAATTGTTTAAAGGTTTCACTGAAAATAATTGTTTAATGCTTTTTATGTTGTAAACTGATTAATTAATTATTGAATGATTCTGTTGAAACTTAACTTTTCTGAAGTTAGTTCAAAAGTTTATTAATAAATTAAAATTTCAGGATTGGAAGTTCCATTTTTTTAGAGGCATAAAGTGAACATAGTTTAAATCTTTGAATGAAAATAATTGTTTAATGCTTTTTATGTTATGAACTGATTAATTCATTATTAAGTGATTCCGTTAAAACTAGAATTTAACAAAATTATAAAGTGAAAATTATTTGAATGCTTACATTCTTTCAGAATCTAATTCCAGCAAGAATTTAAGAGGTCAAAAATTTTTAATTATAATTATAATTATAATTATTTTTTAAATAGAAGCACTAAACTCATGATTCTTTCCAATCTGCAGGGTTTTTTTATGAATAATTTAAGATTTTTTTTTAAAGAGTTTACATATTTTACCTCAATTTTCTTGAAAGAGCTCTTTCTTTTTATTTAATTTTTTGTAAAAAGAATGTTTTGAATTTTAGCAATTTTTAGAAATGCATTTAAATATTTTGGATTGTTTTCTTGTCCTAATTGGAAAATTTAAAAATCTATATAGAATGGTTTCAGAAGTTGAAAATGCATTTGTGGTTGAAAATGAATTTTTTTAACTGAAAACGTAACTATTCCATTTTTGGTGAAAATTTGTATTTTTTGGTTGAAAATTTTTTACTATTTCATTGAAAATTCAGAATTTTGTTGTAAATTCGATTTCCTTAGTAAAAAATGAATCTTCTTGTCTGAAAATTAATTTCTTTGGTTAGAAATTCACGTTTTTCGTTGAAAATTCGTATTTTTTATTAAAAATTCAACTATTCGTTAAAAAATTAATTTTTTTAGTTGAAGTTTGATCAGTTCAGTTGAAAACTGATTTTTTTGGTTGAAAATTTATCTTTTATGGTTGGAAATTCATTTATTTCGTCGAGAAGTCGTCTTTTTTTTAGTGGAATTTAAATCTTTTTAGTTGAAAATGCATATTTCGAGTAGCAAATTCGTTTTTTTTTGTCGTTAAAAATTAATTTTTTTAAATGAAAATGTAACTATTTTATTTTTGATGAAAAGTTGTCTTTTTTAATTGAACATTTCTACCATTTCGCTAAAAATCCATGTATTTTGTTGAAAATTCGTCTTTTTGGTGTAAAAGTAATCTTCTTGGTTGAAAATTAATCTTTTTGGTGAAAAATTAAATTCTTTGTTTGAAAATTTAACTATTTTGTTGAAGATGCGTTTCTTTTCGGTTGAAAATGCATTTGTGGTTGAAAATGAATTTTTTTAACTGAAAACGTAACTATTCCATTTTTGGTGAAAATTTGTTAATTTTTTTCCGAGAATATGAATTTTCAACTAGAGAGACTACTTTTCTACCAAAAAAAGATGAATTTTTAACAAAATAGTTGAATTTTCACCTAAAACAGATATATTTTCAATTTAATATAGAATAGATCAATTTTCTGTAAAAAGAAATTAATTCTTAACTAAATAGTCGAATTTTCAACTGAAGAAGGTAACATTTTCAAACATGAAATAATTAAACTTTCATTGAAAAAATTGATTTTCGACAAAAAAAAAATAACTCAACAAAATAGTTAAATTTTGAAAAAAAAGAAAGAGTTTTCAACTGAAATGATAAATCAGCAAACAAAAAAATTAATTCCGAACAAAGTAGTTCAACTTTCAAATAAATACATAGTTAAATTTTAACAAAAAAATATGACTTTTCAACGAAAAATGTAATATTTGATATTTCAACAAAAAAAAAAAAAATTTTGATCCAAAAACAGTTGAATTCAGCAAAAAAACAAAAAAATAATTTTCAACAAAATACAGGAATTTTCAACCAAATAGTTTAATTTCCAACTGAAGAAGATACATTTACAACCAAACATGCAATAGATAAATTTTGATTAAAACAAAATTACTTTTCAACCAAAAAGAACGAAATTTCAACAAAAAAGAGGTGAATTTTCAACGAAAAAAATTAATTTTTTTCCGAGAATATGAATTTTCAACTAGAGAGACTACTTTTCTACCAAAAAAAGATGAATTTTTAACAAAAGAAAGATTTCCAAAATTGTCAGAAAAGTATGTGGAAGATTTTAAGGTAATTTTTTCATTTTGCAGAATTAATTTTTTTTTTTTAGGAACAATGCTACTCATTTTAAAAGATATTTGAAACTTTTGAAAAAATTTAAATAATAATTGAAACCTTGGAGCAATTTCAAGAAATTTAAAACAAATTTTCATTTTTGCAGAATTTTGAAAAAAAATTGGGAAAAATTCTACTTATATGAAAAGATATTGAGAAGTCTTGAAAAAATTTTAAAAATAATTTAAAAGCTGGAACGATTTCAAGAAATTTAAAACAAATTGTAGATTTTGGAAGATTTTGAAAAAAATAAGGTTTTTAAGAATTTTGAAAGATTTCAAGAGAATAAAAAAGTTATGTTAAGATTCCTGGAAGAATTTAAATGATATTTAATTTCGAACAATCAATTTTAAGGTAAAATTGAAAATTATTTCTATATATTTATAAAGAAACAAAATAAATCATTTTCTAGCTTTAAAAATATATATATATATATATATAAATTTTTATAATTTAGTTGAATTAAGCGTTAATTTCAATTTTTAATAATCATTATAAATGTCAATAAAAATATAATTCAATTTAAATTTACTATTTTCAGAGTTTACAATATTTACATATGTCAATGCTAAAAATCTAATGTTCACTTTGTAGAATTAATATTGGTACTCTGTGAAAAGTATATTCGTACTTAATCATCAAAATAATGTTTACCCTAGACAGCTCCCCAAGATTGCATTTAATATATCTGTATCTACTATGATATTTCACATCCCCTATGAAATATTCTTCTCACATTTAACGAGCCAAGTCTCAGCTGCCTTCAACTAAAACCGCTAAGAAATTTTCAAATAAAAAATACTTACCTGAGACAACTTTTCGAGTGTGTTACTGTGGAGATAGCTTCATCAACAGGTGTCTTGGAAAGTTTCCTGTGATGATTATTTTTAATATGAACTTTTTTGGCGGGTTTAGATGAAGATAGCTAAGACTTGTTTTGTTCAATGTGATAGGGGTAGTTCCTAGGGGTCGTGGAATATCACTAAGACAGCTTTGAGTTGATTATTTAAATGTGATACGGCTAGTTTTTCGGGGTCTTACAATAATAATTTTAGGGTAGATATATAAACTACAGCCCCCTAGGGGCTGCAACACCTTGTAGTTGGTGGGAAGGCTTAAGCGTGTGGGGCGCGGGGGTCGAAAGGACCTCGATCCTTCTGGATCCCTGGGTCGAGGTACTTCCCGAACCGATTTACAGCTTTGAAATCGGGACAGGAATGACTTGCGGCCCGCATAGCTGCCAAGAAACAGCCCTCCATTTGTTATGGTGGTCTGTGAGCGGATATTTGAACACTGATTGTCTCACTCAATGTGACCACCCCCCTAAGCTATGAGTGAAGAGTGATCGTGCTCGTGGCACATTGGCAGCTAGAGGTTACGAAGGTGTCCTAACGGGAAGGAACTGTTTAACTAAAATTTATTTTTTTATGATTTAATTCGGCTGTTTTTTATTTAAAATAAAAATCTGTTTTGGTTCAAAAGCTGTCTTTTCGGGTTGCAAATTTTAATATTTTGGTAGAAAATTAACGTTTTTGTTGAAAATTCATCTTTTTAGGGTTGAATTCGACTGTTTTTTTCTAAATTAAAATCTTTTTTCGTTTAAATATCAAATATTGTTGAAAATTCAACTAATTAGTTAAAAGCTGAACTACATTGTTAAAAAATCTTCTTTTTTTTTATTGAAAAATTATTTTTATAACTGAAAATTAATCTATTCAATTTTTGGTTTAAAACTGATCTTTTTGTGTAAAAATTAATGCATTTTGTTAAAAATTAATATTTTTTAGGTTGAAAATTCGTCTTTTGGGATTGAAAATTCAAATATTTTCGTAGCAAATTAACTTATTTGTTGAAAATTCATAACTTTGTTTGAAACGTATTTTTTTACATTGTTATCCTAATGAGAAGGTATAAGTTTTTTTCTTGAAATATATTTTTTATAACTGAAAATTGAACAATGCAATTTTTGGTTGGAAACTAATTTTTGTTTGTTTGAAAATTCATGTATATTGTTAAAAAATTCGTGTTTTTTTTTGTGTGTAAAAAATTAATTAAATATCTCGGTTAAACATTTATCCTTTTAGTTGTCAATTCAACTCTTGGTTGAAAATTCATGGTTGTAGGTTGAAATTACAATTTTATATGCCCTTACACTATCCAGTGGATTATTTATATCTTATATAAAATATTAATAAAAAAACTAGTGATGGGCGTCTTAGCCAACGTTGAATCACACAGAAAAAAAAACTATTACTAAAATTATAATATGAAATTGATATAAAACATCAAATGAACTTAGAGTAGCTTAATTTTGCATCAGCTTTAGGGTGAAATAATTGATCTTTGGAGAATTTCATAAGTTTGGCCTTTCTTTCTTTTGAGACGCATGGCAGCTCTGCGTGTATGATATATCTTTGTTTACTTTGTTGTAAGAAATTTGAAAAAGAGAAAACCCTGAAATTTTAATAATATATTCGATTATATAATGGTAGAAACGTTTGGTTCTCTAAAAACAATATTCACGAGATCTCGCATACATTGTTTTTAGTTTGTTTATTAATAAAAATTACGAATGGTTCGTAGCATCAGTTTTGTACATTAAAAGCTCCAAATAAGTAGTTTTCTTAAGTTATAACATTTTTTTATAAATGTTTCTAATTTATGTTGATGAGAAATAAAATTTTAACTTCAAAATATTTCTTAATATTCAGAAAAAATGCTGTTCTTAATATTTTGCTACCACACACAAAATTGTCAACTTTTTCACACTTTCGAAGTAATGAGTAAAATAAAATGATGGAAACAACTTAAAATATCTTGATTTACGAAGTGACACACTGTTTGAAAATACAAAATAATTAAGGTTATATTTTAAAAGTAAAAAATCTGCTTGTCGCGCGAGTATATTCTCATCGCGCGCGGCTCACTTCGCATGCCTACGCCGCGCGTTTGTCGAATCTCGAGCTTCACGTTTGATAATAAGCAAAAATATCTCTTTTAGATCTTAGTTTTTTATGGATCTTCACACTATGAATTTTCTGCATAATAAAGTACAGTTGAAGGCTAAATTGCTCAAAGCTCTGTAGGCTTTTAGGTACATATGCTCACCGTGACACTAGCGCTTCGGACTTTATTTTCGACAGACATTTTTAAATGTATATCTATTTTCTGAACCAGCTTACAATAAAAAGCTACATTACTTTTTTCAGACTCTCTTTCGTGTTTCGCATTGTTATGCTAGAAATAGAATTTTTTTCATAGAATTGTTCATGAATGAAACAGAACTCCCAAGAGTCTTCACCATTAGCAAAATCTATATAAGGTTTAATATACATGTATATGAAGTGAATATGCACAACAACTAATGAAATTCAACATTCATTAGTGTAGGCAATTTGATATGCATGTTTATTACATTTAATGTACAGGTCGGTAAGGCAGTGTGCATGAAAACTTAAAATCCCTTCATTTCTTTAAATATTGCCAAATATTCGAAAATAAACTAATAATCTAGAATTTGTCGACTGAATTGTTTTTTATAATTAAAGCGTAACGTACAGGTGAAATTTTTTTCTAATTTTCTGCTGTAAATGGTGGAATCTGAGTGTAGAATCGATCATCTTTTTTGGTGGAAATGTCGAAAATTCTTTATCTTTTTTGGTCGAAATTCAATTATTTCAACTGGAAATTCAACTAATTCATTTTTTGGGTAAAATTGATCGCATTTAGTTTGAAAACAAAAAATTTGATTGAAAATTAAATTTTTTGTCGAAAATTTATATTTTTGGGTTGCAAATTCAACTAATTTGTCAAAAAATTGTATTTTTGGTTTGAAAATCCGTTGTTTTTGTTTGTAGAAAATTAATTTCCTGAACTGGAAATTTAACTAATGGAAATTTGAACGATTTTAGTTGAAGATTCAACTATATTACATTTTTTTATTGATAATTCATCTTTTTTGGTGGAAATGTTGAAAATTCTTTCTTTTTTTTGTGTCAAAAATCAATTATTTGAACTGGAAATTTAACTAATCCCTTTTTTGGCTGAAATTGATCGCTTTTAGTTCAAAAAACAAATATTTGGTTAAAAATTAAATTTATTGTCGAAAATTCAAACTTATAGGTTGAAATATCAACTGATTTGCTGAAAATTCGACTTCTGGTGAGCAAAATTCGTTTATTTAGTTGGAAATTAATTTTTCTAACTGGAAATTTGACTAATCTATTTTGAAATTGATATTTTGTAGCTAAAGATTACATTATCAAATTTTTCATTGAGAATTCATCTTTTTTGGTGGAAATGTCGAAAATTCTTTATCTTTTTTGGTCGAAATTCAATTATTTCAACTGGAAATTCAACTAACTTTGAAAGTTAATCTTCTTGTTTAAAAATTGTTCTTTTCGGTTATAAATTCAAGTATTCCAGGTAAATATTTATCATTTTAGTAGAAAATTCAACTTTTTAGGTAGGAAATAAAATTATTTAGTTGAAAGCTAAACTCTTTAGTTAAATTTTTTTTTTTTTTTCGTTGAAGATTCATTATTTTAATTTAAAATTCATGTCTGGTTGAAAATTTTACTACTTGTTAAAAATCAATTTATCTCTTTTTTTGTGAAAATCAACTATTTGGTTGAAAATGGATATTTTTCATTTAGAAATTCAACTATTTGTTAGAAAAATCTCAATATACTTCGTGGAAAATTCTTCTTTTTTGTAGAAAATTAATCTTCGTTGTTGAAAATTCATCTTTTGGCATTAAATTACATTATTCCAGTTAAAGAGTCATCATTTTAGTTGAAAATTCATCAGTTTGGTCGAAAATTAATTTCTTTAACTGAAAATTTAACTGTTGCATTTTTAGTTGAAAATTTATTTTTTCTTGTTCAAAATTCAACAATTTGGATGAAAATTTGTCCTTATAATTGAAAATTTCAACTATTTGGTTGAAAATTCACGTATTTTGTTAAAAAAATAGTTTTTTTTTTTTGTAGAAAATTATCTTTTTCTTTGAAAGTTAATCTTCTTCTTTAAAAATTCTTCTTTTCGGTTATAAATTCAAGTATCCATCTAAATATTTATCATTCTAGTTACAAATTCATCTTTTTTATAGAAATTAGAAGGAATCTGTATTGCCATCGGAGTTGGTAACGCTGGTGGCGCTGCAGTGGCGAAAAAGAAAGATCTTTTCTCAGAAATTATAATTTTTTTTTGACAATTTATGAATTTTCAAATTCCATCTAGTCTGCAATGACGTTAAGAATGTTTATTTATAAATTTTCAAAACTCCATACAAGGAGAAAGATCTTTTTTCAGAAATTAAAAATTTTTAATTTATCAATTTTCAAACTCCATCTAGTCTGCAACAATGTTAAGAATTTTTATTTACAAATTTTCGAAACTTCATCTAGTCAGCAATGGCGTTAAGAATGTTTAATTTTCGAGAAAAGATCTTACCCCTTCGCTCCGGTGGCGCAGGAGAAAGATCTTTTTTCAGAAATTGAAAAAATTTAATTTATAAATTTTCAAACTCCATCTAGTCTGCAATGCAATTTTTTCAATTTCTGAAAAAATAGATTTGTCCTTCATCAGCGGAGTGAAGGAGAAAGATGTTTTTTCAAAAATTAAAAATGTTCAATTGATAAATTTTCAAATTCCATCTAGTCTGCAACGATATTAAGAATTTTTATTTATAAATATTCAAAACTCCATCCAAGGAGAACGGACTTTTTTCAGAAATTAAAAATTCTGAACGTCATTGCAGACTAGATGGAGCTTAAAAATTCAAAAATTTTTTAATTTTGAAAAAAGATTCTTCTCCATTGCCACCGGAGCGAAGGAGAAAGATGAATCCATGTGGTATCCACTTGTAATCTAGAGGAATCCAGTATTAATCGGTTTAATCCACTTGTGATCCACGTGTAATACACTTGTAATCTCGAGTAATCTAGTATGTTTCCGTTTAATCCACTTGTAATCCACTTTTAATCTAGAGTAATCTAGTATTATTCGGCTTAATCCATTTGCAGTCCACTTGTAATCCACGTATAATCCACTTGTAATCTAGAGCCATCTAGTATTTTCGGTTTTATCCACTTGAAATCCATTTGAAATCGACTTGTAATCCACTTTTAATCTAGAGTAATCTAGTATTATTCAGTTTAATCCACTTGCAGTCCACTTGTCATCCACGTATAATCCACTTGTAATCTAGAGTCATCTAGAATTTTCCGTTTAATCCACTTGAAATCCACTTGAAATCCACTTGAAATCCACTTGTAATCCACTTGTAATCCACTTGTAACCCACTTGTAATCCATTTGTAATCCGCTTGTAATCCACTTGTAATCCACTTTTAATCCAGAGTAATCTAGTATGATTCGGTTTAATCCACTTGTAATCCACTTGTCATCCACGTGTCATCCACTTGTAATCTAGAGTAATCTAGAGTAATCTAGTTATAATCCATTTAATATACTTGTAATCCATGTGTTATCCACTTGTAATCTAGAGCAATCCAGTATTAATCGGTTTAATCCACTTGTGATCCATTTGTAATCCACTTTTAATCTCGAGTAAACTAGTATGTTTATCTACTTGTAATCCAGAGTAATCAACTTGTAATGCAGAGTAATCCAGTTGACATCCATAGTAATCCACTTGTAGTCCACTTGTAATCTAAAATAATCCACTTGTAATCTAGGGTAATCCAATTGCAATCTAAAGTAATCCAATTGTAATCCAGAGTAATCCACTTGTAATCCAGAGTACTCCACTTGTAATTCAGGTAATCCACTTGTAATTCAGAGTAATACAATTGTAATCTAGAGTAATCCACTTGTAATCCATGTAATTTCCGAGTAATTTAGGTAATCCAAGTAACTAACTTGTAATCCAAATCTTTCTTTGTTAAAAATTCGACTTTTTTTGGTAAAATGTTAATCTTCTTCGTAGAAAATTCATGTTTTTGGTTGAAAATTTAACACTTTGGTGAAAAATTAATCTACTTTGTAGAAAATTCAACTATTTTGTAAAAAAAATCATTTTTATGTTGAACATTTTTTTTTATATTGAAAATTCAACTATTTTGGTAGAAAATTTATTTCTCTGGTGCAAAATTTAACCGTTCTGTTGAAAATTCGTTTATTTGGGTTGAAAATTATATATTTTTTTTAATTGCAAATTTATGTTCTGCACTTTTAGTTGAAAATTTATTTTTTCTACTTGAAAATTCAACTACTTGGTCGACAGTTGAGTTACTTTGTTAAAATTTCATTTTTTGGTGGAAGATTCTTTATTTTAGTTTAAAATAATTTGGTTGAAAATTTAACTAGAGTTAGAAACAGAAGATTTTGATCTAACAAAATAATTTTTCAACCAACCAGTTGAATTTTCATCCAAAAAGAATGAATGTCTATAAAAAACTTGTTCGACAAAACATTTAGTTGAAAAAATTTATTTTTAATTTGAAAAAACTAATTTTCAACCAAAAAAATAATATTTCAACCAAAAAGAATAATTTCCTACCACAAAAGAATAATTTTAATGAAACACATAAATGATCAACCGAATATTTTTATTTTGAATAAAATTTTCATTTAAAAAGATTATATTGCTACCAAAAAAGATAAATTTTCAACAAAATAGATGAATTTTCAACTCAAAAAGATAAGTTTTCAACAAGAAACATAATAGTTTAGTTTTAAGTTGAAGAAATAAGTTTTCAACTAAATAAAATAAATTTTCAATAACAGGAATCAATTTCTATACAAAAAAGTTTCAACAATAAATGGAATAGTTAATCTTTTACTTAAAAAAATTTATTTTTCATTTAGAAAAACTAATTTTCAATAAAAGAAATGAATTTTTGACCAAATAATATTGATTTTCAACAAAATACATGAAATTTCAACCAAATATTTTAATTTTCAATGGAATTTTGAACCTAATACTTGAATTTTTAACTGAAAAGGTGAATTAGTCTCTAAGAAGATTAATATTTTACCACAATAGACGAATCAACAAAAAACAGAAATTTTCAAAAAATAGTTGAATTTTCAGCTAAGGAAGATTGGTCAACAAGTTTGCAGACTCTTGAACATAATTTTGGATATCTTTTGGATTATTCTATTAAGATAATTTTTGAAAATAAAAAAAAGTTAATTTCCTATGAATCTTTAGACCATTTTTTTTCGAAATCTTCAAAAATCCATTTTGTTGTAAATTTTATGTAATCTTTGCAAAACATTATTCAATTATTATTAATTATTTCAATCTTCCCAGAAATTTTAAGAAGATCTTTTTATCCTCTTGGAACCCTTCAAAAATTTGGAAAAACTTTTTTTTAATTTTTAAAATTCTTCACTTTTTCTTAATTTTTTTGAAATTGTTTCAAGTTTGAAATTATTTTTGAAAC
>JAABKJ010075445.1:252444758-252468427 GCA_011634705.1 Andricus grossulariae
TCAAAGATAACTTTTTTTCTATCTAGAAAATAAAATTGCTTCAATATTTTCCAGATATTTTTTCGACAATTTTGGAAATCTTTTGAAATTTTTAAGACTCTGTTTCAATTTCCCCTTGAAATTAATATTTTTAAATGAAAAATAATATACAGTTCTTTCAGGAATCTTTAAAAGAAAACTTTTTTATTTTCTTTAAAGCTTTCAAAACTCTTAAAAAGCTCCTTTTTTCGAAGTCTTCAAAAATCTACATTTAGTTTCAAATTTCTTGAAATTATTTTGGAAATTGCTCAAAATTTCTAAATATAGTTTAAAAAGTGTTAGATTTTTCCTACATTTTTCTTCAAAATTTTGCAAAATACAAAGAATTGCCTTGAAATCTTCCGGATTCAATTTTTAATTGAAAATACAACTATGTACTCTGGTAAAAGTTGAACCGTTTTGTTGAAAATTAATTTTTTTGTTTAAAAATTAATTTTTTTTGTTCGAAAATTAATTTTTTTTGTTCGAAAATTAATCTCTTAGGTTAAAAATGGAACTATTTGATTGAAAATTTGTTTTTTTTGTAGATAATCAATTTTTTTTATTAAAAGTTTAACTATTCCAATTGAACTACTTCGTTGAAACTGATTTTTTTTGTTAAAAAATTAATTTTATATACAAAAAATGTAACTTCTCCATTTTTGGTTATTTTTTACCCCAAAATGTAACTTCTATTTTTTATTGAAAATTGATCTTTTTAGTTAAAAATTCGTCTTTATTTAACATTTTGGATGAAATTTGTTGTTCTGTCTTTTCTGAAAAAGCTTTATTTATTGAATTCGTCTGTTTGATTAAAAAAGTCGAATTTTGGGTTGAAACTTAAACTACTTTGTTAAAAATTCTTTTTTTTCAAGTTTCATCATTTTAATTGAAAATTTATCTCTCTGCTTGAAAATTTGTATTGTTAAGAATTCAGCTGTCTTCTAATAATTTAATTATTTCGTTGAAAATACAACTGTTTTTGGTTGAGATTAATCTTTTTTGTTTAAAATTCGATCATTGAGTTGAAAATTCCACAATTTGGTTAAAAATATAATTGTTTTATTGGAAATTAAATTTAAATTAGCTCAGAAATAGATAACTCAGCCAAATTTTAGTAAAAAATTCAATTAATTGGTGGAAAGTTGAACTACTTTGTTGAAAATTAATTTTTTTAGTTGAAGATTCGTATGAGTTTTGGTTGAAAATTCGTATTTTTTGGTAGAAAATTAATTCTTTTAATTAAAAATTTATGTATTTTGTTGAAAATTTGTTTTCTTGGTTGAAAATCAATTTTTTTGGTTAAAAATGCAACTCATTGGTTGAAGAATGTAATTGTTTTGTAGAAATTTGGTAGTTTCAGCTCAAAACTTCAACAATCTGGTAGAAAACTCAACTATTTGGTCGAAAGTTGAATTACTTTGTTGAAAATTAATTTTTTCAGTTGAAGATTCGTTTCACTTTTGGTTGAAAATTAATTTGAAAAAAAAGCTTAAGCTTTCATTTTTTTATTGAAAATATAACTATCTTGTTGAAAATTGATGTATTTTGTTAAAAATTCGTCTTTTTGATTAAATTCAACTGTTTTTTATATTTAATAAAAATATTTGTTGATTGAAATATAAATTATTACATTTTTGGTTCGAAATTAATTTTTTTTATGTTAAAAATCAATTGATTAAACTAAAGATTTAACTATTTAGTTGAAAATGAACTTTTTTGTTGAAAATTCAATTGTTTTGAATAAAATTCGTATTTTCGGCACTAAAATCTAACAATCTAGTAAAAAATTCAATTAATTGGTGGAAAGTTGAACTACTTTGTTGAAAATTAATTTTTTTAGTTGAAGATTCGTATGGTTGAAAATTTTTTTATTTTGTTAAAATTGGTATTATTTGGTGTGAAATTAATGTTTCCTTAAAAATTCATCTTTTTGGTCGTCAATTGAATTATTTTTGTGAAAAATTGAACTATTTTGTTGAGAACTTGATCTTTTTTAGTTGAGAATGCACATATTTTGTTGGAAATTCAAGTTTTTATTTAAAAATTAATGATTTTTAGATATAAATTCAAATAATTGGTGAAAAATTATTCTACTTTGCAGGAAATTCAGCAATATTGTTAAATAGTCATTTTTTGTTTAAAAATGAATAAATGAAACTATTTTGATTAAAATTTATGAATTTTGTTAGAAGCTTGTTTCTTTTTTTGTAGAAATTTAATCTTTTTGGTTGAAAATTGAACTACTTCATTGAAAATTGAACTACATTGTTAACAATTCATTTTTGGTTGCAGATCCATAATTTTATTTGAAAATTCATCTCTTTGGTTAAAAATTTAACTATTTTGATCAAAATTCGTCCTTTTAATAAACAATTAATTTTTTCATTGCAGATTTAACTACTCCAGTTGAAGATTCGTCGTTTTTGTTAAAAATTTATCTCTTCGGATGAAAATTATTTTTTTTTTGCTGAAATTCAAATTTTTAATTGAAACTATAACTATTTCATTTTTGATAGAAAATTGATTTTTGTTCTTTAAAATTTAACTACTTCATTGAAAATTCATGTATTTTTTTAAAATGTCATCTTCTTCGGTAGAATGCAACTGTTTGGCTGAATATTTAATTATTTAAATAAAAACTCAACAATTTTACCAAATAGTTATCATTTTTTGTTGAAAATTCAACTGTTTTGTAGCAAATTCAACAAACCGGTCGAAAATGGAACCTTTTTAGTTGAAAATTAATCATTCTTGGATAAAAATGCAATTCTTCTTGAAATTAATGTGCTTGGGTCAAGAGTTTAACTATTTGGTCGGAAATTAGTATTTTTTGTCAAAATTTTTCTTTTTCAGCTGGAAATTCCAGTAATTGGTTGAATGATTAACTACTTTGTACAAAATGTCTTTTTTATGATTGAAGATTCATAATTTGAGATGGAAATTCATAATAATTATTCAAAATTGAACTACGTTGTTAAAAATTAATTTTTAAAATTTCTGAATAAACTTTTTTAATGAAAATTTAACCATGCCATTTTTGGTAAGAAGATAATCTACTTCAATTGGAAATTCGTTTGAGAATTTTAAAGGTTTTGAGAGAATACAAATATTTTCTCAAGAGGCCAGTGAAAATGCACGATAATTTTTTTTATTGATTAATTTTTGAAAAAAATTCAAGAAGATAAAGAATATTTCTAAAAATATTGAAAAATTATGAAAGATTAAAAAAGTTAATGTTTTTAATTTTGAAAGTTTTTCCAAGATTTTCAGAAAAATTCGAATTAGGAATTGTAGGAATTTTTAGATATAGTGAATGAAACATTCAGAAGCGTTTCACGGTCAAACATTCCTTTTTTTTTTTTTTTTTGGTTAAAAATCTAAATATTTTTTTGAAAATTCGTAGTTTTTTGTAGAAAATCAATTTTTGTTGGAAATGTATGTATTTTGTTGAAAGGTCGTATTTTATAGTAGAAAAATAAAACTGCTTGGTCGAAAATTCATCTTTCTGGATAAAAATTTAACTATTTTGTTGATAATTTGCTTTTTTGGTAGAAAATCAATCTTTTTTGAAAGAGTATCTTTTTGGTTGAAATTTCATGTATTTTGTTAAAAATTCACCATTCTGGTTGAAACTTCGTATTTTGCAGTAGAAAATGAATCTACTTGGTCGAAAATTCATCTGTTTGGTTAAAAATTTAACTATTTTGTTGAAAATTCGTTTTTTTTTTGTTTGTTAATAATTCATCTTTCTGGTTGAAAATTCAACTATTTGATTGAAATTTCATATATTTTGTTGGGAATTCGTCTTTTGTGGGAGAAAATTAATTTACGTGGTCGAAATTTCATCTTTTTGGATGAAAATGTAAGTATTTTGTTGAAAATTAGTAGTTTTATTTAGAAAATCAATCTTTGACGAAAATTCATCTTTTCGGTTAAAAATTCAACTATTTGGTTGAAGTTTCATGTATTTTGTTAATAATTCATCATTTTTATTAAAAATTCACCTATTTGATTGAAATTTCATGTATTTTGTTGAAAATTTGTCTTTTTTGGTAGAAAATTCATCTACTTGGTCAAAAACAATTTAGTGTTGTGATGAAAAACCAATAAGGACTTAATTTAACTTTTTTAACAACGTTTTGGTGGACATTTTTAACAAAGTCAGGGAATTTTATTGATCAGGGAAAAGTCAGAGATTTAAAAAAAATTTTGTGCAAAAGTCAGGGAGTTTCTATAACTTTAAATAATTATCAAGAAGAATAAATATTTGTTCTTTCAATTTTAATTTGAAATTACCTTATTCTGTTTATATAAGATCCTATGATGAAATTTTATTATATTTCTATTTTATTTTTGCAGTTGCTTCCTCGTGAAGATTATCTTCTTAGTCATAAATTTCATAATTTGTTCGAAAATTTAGCAATTCGGTTAAAGATTCATACTTTTTGGTTGAAAATTTAATTTTTTTGTTGAGAGTCCGTCTCCCTGAATTGAAAATTCAACTATTTTTCTAGAAAATCTAGTTTATTTTGAAATTAATATTTTGATGTTGAAAAGTCAACTGAAATCTTTCATGGTTGAAAAATCAACTTTTTTTTTTAATTCATCTTTTCAATTAAAAAATTTATATACTTCAGGAGAAGTTGCATCTTTTTTGGATCAAGATGCAATTGTTGAAAATTCAACAATTTTATTAAAAAGTCATCATTTCTCGTTAAAAATTCAACTATTTTGTGGAAAACTAACTTTTTTTAAAATTATATTTTTGTGATGAAAACACAACTGATATCTTTTTTGGATGACAGCTCAATTTTTTTTTAATCGGATCGAGGGGCCTGGACTCGAATGCCTCGAGCCAGGCGCACGCGAATGCTGCCATCTTCGCCCTCCTCCACTACGCCAACGGCATACCCTTGCATACCGGAACGCTCCGGGGCCGGCGCGTAGTACCGACAATCGTTTGAGTGCTCATGACCTGTACCGGCGAACCGCGCCAGGTGAAAACCATCGCTATCTTCACGTCGCTTGATCGAGAGTTTTCGGGAACCGCTGCTTGGGCACTGGCAAATTGCATGAGTGCCGTAGGCCTTCTCCAAAACGATTTTCCAGTTTTTTGCGTACTGCTGATCGGTCTGGAACTCCGGCGAGTAACGTTTCCCAGAGATCAGTACGGGATATCGACGGTTGAGCATGATCTTTTCTCTCCTGATTCGGGTCAGGCAATCGCCCGCTGCCGGCGGGCATAGGCTGCTTCAGCACGGTTTGCTTCGATCTGTATATGCAGCCTGACCAGCAACTCATATCCGGACTTGGGGCTCATGAGCGCAATACCGAACAATTCGTCTGCTGGAATGCTCCCGCACTCCCCATGAAACCGGCCCTTTCGCTCGATCATGGAAAATATCCCTTCGAGGGATCCGGTCTCAACGGCCTCAGCAGAAAGACTGGGGTTTTTCAGGTCGCAGAGCTCTCCGGTTGGCCACTCCAGCCCATCAAGTGGGGGGAGGTTTTCCAGCGCCCAGTGACCAGTACGCATGACTGCACGCGCTATCTCGTAATGTTCCCTTGGATGTATCCTGGAGCTAAGTTGATCTGATAAACTCCAACAGTCAAATCTCTCAAAAATTGCAACGTTAAACGTGGAAAGTCTTGCACATGCTGAGAGCTCAAGCGCATCCATCTCTGAGCATTTCTGGCTTGCAGGTTTTCCTCTTCTACGAGCGCTTGAACAACGTTCACCTCCCGAGCTCTCTGTAGCAATTCTCTGGCCAGTTCTGCATTCGCACCTTGCATCTCAATTGGTGCATGGTACCTGTTTATTATGGCACCAGCAATTCGATAAAAATCGCCGAGATTGTGAAGATGCGGAACGCGTATGACTTGAGCGAAGAACTTGAAAATGGATTTAATGTGACCATTCCTAGCCTCAACAATCCATCTTGTTTTTGTCACCAATCTCGATTCATTTGCTTCTTCAGTCAATAGTTGACGTTGCCCTCGTTGAAGTAGCGTGGGCATTTTCCAGTAAATACCAAGGTTTCGAAATAGCTCTGTAGCATCTCGATAACCTCTGTCAACCACAATAATCGATCCTTCAGGAAACCATTCTCTCATCCTATCTTCGTTTCTTTCAAACTCATTTTGAAGCATAGCAGCATCATTGTTCCTGCTGTCCGAGAAATATGGTCCATGAATGTCGAGTATATATCCATTTGGTGACACTATCAGGGCAGGTTTCACTAAGTGGTGTCCTTTATGCAGACAATATGACTGTCGCAAAGTGCGGAAGTTGCTACTCTTTTCGATTTATTTCTAATTTAACACAAGATAAGCCCTCTACCGACCCAAATATTGACTTCATTTTTTAATAATCACAAAATAAGCCCTTTTTCCAATAAAAATTTTGAGTTCATTGCTAATTAAACACAAAATAAGCCCTTTACCGTTCCAAATATTTACTTTATTTCTAATCAAACACAAAATAAGCCGTTTCCCGATCCAAATATTTAATTCATTTTTAATTAAACACAAGATAAGCCCTCTGACCCTAATATTTACTTTATTTCTAAATGAACACAAAATAAGCCATTTTCCCGATCAAAATTTTGAATTCGTTTTTAATGAAACACAAAATAATCCCTTTTCCGGTCCAAATATTGACTTTCTTTCTAAATGAACACAAAATAAGCCCTTTTCCCGAGCAAAATTTTGAATTTATTGCTAATTCAACATCAAATAAGCCCTTTTCCTATCCAAATATTGAACTTTTTGCTAATTAAACACAAAATAAGCCGTTTCCCGATCCAAATATTTAATTCGTTTTTAATGAAACACAAAATAAGCCCTTTTCCGGTCCAAATATTGACTTTGTTTCTAAATGAACACAAAATAAGTTCTTTTTCCGATCAAAATTTTGAATTTATTGCTAATTGAACACAAAATAAGCCCTTTCCCGATCCAAATATTTACTTTATTTCTAATTTAACACAAGATAAGCCCTCTACCGACCCAAATATTGACTTCATTTTTTAATAATCACAAAATAATTGCCGTGTTAGACGATGCACTAGTTGGAAGCACGGAATCCTCATTATTTTGAGAGAGGTCAGACTTCTTACCGCGATTCGCCATAGAAGTTACTTGCTTCGAAGGAGCGTGGTGAATCGACGAATGATACTTATCTCTGGACATTATACATCTACGGTTAGATTGACAATTTTGAAATCTATGGGCACCTAAGCAATTGAAGCACAAACGTAAGCGACGCGCTTCGTTGCAAGAGCATGCGAACGCTGTTCAAGAAATTCTACGAAGTCGTAAAAACTGAGAAATCGTTCCAATTTATTGATCTCTGTTGAGACAGCAGCAGCTCTAGAGACATTCTGACGATCTTCGACACTAAGGTCAGCCTCCCACAGTTTACGAGATTCAGGATATAGACGGCTAGCTAACACATAGACCAAACATATTCCCTTCTTTCTTAAATATGGCAAATCCATCAAGGTAGTTAAGAGATTATTTACAGTCAGGCGAGGGTTGGAAATCGCACTTTCAAAGCCTTCCAGGTTGATAAATAATTCGCGTTGAACGTAGCCACATCTTTAACTAGATCAGCCGCGGAACCCGTGAGACCAGATATTAAATACTGCAACTTCGTCACGTTTCTTAATTGCGTGTTATCATGAACAAGAGAGGAAAAAAGGTCACAAAAATCCTCTCAATCTTCGTAACGACCTGAAAATGTCGGGAGATCTAACTTGGGTAGTTTCGCGCTTCGGGAATCCAAGCTTTGTCCGCAGGGATGATTATGGATTTTATTGTCGATTTCATTTCGTTTTTTCAATATATTTCATAATATCAACTTCTAAACTGTCACATTTCATTGATTTTATATGAAAATGGACCGTATAAGGTATTAGACACGATGTCCGGGCACATTTGGTCCGATTTGACCTTCGCACGCACGGATAATTTTGGATTTCGTTGTTTATTTTATTTTGTTTGGTTAATATACATCATAATATCAACTTCTAAACTGTCACATTTCATTCATTTTACATGAAAATGAACCGTATAATGTAATAGACACGATTTCCGGGCACATTCGGTCTGACTTGACCTTCGCCCGCAGGGATAATTTTGGATTTTATTATTGATTTCATATCGCTTGGTCAATATATTTCATAATATCAACTTTTGAACTGCCACATTTCATTAATTTTATATGAAAATGGACCGTATAAGGTAATAGACACGATTTCCGGGCACATTTGGTACGATTTGACATTCTTCCGCACGGATAATTTTGGATTTTGTTGTTTATTTCGTTTCGTTTGCTCAATATATTTCATAATATCAACTTTTAAACTGTCACATTTCATTAATTTTATCTGAAAATGGACCGTATAAGCTAATAGACACGATTTCCGGGCACATTTGGTCTGATGTGAGCTTTGTCCGCAGGGATGATTATGGATTTTATTGTCGATTTCATTTCGTTTTTTCAATATATTTCATAATATCAACTTGTTCTTGAATGACAATTTTGCAAAGTTTCGTACAAAATTGATGGATAATAAATGTTATGCCTAGCCAGCTGATGAACAACAACGTGTACGGCGAGATGATTACAGATACTGAGTAACCAGTGAATTTCAATGATTAAACCAGGGACGAAGTTCAACTGAGTGAATCAGTAAAATCTCAATGATTGTCAGTGACACTCTTCAGGCTGTTTCAACAAGTGAGATTATATTGGAAAAAGTGATATTTCACTGGTTCATTTTGAGAGAGTAGGTGCAAACTCAGCTCCCAAAATTCTCCCTTTAGGTTCTCAGTACACCAGAAACTTATGACATATTCACTTACTTTGTCCGAAAATTTCTGTCGGCTTAGGTGGAAGCTTAACTCCTATAACTTCTAAACCTCCATCAGGTGTTCGTCGTACATATACCACGCATTTTATGGGACATTCATCATAAGTTTCATAGAGAGCTTTGACATAATAGACACTGTTCTTTCGATCCTTAGCTTCTGGAATAGCACCATTTTTGTTGGTACGAGCAAATTTACAACTCTTTGCCTCGTATCCGCCACCAATTCGCCTTAGCAGAGGCACAACAATTTGCACTTGCAAATGAAACATATGTATTACTGGCGGAGCATTTGGAACTGCTGTATGTCCTCTACCTCCTCCACCTCTACCTCCTTCCAGAATATGAATTGGCATGGAAGGACTTGCTCCAGGAAGATGCGGCGAAGCATTTGATGTACTGGTCAGGATACTTTTTTTTTGTAGAAATTACACATTTTTTAAGAACCGTGACATTATCAAAGACGTACTTACGGATGCTAGATGAATTATTATTTTAAAAGCATAATTTAAAGATTTATTAGATCAGTAAAACAGAATTTAGCTTTTTCAAATTCTTAAAAAAAAAACATTTAATTCTGTCCAATGTTTCAACTTATTAATTAAAACTGTTATCGATTCTGCAATGTGTAATAGCAGAATTGTTACAATTCTTAAAATTTTCTCTATTTTCAGAAAATTTTTACTCTGTACACTTTCAAATTTACCATCATGTCTGAAGCCTTCTGCGCCTGGCTTCGGCGTAGACACTTGCAAGTTTCAGTCAGTTTCCGTTTCTCACTTCGTACGAGAATGCATGTTGCACTCATGTCGCGTCGTCTCCTCGAAGTTAACAAATAAAACCCGGTATTGAAATCAACCTTATTTCAGTAATCTTTTTGAAAAACCCACTCAATGGGCGAATAATTATTATTTTGCATTAAAGTACTGTGTTGTGTATTCATTTTTTCCTTTCCTACTTCCTAACCTCAAATCACCACGTGGTTTCCAAATTAAAATAATGTCTAGGAGATTCTAGCATTAGTGATTGAAACTCTACTTCAATTATTTCGCAAGAATTTGATAACTTGATTTTACATTTAAAGTTCACCGTATTCTTTACGATAAGCCTTAAAAGACAATCCAAGTTACCAATTTCTCAGTTTATTATAATGATACACTAGTTGACGCCGTAGCAGTCAGACAAGGAATGATGCCTTTGGGGCCGAGGCCCTGCTGGGTCGGTCCCACGAAGAAAGAATACAGTGTTCTGCCCTAATCTGTATAAAGGGAGGGAGTGATATCTATCTATTCTTAGTCTAGGAAACTACGCTATTTTGGAAGAGTGTGTTTATGAAGCAAGAATATTTTTACTTATTCATTCTAGCTTCACACGTGAATCCCGTTTTCTGATTCGTTCAAACGCATTGAGACGCAGTTAGGATAACTAAGACAGCGCAAATTGAAGGCGTGTGAATTCATATGAATGCGTAGTCAAGGTCAATTGGAAAAAAATTAATAAAAAGTGCATGCGTCGAGACTTGAAACAGCGATCCCTCGTGTATCAGTCCAGAGGACCCGCCACTGAGCTACGAGGCAAGTTAATAGACATTTACAATAAATTCGATGTGCCCCGCACGTTGGTTTTTGTGTTACGGATTAAATGGTATAAATCAACACCTGCTGAAATTCGCCGTGACGCATTGGGTCGAATTCAAGTGTGTATTTTACTCTCACGAATTCAGACGCATTGAACAATGTTGAAGCGTTTGCGTGCTGACGCATTGAAGTGCATTCGCTGACTTTAGACTTTCGCACTGTATTTGTACGTATAGAAAGATTCAAAATTGAAATACCATCTTCATGAATTTACACGCATTGACACATAGGTCCAATGCGTACCTCTGGATACTTTTTTAGAGCTAACAATCTTTGCAGAATGTTATGAGAAACATTGCTAACGGACCAAATGAAGTGATCCAAGAAGAACAGCCTTTTGCATCCGGTTCGCGATGGAATGAGCCTGCCGCTGGCAGGCTGGAATTTTGTTGAATTGACTAAGAAATGAAGCTTTCGTACCTTCAAGAAAGCCGAATAAGAGAAATACGAGAAAGACTTTGTAGCCTTGATACAGCCTGATTAGCTTCAAAAGAATTGCTTGATATTTTGGCCGTTTTTCTTCATCCTTTGCCTATCCTTTTCCCATGACCATTGGCTGGTGCCGAGAATTTAATCAAGTAAATGATCTTGGTCTTCAGATCTTGAAGGACGATATTAGGCTTTGTAGCATTGATACGTTGAGCGGTGCAGAATTAGAAATTCTTGTTAGTTTTATAAAAAAGAAGTAGAACTTATTCGGTGTAAAAGTCAGGTTTACTTGAAAATAATGTGAAAGTGTAAGATACATATAAAACTGAAGAGACATACCTCTGGTTGAGATATAAGTCACGTACCATTGCTGCAACGAGACGGTCGCCAGACACCACCAGTTCTTAATTCACAAATATCGATGCTTATATGTGCCGAAATACTCCAACAATTCTAGTAGATCTTACACTGATCATTCTCCACAACCGACTCCAGTTCCCCCTAGGCATATGTCAAGACGGGCAATATATCAACACCATAGAAGTGTCTGAATCCTGCTCATGCCGCTGTTTCTTGTAGATTTTTGCCAAAACCTTTTAGTAGATTCTTGCTCCTGTCGCCCTTTTAGGTGATTCCTGCTCCTGCCGCTCTTTTTTGTAGATTTTTACTAATACCTTTTGCATATTCTTACTTCTGGCGCCCTTTTTGTGTGATCCTGGTCATTCCGCTCTTTTTTGTGGATTTTTAATAATATATTTTTTTAGATTCTTACTCCTATCGCCCTTTTTGGTTAATTCCTGCTCATGCTGTTTTTTTAAGACTTTTACTGATACCTTTTTGTAGGTTGCTGCTCATATCGCCTTTTTCATACTTGTGTTATGTCGCTCTTTTTTATAGATTCTTCCAGATCTCGCCTTTTTTAGATTCTTGCTCCCACAGCTCATTTTGAGATTCCTAATCCTGTTGCCTTTTTTTTAAGATAGCAGCTCCTGTCGCTCTTTTCCCCAGATTGTCGCTGCTGGAAACCTTTTTCGTGCCCTTTTTTTGCAGATTTCTGCTCATGCTGCTCATTTTTGAAGATTTTTACTAATACTTTTCTGTATATTTTTATTTCTGCCGCCCTTTTCAGGTGATTCCTGCTCATGGCGCTCTTTTTTGTCGATTTTTACTAATACCTTTTTGTAGATTCTTACTCTTGTCGCTCTTTCTGGTTAATTCCTGCTCATGCCGCTGTTTCTTGTAGATTTTTGCCAAAACCTTTTAGTAGATTCTTGCTCCTGTCGCCCTTTTAGGTAGGGAGATCTGAGCTCAGAAGATGATGACCTGTTAATCCTAGACGTGGATGAACAGGAACTCTTGCTGAGTCCAGAGCAAGGCCATTGAGGGTATGTACCTTGTCCCGCACTAGGGGGAGGAGGTGTGACGTGAAGTTGAAGTAGGGCCCTTGCTACTTCCGACACTGATCTAGTTTGAAAGGGGTGACGCCCGAATTTGGGCGATCGGGATCGACAAATCCCGAAACTATGTTGGCAGGTTGTCGACCACAGATCGCCAGTTCTCGCTAGTACGCGTTACTAATCAGACGAAACCCTCTCGCTGTGTATACGAGTGATAATCCCGATATCTTATCTGTTAAAGTGTGTGCCCGTGAGTGCCGGTGCATTCTGGATCAGGACTATCAGAGTCTATCCCCAAATTTTAAAAAGGATACCATCAAACTTGGATCATCCGTCCCAGAATTCGACAGAACCAGCCATCCGGGCAGTAGGCTACAACACGTTTCTCTCAAACCCAAAGATGTGACTAAACTGGATGACGCGCTTTGAAGAGATTTTTTGGAATAGTCTGACCTCTGGACCATTAATTGTAGTGTGTATGATGCAGCGAGAATTTTGGCGTATGTAAACCGTAAAAAAAAAACCAACGGCTGATAATTATCAGCCGCAAGTACCCTAAAATGCGCATACAATAATTCAGCACAAAGATGGACTGATCAAGACAGTACGCGTCCTGCATTCAGTGGTTGGTGATTACAAGTTTATTATATGACATAATTTGTGTTTTGAAATGATATAATGAATATCAGAGTATGATATCTTTGTGCAAGAATCTCTTGACAAACTATGACAATAGTGCTCTATAAAAGTATTTTTGTGGATCCAACGTTATCTCTACCGAACCTTCAACTGTTTAGCAATATGTTTATATGTATGAGTTTCGGTAAAACTGATTAAGCATATGAACGAATTCGGAGACGAATGTCACCATGCGCGTAATTTCTAATGTCATGCCACTGTAAAGGATTAAACACTAAATTCATCCCCGCACCCCAAAAAATACGATATCTTTGCTAAATAGCTGATGCAAAATTTTCTACTGGTGGCGCATTTAAACGCATTTGAAGTTAGCAGTAGGAGCTATCAGTAGCAAAGCAACCTGCACAAGTAGCAGAAATTTGAGAAAAAACTGGACATCTCTGGGTCATTCTTCAGAAATTTTGAGAATAAACAATTAGTAATTGTTCAAATAATTACATAATGTTTGAAAAGAATACTACTCCAAGCAATGACAAACTATTATATTTCAATCAGAAAATACGATCATTTTTTACATTTTTTGGGAATAAATAATTGTTTAAGTAAGTTGCATTCTTTTAAACAATTAAAAATTGGTGAAAAAGTCATGGGAAATATTGAAATTGTCCATTAGTAATTATTTGTATGAAAAAGACGACGGAAATTGATAAAAAGTAACAATAATACGTAAAAATGTGGTTACGGGATTTCCATGGGGAGTTGAGAGGATTTCAAATATTTCATAATTTCACAAGATTTAAGGGATTTTATAAAGTTTAAGGGATTTCAACAGAATTTAAGTGTTTTAATGGATTACAGTAGAATTCAACGGATTTCAAGGGATTTTAAGGGATTGCAAGGGGTTATATAAAATTTTACGGGATTTTCCTATGTTTCCATAAGTTTTAAGGGATTTTATCAAGTTCAAGTAATTTCAAGAGAATTGAAGAATTGTATGGGATTTCACAGGATTTCCATGGGGAGTTATGAGGATTTCAAAGATTTCATAATTTTACAAAATTTAGGGGATTTTATACAGTTCAAGGGATTTCAAATGAATTCAAGGGTTTTCAACAGATTTCAACGGATTTCAAGGGATTTTAAGGGATTGCAAGGGGTTTTATCAAATTTTAGGGGATTTTCCTATGTTTTCATAAGATTTAAGGGATTTTATTAAGTTCAAGTGGTTTCAAGAGAATTTAAGGATTTTATGGGATTTTAAGAATTTTATAAAAATTTATGAGATTTTCCTATGTTTTCATAAGATTCAAGGTATTTTATCAAGTTTAAGGGATTTTATCAAGTTTAAGGGATTTTATCAAGTTCAAGTGATTTCAAGATAGATTAGGGATTTTATGGAATTTCACGGGATTTCCATGGGGAGTTGAGAGGATTTCAAATATTTCATAATTTCACAAGATTTAAGGGATTTTATAAAGTTTTGGGAAAAAATTGAAAATTGAATTTTTAGCATTTGAAAATTGAACTGTTGAAAATTGAACTGTTAAAAATGGAAACATTTGAATAAAATTGCTAATTATAAAAAATTGACAATTTAAAACAAAATTTAGTTTACAAATTATTTTCAAAAAGTAAACTTTTCTTTATATATGGGAAAAATTTGAAAATTGAATTTTTAGCATTTGAAAGTTGAACTGTTGAAAATTGAACTGTTAAAAATGGAGAAAATGGAATAAAATTGCTAATTATAAAAAAATTGACAATTTAAAACAAAATTTGGTTTACAAATTATTTTCAAAAAGTAAACTTTTCTTTATTTATGGCAGAAAATGGAAAATTGAATTTTTAGCAATTAAATTAAACTGTAGAAAATAGAAAAAATGGATAATTATAAAAAATTGACAATTTAAAACAAAGTTTGGTCTACAAATTATTTTGAAAAAGTAAACTTTTATTTATTTATGGAAAAAATTGAAAATTGAATTTTTAGCAGTTGAAAATTGAACTATTGAAAATTGAACTGTTAAAAATGGAAAGAAATTGAACTGTAGAAAATTGAAAAAAATTGATAAATAAAAAAAATTGACAATTTAAAAAAAATGTTGGCTACAAATTATTTTCAAAAAGTAAACTTTTCTTTATTTGTGGGAAAAAATTGAAAATTGAATTTTTAGCATTTGAAAATTGAACTGTTGAAAATTGAACTGTTAAAAATGGAAACAGGCATGTTTTGTGAAAATGATCTTTTTACTGTAAAAAAAGTCACCTTGAAAAATTATTTTTTTTGTACTATAAAACCTGGAAAAGTCCTTTAGTTAATTATTTAACTCACTCCAAGTGAAAAGTGATCAAAAAGTTCAAAATTTCAGAAAAAACTGCAAATGTCTAGCATTATTCTAAGAGAATATCATTCACAATAATAATATTTTTAAAAAACGCGATTCTCTATCTCCATTCTAAGAGAAAATTGCTACAAATAATAATAAATTGTTCAAACAACTTATTCAAACATCTAATTATCAGTATAAAGTAATATTTTATGTATTAGAAACAATTCGCATTAAATAAACCGCAAAAAAATCATAACTAGCGCAAAAAACTTGCAAAATCCATTTTTTCACTTATAGTGTTTTTTGGGACCCTATAAAACTTATGGGGGTGATATATATGAAAAGTTATATTTTACTCGTATTCTATGTCTAATTGTGAAGAGAAATTTTTAGGTTCAACTCGATTCAGCTTATATTGAGGATTCTGAATAGAAATTTAAAAAAACGTATTTTTTTCTTATGGGAAATAGGTGTTAAACTTCATCTAAATGTCATTTTTTTCAACAACAAAATATGGATTTATCTTTGTGTGGGTTCGAACAAATTTCCGGGCGCTATTCATAAAGATTCGAAAAAAAATGTTATGGACCACCCATGTATATATACATATATACACATATATATATATATATAGACGACTTTTCAACAAAATACATGAATTTTCAATTAAAAAGGATAAATTATCAACCAAAAATTGAATAGTTAAATTTTCAGTTGAAAAAAATAATGATAACAAAAATAATTCAAAGAAAGTGATGAATTTTCAACTATTACGATGAATCTTCACCTGGATTAGTTGAATTAAACATTTTTTAAATAAATTTTCAACTATAATGATAAATATTTAACTGAAATACTTGAATTTTTAACCAGAAGATTAATTTTTCATAAAAAGACGATTTTTCAACAAAATACAAGAATTTTAAACAAAATAGTTGACTTTCAAACTAAAAAAGACCAATTTTCAATGAAATAGTTTAATTTCAAACCAAAAGGGTACATTTTCATCCGAGAAGAATAATTTCTATCAAAAAAGTGTAATTTACAACAAAAGATATAAATTTGCAATTAAAAAGGATAAATTGTCAATCAAAAATTGAATAGTTAAATTTTCAGTTAAAAAAAAAAGAATTCAAAGAAAGTGATGAATTTTAAACTATTATGATGAATCTTCAACTGGAATAGTTGAATTTTAAAAATAAATTTTTAACTATAATGATAAATATTCAACTGAAATACTTGAATTTTTAACCAGAAAGATGCATTCTCAAACAAGAAGATTAATTTTCCATAAAAAGACGACTTTTCAACAAAATACATGAATTTTCAATTAAAAAGGATAAATTATCAACCAAAAATTGAATAGTTAAATTTTGAAAATTCTTGATGAAAGTTGAAAATGATTTGGTTCGAAATTGAACTATTTTCTTGAAAATTCTTTTTTTCTTTGTTTAATAAATAACAAAATATTTAATTGAAAATTTACCTATTTTAATTTTAATTAACTATTATTTAATCAATTTATTAAATATTGCAGAGTAATCCAGCTAATTTGAAGTAATTTACATAGGTAATCCAAATACTTTTCAACTTTTTTGTTGAAAATTTTTTAAAAATTATTTTTCTTAAATGAAAATCTAGCTATTCCGTTTTTGGTTCAAAATTGATCTTTTATAGTTGAAAATTCATGTATTTTGTTGAAAATTAGTCCTTTCGGTCAAAAATTAATCTTCTTTATTGAAAATTCAACTATTTGGTGAATAATTGATTTACTTTGTAGGAAATTCAACAGTTTTGTTAAAAAATCATTCTTTTGTTTGAAAATTCAACTATTTTTTTTAAATTCGTTTTATTGGGTTGAAAATTCAACTATTTAGGTCAAAAATCCAACTATATTATTGAAAAATCGTTATTTTTTGGTTGAAAATTTATTTTTTTAACTATTTCATTCTTAGTTAAAAATTTATCTTTTTTGAGTTGAAAATTCAGCTACCTGGTTGAAACTCGAACTACTTTCTTATACATTCATTTTTCTGAATGAAAATTCTTGATGAAAGTTGAAAATGATTTGGTTCGAAATTGAACTATTTTCTTGAAAATTCTTTTTTTCTTTGTAGCATTGAGGGCTGATGTGGCTCTTAAGAAATAGTGGACCTTTTCTCTACGCAACTAAATAAATCCTTATAAGCCAGAAGTTTCTTAGATTCTCAAGTTTCTTACTCAAGAGTGCAAAAAAGGCTCTTCGCATAGAACAATAAACTGTTTTAGGTCTGCGATATCCTTGATTGCAGATTCTCAAATCAATAATGATGAGAGAATACAAAGGTTTTTGAAAGGAATTTCGAAATTAAGACCAGCTCGCCCCAGATGCGACCACACCTGGAATCCGCAAGTGGTTCTAAATTATTTTTCTCCCAAACCGACTAATGACGACTTGAATTTTAAAGATTCGAAAAGCTTGTGACGCTACTAGCTCTCACTACAAGTCATAGAATACAAACTTTTGCTTCTATTAAAATCAGTAACATCAGAAAGACTTCAACTTCAATTGAAATTCGAATTAAAGAACAGATGAAAACGTCGGGTCGCAATAAAGCGCAACCGATTTTACTTTTATGCGCATAGTACGCGACATGCATCTACTTCTACTGCTGAGAAGCTTGGAGCTGATTTGGATTTGATTAGAAAGACAGCTGGCTGGACTAAGAATTTAACCACGTTTGCTAGATTTTACGATTGTCCTATCGTAGAAAATAGCCTACAATTCGCTAATTCTATATTGAATTCACATACTTAATTTATTTTGATTCAAGAAGTTTTTCTATAACTTTCCTATTGTGATATAAGAGTATGAAACATTTAAAGTATTAGTTGAAACAATTAATTAGAAAAAAAAATGTTTAGCCAAAAAGATTATCTTTCAAGAAAGAAGATTAATTTTCTACCAAAAAAGACGAATTTGTAACAAAATACATAAATTCTTAACTAAATTATACCAGTTTGGATAACCGAGTGCTCTAGCGGATTACTAAAGTTGTTTCCCCCTCCAGAATCTAAAAAGAAAATCCAACTATTTTTATTTAAAAGTTCATTCTTCTTGGTTGACAAGTTTACTATGTATTATATTTTTGCTTGGAAATTTTAATATGTGGTTGAAAATTGAATTATTTTATGGAAAATCCAACAATTTGTTAGAAATTCATCCTTTTATTTCATTGAAAATTCCATTATTTGGTAAAAAAATCAAATTTTTCGTTGAAAATTCATCATTTCCAGCTGAAGATTCAACTTTTTTATAAAAAATTCGTCTTCTTGGCTTGAAAATTCAACAATTTAGTTGAAAGTTTTTGTTGAAAAATATTTTTTGATCGAAAAATGAACAAATTCGTCTTTTTGGATGACATCAACAGGTTTTGTTTTAAAATGAACATCTTTTTTGGTTGAAATATTGTTGAGAATTCAACCACTTGGTTCAAAAGTTGAATTGCTTTGTTAATTTTTTTTCGTTGAAGATTCATCATTTTGGTAAAAATTCATCCCTTTGATTGAAAATGTAACTCTTTTGTTGAGAATGTGACTATTTCGTTGAGAATTAATGAATATCTACAGCCGGTCGAAGCATATCGTTACGTTGTTGTCAAGCCTGATTGTGAAAGAACAGAAATAAAAAAGAGATCTTGATGGAAGGAGGAGAAAATTTGGTGCTCGTCTGTACGCGTGTACGATGGTCCATTCGGCCGAAGTTTAATTGAATATTAATCAGAAGTCGATACCTGGTCGAGCACAGAATCCATCTAAGAATTGTCATCTGACAGGAGCCTCTTGACGCCTTTTTAGCGTTTTCGTTAGACTAGATGGAGTTTTGGCATAAAAATTAATTAAACAACGTAAATTTTTACCTCGGAAGATTAATTTTCTAACATAAAACACGAATTTTCAATAGAATACGTGAATTTTTAACGTAAAAGATCAACTTTTAACTGAGAAGACAAATTTTTGGAGGAAAAATACGAATTTACAACAAAATACATGAATCTTCAATTAAAAAAGATCAAATTTTAACTGAATATTTGAATGTTTAACGAAAGAAGATGAGTTTTTAACAAAATAATTACATTTTTAACAGAATAATTACATTTGCTATAAAATAGTAAAATTGTAAACGAAAACAAAAGTTTTAACTAAACTTCGAGAAAAAGGCGAAATTTGTTGAAAACACGGGAAAAAAGATGCAGCTCGGTTGAATAGCACACGTTGAATAGCACGCCTCTCGTTCGTCCCCGCGGATCCTCTTATCGGAAAACTGCTCACGAAATTTGAATTAGTAAAATATAACTGTTAGGATTTTATTAAATATCCAAGGATTTCAAGGGATTTTAAAAGACTTTTAAAGAATTTTAATTATTAAATTTATTTTATATTCAAGGGGTTTCAAATGAATTCATAGAAATTTGTAGGATTTCCAAAGATTTCAAGAGATTCTTAGAGAAATTTGGAAAATAAATAAAATTTCATTGAATTTCTAGGGATTCTCAAAAATTCCACAAATTTTAAGGGATTTCAAGGTATTGCAAGGAATTCCACAACATTTCTAGCATTTTAAGGGTTTTCAAGGGATTCTAAAGGATTTTTAATTTCGAGGGATTTTAAGGTCTTTCAAAGATTTCACATATTTTAGGATTTTATTGAATATCCAAGGATTTCAAGGGATTTTAAAAGACTTTTAAAGAATTTTAATTATTAAATTTATTTTATATTCAAGGGATTTCAAATGAATTCATAGAAATTTGTAGGATTTCCAAAGATTTCAGGGGAGTTTTAGAGAAATTTGGAAAAATAAATAAAATTCAATTGAATTTCTAGGGATTCTCAGAAATTCCACAAATTTTGAGGGATTTTAAGGTATTGCAAGGAATTTCACAAGATTTCTAGTATTTCAAGGGATTCTAAAGTTTTTTGAATTTCGAGGGATTTTAAGGTATTTCAAAGATTTCACAATATCTTAGGATTTTATTAAATATCCAAGGATTTCAAGGGATTTTAAAAGACTTTTAAAGAATTTTAATTATTAAATTTATTGTATTTGGAATCACATAATTGGGCTGTACTATCCTCGTCCTCTATTGATGGGAGAGTGAATTCGTTTAAAATATGTTTGTCTTGCATTTCAATGAAAAATTCTTAACTCGGTAAATGCCAACCTAAGAACCTTCCGCCACCATGGATTACACCCGTAATCGCATTTAGAATGAAGAACAATGACAGGTTCTACAATACAGCCAAGCGTAATAATTCACTCTATTGATATAATTATATTATTGTAATTGAATCGTTTATTGATAACGGTTTTAGTAAAGAAGTAATGAAAAATGAAAACGTGGCTTGATTATCATTAGAAAAAAATCTTCCCCAGATTTCTCTTGATACATTTAAAAATTTTCTTCGATTGTTTTTTTTTTTAATAAACTTGCAAATTCAAATAAATTTCAGAATTACTTGACATACTTTGATTTCACTAATCAGGTTAATTTTACTGATAGCTTTTCAGTAACCTGGTGGAATTTTGTGCATCGTAGATGTTTTTGATTTTTTTTTTGTAGTTTTGTAGCTCTGCGCCTATGAAATAATTTTTTTGTTCACGAATTCTTCAAAAATATTACTTAATCCCATCCCCAATAGTATATCCCTAGAAACAGCAAAATATCCATACATTATTATTCTAAATCATTAGTGAGTCTTGTTTTAAGAATTTTGTGCTTTTTTAAAAAAATTTTACTTTTGAAGCTCTGGATTAATAAGATAATATGTACTTCTGCGCTGAAAATGATGAATCTTCAACTCAAATAGATTAGTTTTAAATCAGAAAGATGAATTTTTAACAAAACAGTTTAACTTTCAAACAACAGGTTTTATTATCTAACAAAAAGATGAATATTCAAATAAAATGATGAATATTTAACTGGAATACTTCAATTTTCAAAAAAGAAGATTAATTTTCTACCAAAAAAGACAATTTTTCAACAAAATACATGAATTTTCAACGTAATAGTTCAATTTTCAACTAAAAAATAGAAAGTTTTCAACCAAGTACTTAACATTTATTAACTAAAAAAGAACAATTTTGCAGCCCAAAATGGAACAGTTAAATTTAAATTTAAAAAAATTAATTTTCAACCAAACTGATGAATTTATGACTAAAACCATAAATCTTCAACTGGAATAGTTCAATTTTGAATCAAAAAATTTTTCAACAAAAAATCTTATTTTGAACCAAGAAGATCAATTTCTACCAAAAAAGACAAATTTTCAAAAAAAGACATGAATTTTCAACTAGAAAAAGATAAATTGTCAACCAAAAAATGAATAGTTAAATTTTCAACTAAAAAAAAAAGTTCAACCAAAGAAATGAATTTTTAACTAAAATGATGAATTTTCAAATAGAATAGTTGAATTTTAAACTAAAAAGACTAATTTTCAACTAAAATAATGAATCTTTAACTAGAATAATAGAATTTTTCAACAAAAAATTGAATGGTTACAGTTTTTAACAAACAATTGAATTTTTTTAGTTAAAAATTGAACTATTTTGTTGAAAATTTGTCTTTTTTTATTGAAAATTCAAGTTTTTAGTTGAAGATTCATTATTTTATTTGAAAATTCATTTTTTTAGTTAAAAATTCAACTATTTGGTTGAAAATTCGTTTTTTTTTCGTTCAAAATTAATTTATTTAATGAAAATTTTCCATTCTTGGTTGAAAAATGGTATTTTTTTATTGAAAATACAAGTTTTTAGTTGGAGATTTATTATTTTAGTTGAAAATTCATTTTTTTTTAGTTAAAAATTTAACCATTTTGTTGAAAATTCGTTTTTTTCATTCAAAATTAATTCATTTAATGAAAATTTAATTTTTCCATTCCATTTCCGTTTTGTTGAAAATTCGTTGTTTTTTTCGTTCAAAATTTATTTATATAATGAAAATTTCACTTTTTCATTCTTGGTTGAAAAATTGTCTTTTTTTATTGAAAATTCAAGTTTTGAGTTGAAGATTCATTATTTTAGTTAAAAATTTAACTATTTTGTTGAAAATTCGTTTTTATTTTCGTTCAAAATTAATTTATTTCATGAAAATTTAACTTTTCCATTCTTGGTTGAAAAATTGTCTTTTTTTTAATTTAAAATTCAAGTTTTTAGTTGAAGATTCATTATTTTAGTTGAAAGTTCATGTTTTTTAGTTAAAAATTGAACTATTTTGTTGAAAATTTGTCTTTTTTTATTGAAAATTCAAGTTTTTAGTTGAAGATTGAAAAGTCGCCATTTTTAGTTGAAAAGTAAAATATCTTCGTAGAAAATTCAACTATTTTGGTTGAAAATTAACTTTTTTGTTTCGAATTAATATTTTTAAATCAAAAATTTAACTTTTTGGTTGAAAATTCATATTTTCAGCTTAAAATTTAAACTATTTTGTAGAAAATTCAACTATCTGGTTGCAAATTAATTAAAGTTTTTGTTAAAAATTCAACAATCTTGTTAAATATTTATTCCTTTTGGTTAAAAAATCGTCTTTTTTAGTTAAAAAATCAACTATTTTCGTAGCAAATTCGACTATTTAGTTGAAAATCAACTTTTTTAAAATTCAACTAAGTTATAAAAACTTGAACTATTTCGTTGAAAATTAAATATTTTGTTAAAAATTCATATTTTTGCTTTGAAAATTCAACTCATTTGTAGAAAATTAGACTTCCTGTTTGATAAAACTTTTGTTGCTGAAAATTTTTGTTGAAAATTCGCCGTTTTGGGTTGAAAAGTAAAATATTTTGGTAGAAAATTCAACTATCTGGTTGCAAATTAATTAACCTTTTTGTTAAAAATTCAACAATCTTGTTAAAAATTTATTCTTTTTGGTAGAAAATTCAACTATTTTGATGGAAAATCAACTTTTTTGTTTTGAATTAATATTTTTAAATCAAAAATTTAATTATTTGGTAAAATAATCAACTTTTTGGTGGAAAATTCATATTTTCGGTTTTAAACTTGAACTATTTAATTCTCTTTTTAGGTTGGAAATAAAATTACTTGGTTTAGAGTTAAACTCTTTTGTTGAAAATTGATTTTTTTGGTTGAAAATGCATCATTTTATATAAAATTCATTTCTTTAGTTTAAATATGAGCTATTTGATTCAAACCTTGTTTTTTCTTTGAATGAAAAGAAATTTCTTTCCCGAAAATTTAAAAATTTGTTGAAATGTTGTTTCTTTTTTCGTTGAAAATTATTTTATTTTTTAATCTGAAAATGTAACTATTGTTCCAGTCGAATTTTCCATCTTTTGAGATAAAAATTCATC
>JAABKJ010075445.1:252478842-252493600 GCA_011634705.1 Andricus grossulariae
CCATTCGGGCTGGGCGATTAATCCATGCACCGTTCGGGTCCCGCCGACATTGTCGGTACGGTAGTTCATCTTCCCCTTCATCCAGGTAAGATTGAACGACGCACCCAGGTTGCGATGGAAAGAGAAGGATCGCTCGACGATCGCGAGTTCCACGCCCTTGATCTTCGACGTATCCGCGTTCATCGGCTGGGTGATGACGTTGGTCAACCCGTCCTCTCCGGGCACTTCGGTGCGCAGGGTGAAGATGTCGTCCTTGATCTCCTTGGCGACCAGGGAGACCGCAACGAGGCCGTCGCTTCCGAAATAGCGTTCGAACGCAAGGTCGAAATTCGTCGAACGGCGCGGCTTCAAGTTCGGGTTGCCCCGGCTAATCACGCAGCCCGATTCCCCTGCCTCGTCAATGTGTCATGTCATGTGTCATGTCATGTGTCATGTCATGTGTCATGTCATGTGTCATGTCATGTGTCATGTAATGTTGCGTGTCATGTGCCATGTCATCTGTCATGTCATGTGCTATGTCATGTTCCATGTCATATTTCATGGCATGTGTCATGTCGTGTGTCAAGTCAAGTGTCATGTCATGTGTCGTGGCATGTGTCATGTTATGTATCATGTCATGTGTCATGTGATGTGGCATGTCATGCGTCATGTTGAGAGTCATGTCCTGCCTCATGTCATGTGTCACGTCTGGTGTCAACTTAAGTTTCATTTCATGTGTCATGTCATGTTTGATGTCCTGTTTCATGCCATGTGTCATATCATGTGTCATGTTATGTGTTATGTGTCATGTCATGTGTCATGTAATATTACATGTCATGTGCCATGCCATGTGTCACGTTATGTGCTATCTCATGTGCCATGTCATATTTCATGGCATGTGTCATGTCTTGTGTCATTTCAAGTGTCATTTCACGTGTCACGTCAATTTCATGTCATGTGTCATGTCATGAGTCATGTTATGTGTCATGTCATGTGTCATGTCATGTGTCATGTAATGTTGCGTGTCATGTGTCATGTCATGTGTCATGTCATATGTCATGTCATGTGTCGAGTCAATTGTCATGTCATGTGTCATGGCATATATCATGTCATGTGTCATGTCATGTGTCATGTCATGTGTCATGTCATGTGTCATGTCATATGACAAAACTTTTTCACTGACTGTGTGATTGTTCTCAATATTGCAAACTTCTCGAGACAGGCTCTCAGGCATGACAACCATACTGCTGATGGATTGTTTGCGACATTGCGAACGCCTCGAGACGGGCTCTCAGGCATGACAAACTGACTCAATGACTGTGTGATTGTTTGCAACATTGCAAACGCCTTGAAACGGGCTCTCAGGCATGACAGACATATTGATGATGAATTCCTTGAAACATGGCAAACGCCTCGAGACAGCCTTGCAGGCATGACAACCATTCAGCTGATGGATTGTTTGCAACATTTCGAACGCCTCGTGACAGGCTCTCAGGCATGACACACTTACGTACTGACTGTGTGATTGTTTGCAACATTGCAAACGCCTCGAGACGGGCTATCAGGCATAAAAAACTTACGTACTGTCTGTATGATTGTTTGCAACATTTCAAACGCCTCGAGACGGGCTCTCAGGCATGATAACCATACTGCTGATGGATTGTTTGCAACATTGCGAACGCCTGGAGACAGGCTCTCAGGCAGACAAACGGAATCAATGGCTGTGTGTTTGTTTGCAACATTGCAAACGCCTCGAGATGCGCTCTCAGGCATGACAGACATATTGATGATGAATAGTTCGCACCATGGCAAACGCCTCGAGATAGGCTCTAAGGCATGACAACCATACTGCTGATGGATTGTTTGCAACATTGCGAACGCCTCGAGACAGGCTCTCAGGCATTCTTCCAAACCTAGGAGAATTCTACTGAATTTAAGAGAATTAAGCTACGTTCAAGAGAATATTGCATCTCTCAAGAGAATTCTGCTGAATTTTGCAGAATTATACACAATTTAAGATATTTTTTCATAATTCGAGATAATTCTACATAATTTAAGATAATTCTACATAATTCAAGAAAATTCGGATGCTATTTTTACAGAATTCCAGAGAATTATAGTTAATTCAAGGGAATTCTGCCTGACTCTGGAGAATTCTCTTGAATGCGAAAGAATTTGGCTTATTTCAAGAATATTCTGCTGAATTTGAAAGAAAACACGATAATTTGACTAAATTAAAGAGAATTCTGCTAAGCCTTGGCGAATTCTTCTGAATTTAAGAGAATTAAACACGGTTCAAGGGAATTTGACATATTTCAATAGAATATTACTGGATTCAAGAGAGCTCTACTGAATTTAACAGAACAATACACAATTTAAGAGAATTCTACATATTTTGAGAAAATTCGACTGATATTTTTACAGAATTCCAGAGAATTATAAATAATTCAAGGGAATTCTGCCGACTCTAGAGGATTCTCTTCAATTCAAAAGACTTCGGCTGATTTCAAGAATATTCTGCTGAATTCGAAAGAAAACACGATAATTTGACTAAATTCACGCATATTCTTCCAAACCTAGGAGAATTCTACTGAATTTAAGAGAATTAAGCTACGTTCAAGAGAATATTGCATCTCTCAAGGTCAGTTTTGCCTATCTCTCAAGGCATGGAGGTTTCTAGAAAACGTAAACGCAAAAAACATAATAACCAAAAAAATAAAAGAGTGTTTTAAAAGTGTTCAGTGTTCTAGTTACTATTTTTAAAAGTGTGATTTCAATTTTTTTGTGACCCTAAAGCCAATTTTACCATCAGCATCCAAATATTGTTTTAACTGAGGGTCGATATAACTCCTTTATTCAACATAATCAAATTTGAAATGTTTTTTTAAGATTATACTTAATTAACCAAGTTAGAAATAAATACATAAAGATTAAAAAATCTAAAATTTGAAGGGTTTAAAGTTTAAACAATTTTAATTGCAAAATTCTTAATATCAATAATGTTTTTAGAAATTTGAAATAAAAGTCGTTTCAAATTGCACAATTTCTAAAATTTAAGAAATTTAAATAATTTATTAAATATAGAGAATGTTTAAACATTGAAAACGTTTACAATTTCGAAATTTGAAGTGAAACAAATTAATTTTAACACATTCTTTATTAAATTGAAGTTTTTCTTTACAAACCTTAAACTCTGATCTAAATACCAAAATTCTTGAAAATTGAAGTCGATTTTCTTTCAAACAAATATGGAAATTGTTAATATTTTCTCCTCGGTTGATTGATTTTTGCAGTTATTCTTAGAATTTTACAGACAATTTGCATCGTTTGAATATATCTTGTGCAATTTCAGGAAAAATCTCGTAACTCGATTTAATCGCATCGTGTCTTTGTTGTCCTCTGACTTCTTAAAATAAGGTAAAATTTCATCATAAGTCCATCCAGTATTTCCCAGTTTAGCCCAATTATTGTAATCCTCTCTATTACCTCTGACGTACATCATGCCATTTATTGAACTTGAACCACCCATTACCTTGATATCACATAAAAATTGTAAATCACGATCTTTTTCGATTCAATGAAAAATATACAGTAGTTCCAAGTACTTTGGTTTGCAAAATATGCCGCTGCTACTTTATTGGTTGGCTCAAACATTTTTCTTGTTGGTCAAATGGTAATTGGACCTACTACATATTTTTTAGCGACTTACATCATTTATGAAATTCAAATGATTAGAGAAAAAAAATTTCAAACTATGTCGAAATTTGAAAATTATACTTTTCCACGAGGCCAGCGGCAGCCTTTGTTCATTAAGCATGATCCGTCTTCTGCTTGAGTTGTATAATTCCAATCAATCGCAGTTCTTTGAAGTCGGGGAAAGAAACCAGGAATATCAGCAGCAACTGGTTCTTCCCCTCCTGCTTCAAGTAGTAGTACCTGGTAAAAAATATTACACTGACAATGTTTTACAATAAAATATTTCATATAAAAATATTTGAAAACTATGGTGTATATGTTTTACATTCCATTTCCTTTTTTCTGTGAGCCTGTTCGCAACAACACATCCAGCAGAGCCAGCTCCCACCACGATGAAGTCGTAATGTTTTGGTTCAATCTTTGTTCTGTTGTCCGCAAATGGAAAATTTTTTTCAACATTTTTTTCTAATGCCTCTTGATAGTACCTTTCGAATAGGGTGGGTTAGAAAAGTCGCCCCCTCTTCGTTTTGGGTGAGAACTCACCGTCGATCCGTGGCAGCACGCGTTTTCGTCGGTTTTTCTCAATGTTGGCTGTTGTCCGCAAATGGAAAATTTTTTTCAAAATTTTTTTCCAACGCCTCTTGATGGTACCTTTCAAAAAGGGTGTGTCAAAAAAGTCATCCCCTCTTCGGTTTCGGGGAGAACTCACCGTCTTTCCCTGTCAGCACGGGTTTTCGGCGGTTTTTCTCAATTTTGGCTGTTGTCCGCAAATGGAAAATTTTTTTCAACATTTTTTTCTAATGCCTATTGATGGTACCTTTCGAATAGGGTGGGTTAAAAAAGTCACTCCCTCTTTTTTCGGGGGAGAACTCACCGTCTCTCCGTGACAGCACGCGTTTTCGTCGGTTTTTCTCAATGTTGGCTGTTGTCCGCAAATGGAAAATTTTTTTCAAAATTTTTTTCTAACGCCTCTTGATGGTACCTTTCAAAAAGGGTGTGTCAAAAAAGTCATCCCCTCTTCGGTTTGGGGGAGAACTCACCGTCTTTCCCTGTCAGCACGCGTTTTCGGCGGTTTTTCTCAATTTTGGCTGTTGTCCGCAAATGGAAAATTTTTTTCAACATTTTTTTCTAATGCCTCTTGATAGTACCTTTCGAATAGGGTGGGACACTTTGAAAGTTGATATTATCCAATATATTGAACAAACGAAATAAAATCAACAATGAAAATCCAAAATTATCCGTGTGGATGAGGGTCAAATCGGACCAAATGTGCCCGGGAATCGGTCTTTTACCTTATACTGTCCATTTTCATATAAAACTAATGATATGTGACAGTTTAAATTTGATAGTTTTAAATATATTGAACAAAAGAAATAACATCATCAATAAAATCCAAAATTATCCGCGCGGACGAGGGTCAAATCGGAACAAATTTGCCCGGAAAGCGTGTCTATTATCTTATACGGTCCATTTTCATATATCATTAATGAAACGTGACAGTTTAAAAGTTGATATTATGATATATATTAGCCAAGCGAAACAAAATCAACAATAAAATCCAAAATTATCCGTGCGCACGAAGGTCAAATCGGACCAAATGTGCCCGAAAATCGGTCTATTACCTTATACGGTTCATTTTCATATAAAATTAATGAAATGTGACAGTTTAAAAGTTGATATTATCCAATATATTGAACAAATGAAATAAAATCAAAAATGAAAATCCAAAATTATCCGTGCGGCCGAGGGTCAAATCGGACACAATATGCCCGGAAATCGTGTGCATTACCTTATGCGGTCCATTTTCATATAAAATTAATGAAATGTGACACTTTGAAAGTTGATATTATCCAATATATTGAACAAACGAAATAAAATCAACAATGAAAATCCAAAATTATCCGTTGTTCCAAAATAATTACCAAACTTTTCCAAAAAAATTACCAAACTGTTCCAAAATAATTACGAAACTGTTCCAAAATGATTACCAAAAATTTTCCAAAATAATTACCAGACTGTGCTAAAACAATTACAAAACTGTTCCAAAATAATTACCAAACTGTTCGAAAATAATTACCAAACTGTTCTAAAATAATTATCAAACTGTTCCAAAATGATTGAAAAACAGTTCGAAAATAATTATCAAACTGTTCCAATATAACAAACAAAATATTCAAAAATAATTGAAAAACTGTTCGAAAATAATTACCGAACTGTTCGAAAATAATTACGAAATTGTTCCAAAATCATTAACAAACTGTTCCAAAATAATTACCAAACTGTTCCAAATAATTACCAAACATGTTCCAAAATAATTTCCAAACTGTTCCAAAATAATTACCAAACTGTGCCAAAATAATTACCAAAATGTTTCAAATAATTACCAAATATGTACCAAAATAATTACCAAACTGTTCCAAATAATTACCAAACATGTTCCAAAATAATTACCAAACTGTTCCAAAATAATTACCAAAAATATTCCAAAATAATCACCAAACTGGTCCAAAATAATTACCAAACATGTTCAATAATAATTACCAGACTTTTGCGAAATAATTACCAAACTGTTCCAAAATAATTACCAAACTTTTCCAAAAAAATTACCAAACTGTTCCAAAATAATTACGAAACTGTTCCAAAATATCCCAATCATCATAATTATCAGTATAGGGTCGGATGTAATCGACCAATACCGCGTGAATTCGCTCTAAAGATCCGTTTGATTGCGGGCGGTATCCGGAAGTTGTTACTTGTCGAATTCCAAATATTTTGGATAACTTTCTCAGTAGTGTGATTGTAAAAGCACTTACCTGATCTGTTAATATAGCTTTTGGTGTTCTATATTGGGAAAATAGGTTTTTGGCCAACGCATGAGCTATTGTTGTTGCTGTTGTGTCTGGTATTACCACGGCGATGCAATACTTTGATAAATTGTCCTGCATCGTGAGAATGTGTCGATTTCCATCTGTTGTAGCGGGCAGTGGCCCTACTGTGTCGAGAGATACCTTATTAAATGTGTCAATAGGGGTGTTTGTTATTATCATGGATTCATGAGTTTTTGCCCGAATGATTTTTTGTTTTTGGCAAATCCCACATTTACGTACAAACTCAGTGACTTGCTCTTTTATCCCTGGCCACATAAATTTTTCGCGTATTCTTCTGTATGTTTTATTGACTCCTTTGTGTCCTCTAACCTTACTTTGATGATTTTCGATTATTATTTGTTCGCGATTTTCATCTGGAGGTACGCTTACACTCACATAACAAATTATAATTTCGATATTGATGTCGTTAAAGATGGCTTTCATTGGGTCTAAAATTTTACCGTTTTTCATTGATCTCTGGTGGGTCAATGGCTCTTATATCTATCAGTAATCGTCCTGTATTGATATGGATTACGTGTGGATTACCCCTTCATAGAACTATATCACTCTGGATTATGAATGGATCACTGTAGATCACAAGTGAATTACTCCTGATTAGCACTAAATTACTCTAGATTATAAGTAGATTCCTGTAGATTACAAGTGAATTACCACTGATTAGAACAATATTACTCTAGATTACAAGTGGATTGCCATAGATTACGAGTGGATTACCCCTGAATAGAACTAGATTACTCTAGATTATAATTGGATTACTTGGGATTACAATTGGATTACCCCTGATTAGAACTAAATTACACTATATTATAAGTGGGTTACCCCCCATAAGGCCTAGATTACTCTATATTACAAGTGGATTGACATGGATAACGAATAGATTATTCTTGAATAGAACTAGATTACTCTAGATTACAAGTGGATTTCCATGGATCACACGTGGATTACCCCTTGATTAGAACTAGATTACTCTAGACCTCAAGTGGATTACACGATGATTACTTCCACATAGAACTAGATTACTCTCTGTCACAAGTAAATTTCCATGGATTACAAGTGGATAACCCCTGATTATAACAAGATTACTCTAGATCATAAGTAAATTTCCATGAATTACAAGTGGATTACCCCTGATTAAAACTAGAATACTCTAGGCTACAAGTGTATTGATATGGATTACGTGTGGATTACCCCTTCATAGAACTATATCACTCTGGATTATGAATGGATCACTGTAGATAGGCAAACTTGAAGTCCCAGTAATATAACATTAACTTAGAAACTCGTACTGATTTTTTTTAAATTTAATAAATAGTTATTGTCATCCTCTACAAAATGTTCATTTCTTTTTTTTTATTTGCGTTTCTATTTACGATAATTTAATAAAATAAAACGCCAAACGTCATTACCGTACGGCATCCCAACCTCACTTTACACAAGGATAAACTGTTTTCTCCTTTTTTTTATACAGTAACCTGAAAAACGTTTAAGGTATCAAGTTTGTAAACTTTGGATGAACATACATTTAATGTATGCACATTTTTCAAGTCAAATAAATAATATTGTAAAAACCTTAAAGTCTGTCCCTCGATTTTTGTCTTTCTATAAAATCGAGCTTAAAATATTAATTCTTTTTTTTTGTGAATGCGATATTAAAGCTGAAAAGTGCATTTTGACAACAAAAACATCATTACCGTACGTGAGTTAAACCCCAGTTTCGGAGTGAAAAAAAAAAAATAAAATCCATTCCGTTACTTGCTCAGCGGTGTTTTCTTTCATAAGTAGGTGACTTTTTATGATTAAAATCTGTCTTTTTTTTTATAAATTATAAAAAAGGCTAAACTTAATCAATTTTCTTGCACCATTCCCGTACGGTGCAATAGAGGAGTGTACGACTGCTTACATGCGCGTGCGCGTGGATCAGGTGGGCCGGTTTGTTTTCTGTTTCCTAACCTCTATTTATAAATATGCAGATCTCAACGTAATCCTGGCCCTTCTTCTTGTTCTGCTGTTCGACAACAACATTTGCCTGATCGGATTTCTCCGGAAAAGGCTCCTTTTCGTGGCAGGTCCAGGTTACCTGCCAGCAGGAATTTTCCTGGCGAACGAAATTCTGGTTAGTCTTCTTCTTCCAGACAACATTCACCTGACCGGACGTCTCCTGTGGAGGCTCCTCTTCGTTCCAGGTCCTTTTCTCCACCCGGCAGGCCTCCTTCAGATCGAGTATTAGGATGCCCAATAGAGCAACTTGGATATGTTAGACTTATTCCCCAGACAAATCAGAACCGTCAATTTGAATTTCGAAGATATGTTATTCCTGCCGTTATGCCAATTAAATTGCGAGTACGGCTGAATGTATATGTACCCATGCCAACCCGAGAATACATTATATTATTAACATCCAATGGTGATTTTTTTGCAATATTGGATTATAGCGAGACTCTTCTTGGAATGTATCGGAAAGCTAGAAGTTAATCGCGAATAAAAATAAATATGATCAGCGGCGCAGTTGATAATTTGACTGACGATGAAATGAGGGATTGTCCAGTAGGCAAAAATCGACTAATCTTCCCAAACAGTTTTATCAAAGCTTCTGCAAATCACGATTCGTTACAGTCAGAACCTGCCCATACTTCTTCTCAGGAGCTTCCTCTTCATGCCAGGTCCAGGTCTCCTCCGGGTTGGCCTCATTCTCGTGAAGTACTTGGATATGCACTTTCTATATATATATATATATATATATATACCTTTTCATGCATCATTTATATGAAATTTGTTAAAATATATAGTAAAATCTGTAATTAAATATAAAAAGCGTACTTTTTGACCACTCCTTTTAAAATATGGAATATATTTTTTAAATCATAATATGTGTCTGCTTATTTTACTTGAAGGTTATGGAATTACTACACTTAATTGAACAGTTTTTAATTTCACTACCTTTTCTAAGGACAGTTGGCGATTTTTGAGAAAAAAAAAAGATGTTAAAAAATATTTAACCAGTTTTTCATTTTTTTACGTTTCTCAAGGGCGATTCACGGTATTTAAGTAATAAAAAAGAATTGATATGTACTACATAAGAATATAAGATTTTTTAGGGACAAGTACAGCCCCAAAGCTTAATGAAAATGATAATGATAATGATTTTCTCAAAAGTCTTAGTTTAAACCTATTTTCCTAATTTTAAAACTTATAAATTCCAATGGTTCTAATTTTAAAATGCACCATTATCAAATTCAACAAAATTAGTCATGAAATGTAACTTATTTATTCTAATTTCTGATCCCAAAAATGAAAAAATAGACATCTTAGGTGTTGCTTAAATATTATATAGAATTTTTATCCTTCTTTAAAAAGCCATAGTCAAATAACTCTCAATTTCGATATTTTTATTTGTTTCGACTTTCCGCCATGCTCATTGGCACATGAAGTTTGTGTATATATATATATATATATATATTCATCAATTTAAAGAATTTGTATTTGCACATCTTTAAAATTGGAGTTTTTAATTTTGAAAACTTACGTTAAAAAATTATGCAATTTTAAAATTTTTTAATTCTGTAATTGTAATGATTTACATTCGAAATTTTTTTAATCTGGAAAATTGAGAATTGAAAATTTGACTTTTGATCTTCAAAATTATTTAAATTTAAGAATTTTTATTTGTACAACTTCAATTGAAAAGAAATTAATTATTAAATAGGTAAATTAATTAAAATTCTTTAAATTGAAAATTTGACTTTTGATCTTCAAAGTCATTAAAATTTAAGGATTTTTATTTATACATCTTAAAAATTGAACATTTTTAATGTGTAAATCTTCAAAATTTATTTATTTATTGAAAATTCAACTATTTAAAAAAGTCAAAATTACATATGTATCTTCAAAATTGAAAACTTAAAAATTAGATAATTGGTTGTTTTATATTTTAAAAATTCTAGAATATTAAATTGTATTTCTTCCAAATTGCAAAACTGTTTTTTTTTTAAATTTATTATTAATAAATATGTAAGTTTTAAGTTTTATAATTGGAAAGTTTGTACATTTTTAATGATTTACTTTTGTGATTTCTTCAATTTGGAAAATTTATAATTAAAAGTTTGACTTTTGATCTTTAAAATCATCAATTTAAAGAATTTGTATTTGCACATCTTTAAAATTGGAGTTTTTAATTTTGAAAACTTACGTTAAAAAATTCACAAGAATAAACATTAAAACATGATAAAAAAACGAAAAAAAAGAAATAAAAAAAACATAGAAATGTTGAAGATTAATTTTTTTACATAATTGCAATCCTTAATTTTTTGTTGGAAATCTATCCTTCATAAGGAGAAAATTCACAAGAATACACATTAAACATGGTAAAAAGAAGATAAAAAGAAAAACTAAAATAAACGACAAAAAAATATTTTAAAAAACGCAGAAATATTACAAATTAATTTTTTTACAGGATAATTTATCTCCTTTTTTTGTTGGAAATGTCTGCTTTATAAGGAGAAAATTCAAAAGATTCTACATTAAAACATGAAAAAAAACGAAAAAACAAACATAAAAAAATGACAAAAAAATAAGGAAAAAAACATAGAAATTTTATAAATTAATTTTATTATATTATAATTTAACTCCTTTATTTTTGGTTGGAAATGTATCCAGTATAAAGAGAAAATTCACAAAAATAAATAGTAAAACATGATTAAAACGAAATTATTAATTAAAAATTATTAAATTTATAAAAAACAACTTTGAAAAAAAAGAAAAAAATTTTTTTTTTAATCGTAGAAATGTTGAAACTTAATTTTTTATATGATAATTTAAATCCTTAATTTTTGGTTGGAAATGTATCTTTAAGAAGAGAAAATTCACAAGAATAAACATTAAAACATGATAAAAAAACGAAAAAAAAGAAATAAAAAAAACATAGAAATGTTGAAGATTAAGAGTGACATTGACTCAGGTCAACTCCGGGGAGTTTCTTCACGGGACCGAGTTCGAGCGTTTTTCTGTCCGCGGGACTGAGTTCGTGTGCAGTCGGGAAAAAAAACTTTTTGACTTCAAATAAAAATTGAACAATGGAGAAAGAATTGATCACGGTCATTGAACTTAAAAGATTCGAACTCTTGAGGATACATGTTTTCATATTATATAATTTTAAGCAATTTTGAGCTAAAAACATTAATTTATACGTCAAAAAATGTTCTGAAAACTTTCTAAAAACTCTCTTGACAATTTGTGAGAAAAAATATCATTAAAAAATTTTCTAGGAATCTAATGAAAATGTTGTTTTTATCTTAGAATTCAAATTTTTCTTACGATTTTTTGAAAATCCTGAAAAAAATTTCCTTAAAATCTTCCAGATTCTAGTTTTTAAATTTCTTATATTTTTAAAAATTAATTTTGCAAGAAAAATTCATTTTTAGTTTTTTTTTATGAATTTTGATAACAATTTTTTATTTTTTTGAAACCTTTTGAAATGCTTTCAATTTATTTTGGAATCTTTTAAAAAGTGCTAAATGGCCATTCATTAATTACGTAAGGGCCATGTTGACCATTTTTGACTCCCCGCCCCACCACGTGAAGATACTAAGATTTCTTGACCCCCCCCCCCACCCCCACATACACACTTCTTACGTAATATTTAATTTAGAATTTTTCTAAATAGCGTTGTATAGTTACATATCAAAAAATTTAATAGTTGATATTAAAGAAAAAAAAAAGATTTTAATTTAAATTAAAAACAACAGTTGGATTTAACCAACAAAGACAAATTTTTAACAAAATACTTGAATCCTCATCTAATACAGATTATTTTTAACTGAACAATTTGATTTTTACCCAAAAAATTGATTTTCTACCTAAAAATACGAATTTTCAACAAAATACATAAATTTTCAACTAAATATTTTGAACAATGGATGTTATGTTAGTTCAAATTTTATTTGATTAATTTTGTCTGTATTGTTTTCGTTTCTAAAAATAAGATAAATTTTTAAATAGACATGATGTAGTGTAATTTTGATTAAGGAGAATCAATTTTCAATAAAAAAAACAATTTTCCTACAAAAGTGTTTAATTTTATACCAAATTGTTGAATTTTATACAAAATTGTGAAATTTTCAAGTCAAAAAGATGATTTTTCTATAAAAACAGTTGAACTTTTAACCCGAAAATATGAATTTTCAACAAAATAGTTAAATTTTCAGTAAAAAAGATCATTTTTAACAACAAAAAAAGTTTTTATAATAAAATTAGAAATCTTCAATAAAAAAAAAGAATTTTTAAGAAAATAGTTTAACTTTAAACCAAGGAGTTGAATTTTTAATCTAAAAAGATGAGTTTTCAACAAAAAATTTAATAGTTGATATTAAAGAAAAAAAAAAGATTTTAATTTAAATTAAAAACAACAGTTGGATTTAACCAGCTGCGAAATTCATTTTTTTGTTAAAAATTCACCTTTTCTGGTTGAAAATTCAACTACTTGGTTGAAAGTTGAACTAGTTTGTTAAAAAATCATATTATTTTAAGATTCACCTCCTTGGTAGAAAATTTAACTATTCCATTTTTCGAAAATTAATCTTCCGGGTTCAAACATCATCCTTTGGGATGAATTCTGATTGAAAATTAATTTTTCTTTAAGATTCATAATTTTAGTTGATAATTCATTTCTTTTGTTAAAAAATAAGTTTTTTTTTTAATTCTCTCGTCTTTTGGTTGAAAATTAATTTTTTTAACTAACATTGTAACTATTCCATTTTTGGTTGAAAATTGATATTTCCTTTTGAAAATTGATCTTTTCTAGTTGAAAATTCATGTCTATTGTTAAAAACTCGTATTTTTTCGGTCGAAAAATTGTCTTCTTGGTTGAAAATTAAACTATTTTTATGTAAATTTCACTTTTTGGTAAAAAACTAATTTTTTTGGCATAAAATTAATTTTTTTTAATTAAAAAATCATTTTCTTTAAATGAAAGTTCAACGTTTTTGTAAATAATTTGTCCTTCTGGCTTTAAAATTGAACGGTTTTGTTGAAAATTAATGTATTTTGTTGAAAATTCGTGTTTTTTGGTAAAAAATTAATCCTTTTGCTGCGAAATTCATTTTTTTGTTAAAAATTCACCTTTTCTGGTTGAAAATTCAACTACTTGGTTGAAAGTTGAACTACACTTGTAGTCCAGATTAATCCATTTGTAATCCACTTGTAATCCAGTTTGATCCACGTGTAATCCAACTTAATCCACTTGTAATCCATATTAATCCAATTGTAATCTAGTTAAATACATGTAAAATCCAGCTTAATTCACTTGTAATTCAGATTAATACACTCGTAATCCAGATTAATTCACTAGTAATCTAGATTAATCCACTCGTGATCCAGATAAATCCACTCGTGATCCAGGTTAATCCACTTCTAATCCAGATAAATACACTTGTAATCCAGATTAATCCACTTGTAATGCAGAATAATCTACTTGTAATCCCGCTTAATCCACTTGTAATCCAGGATAATCCACTTGTAATCCAGACTAATACATGTGTAATCTAGCCTAATTCACTTGTAATTCAGATTAATCCACTTGTAATCCACTTGTAATTCAGATAATTCCACTTGTGATCTAGTTTAATCCACTTGTAATCCAGATCAATATACGTATAATCCAGCTTAATTCACTTGTAATTCAGATTATTCCACTCGTAATACAGATCAATCCACTCGCAATCCAGATTAATCCACTCGTAATGCAGATTAACCCACTCGTAATCCAGTTTAATCCACTTGTAATCTAGATTAATCAACTTGTAATCTACTTGTAATCGAGCTTAATACACTTGTAGTCCAGATTAATCCATTTGTAATCCACTTGTAATCCAGTTTGATCCACGTGTAATCCAACTTAATCCACGCAAAAGGTAATATTCAATGTGAAAAAATTATATTTTGTTGAAAAGCGACATAAGGTACAAAGAAATTTAATAATCGATAAAAGATGTTAACCCAAATAGGATCTACAAGTTTGTTTTTGCTAATTTTTAGATAGGACGTGTAGACTTTCTCTTAATCGTAAAATATAAGATTAAATATAAAAAAATTAAATTTTTGGAAAAACGACACAAGAGATTTCAAATATGACAAAAATAGTTGTTCTGTCAAAGAATATCTTCAAATGGTTTATAAACTTTTGTTATAAACATATATTAAAA
>JAABKJ010075445.1:252493610-252535807 GCA_011634705.1 Andricus grossulariae
TTTTGCAATATCTGAATAAGCAGCCCCAGCCCGAGGTACAAAAATAAATATATGTAATATACACTTTATATAGTGAAATTGAAAATAATGTAAAAAAGTTCGCATTTGTGATTAAATCGAGCGTGAAGTACGTGCCACGTGATGAGAATGTGTCCGCGCAGCGTACAGATTTTTTTTTTCTTGAAACTGACTCATATCAAATGTAAACATCTTGAGAGTACAAAGTTGATACCTTTAATCCAAGAGATAACGGTTACAGTGTAGCTTATATAAGCTAAGGAAGTCGAAGAATATTCACTAGCCACGTTGAAAATCAAATTCATTACTAATACATAAATTATTTCGTCCTCCAATCAGGAAATATGAAAATTGTCTGTATCCTTGTCTCATCCTTGGCCGTGATTCTCAATTCTATTGGTAAATATACTATTATCCAGATGCTATTCTCGTCACCCTAAAATTGCCTGACAGGGGATACTGAGCGTCGGACGAAGAGAACCTTGGCTCACCTGATCAAGGCACATTTTCCAGGCTTCAAAAGGCCTGCAGAAAAGGGGCCAATACCTCAGAGGCAACTAAAGCCGCCTGTGGCCCAGCTGGGTCCAAAACAGCGGCTAGCTAACGAGATTTTTACTCCCTTCAAGGTCAGGTGGGCCCGGAAGTCTTTCAGTCCTTGAAAGTCTTCTGGTCTGAGTAGCATATATCCGTTTTTCTTACAGAGGGCTGAAGAGATCATCATAGGGCCACTTGTCAGACTTGCGAGGTGTAGTCTGACGCTGTGATATATTCAACTGCATGGAGAGGTACCAGAGTAGTCTTCATTCCGTAAGTAGGCAGGATCGGTTATATTTCATCCAAGGGTTTTCATCCGATCAGCCTTATATCTTTCTTCCTGAAAACGGTAGAAAGGCTTGAGAATAGATATATCCGCGACATGTTCTTATAAAGTAGGCTACTTCAAAAGGAACAACATGTCCATAGGGCTGGTTACTCGACCGGGACGGCCGTAAGCGGAGCAGTAAACCTAATCAAAGGCAGCTGAAGCAAAAAGGCCTCGCGATTGAAACCTTCATGGATATCGAAAGAGCTTTCAACTACATCAGAGGTAATCTGGGTGACCATGATTGCACGTGGTGTGCCAATTGCAGTCGTGGAATGGACCTGCCACATATGAATTATAACATTCCCGAAAAATGAAATTCTCGAATTGGAAAATTCCAGAACAATAAAATTTCCGAATCGTTTATAATTTTACCAAATTTAGAAAATTCCAGAAAAATAAAATTCCTGACAGTTTATAATCTTACCAAATTGGAAAATTTCCGATTTATAAAATTCTCGACAGAAACAAGGACTACAAAATGCCGGAAAATAAAATTTCCGACAATGTAAGGTTCCCGAATTGGAAAATTCCCTAATTTTTTAACAGTCCCGAATAATGATATTCCCGAATTGGAAAATTCCCGAATAATAACATTTTGGAAAAAAATTTTGGAATGATAAAATTCCCGAATTGGAAAATTCCAGAATAATAAAATTCCCGAATTATAACATTCCCGAAAAATAATATTCCCGAATTATAAAAAATCCCGAATAATAAAATTCCCGAACAATGTAATTTCGGAATAATAAAATTCCCGAAAAATCCAATTCCCGAATAATGAAATTCCCGAATTGGAAAATTCCAGATTAATAACATTTCCGAACAGTTTATAATATTGCCAAATTTAGAAAATACCAGAAAAATAAAATTTCTGGCAGTTTATAATATTGCCAAATTGGAAAATTCCTGAATAATGAAATTCTCGACAGAAAAAAAGGACTAAAACAGGCCGGAAAATAAAATTTCCGATACTGTAAGGTTCGCGAATTGGGAAAATGCCAAATAATAAAATTTAAAAAAAAATATAATAATAATAAATTAAGTAATAAACAAAACAGGTAATTTTAAATCAACCAGTTGAATATTCAACCAAATAGTTACATTTTTGGTGAAAAAACAATGAGTTTAATTTTTCACCAAAAAGATGAATTTTCAAGTAAATAATCAATTCCTCTACAAATAGTTAATTTTTTAACCAATAGGATTAATTTTCTACCAAAAAGTAGTTTTTTTAAATATATAAATTTTCAACCAAATAGTGCAATTTTTCACTAAAAGGATTAATTTTCTACTGAAAAAGTCAAATTTTCACCAAATACATAAATTTTCTACCAAATAATCAAATTTTCAAACAAAAAGAAAGAATTATCAACATAATAAATAAATTTGTAACCAAAGAGTTGATTTTTATCTTTTTTATCTTTTAAGATTTTAATCTAATTTAATAAATTATTAAATACTTGAAATTTGCAGCAAAAAATACGAATTTTATACAAAAAATTTAATTTTTTAACCAAAAGTTAATTTTCAACCCAACAATTTAATTTTCAACCAAATAGTTAAATTTTCAGTTGAAAAATAAATTTTGAACCAAAAAACGAAATTTCATCAAAAAATATCTTAGTTATTACTTCAACCAAAAAATTTTTTATTTAAAAAAAAAGTTGATTTCAGCCAAAAAATATATCTTTTGTCAAAAATACATATTTTCAACAAAATACATCAATTTTCATCAAAATAGTTCTTTTAACTCCGAGGATTAATTTTCTCCATGAAGAAGATTAATTTTATACCAAAAAAGGTGAATTTTCATCCAAAAAGATTAATTTTCTAAAAACATTAATTTTTTAACAAACCTGACGAGTTTTTAACAAAATACATGAATTTTCTTCCAAATTGTTGAATTTTTAAGCAAAAACATTAATTTTCCAATAAAAATGATGACTTTCTAATCAAATAAATTAATGCTAAACCAAATTGTTAGACTTTTAACCAAGACCCGAATTTTCTACAATATACAAGAATTTCTTAACGAAAAACATTAATTTTTTAACAAAACTCACGAGTTTTCAATAAAATACATAAATTTTCATTCCAATTGTTGAATTTTGAATCAAGAATATGAATTTTCTACCAAAAACCAGATTTTCTGCAAAATATATGATTTTTTTAACGAATAAGATTAATTTTTTAATAAAACCGAAGAGTATTCGATAAAATACATTAATTTTCATCCATATTGTTGAATTTTCAACGAAGAACATTAATTTTCCAATAAAATTAATGATTTTTCCAACCAAATAAATAAATGTTCAACCAAATTTCTGAATTTTCTACCAAAAACAGATTTTTCTACAAAATACATAAATTTTTTAACGAAGAAGATTAATTTTTAAACCAAAATTACAGTTTCAACAAAATTGTTGAATTTTCCATGAAGAAGATTAATTTTATACCAAAAAAGGTGAATTTTCATCCAAAAAGATTAATTTTCTAAAAACATTAATTTTTCCAAATCTATAAAAATCTAAAAAAAAAAAAAATTCTTCCCTTGAACTTAATAAAAATGTTAAGAAGAAAAAAAGGCCTTTTCCAATTCATAAAAACTTGTAAGCCAAAATTTCCTCTCTTCCAACTCAATGAAGGTATTAAAATTAAAAAATCATTCTTCCAATTCATAAAATATTGAAAACAAAATTTCCGTCCCTTCCAAATCAATGAAAACATCAAAAATTATCTCTTCCAATTCCGAGAAAAGATTGAAAATGTAATGTTCCGCCCATTAAACCAATGAAAATTCTGAAAAGAAAAAATTTCCTCTTATAATTCAGAACAAAAAATAAGTAACGAAAACGTCAACCCTTCCAAATCTATAAAAATCTCAACAACAACAAAATTCTTCCCTTAAATTTAAAAAAAATGTTAAAAAGAAAAAAAGGCCTTTTCCAATTAAAAAAAAATTAAAATCAAAATTTCCTGATTTCAACTCAATAAAAATGTTAAAAATAAAAAAATTTCCCTCTTCCAGTTCAGAAAAAAATTGGAAATAAGAAATTCTTCCCTTAAGCTTTATAAAAATGTTAAAAATGAAAAAAGGCCTTTTCCAATTCAGAAAAATTTGAAAGCCAAAATTTCCCTCTTACAGTTCAGAAAAAAATTGGAAATAAGAAATTCTTCCCTCAGGCTTGATAAAAATGTTAAAAATGAAAAAAGGCCTTTTCCAATTCAGAAAAACTTGTAAATCAAAATTTTTTTCCCAAAAATGTCAAAAGCACTGTCGGCTTGAATAACAACAATAACATAAAAAATTTGGATAGACAATTTTCTGAGAAAAAATTCTCTGAACAAATTTTTTTTTACCAAAAATGTAAAAAGCTTTATCGACCTCAATAACAACAATAACATTCAAAATTTGGATGGTAAATTTTCTGATAAAAAATTTTCTAGAGAAAACATTTTTTCCCAAAAATGTCAACAGCACTATCGGCTTCAATAACAACAATAACATTAAAAATTTCGATGGCAGATTTTCTGAGGAAAAATTTTCTGCAGAAAAATTTTTTCCCAAAATTGTCAAAAGCACTATCGGCTTCAATAACAACAATAACATTAAAAATTTCGATAGATAATTTTCTGAGAACAAATTTTCTGACCAAATTTTTTTTCCCCAAAAATGTAAAAAACTCTATCGACCTCAATAATAACAATAACATTCAAAATTTCGATAGTAAATTTTCTAGAGAAAAAATTTTTTCCCAAAAATGTCAAAAGCACTATCGCCTTCAATAACAACAATAACATTAAAAAATTCGACAGTAATTTTTCTAAGGAAAAATTTTTATAAGAAAAAATTTTTCCCCAAAAATGTCAAAAGCACTATCGGCATCAATAAAAACAATAACATTCAAATTTTCGATGGTAAATTATCTGAGAAAAAATTTTCTGAACTACATTTTTTTTCCCAAAATGTAAAAAGCGCTATCGCCTTCAAATTGATCTTTTTCAGTTGAAAACTCTGCTATTTTGTTGAAAATTCGTCTTTTTTCGTAGAAAATTCAACTATTAAAATGAAAGTTTCATCATTTTACTTGAAAATTCATCTTTTTGATTCAAAATTAATGTTTTCAACCTAAAATTTAACTCATCCAGTTGAAAATTTTGTTGACATTTCGTCTTTTTTGGTCGAAAATTCATGTTTTCGGTTGAAAATCCGACCATTTCAATTAAAGATTTATCATTTTAATGGAAAATTCATCACTCTACTTAAAAATTTAACTATTATGTGGAAACTTTTTTTTCGTTTGAAAATTAATCTTTTTTGTTTAAAATTCGACTACGTAAATGAAAATTAAACTCTTTTGTTAAAAATTAATTTTTTTTCTGTATTGTAATTTCAACTATTATAGTTAAAAATTCATTATTTTATTTGAAAATTCATCTTTTTGGTAAAAATTCATCACTTTAGTTGAAAGTTCAACTATTTTAAGGAAATTTTGTTGTTGTTGAAAATTCCAATATTAAACAAATTCATCATTTTATTTGAAAATTCATCTTTTTACTTGAAAATTAGTTTTTTCAATTGAAAATTGAACTATTCCGATTTCTGTTGAAAAATTATTTTTTTTTAGTTGAAAATTAAACGATTTGTTGGAAAATTTATATTTTTTAGTTAAAAACTCTGTCTGGTTGAAAATTCGTCTTTTCGTATTTTTGATCATAAAAACAATCTTTATTAATGTTATTATTATTACTATTATTATTACTATTATGTTCTAGTTCTACTATTTTTTTCAAGTAGGGAGGGGGTAAAAAATTCAAATATTTTGGTAGAAAGTTCAACTATTTGGCTGAAAATTAACTTTTTCGTTGCAAATTTAACTCTTTTGTTGAAAATTAATATTTACAGCATGAAATTTCAAGCATTTGGCTTTTTCGTTTCAAAATTCATCTCTTTTGGTAAAAAAATCTCTTTTTTGGTTGAAAAATCAACTATTTTGGTAGAAAATTAATCTGATTTGGTCAAGGATTCAGCTATTTTGTTGAAAATTGGTAGAAAAATTAACTAGTTGTTTGAAAAATAACGAAAATTTGGTTGAAAATTCATATATTCGGTTTGAAAATTCAACTCTTTTGTTGAAAAGTGTTGTTTTTTATTTGAAAATTTCTTTCTTTTGGTAAACAAATTTCTGTAGAGGGTCCAGATATTTTTTTGAATATTCTTATTTTCTGATTTGAAAACTCGTGTAATTTGTTGAAAATTCAACTATTTTGGCTTGAAAATTCAACAAATTATTTTTTTAAATTTTTCTTTCTTGGTTCAAAATTCGGCTTTTTCCTTTCAAAATTTATCTCTTTTTGTGAAAAAATATTTTTTTGTTGTTGAAAATTTAACTATTTTCGTAGAAAATTAATCTGATGGTTGAGGATTCGTCTTTTTTTGGTTGAATTCATCTGTGTTTAATATTAATTAAGTGGGACATTTTTTTTATTTTTAAGATTTTTATAGAGTTGAAACTTAAAACTTTTCTTTTTTAAATAGAGGACGCAATTTAAAAAAAAATTATTGAGTTTAGGGGAAAATTTGTTATTTTCAAATTTTTTGTGAATTGGAGGGTGGACATTTTTTTATTTTTCAAATTTTTATAGAGTTGGAAGGGAAGAAATTTCGATTTTTAATTTTTTTCTGGAAGAGGGAATTTTATGTTTCAAGATTTTTAGTGACTTGAAAGTAAGGAATTTTCGGTTAAAATTTTTGCTTGAATTGGAAGGGCATTTTTTTTATTTTTAAGATTTTTATAGAGTTGAAAGTTACAAATGTTTTTTTTAAATCGAGGACGCAATTTACAAAAAAAATTATTGAGTTTAAGTGTAAAATTTTTTATTTTCAATTGTTTTCTGAATTGGAAGAGGGAAATTTTTTATTTTTAAGATTTTTGTTGGTTTTCAATTTTTTTCTGGAAGAGGGACTTTTTTTTATTTTTAGCGACTTGGAAGGGAGGAAATTTTGATTTTAATTTTTTCCTGTATTGGGAGAGGGACATTTTTGTATTTTTAAGATTTTTATAGAGTTGAAAGTTACAAATTTTTTTTTAATAGAAGACGCAATTTAAAAAAAAACTTGATTGAGTTTCAGGGTAAAATTTTTTATTTTCAAATTTTTTCTGAATTGGAGGAGGGACATTTTGTTATTTTTATAATTTTTATAGAGTTATTAATACAAGTTGAAAATATGCTTATTTAAACAATTTATTATTGTTCATAACTATCTTCTTTCAGATTAATGCTAAAAAATTGATTTTTTTCTCTGAAATCATTAGTTTTGCTTTAACTTTTTAATTATGAAGACATAATAAGTGAACCTCAAAAAGTATAATTTTTTCAAACAGTATTTTACTTTTTAAAGTAAATTACTTTTGCTCTTTTTCCAATCTTTAAAAAATAATAATTTAAACAAAAAACTTATCTTACACAAGAGACTAAAACAAAGAATGAAATAATTAGAAGTAGGTGAGAGGAATAGGTTTGTAAATGAATTGCAAAGCATATTGACGAAAAAAAAGAGATTGTTTAAAATATGTTTCTCTTCAATGTTTATTTATAATTTTTTCACAACTAAAAAGGCAAAGCAAAGTTAAACATTTCGGAAAAACCCGCAACTTTCTAGCACTTATCGAAGAGGAGACAGTTATAAACAATAATAAATTGTTTAAAAAACTCTTTAAATTAAGATGTATCAAATATTACCTCACTGAGTGAAAAGTGCACAAAAAGTGAGAAATTTCAGAAAGAAACCACAAATATCTTGCATCAATATAGATGGAAATAGTTATGAACAAGAATTTTTTTTTCGAACAATTATTTTTAATCAAATAAAATAATTAGTAAGTTGTTCCAAGTGAAAAATAGACAAATAATTAAAAATTTCCATAGAAAATCAAATTTGTAGATTTTTGTTTGGGGGGGGGGGGTGTAAATTCAATTATTTTACCAGAGAATTCATCTATTTGGTTTTAAAAAAAAAAATTTTTTCGAAATTTAACTTTTTAGTTGAAAATTTGTCTTTTTGGTTCAAAAATGGTAGAAAATTTAACTATTTGGTTGAAAATGATCTTTTTTTAAATTATTATTTTTGTTATAAAAATTCAAACATTTGATTGAAAATTAATTTATTTTGTAAAAATATAACTATTTTGGTAAAAAGTCCAAATTTGGTTCCAAAGTAATTTCTTTGTTAAAAATTCAGTTGTATGGATCACGATTCATAATTTTTTCTTGAAAATTCATCACTTTGCTAGAAAATTTCACTATTTTGTTTTAAATTCATTCGGGGGGGGGGGGGAATTCAAATATTTTACTAAAAAATTAAACTATTTGGTTGATCATTAATTTTTTCGTTGGAAATTTAACTTTCTTGTTGAAAATTCTTCTTAATGGTGGACAATTCAACTATTTGTTTGAAAATGTACCGATTTCGTTTCAAATTAATCTTGGGGGAAGGGCGGGAGGGGTTCGAAAATTCAATTATTTTACTAGGGAATTCATCTATTCGGTTGAAAAATTAACTTTTTTGTTCAAAATTTAACTTTTTAGTTAAAAATTCATTTTTTTGGTTTAAAAATGGTAGAAAATTCAACTTTTTAGTTGAAAACATTCCTTTTTATTTAAAATTATTATTTTCGGTATGAAAGTGCCGTGCGGTCTCATGGACTGCCTATGAATTTTCAGTTGATATTACTGACCAATTATCTCCTACCTTGGTGAAACCACAACTAAAACTAAAGCTAATAATAACGGCAGTCTCGTGGAAGGTCAGGGAGAGGGGAGGGACACACAAATTAGAACCATGGTGCGGTCTGTGAGACCGCACATCCACATTTAAAGGTTCAGAAGACAAAATTCTTGAAATTTTTGTTTTTCGATAGTTTCGACTATTTCTCGAACCATCTTGAAATTACGCGAAACAATTTGAAACTATTGTTGCCCGAAAACGCGTGCTCGTGATTGGATGAAGCTTTCATTTTTTTTTTGTCATTTAAAAAAAGAAGTCTCCAAACTTCAGGATTATGAGAAATGTAAGGTTATGTAAATAATATATACATTCAATAATAATAATCAATGTGTCCATCATTTTGATAAACAAAATGTAATTTGTAGATTTTTGAAGATTTCAAAAATGAAGAAGCTGTTTAAGAATTTTAAAAGGTTTCAAGATGTTAAAAAAAAATTCTCAAAATTCCTGGGAAAATGTAAACTGATTTGTTATTTTGAAATTAAATTTTAACTAAAATTCAAGACAAAATGTAAATTTCGGAAGATTTCGAAAGAAAATTCGAAGCTTTTCAAGAATTTTAAAAGGTTTCAAGAAAATAAAAAAATTTCGTAAAATTCATGGGAAAATGTAAACTGATTTTATATTATGAACATAAATTCAAAGATTATAAGGATTTTAAATATATCACAAAGATTTCAATGATGTAAGAGATTGTTCAAATATTTCAAAGACTAGAAAAGATTTTACGAAGATTTCAAATATCTCACAAAAAAATGAAGGATTTCAAAGATTTTACAAAGGTTTCGAAGATCTTAAAACTATAACAAAAATTCCACAAAGATTTCAAAGATCTCACAAAGATTTCGTAGATCGCACAAAGAATTCCAAAATTTCAAAGATATCACAAAGATTTTTCAAAGGCCTGTACATCAGATTTTTAAGATTTCAAAATATTTCAAACATTACAAAAGATTTCAAAGATGTTACAGAGATTTCAAGGATTTCACAGATTTCACAAAGATTTCAAGGATTTCAGAAATTTTGCAAAGATTTCAGATTTTTAAGATTTCAAAATATTTTAAATATTAAAAAAGATTTCAAAGATCTTACAAATATTTCAAGGATTTCATAAAGATAAAAAGGATTTTAAATATATCACAACGATTTCAATGATTTCAAAGATTTTGCAAATATTTCAAAGACTAGAAAAGATTATACAAATATTTCAAATATCTCACCAAAATTTGAAGGATTTCAAAGATTTAAAAAAGGTTTCAAGAATTTTAAATATATCACAAAGATTTCACAAAGATTTCAAAGATCTCACAAAGATTTTGTAGATCGTACAAAGAATTCAAAGTTTCAAAGATATTAAAAAGATTTCTCAAAGGCGTGTACGAATTCAAGTAATTCTCTGAATTCAATTAATTTACTAAATTCAAGGATTTTTCTGAATCCAAGGAATTCCCTGAATTCAAGGAATTCGTAAAATTTAAGTAATTTGAAGAACTCAATTGATTCGAGTAAATCTTGGAATTCAAATAATACGAGTGAATAGAACAATTCAAGTTATTCGAGTAGATCTAATATTTCAAGTAATTCGAGGAATCAAAGTAATTCCCTAAATTGAAGTAATTCAAAAAATTTAAATAATTCAAGAAAATCAATGAATATAAAGAATTGAAGGATTTCAGATACGACTCATATTTTATAGAAAGAATTCAAGGAATTCATAGAGTGGTATTCTTAGACGTAAACTCGAAAAGAGGTTCTATCAACATTGATTTATTGAATCGAGTTAAACTTAAGTAGCGGAATATTCATCTTTGTACCTGAAACTACTTATTTTATCTGAAAGTACTATTCATACTCGTATTGTCGTTTTTATTTAGCACATTTGAACTACAAAGTTAAGCACAACATTTTTCAATTCGAAACGTATAAATCAGAAATTATAACGCCTTCAAACATGAATAAAAGCAAACGAAATACACTTCACAAGCATTTTTATTTTAAAAATGTGGAAACACTTGAGTAAATATATGATTAGAGCATACCTGTAACATTTTCAATGAAAAAAAATACTTATTTCAAGAACATGCAAATGGTTTTATTTTGATAATGTAGTTCCTTGGTCCTTTGTGAAATTATTGAAATATTTTCAAAACATTTGTGAAATTATTGAAATCTTTGCGAAATATTTGTGAAATTATTGAAATCTTTGCGAAATATTTGTGAATTTATTGAAATCTTTGTGAAATCTTTGCGAAATATTTGTAAAATTATTGAAATCTTTTCCAAATATTTGAAATATTTGTGAAATTATTGAAATCTTTAGGAAATCATCAAAGTCTTTATAAATTTTTTTTAATCTATCCGAAATCTTTCCGAAACATTTGAAATATTTGAGAAATCATTAAATCTATCCGAAATCTTTGTGAAATAATTGAAATCTTTGATAAATATTTGGTAATATTTGTGAAATTGTTTAAATTTTTGCGAAATATTTGAAATCTTTGGGAAATCATTAAATCTATCCGAAATATTTTTGAAATTATTGAAATATTTGCGAAATATTTGTGAAATTATTGAAACCTTTTCGAAATATTTGTAAAATTATTGAAATCTTTGTGAAATCCTTAGGAAATCATTGAAATATTTGAGAAATATTTGGTAATATTTTTGAAATTGTTTAAATCTTTGCGAAATATTTGAAATCTTTGGGAAATCATTAAATCTATCCGAAATATTTTTGAAATTATTGAAATCGTTGTGAAATCTTTGCGAAATATTTGTGAAATTATTGAAATCTTTGTGAAATCATTAAGAAATCTTTGTGAAATTATTGAAATCTTTGCGAAATCTTTGGAATATCATTATATTTTGTAGTTCAAGTTACATTTAGTAGCACAGTGTGGTCACTCAAACCTAAAAGAATGCAGCCTAATTGCCGGTTTTCAAGGTGAAAACCATTTTTTCCAGTAGAAATTCAAACTTTGAAAGTAATAATTATTCAATACTAATTGCTTTATTATATAAATTTTAAAAAGAATCAATCATTTCAATACTTAAATTCAAATATTTCATGTAAATAATTTTATAAAAATAATTTCGGACAACATAAAGCAAAATGTGCCCAATAACAGGGAAAATGGGGTAATTGTTGAAGAAAATATCGGAATAAATTCTTTTAAATAATATTAATGTAGGTAACATTACTAAGATTTCAATTCGAAATATATTGCATTTTTAATGTAATAGTGGAATTTTTATCGAAAGAAAAATTAATTTTTCAGAAAAGAGTTGACTTTTCAAGCTAAAAAGTCGAATTTCTTAGAAATCAGTTGAATTTCAAACCCCAAAAGATTAACTCTCAAGAAAAAAGTTACTTTTCAACCAAGAAAGATTAATTTACAACCTACAAGGATAAGTCCTTAATCAATGATCGAAATTTCAATAAAAAAAGATTATACTTTAACCAAAAATAATTGCATTTTCAATCCTCTAGCTGCATTTCAATGCCGAAAAGATGAACATTTCAGAAGGCAGTTGAATTGACAGCCTGAAAGGATTACTTTTCTACCAAAATTTGAATTTTCAATCCAAACGGACGGATTTGGTTAAGAACGTATGTATTTTGTTGATAATTCATCTTTTTTGGTAGAAAATTAATCTTCTGTATTGAAATCTAATCATTTTGGTTGAAAATTCAACTATTTGGTGAGAAATCTATTTATTTTGTTCGAAGTTGATCTTGTTGGTAAAAAAATTCAACTGTTTGATTAAAAATGTGTGTATTTTGTTGAGAATTCATCTTTTTAATAGAAAATTAATCTTCTGTTTGAAAAATTCATCTTTTTTGTTGAAAATTGAGCTATTTGGTTGAAAATGTACGTATTTTGTTAACAATTCGTTTTTTCTGATGGCAAATTTATTTTCTTGGTTAAAAATGCAATTATTTGGTAACAAATTTGCTGAAAATTTGTATTTTCTGATAAAAAATTGATCTTCTTGGTTTAAAATGCATCTATTATTTGGTAGAAAATTAATCTTCTGTATTGAAAATTAATCTGTTTGGTTGAAAATTCAACTGCTGGGTCAAAAATCTATGTATTTTGTTGAAAATTCATCATTTTGGTAAAATATTAATCCTGTGTGTTGAAAATTCATCTTTTTGGTTGAAAGTTCAACTATTTGGTTGAAAATGTGTGTATTTTGTTGAGAATTCATCTTTTTAATAGAAAATTAATCTTCTGTCTGAAAAATTCATCTTTTTGGTTAAAAATGTATCCATTTTGTCGAGAATTCATTTTTTTAATTGAAAATTTATCATTTGTGTGAAAAATCATATTTTTGGTTTCAAATTCAATTTTTTTTTTGTTGAAATATCAACTATTACATTTTTGTTGAAAACTGAACTGCTTAGTTGAAAATAAAACTAATTTTTGTTAATTAAAAATAATATTCAAATAATATTAAACTATTTATAGTTTCAAATTCCATTTTTTATTGTTGAAATATAAACTATATACATTTTTCGTTGAAAATTTAACTACTCAGTTAAAAGTAGAACTAATTTTGTAAAATTAAAAATTATATTCAAATAATATTAAACTATTTATGGCTTCAAATTAAATTTTGTTTTTGTTCAAATATCAACTATTACATTTTTCGTTGAAAATTGCACTACTTAGTTAAAAGTAGAACTAATTTTTTAAAATTAAAAATAATATTCAAATATTCAAATAATATTAAACTATTTATGGTTTTAAATTCAATTTTGTTGTTGTTGAAATATCAACTATCACATTTTTCGTTGAAAATTTAACTACTCAGTTAAAAGTAGAACTAATTTTTAAAAATTAAAACTAATATACAAATAATATTAAATTATTTATGGTTTCAAATTCAATTTTTTGTTGTTGAAATATCAACTATTACAATTTTCGTTGAAAATTGAACTACTTAGTTAAATGTAGAACTATTTTTTTGTTTAATTAAAAATAATATTCAAATAATATTAAACTATTTACGGTTTCAAATTCAATTTTTTTTTCGTTGAAATATCAATTATTACAATTTTGGTTCAAATATAAAGTTCTACCAAAAAAGAATCATTTTTAACAAAATACGTGAATTTTCAAACAACTATTGTAATTTTCTACCAAAAAAGACAAATTGTCAACAAAATAGATGAATTTACAACTAAAAAATATAAATTTTTAACAAAAAATAGAATAATTTAATTTTCAGTTACAGAAATAAGTTTTTAAGAAAATAAAATAAATTTTAAACGAAATAGTTAAATTTTTAGTTGAAAAAATTAATTTTCAGTGAAAAAAAAATAATTTTCAACCAAAGAAATGAAATTTTAGCCAAAAAGATTAATTTCCCATCAAAAGAGAATAATTTTTAATGAAATACGTGAATTTTCAACTAAGTTTCATAATTTTTTAATGGAATTTTAAACCTTATAATTTTATTTTCAATCAAAAAAGTTAATTTTCTACCCAAAAAAAGACAAATTTTCAACAAATTGGATGAATTTTCAACTAAAAATTATAAATTTTTAACAAAAAATACAATAATTTTCCGTTACAGAAATAAGTTTTAAACTAAATAAAATAAATTTTTAACCAAACAAATGAATTTCCAATCAAACAGATCAAATATCTTTGAAAAAGATTTCTAAAAAGTGGAATAGTTGAATTTTCAGTTAAAAAAAAAAATTTTCAATAAAAAAATGAATTTTCAACCGAAGAAATTAAAATTTCAGCCAAAAGGATTAATTTTCTACCAAAAAAGAATAATTTTTCATAAAATAAATGAATTTTGAACGAATTATCCTACGTTCCCCTGTGTTCACTAGGAAAGAGTTTCCCTATAACCTCCAAAAATATGTTTAAAATGTGAGTTTAAGAATATTGTATAACCCATTTGTCAAGTCTTGGAAAACCGAGACGAAAGATCACATTTCGTTTAGAAAATTATATAATTCCACCACTTTGCATGCACATTTTGTCTTCCCCTTGACTCAATTGTTTCTGTCCGTCAATTTTTTCTATTATAATCCAGATTGTGAACAAAAATTAGATTGTCCTAGTAAAATAAATATTATACAGTCCAAAATTATTAATTTGTTCATGATTCATATATTAGAGATATTTAGATTTGTTTTTATTCCGATCTAAAGAACTAGCCCCTCTAACATTTTATCTAGTTCTCCAACTCATGCGGACACAATCTACATCCAAAAACACAATGCGGCACTAAGAGTGCTTTATTACCACCTCTGTCCCTCACAACATTAGCCCAAATACCTCTCCGCTAAATGCCTCTAGGGAAAAAGAGTCAATTGCCGAAAATGATAAATGCCGCATATACTGGAACTTTATATTTTCGACAATTATTTCTGTTGCGCACTCAAGGCCTGTGACAGTCCTCCTTGACTTCGAGAAACGAACCTTGTTCGTTATCGAATTTTCGGCACCGACTGACAAAAACGTCATAGCTAAAGTGAAAGAAAAAAAAGAGAGGTATAAAGTCCTGATAAGGGAGTTGCGACGGTTATACGCGAAGTTTAAAATTGTGCAGTTTTTAATGCCTAATTTTGAAACAGTTTATAACAATTTTTCAATATTCAATTTCCTTCTGAATTGAAAGAGGCCATTTTTTCATTTGAAAATTTTCAATAATTTAAATTATGTAAAATTTCATATTTTTAACATTTGGTTTGGGATGAAAGGTTGGATTTTTGAAATTAAATTTTTGAAAGTTTGAGTCTAAAATGTTGATTTTATATAATTTTCACGTTTAAAATTGTGCAGTTTTTAATGCCGAATTTTAAAACAGTTTGAAACAATTTTTTTGTTTTCAATTTCCTTCTGAATTGAAAGAGTCCACTTTTCAATTTCAACATTGTTATTAATTTGAATGAGGTAAGATTGTATATTTTCAACATTTGATTTGGGATAAAGGGAGGAGGGGCGGTTTTTTACATTAAATTTGTGAAATTTTGAGTCTGAAATATTCAATTTATATCATTTTCATTTTTGAAATTGTGCAGTTTTTAATGCTTAATTTTAAAACAGTTAAAAAAAAAAATTATTTTCAATTTACTTCTGAATTAAACGAGAGCATTTTTTTAATTTTAAAATTGTTATTAAATTATTTAACATTTAACATTCGATTTGAAATAAAAGGAGTGGATTTCTAGAATCACACTTGTGAAATTTCGAGCCTAAAATGTTGAATTTATATAATTTTCATGTTTAAAATTGTGCAGGTCTTAATGCCTAATATTAAAACAGTTTAAATACTATTGAATTTTTAGTTAAGAATTTAACTTTTTGTTGAAAATTCATTTTTTCGAGTTGAAAACTCGACTATTTTTGGTTGAAATTTAATATTTTTTGTTTCAAAATTCAACTATTTTATTGAAAATTAAAATACTTTGTTGAAAATTCAAATCTTTGTGATAAAAAACTCAACTATTCTGTTGAAAATTAACTTTTTACTTGAAAATTCATCTCTTTTGTTTAAAACTAAACTGTTGTTGGAAATCAATTTTTTAAAATGAAAACTGATCTTTTTTATTTTAAAATTCAACCATTTCTTTAAAAATTCATGTATTTTTTTAAGAAATAATCCTTCTTGATCGAAAACTCAACTGTTTTGTTGAAAATTAACTTTTTTGTTGAAAATTCATGTTTTTAAAGTGAAAATTTACTTTTGACTCGAAAATTCAACTATTGTTGAAAATTCATCTCTTTTGTTGAAAACTCAGCTGTTTTGTTGAAAATTAACTGTTTTGTTGAAAATAAACTTTTTTGTTGAAAATTCATTTTTCAAAGTGAAAATTAGCCTTTGACTTTAAAATTCAACTATTGTTGAAAATTTACCTCTTTTGTTGGAAACTCAACTGTTTCGTTAAAAATTAATTCTTTTAAATGAAAATTTATGTTTTTAGTTTTAAAATTCAACTATTTATTTAAAAATTCATGTATTTTCTTAAAAAGTAATCGATTTTGGTCGAAAACTCAACTGTTGTGTTAAAAGTGAAAATTAAACTATTTGGTTCAAAAATGATCATATTTGGTTGAGAACTAAATTTTTTTTAAAAAGTAATCATTTTTGAAGATTCATCATTTTAGTTCAAAATTTATCTTCTTTTTATGAAAATTAAACTATTTGGTTAAAAAATCATCCTATTTGGTTGAGAACTAAATTTTTGTTGAAAATTAATTACTTTTGAAGATTCATCATTTTAATCGAAAATTTTTCTTTCCTATTTGAAAATTAAACTATTTGGTTCAAAAATCATCCTATTTGGCTGACAAATAAATTTTTTTTGAAAATTAATCATTTTTGAAGATTCATCATTTTAGTTGAAAATTTATCTTCTTTATTTGCAAATTCAACTACTTGGTTAAAAAATCTTCTGTTTTGGTTCATAACTAAATTTTTGTTGAAAATTAATTACTTTCTAAGATTCATCATTTTAGTTGGAAATTTATCTTCCTTCTTTGAAAACTAAACTATTTGGTTCAAAAATCATATTTTTTGGTTGGGAACTAAATTTTTGTTGAAAATTAATTATTTTTGAAGATTCATCAGTTTATTTGAAAATTTTTCTTTTTTATTTAAAAATTAAACTATTTGGTTAAAAAATCATCCTATTTGGTTGAAAAATGATTCTTTTTTTTTAAATAAATCATTTTTGAAGATTCATCATTCTAGTTGGAAATTTATCTTCTTTATTTGAAAATTGAACTATTTGGTTCCAAAATCATCTTTTTCATCATAGGCCTAAAATAAATTTCCTATAATCGCACGACAATTATAGGAACAATTGTAAGAAAATTACTATAGAAATAACAAAAATACAAAAAGTACATCAAAATTGTTATATTTAAGGAAGTTTGGTTTGAACAATGTGATAGGAATATTAAAAAATTAATTATTATTCATGCAGAATTTGGATAAAAATTATACAATAATAACAAGGTACATCATGTAAAATAATTACAAAACTGTAACATGGTTACCATTATTTAATAAAAATGGCAAAATAAAAAATATAATTCATCAGCGCAATCCTTTACATTAATTTTATCGGCCGAACGCGGAGAAAATCATAAAATTGGGGGCGATCATCGACATATAGAAATGGACCGATAACGTCGGGGGGAGAAGGGAAATAAGCTTTAGAGAGAGAGAAAGAAAGAGAGGCAGAGAGAGAGGAAGAGAGAAAGCATTTGATAGGTAGATCTGCCTCTTTCTATTCCAGGATCCTGCTCCACCCATCGAAATGACTCTCGACCAATCAGCTTTATCTCGACAGAGAAAGGACTACCTCTCAAATGTGTTATCTCTCTCTCTCTCTCTCTCTGTCAAGCCTATTTCCCTGCCTCCCAATGTCTTATCGGTCCATTTCTCTAATATGTCGATGGGGGCGATGCACAGGGCTGAGATTCGTAAAAGATGGTAGCTAGCGCCATCTATTGATTTTCGGAGAACTGCTTTTCCTACGATAACAATTTGAAAAATAGTGTCAAAATAGTGTCATAAAATTTTTCAAGTACACTCTACTCCCGATAAAAGAACCCCCGGTTTACAATATCAGGCCTCGGACTCACTTTAGAGATCAAAAGTAGTGTAAATAGTGTCACAATTTTGAAAAATAGTGTCATAAAATTTTAAAAATAGTGTCATAAAATTTTTCAAGTACACTCAAATCCAGATAAAAGAACCCCCCGTTTACAATATCAGTCCTCGAACTCGCTTTATAGATCAGAAATAGTGTAAATAGTGTCACAAATTTGAAAAATAGTGTCATAAAATTTGAAAAATAGTGTCATAAAATTTGAAAAAAAAGTGTCAAAATAATGTCATAAAATTTGAAAAATAGTGTCAAAACAGTGTCATAAAATTTTTCAAGTACACTCTACTCCCGATAAAAGAACACCCGGTTTTCAATATCAGCCCTCGAACTCACTTTGGAGATCAAACGTAGTGTAAATAGTGTCATAAAATTTGAAAAATAGTGTCAAAATAGTGTTATAAGATTTTTCAAGTACACTCTACTCCCAATAAAAGAACACCCGGTTTACAATATCAGGCCTCGGACTCGCTTTATAGATAAAAAATAATGTAAATAGTGTCACAAATTTGAAAAATAATTTCAGAATTGTGTCATAAATTTGAAAAATAGTGTCAAAATAGTGTCATAAAATTTTTCAAGTACACTCTACTCCCGATAAAAGAACCCCCGGTTAGAGTCACCGTGCCCCACACTGACACCATACCCCACTTTCCCCTACCTTGTGTCGCTTTTCAAAAAATGTAATTTTCTTTATTTTTAATGTCATCTTTCACGATTAAAACTAAAACTACTTGTCATATCAAAAAATTATTGATGACAAATTTGGATGAGTTTTCTATCTTTTTCGGAAGAGCAACTTTTGTCTATTCATATTTTCCATAGCATGTGCCGTTTGTCCAAAAATTTAATTTAAAAATTTTTAATGTTGTTTTTTACAAATAAAACAGAAACTACGCATACTATCAAAAAATTATTAATAACAAATTTGTAGCTCCTTTTTACTTGCATAGTTTGACCGCAAAATGGAACTTTTGATTTTTTATTATTTTTTGTGAAATCAAAATTTTCGATTTTTGAAGAAAATTCAAAAGTTTGTTTTGATAATCTTATAGGGCTTTCAAAAAGTATACAGGCGACAACGACGACGCATACCGACGTAAGAACTATTTTTCCTGACTTAGGGGCCCTCAAAACGTCGACATTTGATCGAATCCACAAAAGTCATATTTCACATAAAACCAATACCTTCTCATTGTAATCAGAATTTAATAATTAATTATTTTTTGTGCGATCAACATTTGAATTTGTGATTTTTAAAGAAAACTCAAAAAGTCGATATGATAATCTTGTAGGGCATTCAAAAAGTAACGTTTTTCTTGTCTTGATTTTTTTTCATATCGTGCTTTGCTTCAAAAGATCAGAATCGGTAATGATTTGCTACCTTGACATCTTTTCATATCTCGTTTCATAAATATATATTTGTTTTTTGCGTTATAGATCCAAAAGTATTTAGTAATGTAAAACTGTTTCAAGTATTGAAAATATTGTTTAATTATGAAATTAACTGAATTATCTCAAATACAACAATCATACAACTATGGTTTTCAATAATTTTTCTTGTTCATTCCCATAGTTATTCACTTAACGATAATGAGATGTCATCAAAAGTTATAGATTTAAACCAGAAGAATAGTTTTTATTCCAGAAATTTCACGATACCTTTTAATAAATCAAGTGGAAATTACAGGCACTTATTAAACTCGCTTGCCTGAATATGACGTATTCGTTTATTTTTAATTTTAACCTCCCACCCTCTTCTAACATGACCGATGTACCACCCTCTAATCGAGGATCATGTATTTTTCGGAATACTGGTCGTAATATTTACTAGTTTGTAGCTCTTTTACAGATTATTTTCAATGTGCAAATTAAAAAGTTTAATGTATTTGTTTGATGAATATTAACTGTTTCAAACATGTTTATTTGTTTAAAACATTTTTTCACAGTTTATCTCAAATTGTCAGTATCTTCACAAGGGCATAAATTAATTAGCCCGACTGTGCGATTTTAGAACAAATGTAGCTCGGTTGGTTCCCGACCATGAATCCTAACCAGGGGTAGCTCGACCGGGATCTTGACCAGAGAACTGGTTTTAAATCTATCCGATATGTTTGCGAAATATCTGTGAAATTTTTTAAACCTTTAGGAAATCATTCAAATCTTTGTGTAATCTTTGCGAAATATTTGAAATATTTTTGAAGTATTTGGTAATATTTGTGAAAATATGGACATTTTGGTGTAATCCTTGAAATCGTTGCTGTGATATTTTTGAATTATATCTGAAATCTTTGCTAAATCTTCGAAATCTTTGAGAAATAATTGAAATGTTTGTGCGATCTTTGAAATCTTTGTGAAATAATTGAATTCTTTGTGAAATCCTTTAAATCTATCCTAAATCTTTGCGAAATGTTTTAAATTTTTGTAAAATCTTTTTGAAATCTTTGCAAAATCTTTTGAAAAATTTTGAAATATTTGGTAATATTTGTGAAATTATTGAAACCTTTTTGAAAGTTTTGGAAATCTTTGTTAAATCTTTGTAATCTTTGCGAAATATTTTTAATCTTTGTGAAATATTTTAAATATTTAATAAATCATTGAACTCTGCGAAATATTTAAAATATTTGGTAATATTTGCGAAATTATTGAAATCTTTGGGAAATCATTGAAATATCTGCTCAATCTTGGAAATCTTTGCGAAATAATTGAAGTCTTTGTGAAATCTTTAGGAAATCTTTAAAATCCTTGTAAAATCTTTTAAATCTATCCGATATGTTTGCGAAATATCTGTGAAATTTTTTAAACCTTTAGGAAATCATTCAAATCTTTGTGATCAATTGCGTCGCGACTCCTACTTATTTCAAGGCCGTCATCAACAATCAGTGCTAGGTACACTGAAAAATTATTTACAACACCAACAAAAACACACTTGTCACTTTTGCTGTTATAGAAGTTAAAGTACGTAGAAATCCCACGAATTTCTTTCTCCAGCATCAAAGGGACTGCTTTAGTCCATACAGGCTTTGCTGCAGCTTGCACACCACGTCCTTATTGTTCTCATCGATGTATCCGGCGGGCTGCTTCATATAGACTTCTTTTTCGAGGCAATCATAAAGGAAGGCTGTTCTGATGTTAATTTTACCGATTTTGTAGTCTTCTTTGTTTCTGCTACTGTCGCTGCCCGAGTAAGATTTCATCGCAAAAACCCACTTGCACTCAATGACTCGGTTCACTTGTGGTGGCTTGACAAGTGTTCAGGTTTTATTCTCGTTCAGAGCATTCATCTCCTCCTTGATCGCTGCTTGTCATTTTACAGCGTCAGGGCTCGAAATCACTTCACTGTATGACATAGGCACAATGTCGGCGAGGTAAGTGATAGGGACTCCGTAACGATCAGGTGCCTTCTGAAGGTTCCTGTTTCGGAGCTGTCGGCCTAACTGGAGCTCAGGCTGCTCATCTGAAGAACCTTCATTTTCTGGGCCCCATGATCGTCAGCCTGCTGGTCGACCTGGGCAATACGCTCGGCTTCAACTTGGGCTTCTTGATTCTGCTGATTTTCTTGCATTTCTTCAATTCTGCTTTTATGATGAACGAATTAGCTTAGGAAGGGAGAAAAATAGAAGAATAACTAGATAAGTGAATTTCAATTGTTAATTACGATATTGTCAAGGAAAAAGCAAATTAAATTAATCTTGAGGAACCGTAAATAAGAGACGAGGTTAGAAAAACATAGACATTGAGGAAAATTGCCTCAAAGGGTAATATTCTTGGTGCGTCATCAAGTATTTCCTCAAATTCTCAAACCTTCCGGAAATTTATTTAGTTCTCAAACCTTCAGGAAATTTCTTAAATTCTCAAACCTTTCGGAAATTTCTTGAATTCTCAAATCTTCTGGGAATTTATCATCTCCTTACTCAAATAATAATTGAATTACATAAAATACAGGTTACTTGAAATAATAATAAAAGTAAAAAGTTGCTAAAAGGAATAACTTTTTAAAATAAGGGGAAAGGTGTAACGTCGTGTGACTTCTCGGAAGTCTGGTGAGTCCATCTTAAAACGGGAACAATTTGAATTTGTTAATAGAAAAGAATTCACAGATAGAATAAATTTATATATGTATACTAAGGATAGATATTTGATAAGAAATTGATTAATATCAATTATCATTGCTATAGGTAATAATATAAATTCAGTTAGTTCATTTTATTGAATCCGATGGTGCAATTGAGTGATGGTTAGGGAAATAAATTGAACATTAAATATCACGAAAGGTTCAATAGCAAGAAACGTTCTCTTTCTCTCTCTTTCATCAGAATTTTGGGCTGATTTTGGACTCTCGAATGCACCTGAACAAATTTCAAAAACCACCCCTATGTACAGAAAATTACCTCCTTAGTAAAAAGATAAACCTGAAAAAAAAAATTCTTTTCGGCTCTTGAACGCACTAACAACCACCCCTTCTGACAATAAAACTACTCACTATGTAAAAACTCAAAATCGGAAAAAAAGAAAGTACACCAGAATATTGGGATTGTTTTGGGCTCTTGGATGCAAAAAAAATCCAAAAACCACCCGTCAATGTGAAAAAACCACTCCCTTGTCAAAAATAAAATCTGCATAAAACAAAGTGCATCAGCATTTTGGGCTTATTTTGGGCTCTGGCATGAACCAAAAAAACATATCTAAACCACCCCTATGTACGCAAAAATACCTCGTTAGTAAAAACACTAACCTGGAAAAAAGAAAATTCTTTTGGGCTCTTGAACGCACCAACAACCAATTTCCAAAAACCACCCCTACTAAAAATAAAACTACCCCCAATGTGCAAACTCAAACTTGGAAAAAACGAAGAACACCAGAATATTACGATTATTTTGGGCTCTTGAATGCAGAAAAAAATCGAAAAACTACCCGTCAATGTGAAAAAATCACCCCCTTGTCAAAAATAAAATCTGCAAAAAACAAAGTGCATCAGAATTTTGGGCTGATTTTGGACTCTCGAATGCACCTGAACAAATTTCAAAAACCACCCCTATGTACAGAAAAGGGAGAATTTTCTACAAAGCATTTGAATTTTTAACAAAAAAGTTCAGTTTGAAGCAACCAATTTCATTTTTTATTTCATCGTTAAATTTAACTAAAAAAAGACATTTTTTTAACGAAATAGTTGGATTTTCAACTAAGAAAGATTTTTTGGCCGATAAAGAAAATACATTTCATCCAAAAGAGATAAATTTTTAAATCAAAAAGATGAATTTTCAAAAAGAAATGAATTTTCCACCAAGATTTTTTAGTCAATCCAGAAAAAAATCTCATCCTAAATTTTATTTTTTTAACTTAAGAAGAGGAGTTTTCTACAAAACATTATAATTTTCACCCAAATATTTGAATTTTCAACCAAAAAAATATAAGAAGAATTTTTTATCAAAAAGGACGAATTCTTAACGAAATGTATACATTTTCAACTAGATAGCTAAATTTTGAAAGAAAAACAGTATAATTTTAAACCAATAATGGAATGGTAAGATGTTCAATAAGAATAATAATTTTTAATTTTTTTTTTGAATTGTCACATTTTTAAACCAAAAAGATGCATTTTCTACAAAACAGTTTACTTTTCACACAAAAAATATCAATTTTCATCAAAAAATTCATTTTCAACCAAATAGTCGAATCGTCTACCAAATTATCAACTTTTTGAGCCAAAAGGGAGAATTTTCTACAAAGCATTTGAATTTTTAACAAAAAAGTTCAGTTTGAAGCAACCAATTTCATTTTTTATTTCCCTCCTCTTTGCTGTTGCCCCCCACTCGATGGTGCTCTCCAGTTTGAATTTGATTGTCCATAGTACTGTCCTCCACTTTCTTTTATCTCTTTATTTTCTGCTTTCGCTGTATTGACATGCCCACTTTTGTCAAACTTTTTAGCAGTTCTAGAAGTTGTTCAATTTTGTCGATGCCTCTACCAATTATAGCGTATTTTATATCTTCATTAAAATGTTTCGAAAGTTCTAATAAAGTTTCTTTCTCTGTTAGGGGTGGAGTGAGCTCTTTAGCTTTTATGTACATTTCTATTGCGTATTCTGACCTTGACGTGTTCTTGTTGGGTACAAAACAGCCGAACTCTATTTTTTTTTATCTCATGCTGCACTTGTTCTCCCCAGTAACGCTTCAGAAATTTACGCTCAAAAGTGTAAAAATCTCGTACCTCGTGCTTCACAATCTGCAACCAGTTTAGCGCTGATCCAGATAGTGATCTTTCTATGAGGTAGTGATCCTCATTATCTGCAGGTAGTACCGCCTCCCAGTACTGTCGCATTTGGTTGACATAGCTGATAGTATTTTTCTCTCCTCTAAATTCTGGTAGAATGTACTGGATATGGGTCCTCCGTTGCGGCTTCTCCCTCTCAATGCTTCTTGGCCCGCTTGACACACGTCGTTGGCTGTGTGGCAGGTTAAGTTCCGCTGTCCTCGGTTCCCATTCTTGTAACATATTTTGTGTTCTCTGTGAGATTCTATCCATCTGAATCATATGCACATATTTTAAAAAAACTTTGAATATGTCGAACCTCAAATGTATTTAGCTTGAACCAATGAAACATTCTATCATTTTGCTTTTTCGTAAAAAACTTTTGTCGTGGTTTAGGATTTTTGTGATTTCATTTTTTTTTTGCGATTTTGGAATGTTATAAAAACCAAGACTTTTAACAAAATGGTTGAATTTTTCTGACTGAAAAAGATGAATTGTTAACAAAAATTGTAATAGTTTATATAATAACCAAAAAAGACGGTTATTTAATATCAAAAACAATAGAATTCATTTAAAAAAGACGATTTTTCAACAAAATAAGTTATTTTTCAACTACATTGTTGAGTTTTTTAGCCAAAAAGACCAATTTTTACAAAACAGTTGAATTTTCAACCAGTAAATATGGACTTTCAAATAAAATTATGTATTTTTAAACCAAAAGGTGATTTGCAATCAAGAAGATTAATTTTCTAACCAAAAAGATGAATTTTCAAATAAAATTATGTATTTTTAAACCAAAGGGTGATTTGCAATCAAGAAGATTCATTTTCTATAAAAAAGACGAATTTTTAACTAAAATTATGAATCTTCAACATAAAAGTTAAGTTTTAACAAAAATTGTTCAACTTTTAAGCGAATTTCAACCAAAGAAGATAAATTCTCATCGAAAAATATAATACATAGTTCGATTTTTCAACAAAGAAGATTAAAATTTTTAATTAAAAACAAGCAATTATTCATCATTTTATTTAAAAGTTCATCAGTTAGGTTGAAAATTGATCTTTTTTAGTTCAAAATTCAACTATTTAGTTTAATTTTTGTCATTTTTAGTTGAAAACTAAACTGTTTCTGTGGTAGAAAATTAAAATTCTCTTTTGAAAATTCATCTTTTTGTTTGAAAATTGAAGTATTCCAGTTAAATATTCATCATTTTAGTTGAAAATTCATCTTTTTGGTTGAAAATAAAACTACTTGTTTGAAAGTTAAACTATTTTCTTAAAAATGCATCTTTTTGGTTTAAAATTGATCAATTCCAGTCGAAGATTAATAATTTTAGTTGAACATTCATCACTTTGGTTGAAAATTTATTTTTTCTTTTGGTGGAAAATTAATTTTTTGAACTAAAAATGTAAGTAATTCATTTCTGGTTCCAAGTTGATCTTTTTAGTTAAAAATTCAACTGTTTGGTTAAAAATTGATCTTTTTTAGTTAAAAAATCAACTATTTGGTTGAGAATTCACCTCTTTTGTTGAAAAATCGTTTTTTTGGTCAAAATTAATATTTTTGGTTGAAAATTCATCTTTTTTTGTTGAAAATTCAACTATTTCTGTTAAAGATTCATCATTTGATTTGAAAATTCATCATTTTGGTTTACAATTATACTATTCCAGTCGAAGATTCATCATTTTATTTAAAAGTTCATCAGTTAGGTTGAAAATTGATCTTTTTTAGTTCAAAATTCAACTATTTAGTTGGATACGAATTTTCAACAGTATAGTTTAAATTTTCAACCAAAAAGGACCTGACGAGAAGAAAAGCAGTTTAAATTTCCTGCCGAATACTACAAGCGCCACAGCGCGAAGATTTATCATTAACATTTTTTTCTAATTCAGTTAAGAAATTAGTATGCAACCAAAATAACAAACAAAAATTTTCAAAAATTCATGAATCTTCAACCAAAGAAATGAATTTTTGACAAAGTAGTTCAACTTTCAATCAAATGGTAGAATTTTCAAATCGATAAGACGATTTTTCTGCAAAAAAAGTTGAAGTTTTAACACAAAGATATAATTTAGTATAAAAAAGTTTTTTTTTTAATCGAATAGTTAAATTTTCTACCAAAAGATCAAAAACAGAATTTCAACTAGGGAACAGTCTAATTTTCAGTTAACAACATTAATTTTAAGGTAAAATTGAAGGAATTAAAAAAAACAGTTGAATTGAACCAAAGGATACGAATTTCTAACAAAATAGTTGAATTTTCAACTAAAAAGGACTTTACGAGGAGAAAAGCAGTTTAAATTTTCCGCCGAATACCACAAGCGCCACCGCGCAAAAAGCGGGAAGAATTGCCAATAACATTTTTTCTAATTCAGTTAAAAAATTAATATTTGACCAAAATAACAAACAAATTTTCAACAAATTGATGCATTTTCAACAAAAGAAATTAATTTTGGAAAAAGTGGTTCAAATTTTAATCCAATTTTGGAATTATAAGCGTGAGAGGCAAGGGAACTCACGGTAATAAAGCACCCCAAGGAATAGAATTTACTACGTCCACCTCGTTGTTACTGGGTAACGCTAAAAGTAAATAGAACTGATTTTAAAAAAATCCTATTGATGCCATGCAAGGGAACTAACGCAAATTAAACACCCCGAAACGTGAGAGGCAAAAGAAATCTACAGTAAACAACAATCCTATAGATATGGCGATTTAGTCAATATCAAATCAGGAGCCAGCTTTACATTGTGCAATTTGAGATTGCAAACTCCCAAATACTGAAGGTTGGAAATAATTCCACAAAATCTTTATTTGATATCGAAATAATCGACAAGGAAAGTTTACTAATTGTTCAATTACCGAAATCACTAAAGATTTAGAAAATATTTTTACCAATGACTTTCGTAGGTAAAATAAAAATTGTGATTTTTCAACACTCAATTCTAAAATGATAAAATATTATTCTAATATTAGCTAGCAATTCGGTCTATAAGTTAATTAGTGAAACAATCCCACTAATTTAGATTAATTGAGCATTTAATGGAACCATGCCTATAGATAATAATAATGATAATATTTTTTGTTTCAGCTGCAAGGATGAAAAGTTTTCTAAAGAAAAAGATGATGACCCTAGGTTTGGAAGCATTTAATCAGTAAAAAGTCTTCTCTTGATATTTTTATAAATCGTTTGATACTCAATTTCATATAATCCTTTTTATTCAGTCCAGTGATTTTGAAAAATCTTTTAAGATTAAAAACACTTGACTCAAATCTTTCATATTTTTTTCGACGTTTGTAAACATCTTTCAAAATGTTTTGAAATCTTTTTCGAAATCTTCCGAAATTTATATTTTGTCCGGAAATTTGGGAAATGTTTTCAAATTTTAAATTATTTTTTGTACTATTTCGAAAACTTTTTATTCTTTTTAATCTTTGTAATTTTTTTCTTAAAATTTGTTTTCAAAATGAAAATTCAGTTACAATTTTTCCAGGAATTTTGAGAAAGTTTTTTTATTTCCTGTATGCCTTTTAAACTTCTCAAAAAGCATCAACATTTTTTTCGAAATTATTCTTCGAATTTTTCCAAACATTTTTTGGAAATTCTGAAAAATTACAAAAATTGCCTCAAAATCTTCCAGAATTTCGTAATCTTTTCAAATCTGTTGTCATTGTTTCAAAATAAAAAATCAGTTCAAATTTTCCCATGAATTCCAAGAAATTTTTTTTATTATCATGAATCCTTTTAAAATCCTTAAGCAGCTTCAAATTTTTTTCCAAATATTTAAGAAAGTAAATTTTTTAAAACTTTAAAAATATTTTCAACGTTTAAATTAATTTTGACTATTTTAAAAATTTTGAAATGTCTTCAACTTACTAGAAATTTTTACAAATCTTTGTGGTCTTACTAATTGAAAGATTTTGCTTGAAAATCTTTCAAACTCTTTTTTGAAATTTTAGGCAATAATTTAAAAAGAATTCAAGAAATCTAAAAAATTGCCAGGAATTTGAGTAGTTCAATGAATTCAAGACATTTTAAGACTTCAAAGGAATTTACAAGGATTCAAACGAATAGAATGGAATTCAAATTATATCAAAGAAATTTGAAGGAATCTAACGAATTCAAAAAATGTAAAGACTTCGAAGGAATTGAAAGGAATTTACAAGAATTCAAACGAATGAAAAAGAATTCAAGTTAAATCTGAGGAATTTAATTTATTTCAGAAGACTTTAAGATGAAATTCAAAAGAATTCAAAGGAGTTCAAAGGAATTAGAAATAATTTATAGGAAGCCCTGAAAAGGAATTCAAAGGAACCTAAAAGAATTGAAGAAGCTTTAGGAATTCAAGAAAATCAAGGAATATAAAGAATTTAACGAATATAATGAATTCACGGAATTCGAAAGACTGCAAGAGAATTCAAAAGAATTCAAACGAATTCAATGGAACTGAAAGGAATTTATAGGGACTAAGAGGAATTCAAACAAATTCAAGAGAATAGAAAGGAATACAAAAGAACCCAAAAGAGTTTGAAAGGAAGGAATTAAAGAAATTCCAAAAAATTCAGACTAATCTCAAGGAATAGACAGGAATTTAAAGGACCATAAAAGAATTTGAAAAAATGAAAGGAATTCGAAAGAATTCAAGAAATCTAAAAAATTGCCAGGAATTTGAGTAGTTCAATGAATTCAAGACATTTTAAGACTTCAAAGTTATTCTCCTCTCCTCACGTATACTACATCCTACCACCATTTTCCCTGCTTCCCCTTCCTTTATTACCACGTCTCACTTCCTCTTGCCACGTATCAACTCCCTACTTCCCTTCCTCTAACTTCTCTGCACTTCCTTCAATTCTTTCACTTCCTTCACTTTCCCTCCACTTACTTATAATATACCCCTCCCTGCATTTCCAAATAATTCCCCTATCCTCATTTTTCGTAATTCCTTAGCCCTCATTTCCCCTTTATAAATGTTCCCTTACTTCCAACCTCTCATTTCTTCTATGTTCCTTCACTCCTTTCCACTTCAGTTCCACGTCAATTCCTTTCTCCTTATTTCCTATTTCTTCCTCTACTTCCCCCTCATAATTTTATTTCATTTCCCTTAGTTCCCCTACTTCAATCTGATAATTTGCTCTGATTTCTTTTACTTCCCCTCCCCTAATTTTTCCTTACTTACCATACTCCCTCACTTTATCTCACATTCCTAGTGCTTCTCCTAGTGCCCCTCCCCTTACGTACACTATAACCTTCTACAATGTTTACTGCTTTCCCTTCCCTCATCACCATTCCTTACTTCTTCATTATTTTATTTTATTTTCCTCACTTCCCCGAGTTCAATTTAGTAATTTCTTCTCACATTCCCTATTTCTCCTCCTATAAATTTTCCTCACTCTCCTTATTCTCCTCTCCTCACGTATACTACATCCTACCACCATTTTCCCTGCTTCCCCAGTTACATCTCCAACAGAAAAGTACATTTTCAACCGAATATTTGAATGTTCTAGAATTTTAAAACCAAAAAGACGAATTTTCTACAAGAGTTAAATTTCCGAGAAAAAAAAATTAATTTTCGACCAAATTTAGACTTTTTACCAAAATACTTAAATTTTTAACAAAATACATGAATTTTCAACCAAATGGTTAGATTTTCATACCGAAAATATTAATTTTAAAGAAAAAAGTTGATTTTTCACCATTTTCAAACCAAATAGACGAATTTTCAAAAAAAGAGTTACATTTTAAACAAAAAAGTACATTTTCAACTAAATAGCTGAATTTTCTAGCACATTCAAACTAAAAAAAGACGAATTTTCTACAAGAGCTAAATTTTCGACAAAAAAGTTAATTTTCGACCAAAATACTCCAATTTTTAACAAAATACATGAATTTTTATCCAAATGATTGAATTTTCATACCGAAAACATTAATTTTCAACAAAAAATTTTATTTTCAACCAAATAGTTAAATTTTCTATCATGTTCAAACTAAAAAGACTAATTTCCAACATAACAGTTACATTTCCAACAGAAAAGTACATTTTCAGCCGAATATTTGAATTTTCTAGCATTTTAAAACCAAAGAGGCGAATTTTCTACAAAAATACTGAAATTTTTAACAAAATACATGAATTTTCATGCCGAAAATAATTATTTTAAGCAGAAGAGTAAATTTTCAACCAAATAGTGGAACTAAGACCCTTTAATTTGGTAGGCGTTTTGATACTAGAGTTCTTTGTCTTCGAAAAATTAAGTTTCAAATATTTACTTTAAATGTTCTTAATTTCTAAGAGTTTTTAATTTTACAGTACCCAATGTTGTAGTTTGAAATACCAATAATCGGAATTTGTGAACAATTTCACCATACAATCTTTCGAAATTCCAAATTTTCATCTTGATCTCCTTTATAGACAGTTTTAAGTATAACAATTTTAGATAAAAATATTCGAAATTGCTTGATTTTAATTTTAAAAGTACAAAATTACCGATAGCTGTTAGTATTTTTCAAATTCGTGGAATATCAAATTAAAAGACTTGATAGTTGCACAAATTGTTGTTTTGGAGTATTTTTAATTACAAAATTTTGAATGAGGTGCCTGCCGAATGCATTAAAAGCAATAGAAAATGAAATTAAAATAATTAAACCAATCAAACCATTTCGAATGCTTTTTCCATTTTTTTCGATATTATACGTGAAAATTGTCCGATTCATAGTTAATTTTTTTTTAAATGCGGCCGTTAAAATTAAAAAAATATTTAATTCGAAAATTACAAGGTTTGTGTCATAAATCTGAATGAACTGTTTGAAATTATGCGATTTTATATTAAAAGGCTGAGAAATATGTTGTTCAAAATCAATTAACTGCTCTAATTTGGTATTATTGCAACACTTTCATGGCACCGAATTTAATGATTCACGATAAAGTTTAATATTAAAGCCTTTAAAATATTGGGCTAGAAATATCTCAAGAGTGAGAGGAAGAGACATAATATAATATGTTTGAAAAAATTTTCAAACCAAATTTAGAGTTTCGAAGATTTTGAACACAATATGTAGAAAAATTTTTCAAATAATTTTGAAAGGTTTTAAGCAAATGAAGTAATTTTTTAAAGATTTCTGGAAAAATTTTTAATAATTTTTCATTTCAGAAACTTTATTTGAAGAGATAGGAAAGCTGAGATCTGATTTTTTTTTTAATTTCTTGACAAACGAATCAATTTGTTTGAAAACTCACGTACCTCTTTGAAAATTTGTCTTTTCGGGTGAATTCAACTTTTTCCTAATTTAAAATTAAACTTTTTTTCAGGATTGATATAAACTACTATACATGTTTAAAACAAACTTAATAATAATACAATATTATTATCGATATATTATATTAATGAAAGCACCTGATTTCTAAAACTATAATTCTATAATTGAAACAGGGAATTTGTAAAAGAATCATAATTCTCACTTGGATAACAATATTTTTTGAAAGAATTACATCTCTGACTTGGAGCAGTGAATTTTCACACAGAACGGGAATTTTTGAATAAAAATTTTAATTTTGATCTAGAAGAATGGAGTTCAAAAAGAATCTCTGTTGAAATTGAAAATGATATTTTTATTTCAAAATTTCCCTGTTCTGAATAAAAAACTTTCCAAATCTTTCACACGCTTAGAAACCTATTTGAAAATTCAACTATTCCAGTTAAAGTTTCATAATTTTAGTTGAAAATTCATCACTTTGGTTGAACATTAATTTTTTCAACTAGAAATGTAACTATTCAATTTTTAGTCGACAATTTATCTTTTTCAGTTGAACATTCATGTATTTTGTTGAAAATTCGTCTCTTTGGTAGAAATTATTCTTTTTGGTTGAAAATTTATGTTTTTTTGTTAAAAATTCAATTATCCCAGTTAAACATTCATCATTCTTCATTTTTAGTTAAAAATTGATATTTTTGGTTTACAATTCAACTATTAAAGTAGAAAATTCATCATTTACCTGTAAGTTGAAAATTCATCACTTTGTTTGAAAATGGAACTATTTTTGTGATTATTTGTTTGTTTTTTCGATTGAAAACAATTTTTTTTAACTAAAAATGTAACTATCACAATTGAATATTCTATCATCTAATTTGAAAATTCATCTCTTTGGTTGAACATCAATTTTTTGTAATCAAAATTGAACTATTCAGTTTTTAGTTGACAATTTTTCTTTTTCAGTTGAACATTCATGTATTTTCTTGAAAATTCGTCTTTTTGGTAGAAATTAATCTTCTTAGTTGAAAATTAATTTGTTGTTGTTGAAAATTCAAATATTTCAGTTGAAGATTAATCATTTTTTATTTGAAAATTCAACTATTCCAGTTAAAGTTTCATAATTTTAGTTGAAAATTCATCACTTTGGTTGAACATTAATTATTTAAAAACTTTAGGAATATTAAAAGTTTTAAGAACTTTTTTAAGTATCTTAAAATAGTTCAAATTTTTTTAAACATTTTGAAACTCATGAAAAACCCTTGGGATTTATAAATAATATAAAATTTTCAAAATCTTTTGAAATTCCTTCAAATTATTGAAATCTGTTAAAAATTTTATAAATATTTTCAAATTTCAGAATAACATAAAATTATAAACATTATTTGAATAATTTAAATCAGTTGAAAATTTTACGAATCTTTTCAAATATATTAAAATATTTTAATTCTTTTGAAAATTTCTTGGCATTTTAAAAAATAATCTAAAATTTTCAAAATCTTTTGAAATTTCCTTCAAATTAATAAAAAACTTTAGAAATCTTAAAAAATTTAAGAATCCATTAAAATACCCAAAAATAGTTCAAATTTATTTAAACTTTTTGAAGCACTTGAAAAATTCTTGAAATTTTTGAAAATAATATAAAATTTTCAAAAAATTTTGAAATTCCTTCAAACTATTTAAATCTGTTAAAAATTTTATAAATCTTTACAAATATCCTAAAATATTTATAATCCTTTAAAACTTTTCGAATTTCTTGAAAAATCCTTGGAATTTTTAAAAATAATCTAAAATTTTCAACATTTTTTGAAATTTACTTCAAATTATTAAAAAACTTTAGGAATCTTAAAAATTTTATGAATGTTTTAAAATACCCCAAAAATAGTTCAATTTTTTTTTAACTTACTGAATATGACCAGAAAAAAACAAAACACAGAGTTTCCCGACTTCTCAAAGAACTATATATACCGTATTCGTATATTGATATAATATAACTAAATATTTTTAAATGCTCTATTTGGTGGTGGTGATAGATTTTATGTTCACTATTATGGTGTTGGCAGAAAGCTTATTATCAATTGACATTTTAAATTAGTTATTGTCATTATTACCATTGTAAAAAGCATGTGCTTTACATTTGAGAATTTTTTAATTCGTATGTTATTTGTGGATGAAAATACAAGATGTATATTATAATTACTGTTAATTTTGATTTGCTTGAGACTTATATGAATAAATCAACAAACTCTATCCAATTAATTCTCAGCTTATTTTAATTAATACACAGTCCCTAACTAATAAGATTTTTCGAAAGATTATGCTTCTATTCATATGAGGATTTATATTTCATCAATTCATGTTAAAGGTAATCAAAGATGTAAATAAAAAAGCCAAGTACGAATCATTTTTTTTGTTTGATAAAAATAATGAAATACTACAACGTAAATAGCATCCATATAAGAGGAACTATATTTCGAATTCGCAAAAGAGTCTTATGCCATAAAGCAATTATTAACAAATAAAAAATACAAATTAGGAAGAAATGCTTTTGTTCCGTCTCGCCTCGATCCTAGGGCGGAACCATATTTTGCAATACAAGTATTGTTGATAATAGATATCATTAATATTAGTTTACCTTGAGGTTAAATTATTTTCATCTTATGTAGCTTTCAATCAATAATTAATCAATTTTTTCTCTTATTTGAAATACTTCTCGTCATTTTCTTTGAATTATTTTTTGGAAATAAAAAATAATACAAAATCTTCTGAAAGATATAAATAAAAAATGTTTATTATCCTAAAATCCTTCGAAAACCTCAGATAGTTTTTAAATTTTATTTTAAAATCTTCGAAAAACTACACTTCGTTTTAAATGTTTTGAAATATTTTCAAAACTTCAAAATATTTTTTTCAATGATTCAAATTTACAGTAAAAAATTTTTTCAAAACCTGCAACATTATAAAAAAAAGTCAAAATAGATGTCGAGCGCCTATAAGGGAAGATTTTTGGAAAAGAATGTTTGAAAAAATGTTATTAAATGAAAATTATGCAAAAAAATTAATTAAAAAATGTTTGAAAACAATTCTTTTTTAAATTGAAAAAAAATTTTATTCATTTTTTCAAACTATTTTCTTTAAAAAAACTTAATTAAGTCGTTCGAACATTCCCATGGCAAATTTTCCCTTACCTACTCCACCTATTCTCTCCTTCCACAGATTATTTTCTGACAATTTTGGAAATCATTGAAAATCATTCTAAGATTTACATTAATTCTCAATCTTTTCAAAACTTCTCTTAAAAAAAAAACATCGCTTGAAATCAGTCTATTTTTTTATAAATTACTAGGTGTTAAATTGCTATTTATACATCAATATTTAACTATTTTCTGGATGAATTCAACTGTCTTTTTATTAAAAATAAAAATATTTTTGGATTTAAACAATAACTATTACATTTTTTGTTAAGAATTCATCGTTTTTGGTTGAAAATTCAACTATACTTGATTAAAAGTTGAACTACTTTGTTAACAAGTCCTTTTTTTTTTGCTGAAGATTCATCATTTTAGTTAAAATTTGGATTTTTTAGTGGAAAATTAATCTTCGGATTAAGAAATTAATCTTTTTCTTTAGAATATTCGACTTTTCTAGAAAATTTTTTTTTTATCAAAAATACAACTGGTTGAAAATAACTTTTTTTTTCGTTGAGGATTCGACTATTTTGTTGAAAAATTTTATTTTTCAGATGAATTCAACTGTCCTTTTATTAAAAATAAATATATTTTTTGAATTAAACAATAACTTACATTTTTTGTTGAGAATCCATCTTTTTTGGTTGAAAATTCAATTATACTTGATTAAAAGTTGAACTACTTTGTTAAAAAGTCCTTTTTTTTTGCTGAAGATTCAACATTTTAGTTAGAAATTTGTATTTTTCAGTGGAAAATTAATCTTTGGTTTAAAAAATTAATCTTTTTCTGTAGAGAATTCGACTTTTCTAGAAAATATTTAATTTTTTTTGGTTAAAAAGACAACTGGTTGAAAATGAATTTTTTTTTCGTTGAGGATCCGACTATTCTGTTAAAAATTTTTATTTTCTGGATGAATTCAACTGTCTTTTTAGTATTATCCTATGTTTCGTAAATGAAATTAATTATCGATCATTGTTCAATTTTCTGTTAGTGTCCTTTAAAATTAAATATTTGAATCAATCTCCATACTAACAAATTTTTTATCTCAAACTGTAAGTCATTAAAATAATATATTTTGATACTTCTCAATTAAACAATTAAAAACATGAAGTCTCAAAAAATTATGAAGTTTTTATTCTAAGTTCAGTATAGATTTCTTTAATTACATCACTTTCTAAATAACAAGTGTATTTTAGTATTAAATAAGACACTTCTTGGACATGAAACCTGGATATAAGAACACTTCGGAAACGATTTGAGTACGATACTTATTTTCAGAAATTGATTAATATTATCGTTTTTTTCTTATTTGTATATCTTATTTTTGCTTCTTTATCAAGAAATGTGATTTTAGAGCTCATTACTATAAACAACAATGTCCATAGTATAGTTTATTGTTCAAGAGTAAATACTCTTGAACAATTAATATTCATATACTAAAAACAGCGCTTCTTATAAAAAAAACGATATTTATGTACTCACATAAAATTATGAATTTTAAAGTTACAATTTTAAAAATTTGTAAGTTTATTATTTAAAAAACTTTTTAAACGAATATCTTACTGTTGAAAATAATTATGTGAAATAATGTTTTCAAAATTTGGGTTAAGACATGATTTTTCTCTTCTCACAAATTTTTTGCACAATTTTATGAATAAAACTTTTCATACGTCACCACACGTAAGATCATGCATATGCATAGAAGCTTGAATATCAATTCGTCAGTTTCGCGATTATACATTTCACGCCGTCAAGACGGACGCGGACTTCTGAATCTCCAGTATCTTTATAACCGAATTGTTTTGAGTACAGCTTACATCGTTGCAAATGGAAAAGATACTCTCCTAAAAATGTTCAGGAACCACGAGATGATTGGCAAAGGGGCGTTCCTTTACAATGCCGCGGAGCAGGCAGCTGAGACCCTTGGCCTAAATTTTGATGTCAGAAGTGAGGAAAGTACATTACCATATCTAGATGCTTCACTTCATAAAGCCGAGGTAAAGAAAACAGAATTTCCAAAATTCCACCAAGAGCTATTCGACAAGAAAATGCACGGAAAGTTTCACAGGAATGTAGAAAAACAGTCTTTGTCGATGGAGCAAACATTTGCTTTTCTCAAATCATCAGGTCCTAATTCAGGTACAAAGGGTTTAATTTTCGCAAGCCAGGAAAGTGTCCTCTCCACCTGAGCATACCGTAACCGCAGTTTAGGTCAAGAAGTTCTAAGCGATAGGTGCAGAGCGTGTCATACACACGTTGAGTACCTAGATTACATACTATCGGGGTGTCCTACCCACGCAGGAACGACTTATATCTACAGACACAATGCGGCAGTAAGAGTGCATTATAACCATCTTTGTCGCTCTTACGCTGTTGGCCGCGATCCTGCCCTGCCGAACGCTCCAAGGGTCTTTACTGAACAACAGGTATAATAATCTGTTGTTCAAAATTCATCTTTTTTGTTGAAAATTCAATAGTTCTCGGTGAGAATTCAACTTAGAAAAAAAAATCTTTTTAGCAAGAAAATTTCACTATTTGGTTGAAAACTCGTCTCTTTCGGTAGAAAACTAATCTTTTCTGTTTAAAAATTCAATTATTTGGTTGACAATGCAATAAATTTCAGTTAGAATTTTGGGAACTTCAAGCGATTTATATTGAATTCAATTGCTGCAGATAAATTGATGAAATTTAGAGGGCTTATTTACACCACTAATATCTCGAAATTGACCGAAGGATTTCTAAAAATATTTATTTCATTTTTTTATAACTTAATAATATTTTTAAACTCGTTTTTTTTTAGTAAAACTATCTCCATTAACATAATTCAAAGTTGATGCAAGAATATAAAAGACTCCTTAGTTCTAGACGAATCGATTGACCTATAATATTTAAAAATTTTATTCGAGAGCGCATTTCGCGCTTTATTGTAATTATAGTTTATACTTATTTCTTTTTATATGAATGTTAGGTATTTTTTCAAATATTGTTAAATATTTTCTTTTGAGACTAGAAATTGGCGTAATGCATAAAAATTTTGTTTGGGTTTCCCGGAAGAGAAATCATCAAACTTCTCGGAGTCCAATACGTTCAAAGTTTAAAATAAGACGAACCTAATTTCCACAAAGACAAAACTCACGGAATTTCCCCAATTCAACGATTTGGTATAGAATTAAACAGTTATGTAGAAAATAGTTTTTTTTATTTATTGAAAATTAATTCTCCTTAATAAAAATTTCACATAATTTTTAGTCAGAAATTTATCTTTTTTAGCTTAAAAATTCAATTATTAACCAAAAAAAATTTAGACCAACATCACATCCATTGTTCAAAATATTTGGTTGAAAATTTATGTAATTTGTACTTTTTGGTTGAAAATTGAACTATCTGGTTAAAAATGTATGTATTTTGTTGAAAATTCGTATTTTTAGGTTGAAAATAAAATGTTAATAATTAGTCTTTTTTGGTTAAATCCAACTGTTTTTTTATTTTTAATTAAAATTTGTTTTTTTTTTAAACACCAACTATTATATTTTTCGTCGAAAATTATTATTTTTTTAGATTAAAAATTCAAGTCCTTGGTTGAAAGTTTAACTACTTTCTTAAGAATTCTTTTTTGTTTTTTTTTGTTTTTTTGAAGATTCATAATTTTATTTTAAAAACTTTTTTTTTTGTTAAATATGATTTTTTTTTAAACTGAAAATTTAACTATTTTGTTGAAAATTCAACTATTTGGTTGAAAATTTATGTATTTTGTTGAAAATTCGTATTTTTAGGTAAAAAATTAATTTTTTGGTTAAAAATCAAATTTTTTAGTTAAAAATACTCTGTTTTAGATGAGGATTTAAGTATTTTGTTAATAACTTATCTTTGTTGTGTTAATCCAAATGGAACCCAAGAGATGAATTTTCAAAAAAAAAAAAAAAAATTTAAAAGTGGTTCAACTTTTACCAGAGTCCATAGTTGAATTTTCAATTTAAAAAAAATGAATTTTCAAAAAAAAAAGAATAGTTACATTTTCTAACAAAAAAATAAGTTTTTAATTAAGGAGTTAAATCTCCAACCGACGAAATGAATTTTTAACAATAATAATTAATCTTCAACTGAAATAGTTCAATTTTCAATTAAAAAAATTAATTTTGCAACCAAAAAAACGAATTTTCAATAAAATAGTTCCATTTTGAACCCAAGAGATGCATTTTTAACAAAAAATTAATTTAAACAAAAGTGGTTCAACTTTTACCAGAGTACATAGTTGAATGTTCAATTTAGAAAAATGCATTTTTAGCAAAAAATGGAATACTTACATTTTCAACTTAAGAAATGACTTTTTTAATAAAAAAAAAAAACACAGTTTTTAATTAAGTACTTAAACCTTCAACCAACGAAATTATTTTTTAACAATAATAATTAATCTTCAACTGAAATAGATCAATTTTCAAATTAAAAAATTAATCTTTTAACAAAAAAAATAGTTTCAATGAAGTAGTTCAACTGGAATAGTTAAACTTTCAATTAAAAAAATTAATTAAAAAACGAATTTTTAATAAAATAGTTCCATTTTGAACCCAAGAGATGAATTTTCAAACAAAAAATTAATTTTTAACAAAGTGGTTCAACTCTTACCACCCTGAAATCTTTAAAATCCTTGAAATTTTTATGAAATCTTTAAAAAAAAATTGTAAAATATTTGAAATCCTTGTAATTTTTTAAATCTTTGTGAAATCTTTTCAAATTTTTGTAAATTATTTGAAATCCTTGAAATCTTTCAAATCTGTGAAATTTCTTGTAATTTTTATAAAATCTTTGTGAAATATTGAAATTTTTGTGAAATCTTTTGGACTCTTTTTAAATTTGTGTAAAATATTTAAAATCCTTGAAATCTTTGTGAAATTTTTATGAAATCTTCAAATTTCTGAGAAAATCTTTTTAAATTTTTGTAAAATATTTGAAATCCTTGAAACCTTGCAAATCTTTGTGAACTTTCTTGTAATTTTTATGAAATCTTGAACTTTCTGTGAATTTATTTGAAATCTTGTTAAATTTGTGTAAAATATTTAAAATCTTTCAAATCTTTGTGAAATTTGTATGAAATCTTGAAATATCTGTGAAATCTTTTTAAATTTTTGTAAAATTTGAAATCCTTTGAATTTTTGAAATCTTTGTGAAAACTTGAAATTTTTGTGAAATCTCTTGGAATCTTTTTTAATTTTTGTAAAATATTTGAAATCTTTAAAATCTTTGTTAAATTTCTTGTAATTTGTCTGAAATCTTTGTAAAATCTTGAAATTTCTGTGAAATCTTTTTAAATTTTTGTAATATATTTTAAATATATATATAATATATAATATAATATAATATATATAATATAGTTGAATCCCTTTAAATTATTTGAAATAATTTTGAATTCCTATAAATTCGATTGAATTCCAATGAATTCCATTAACTTTGGTACATTCCGAAATATTCTCTTCTAATTTAGTCGAATTTAATTAAATTTAATTAAATTTTTTATTTATTGAACTCACTAAAATTGACTGGAATTTACTAGAATTTAATGGAATTCACGCGAATTCAATTATACATCACTTAAATTTATTTTTAATTAGTTTGTATCTATTTCAATATTTTTAAAATTTCAGTAAATTATTTCTTTAATTAAGTTGAATTTTTCTTAAATTCAAATTAAATTGGTCGAATTTTATTAAAATGCTTGACCTATTTTTTATTGAATTTCTTGAAATCATTTGAATTCATATAGATTCGATTGAATTCCAATCAATTCCGTAAACTTTGCTATATTCAACAATATTTTTTTCTGAAGTCGAATTTAATATAATTATAATTTGATTAACTTATTTTATTAATTAAACTCACTGAAAATTATTGGAATTCACTGGAATTTAATGGAATTCACGCAAATTCAATGATACATTATTTAAATTTATTTTTAATTAATTTGTATCCATTTCAATATTTTTAAAATTTCAGTCAATTATTTCTTTAATTCAGTTGAATTTTTTTTATCTTTAAATGCAGTTCATAAAATTCTATTAAAATTCGTTATTTATAGTTGAATCCCTTTAAATTATATGAAATAATTTTGACTAAAACAGATATAAAATACAGTTTTTTTTTTATTTTGAAGATGTTGAGATTTTTTTGAGAAATTTCAAAAATAATTTGAAATTTGAAGAATTATAAATTAAAAGTGATTTTTTTATCTTGAACAATTATTAAAAAAAAAATATTCAACAAGGTTTTCAAACGTTACAAAAGATTTCCGAAAATCTTTTTTTAAATACCAAGAGAAGAAATTTATTCATACAATTACTTCAAACTGGACTGCAGTTTTCCTGTCCCCTGGCAAATCGTTAACACATAATGAATTAGTGAAATTTTCAGATACAAAAATTAAATTTTATTCAATAAAAAAAGAAGAATTTTTAACAAAAAAGTTGAATTCTAAACCAAAGAGGTGAATTTTTAACCAATTGTTAAATTTGAAACAAAAAAGATGAATTTTCCATCAAGGAGATGAATTTTCTACCCAAAAATACAAATTTTTCAACAAAATTGTAGAATTTTAAAGCCGAAAGGACGAATTATCTACAAAATGGATAAATTTTCAACACAAAAATATGATTTTTTCACAAAAAACTGAGTTTTCAACCCAAAAATATGGAGTTTCAATTATTATTAATCAAATAGTTATATTTTGAGTTTCAAAAATTAGTTTTTAACTAAAAAATAAATTTTCAACAAAATATATGAATTTTCAACCAACAATATTATTTTTCTCCCAAAAAAGACAAATTTAAAAAAAAGTGCGGAAAATTTGAACCAGATTTTGAATAAAAAAAATAAATGTTCAACTAAAATTATGAATATTTAATTGGAATAGTTGACTTTTCAGCAAAAAAGATTAATTTTTATCAAATACATGAATTATTAACTTAAATAAGAAAGACATCTTCGACCAAAAATGGATTAGTTAAATTTTATGTTAAAAAATAAATTTTTAACCAAAAAACAACAAATTTTCAACATAATAATTCAATTTTCAATCAAAGAGATGAATTTGCAATTAAAATTATGAATCGTCTGCCAAAAAAATTAATTTTTACAAAAATTCACTTTCAAATTTTCAACCAATGATGAATAATTTTCATCTAAAATTATGGAATATTTAACTGCATTAGTT
>JAABKJ010075445.1:252547712-252586077 GCA_011634705.1 Andricus grossulariae
TATATTGAAACATTTCTTGAATAAATATAATAATAGTTTAAAATAGTAATATAAAATAAAATATAAAATACATGAATAGTTTTTTTAAAGGGATTTTCTTAACAATTCTTCTGCTTTTTTCTGTAAATACTTTTGCAGCAAGCTCTGAAACAAGTTGTGGTGTTACTAGTGGTGGAGGGTCTTCTGGTCAAGCTCAAATAGTTGATGGAAGTAACTTTTCTATTTGTAAAGAAGACTTGGCATTTAATGCAATATTAATGGTTTTTTCAAGGGTTTTTGAAGAATTTCCTATATTAAAAGTTTGAAAGATGTGAGTTTTTCATTTTAAAGGCTATAAATGTGATATTGTTCCATTTTTCAGCAATTCAAATAAAAAATTTATATTCAAAACGTTCTAAATTTGGAAATGATCGACTTTTAATTTGTAAAATTGAATAATTTTCAATTTTAAATGCGTATTATAGTTGAAAAGTGAACAGTTGAATTTTGTAGAAAATTTTGTTTGTTAAAAAATTAACTTTTGATTTTCAAAAGTTGAATTTTGTAGAAAATTTGTCTGTTGATAATTTAACTGATGATTATTGTAGCTAATTCGTATACGGATAATTTAACTATTGAATTTTCAACCAAAAAGATCAATTCCCAACCAAGAAGATTAATTTTCTACTGAAAAAGAATCAATTTTCCATCATAAATGGAATAGTTCAATTTTCAGTTGGAAAAATTAATTTTTAACCAAAAAAATGTAATAGTTGAATTTTCAGTTTAATAAATTAATTTTCAACCAAAATAAAAATTAATTTTCAACAAAAAGAAAAGCGTCCTTCCAACAAAATAGTTCAATTTTTAACCAAAGAGATCCAACTAAAATGATGGAGCTTTTACCAAAAAATGAATGTTTAACAAAGTAGTTCAAACTTCTACCAAAGATTTCAGGATATTTAGAGAATTTCAGGAATTTAGAATTTCAGAGAAATCCGAATATTCTAGGATATTAGAGAATGCAAGGAATTCAGAATATTCAAGGAATTCTGGGAATAGCGTTGATTTCCTTGGTGGAGGCGCAGTCGTAACCCTTTCTTCACTTCTTGGTTACGCCGTTCGGTGGGGTTTGCGCGTGGATGATAGACCGGCGTGGTCCACAATTCGCAACCCCAGCGTTGACTGGCCTCCGCCCAGACATGACCAGTAAATTGCGGCCCGTTGTCGCTGAGTACTCTTCGGGGATAACCGTAACGGCTAAAAACTTCGTCTTCTATTTTTTTCGTTATCCGAGGTGCGTCGGCGATTCGAAGCGGAAAGGCTTCCACCCAACGGGTGAAGAGGTCTGTCACAACCAAAATATGGCTATTTCCTTGATTCGTTCGCGGATAAGGCCCCATCAAATCCACGGCCACAGTATCCCATGCCTTTCGGGTGGGCCGCGGACGTTGGTTGTCCGGCTGGCGTCCACGTACCGGTTTGCAACAAATGCAAAGATGGCAACCGGATACGTAACGCCTGATTTCTCTGCTCATTCCTGGCCAGAAGAAATGCTCTCGTATCGAACGAATCGTTTCGTCGGTACCTGGGTGGCCGGCGAGGGCGGCGTCATGGTACTCCCAGATCACTCGTGTGCGTAACGCGGCCGGCACTTGTAGCCGCCATTTTTCGTCGGCCGGATCTCGGCGCCAGAACCCTTGGTTCGTCAAGCGGTTTCTTTCAAGAAACGTGTACTCTTCTTGAGTATGCTGGTCCTGGTCCTGAAGGGTGCGCCAACGGATGGCGTCTCTCGTGATTTCCATAAAACTCACTATAATCAGTGGCGGATTTAGGTACTTGCCACCCCTAGGCTTACAGGAATTTTCCGCCCCTAGGCTAACAGAAATTAACTACTGAATTTTGAATCAACAGTATAAAATGTAGTTATCAAATTTTATCGCCCTAGGCTACAGGCTATGTAGCCGATATGAGAAATCCGCCACTGACTATAATGAAATGTAAATATCTCAAAATAACAAACTTGACGCCTCGAATCTATAAGATAAAGACTCAAGGCTATGTGTACTACACAATCCACGAAAGCTTCGGAATATTCCTTAGTTAGCTTGTTGATGCAATTGTTCATTAACACATTAAATAAGTTTTTCTTATATTCAGAAAAGATGAGGATTCTTCATACTTTCGTCTTATCCCTGGTGGTTATTCTTAATTCTATTGGTAAATATAGTAATGTAATATATCTGCAATTTTACGTATACTTTTTCAGCCTTATACGAAAATCAATATTTGTAAAATTTACTCCGCAATCTATTCCAGAATATCCAGAATGTGTGTGAAATAAAAAATAGAATAAAAAAGTGTCCCTATTGATACGAAATTGATACGACCTTTAAAACCAAAGAGTACTTTGAGTTTAAGTGGAAGCGAAATTTGGCCAACAGGACAAATGTACACGTGGCATGTGTGCACGCCCACATATGGTACACTCTCGTCTGCACATTTCGCAATTTATATTTAGTTTGTGCAACTTGAAAAATGAATTTTCAATAAAAAAAATAATAGTTTAAAATGGATGGAATTTTTAGTTAGCAAAATTGATTTAAAAAAAAAAGAAGATTTTTCAAGAAAATAATTTAATTTCAATCCAAGTAATTAAATTTTGAAACACAAAAAATGAATTCTTCACTAAAAATTTAATAGCAGGCCTTTTCAATCGAAAATAATGAACTTTTAATCAAAAATAGTTGTATTTTCGTCTTGGGTTCTATTAAATAATAAAATAATAGATAATAATTTATAGACTAAAGGTTAACATTTTTTTAAACAAACATTGAAATTCACTTTTAATACTTTAAGTTTTAACTGAAAACGATAGATTTTTAATTAAGAATGGAATAGTTAAATTTTCAGTTAAACAAATTAATTTAAAAAAAAAGAATTTTCAACAAAATAGTTCAATTACAAATGAATAAAATGAATTTTTGACAAAGTTGTTTAACTTTAAAGTTGAATTTTCAAGTAAAAAAGAGTAATATTAAACCGAAAATGGAATAGTTTAATTTTCAGTTAAAACTTAATTTAAAATTAGAAAAAAACGAATTTTTAACAGTATAGTTCAATTTTAAACCAATAAAATAAATTTTTAACAAAGTAGTTTAAATTTCAAACAAGTGGTTTGATTTTCAACGGGAAAAAAATGAATTTTCAATAAAAAAAATAATAGTTTAAAATGGATGGAATTTTTAGTTAGCAAAATTGATTTAAAAAAAAACTTGCTTGCGTCTAGGTTATGTAAAATATGGGCATGACTACTACTTCAATTGTATTAACAATTCAGTTTTATCAAAGGATTTTATTTTATTTATTATTTGATATTTATTATATCATATTTTATTTATATTTTTCGTGCTTTATCTCAGAGAAAATAAAATTCATAATAATACATCATTCATTTAAATTTCTCAAATAATCCTTTTTCGTAAATTTTACATACATATCAAGTTAACGAATTCTCTTGCAATCACGATTACTAAGAACATTCAACTTGTAGCTTAATAAGAAAGAAGAACTGAAAAAAAAAATTACCTAATGTCGGGGATGTGTTATTTAAATTTTCCTCAAGAGGAAGATCTTCCCTCATAACCTCATGACCGACCTCACCCGGTTGCTGAATTACTATAAATATAACATTTAAATTGAACAAAAAAACATACTTTTATGACAAATAATTATAATAAAGGTGTACATCCATCTGAAAAGGGATCATGTTGCTGATTCTAGGTTTCCTTTTGGTTTCAAATATCCGGAATTTACTGCTTCAATTGGAGCACATTAATATATGCAACTCCACATGCCCTACACACAGTCAACATGAACTCTTTTTAGGTGGTCATCAAGAGATATTTAATAAAAGTAATTTTCAGTTAACAAAACACGGTAAAAATTTGTAAAAACATTTAGATAACTTACCATTCTCAAAATTATTAACTTGTAATATTTCCTCTGAACCAAGTTTTTATCGTTGCAAGAAAAACTATTGCAATTACTCCATGACCTTCTAACGCAAAATTTCACGTAGAATCCGAATTTCAACAAGTTAAATGTTCATCTTCCTTTTTTAATGATTTTTTTTGCATTATACGGAGAGGATACGATGTGGATACTATAAGGATACGCTGTAGCGTATCCGCTCCGTTCATTCGGTTCGCTAGGGTATAGGCGGCAATTTTGCCTTAATAGTAACCATTCAACACAAAGCCCTGAATGTCAAGCCATTATTAATAAATTATGTCAAAAACATATAATATATTAGTGAATATTTTTATAAATCTAGGTTAAGATTTTTTATAATGAATTTGATATATATTAAAACTAGTTCAAGATTGTTGTTGAATCAAAATTTATATTAAACGATTAAAAGTATGTGTATTTAATCCTAATTCCTGATGCTGTTAGAATAAGTCAATAAATTAATTAGTTTATTACATTCCAACTCGGATTTAACGTTGGTTTTGGGGCTGTCCTTGGACCTGACCTACCCTAACTGAACCAGATTTAGCTCAACTCCGATAGTAAACAGTTCCTGTTTTGTCACGCCTTCGTGAATCCCGCACACCCAGCGCAGCTCCTGACAAGCCTACCCGCGGCGCAGCGTCAAATCTCGGAAGCGGTAAACACACCCCGCGCAGCTCCTGACAAGCCTACCCGCGGCGCGGCGTCAATTCTCGGAAACGGTAAATCCGGGGACTTAAAATTAAAGTATTTTCAATTGTAAATCTTCAAAATTGGTCAGTGTCAAATATGGAAAACATAAGAAAGACTATTTCGATATAAAATCGTGGGGGATTTTATATTGTAAAATAAAGAAAAAAAAATAATGTGAATGAATAATAATTTATAATAGTAATTTATTAAATTGCATGAAAGTCGTTGCACCTATTGTAATATTTATTTTAATTTACGATTTTTAATTATTACACTTTATAGTGCTTTCAATTTAAGCATAATTAAAATTTAATTTGATAATTAGGCAATAAAAATAAAAATCATATTCTAATTGCGGGTAGCGCGCTATTTTTGTTAGTACTATACCATATAAACTGCAACATAATAAATTTACGGATTGGGAAATACCACACATCTTTACACTATATATAGAAAAATTTTAAATCTTATAATCCATCCATTGCCATAAAAATATTTCTATGCCGCGATCACAGATGCTTTGAGAGCCCTTTCAGACGATTGCAGATCCGCAAGTTGCGGACTTGCGCAAGTCATGAGTAGCGAAAATAGAGATTTTTCCGTCAGCGGAAAAAACTCCGAATGACGGTAATTTGAATGCTCGATTTTTTTTTAAATAGAAAACTTAATGTTTTTAAAATTATAGGCAAGTTTATTGTTAGAGATCAAGTAAAACATATCTTAAACTTTCCCGCTCATCATAGATGTCGCGTTGATCGATATTATATTTTACTTCTACGCAAATAATCAATTGAACACGATTCAGAACGATTCACAGTTGTCAAAATTTCAATCGTTTTCAATCGTTCCTAATCGGTGTACCATTTTTTTATCGATTTTAAATATTTTCTATTGTGTATAGATGTTATCTTTCCATTCCTAATGTTCCTAATTGTTTTCAATCGGGCCGGCGACTGGCGTTTGTTTTCTCTGCCGAAAAATAACCTAAAATAGAACAAATTTTTCTTCGCATCCTCACGGTGTGTTGTGCAATTTTTATATCTTTGTGGACAGTTTTCAAGTATTTTTAAGATTATAAAGTGATATAGATTGATGGTTTTCGAAATTTAGAACAATTTACTACTATAATCAGTGGCTAGAAGGAAGTCGACGGGGAGAGAAGATAATAATTTCCGAATCCGATTTCAGACAGAAAAAAAATCTTGAATTTCGAAATACACAACAAAAAATATACATTTTTTATAGTTTGAAGATTCTCATAGTACTTTAAAATGTACTTTTGCTGTAATTTTTTATCAAGTCTTATTTACAGCAATTAAAAATTCAATGAAATTGGTAAGAAAATTGATAGGCAAAACTGATAAAAATGCAGAATTGCATCGAAATCTACCTGAATTAACTGGCTGACATCCTTTTCATGCAAATTATGGGTAATAATACATTTTAAATTACTATAGGAATCTTTAAACTATAAAAAAGTTGCATTTTTTGGTTATTTCGACATTCAAGATTTTTTTCTAGGAGAATTCAAGTGACTTCCAATGACTTCAGATAAATTAGGAGATTTCAAGTGACTTCAGGAGAATTCAAGTGACTTCAAGTGACTCAATGTGAATTCACGTGACTTCATGTGAATTTAAATGACTTAAGATATTTCAGGAGATTTCAAGTGACTTCAAATGAATTCAGCTGATTTCAAGTGACCTTACGTGACTTCATGTGAGTCTAATTGATTTCAGATATTTCAAGAGATTTCAAGTCACTTTAGGAAAATTCAAGTGATTTCAAGTAACTTGAGGAGAATTCAAGTAACTTCATGTGAATTCCAATAACTTCAGATAAACTAGAAGATTTCAAGTGACTCCAGGAGAATTCAAGTGACTTTAAGTGACTCTATGTCAATTCATTTGACTCAATATGAGTTCAAATCACTTCGGATATTTCAGGATATTTCAAGTGTCTTCATGAGAATTCAGTGACTTCAGGAGAATTCAAGTGACTTCCAATGACTTCAGATGAATTAGGAGATTTCAAGTGACTTTAGGAGAATTCAAGTAACTCCAGGAGAATTCGAGTGACTTCAGGTGACTCTATGTAAATTCATTTGACTCAATATGAGTTCAAATCACTTCAGATATTTCAGGATATTTCAAGTGTCTTCAGGAGAATTCAGTGACTTCAGGAGAATTCAAGTGACTTCCAATGACTTCAGATAAATTAGGAGATTTCAAGTGACTTCAGGAGAATTCAAGTGACTTAGTTCATTTTTACGAATTTTGGGTCCCCGAATCCGAATGCGAATTCGAAATGCTGAAGTTAGCTTTTATTCTGACGGACCAGACTAGTCAATTCTTACGTATTTTGGGTCGCTGAATCAGAATCCGATTTCGGAATGCCGAAGTTAGCTCTTGTTTTCTTCCTAACCTGAAACATCACTTTTTTCGTACATTTGACAGCCCCACAGAAAAGTAGGAGTTCCGACGGATCATATTAGACAATTCTTACGTATTTTGGGTTGCTAAATCCAAATCCAAATTCGGAATGACGAAATTAGCTCTTCTTCTGAGGGACCAGACTAGTCAATTTTTACGTATTTTGAGTCGCTGAATCCGAATCCGAATTCGGAATGACGCAATTAGTTTTTGTTATGAGGGACACCAGACTAGTCAATTTTTACGTATTTTGGGTCGCTGAATCCGAATCCGAATTCGGAATGACGCAATTAGTTTTTGTTATGAGGGACCAGACTAGTCAATTTTTACGTATTTTGGGTCGCTGAAACCGAATCCGAATTCGGAATGACGAAATTAGCTCTTGTTCTGAGGGACCAGACTAGTCCATTTTTACGTATTTTCGGTCGCTGAATCCGAATCCGAATTCGAAATGATGAAATTAGCTCTTGTTCTGAGGGAACAGACTAGTTCATTTTTACGAATTTTGGGTCCCCGAATCCGAATGCGAATTCGAAATGCTGAAGTTAGCTTTTATTCTGACGTTTTTGTCGTTAAAATTTATTTTTCTAACTGAAAATTTAACTGTTATATTTTTTTAACTGAAAATTTATCTTTTTTAGTTGAAAAGTTGTCCCTTTCTGTATAAAATTAATCTTTTGGGTTGAAAATTCTACTATTTAGTTAAAAATTCACTTTTAGATTAAAGATTCATGATTTTAATTCAATAAAAAACTGTTTTTTTGATCAAAATTTAACTATGTCGTTAAATTTTTTGTTTGAAAACTAAATTCTTTGGTTAAAAATTTAACTATTTTGTAGAAAATTCTTTTTTTCTTTGTTGAAAATTTATTTTTTAACTGAAAATTTAACTTCTCTATTTTTCCAACTGAAAATTGATCTTTTTTTGTTGATTTTTTTTTTTACAAAATTAATCTTTTGGGTTGAAAATTTTACTATTTGGTTAAAAATTCATTTTTAGATTGAAGATTCATTATTTCAGTTGAAAATTCATTTATTGAATTGAAAATTTAACTATTTAATTTTTTGTGGGCAATTTATCTTTTTTGATAGAAATGTAATTTTTTTGCTTGAAAATTTACCTATTTGGTTGAAAATTTATCTTATTTGGTTCAAAATTATTTTTTTACTGAATATTAAAGTATTATATTATGGGTTAAAAATTAATTTAATTTGTTACATTTTTTTTTGTCGTTAAAATTTATTTTTCTAACTGAAAATTTAACTGTTATATTTTTTTAACTGAAAATTTATCTTTTTTAGTTGGTTCATTATATGAAATTGGAACATCTTTATCTAATGTTACTCTATGCAACTTAGGCGATTCAAACAATTTTCCTGTTTTTTCTCTGTTCAGTCTTTCCAAGACATATTTTACAAAATTTGTTGCCGTGATACATGTAGCCTCAGCCTTGTTCTATAATCGAAATATCTCTCCTGATTGGTTATCATGATATATAATGTAGTAATAATACCATAAACAAATTCATTAAAGTATTGTGCAGTCGCGTGCGTTACTTTGCATTACAGTTAGCCAACAATTGTAACGCGAAAAAAACGTTCTAATTTCCGATTTTAATCTTCTTGTTTCTCTCTTGGATTCTTCGTCTGGAAACGGAATTTGTGTTACTGGGTTAGAGACCGTGGCAATAGTGTTGTGTTTAAAGGACATTTGACTGTTTTCTATCAGAGAAAGGGTCGGCCCGGAATTATATCTGTAGTGATAAAGAAATTCTTTCTTACCACGTAGAATTCCGCCGGGGCCCCTTAAACCAAAAGTCCGTGGACGCAAAAAACTGAAAAAACTCAAGAAATTCATATGATTTAAAGAGGTATTCTACCCGAGATGTTTCGAAAAATCGACTATTACATTCTCATCCAGAGAAGGTGTTAGATTTGTGTAAAATTTGACCCCCCCGATTTTTGTCAAATGTCCACGTTTCGAGCCCCCCTTAACCCAAAAAAACAGGTTTTTACGAATGTGTCTGTCTGTATGTATGTTAAAATATTATTTGTTGAAATATCAAATATTACATTTTTCGTTGAAAATTAATCTTTTTGGATTAAAAATTAAACTTCTTGGTTGTGAAATAATTTTTTCGTTAAAAATTCAACAAATATTTCTTAAAAGGTCATACTTCTTGGTTGAAATTTCAACTGTTTTATTGATAACTCCTTTTTTTGGCTTCATAATTAAACAATTTGATTAACATTTTGTTTCTTTCTTTACAAAAATTTTAAAAATTGGAAATTCAACTAATTTGTTGAATATTTATATTTTTAGTTTGATAATGTATTTCTTTCTGTTGAAATTTCATCTTTTTTTGGTTAAAAATGCAACTTTTTGGTTAAAAATGGATCTGTTTCACTTGAAAATTAACTTTTACATTAAAAACTCACATTTTTTAGTTGAAAATTTGACTCTTTTGTAAAAAAAATTCGTATTTTCGGCCCGAAAAGTAAACAATTTCATAAACAAATTTAACTATTTGGTCGAAAATTGGTGTCTTTTTGGAAATTCGTCTTTTTTGGAAGAGAATCAATTTTTTGATTATTAATGCAATTGTTTGGTTGAAAAATAGTCTGTTTTATATGAGGATTTAAGTATTTTATTGAAAATTGGTCTTTTTTCGGTTAAATCCAACTATTTTTCATTTTTAATTAAAATATTATTTGTTGAAATATCAAATATTACATTTTTCGTTGAAAATTAATCTTTTTGGATTAAAAATTAAACTATACAATTTTCGAATAAAAAAATTCGCAAATAATAAAGTTCCCGATTAATAAAATTTCCGAATAATAAAAATCGTGAATTATAAAAATCCCGTATAATAAAAATCATGAATTATAAAATTCCCGAATAATGAAAATCCTGAATTATAAAATTCCCGCACAATAAAATTCCCGAATAATAAAATTTCCGAATAATAAAATTCCCGACACTGCTAAATTCAAGAATAATAAAATTTTCGAATAATAAAATTCCCGAATAATAAAAATCCCAAAGAATAAAATTCCCGACACTGTGAAATTTATGAATAATGCAATTTTCAAATAAAAAAAATTCCCAAATAGTAAAGTTCCCGATTAATAAAATTGTCGAATAACAAAATTTCCGAATAATAAAAATCCTGAATTATAAAATTCCCGAATAATAAAAATCCTGAATTATAAAAATCCCGAATAATAAAAATCATGATTTATAAAATTTCCGAATAATAAAATTCCCAAATAGTAAAGTTCCCGATTAATAAAATTCCCGAACAATAAAATTCCCGAATAATAAAATTTCCGAATAATAAAATTCCCGACACTGTGAAATTCATGAATAATACAATTTTCGAATAAAAAAATTCCCAAATAATAAAATTCCCGACACTGTGAAATTTATGAATAATACAATTTTCGAATAAAAAAATTCGCAAATAATAAAGTTCCCGATTAATAAAATTTCCGAATAATAAAAATCGTGAAGAAAAAATTGCAAACAAACTGTTGAATTTTCAAGTAAAGAGATGCATTTTTAACAAATAAGATTAATTTTCTACCAAAAAGAACGAATTTTCAATCAGAAACTTTGCATTTTTAACTGACGACGATTAATCTTCAACAATAACAAATTTTTTTCAACAAAATAGTTAAGATTTAAACTGAAATGGTTAAATTTTCAGTAAAAAAATTAATTCTCAGAGAAGGAACAACTTTTCAACAAAATAAATCATTTTTCAACCAAAGAGATGAATTTTCAACAAAAAAGATGAATTTTCTACCAAAAAGAACGAATTTCCAATCAGAAACTTTAAATTATTAACTGAAGACGATCAATCTTAAAAAAAATTTAACAAAATTGTCAAAGTTTCAACTGAAATGGTTAAATTATCAGTAAAAAAATTAATTTTCAAAGAAAAAACAAATGTTCAACAGAATAACTCATTTTTTAACCAGAGATGAATTTTCAATTAAAATGATGAATCTTCAAACAAAAAAATTTATTTTTAACTAAAGAGTTTAACTTTCAACCAAGTAATTAAATTTTCATTTAAAAAATATGAATTCTTAACGACAAAGTAGTACTTGATATTTCAACAAAAAAAAAGATGAATTTTCAACTGAGAAAGATTTTTCAGTCAAGAGAGAAAAAATTGCAAACAAACTGTTGAATTTTCAAGTAAAGAGATGCATTTTTAACAAATAAGATTAATTTTCTACCAGTTAAATATTCATAATTTTAATTTAATATTTATATTTTTGTTAGATAATAAAACTACTTGTTTGAAAGTTATTTTGTGGAAAATTTTTTTTTTCTGTGACTGAACATTAATTTTTTTTAAACTGAAAATGTAACTATTCCAGTTGGATATTCCATCATTTAATTTAAAATTCATCCCCTTCGTTGAGTATTAATTTTTTAACTAAAAATTTAACTATTCAATTTTTTGTTGAAAAATTTATTATTTTTTTAGATGAAAATTTAACTATTAATTTTTTGGTTGACAATTTATCTTTTCAAGTTGAAAATTCATGTATTTTGTTGAAAATTGGTCTTTTTTAGTAGAAATTAATCTTCTTGGTTGAAAAAAAAATATTTTTGGTTAAAAAATCCTTTTGGTTCAAAATTGAACCATTCCAGTTGAAGATTCATCATTTTTATTGAAAATTCATCAGTTTGGTTGAAAATCAATTTTTTACTGTTAATTTAACTGTTCCATGTTGGGTTGAAAATTTTTCTTTTTTAGTTAAAAAAGTCGAGTACTTGGTTGAAAACCTGTATTTTTTTAGTTGAAAATCCAACTATTTCGTTGAAAATGCATGTATTTTGTTAAAAAATTGCCTTTTTTGGTAAAAAATTAATCTTCTTGTTTGAAAATTCCAGTTAAATATTCATAATTTTAATTTAATATTTATATTTTTGTTAGATAATAAAACTACTTGTTTGAAAGTTATTTTGTTTTTTGGTTGAAAAATCATATTTTTGGGTTGAAAATTCAACTTTTTTTGTAGATAATTGATCTTTTTGGCTTTAAAATTAAATATTTTTGTTGAAAATTCGTGCATTTTGTTCAAAATTTGACTTTTTTATTAAAGAATTTGTTATCTGAAGATTTGACTATTCCATGTTTGATTAAACTTTATCATGTATATTGGATAAGTTAGAAATTTGTCTTTTTTTATAGTACATTAATCTTTATGGTCGAAAATTCATCTTTTTCGTTGAAAATTAAACAATTTTGTTGAAAATTCGTTTTTTTTTTGGTTTAAAGTTATTTTTTTATCAGAGTTTTTATGTTAAAATTTAACTATTCCATTTTTGGTTAAAACTTTGTCCTGTATATTGTATAAGTTGAAAAATCAACTGTTTGATAGAAAATTCATTTATTTTATTGAAAAGTCTTCTTTTTGGGTAGAAAATTAATTTTGATTGCTGAAAATTCAACTTTTCGGTTGGAAATTCAACTATTTGGTAGAAAATTCATATATTTTAATAAAAATTCATCTTTCTTGATTGAAAATGATTTTTGTTGTTGTTATAAATTCATCTTTTCGGATTTAAAAGTCCACTTTTTTGTAGAAAATTTGACTTTTTAGCTTAAAAACTTTACTCTTTTATTGAAAATTCATCTTTCATGGTAGAAAAGTCATCTTTCTTGGTTGAAAATGAACTTTTTTGATGAAAATTCAACTGTCTTGACCAGTTTTGAGGGCCGCATTATACAGGGAAATTCTGAAGACGTCTCAACGGAGGGCATCAAGCTCGCTTATGTTGGCAACAAAAATTCTGTGCAAATCATCCTCTTCACGACAAAAAATTTTACCCCCTGTCGTCCAAGGGTACTTCAATTTCTTATTTCTTCTTAATTGTAGAGCAGCATCATTAATGAACCGATTGTTTTTAGTCAGCCAATTATTCTGGCTATCAAGCGGTAAATAGATAAAATATTATCTTTTGTGAGGAGCACCTCCAAAGCTGCAGTAATCTGGCAGAGAGTAGCAGGCAAATCCTCCGACTGTCTGACAGGTAATCCATGAACCTCAAGTTTTGAGGAGAGCGCACTTTGTTCTAAATAATAGCATCTACTCATTAAACTGGAAACTCGTGTCTTCAAAACGTTGTTTTCATCTAAGATCAATTCAGAATCTGTTTGATGCTTAATAATGTCAGTCACATTCGACGACCTGGTCTCCTCTATACCACGATGCGGGAAGTATTTTTAACAACAACGGCTTTTATTCCTTCAATGGTTACCTCAAATGAATTATTGAAAGCGATTTGTTCAGCCTTGAAGTCCTCCAACAAGGAAGTGATTTTTTGAAGCCCAGACTCCTGTCCTTTAGAAATAGCGTTGGAGATTAATGCTTCTCCTCCGAGCTCAAGTGTGACAGCAGACATCCCTGGCTTACTTACGTCTTCCTCAGACAAAACAGAGCCAAGGAATTTTCAAGAATTTTAAAAAGTTTCAAGTTTTTTCAAAGAATTTGAAATATTTTAGGGTATTTAAACAATTATAAGGATTTTTCAATAGATTGCAAAGGATTTAAGGCATTTTAAAAGAATCCAAGGAATTTTGTAGAGTTCAGAAATTTCATGGGACTTCAAAGGATTTGAAATATTTTAGGGTGTTACAAAGGACTTGAAATATTTTCGGGTATTTCAAAGGATTTGAAATTACTTAGGGCATTTAAATAAATTATAAGGATTTTTCAATAGCGTTCAAAGGATTTTAGGGCACTTTTAAAACATCAAAGTAATTTTCAAGAACTTTAAAAAGTTTCATGTTTTTTCAAAGGATTTTAAATAGTTTAGGGTATTTCAAAGGATTTAAAATACTTTAGGGCATTTAAATAAATTATAAGGATCTTTCAACATATTTCAAAAGATTACAAGGATTTTTCAATAGATTTCAAACAAAATTAGGGTATTTTTAAAACATCCAAGGAATTTTCAAGAGCTTTAAAGCATTTCAAAGGATTAGAAAGGATTTAAGGGCATTTTTAAAACAGCCAAGGAATTTCCAAGAACTTTAAAAACCTTCAAGGTTTTTCAAATTATTTGTAATATTTTAGGGTATTTCAAAGGATTTAAAATATTTTAGGGCATTTCAAAGAATTTAAAATATTTTAGGGCATTTAAATAAATTATAAGGATTTTTCAATAGATTTCAAAGAATTCTTCAAAACCCTATCACAATTTTTGTAAATCTCTTAAAATCATTTAAATCATTATAAATTCCTTAAAAGTTTTAAAATCTCTTGAAAATGTCTTGGAATCTTTTAAAATATCCTAAAACCTTAGATCCTATAAAATAACATCTTCAGAAATTCTAGTGAATTCTTCAAAACCCTATGAAAATTTTTTGAAATCTCTTAAAATCATTCAAATCATTATAGATTCCTTAGAAATTCCTTAAAAGTTTTCAAACCTCTTGAAAATGTATTGGAATCTTTTTAAATATCCTAAAACCTTAGATCGTATAAAATAACATCTTCAGAAATTCTAGTTAATTCTTCAAAACCCTATGACAATTATTGTAACTCTCTTAAAATCATTAAAATCATTATAAATTCCTTAAAAGTTTAAAAATCTTTTGAAAATGTCTTGGAATCTTTTAAAACATCCTAAAACCTTATAAATTCTACATAATAACATCTTCCGAAATTCTAGTAAATTCTTCAAACCCCCATGAAAACTTTTAAAATCCCTTAAAATCATTAAATTCTTGAGAAATTCGTTAAAAATTGTCAAATCTCTTGAAAAGGCCTTGGAATCTTTTTGAACATCCTAAAACCGCATAGGTTCTATAAAATAATACCTTCCATAATTCTAGTAATTCTTCAAAACCCTATCACAATTTTTGTAAATCTCTTAAAATCATTTAAATCATTATAAATTCCTTAAAAGTTTTGTATCAAAAATTCTACTGAAATCTTTCACGGTTGAGGATTCAATTGTTTTGTTAAAAAATCGTCTTTTTGGGTTGAAAATTTAACTGGTTTGGTAGAAAATTAATTTTTCGTTGGACTTTCATATTTTGGTCTAGAAAATTCGTCTTTTTGGGTTGAAAATTCAACTATTTTGGTATAAAATTAACTTTTGGTTGAAATTTCATATTTTGGTCTTGAAAATTCGCCTTTTTAGGTTGAAAATTCAACTATTTTGGTAGAAAATGAACTTTTGGTCGAAATTTCATATTTTGGTCTTGAAAATTCGTCTTTTTTGATTGAAAATTCAACTATTTTCGTATAAAATTAACTTTTGGTTAAAATTTCATATTTTGGTCTTGAAAATTCATCTTTTTGGGTTGAAAATTCAACTATTTTGCTAGAAAATTAACTGTTGGTTGAAATTTCATATTTAGGTCTTGAAAAGTCGTCTTTTTGGGTTGAAAATTAAACTATTTTGGCAGAAAATTAACGTTTGGTGGAAAATTCATATTTTGGTGTTAAAAATTCAACTGAAATCTTTCATGGTGTAGGATTTAATTATTTTGTTGAGAATTCGTTTTTTTTTTGCTTGAAAAACTATTTTGGTTGAAAATTAACTTTTGGTTGAAAATTCATATTTTAGTATCAAAAATTCTACTGAAATCTTTCACGGTTGAGGATTCAATTGTTTTGTTAAAAAATCGTCTTTTTGGGTTGAAAATCTTGTGTACACGTCTTTTAACAAATTTTAAAATTCTTGAAATCTTTATGAAATGTTAGAAATATTTAGGAAATTTTTGTGAAATCTTCTAAAACGATATTCAACCTTTTGAAATCGTTTCGAATCTTTAAAATGTTTTGAAACCTTAGAAATCTGTTGTACAGCACCCTTGTTGAAACCTTTGAAATTCTTGAAATATTTTGAAATCCTTACGAATTCTTTGAAATATTTGTGAAATATTTTCTCTTTGTTTGAAAAAATTGATGTATTTAAAATGTTTGTGAAATATTTTGAAATATTCTTAAAAAAAAATTGAAAACGTTTAAAACCTTGGAAATGTTTTGAAATCCTTATCAATTCTTTTAAAGATTTCTGAAATCTTTCTGAAATATTTTGTATTCGTTTGTAATCATAAAAATATTTGAAATCTTTTGAAATCTTCTAACAAAAATTGTAATCGTTAAATTCTTCGAAATGTTTTGAAATTTTTAAAACCTAGTGTACTGTTTCCTTTTTGAAATCATTGAAATTCTTGTATTCTTTTGAAATCTTTATGAAATCTTTTTAATTTTTATGAGATCTTTGAAATATTTGTAAAATGTTTCTGATATCTTTGATATTAATTTGAAATCATAAGAATATTTTTAATCTTTGTGAAGTCTTTTGAAATCTTTTTAAGAATTTTTTAATCGTTTAAATCTTCGAAACGTTTTGAAACCTTGAAAACCTAGTGTACGAAAAATTTATCAAAATATTATGAGGGCTATTAGAATCCCTTGAAATCATTGATATTCTTAGAAATCTTATAAATTTTCCTTGCAATCGTTGAAAATATCATAAAACCTTATACATCCTATAAAATTGTTCCATATCTTCCGAAATTTCAGTAAATTCAAGCCCATGAATTTTTTAAAAATCTTTCGAAGATGTCTTGGAATCTTTCAAAATACCTTAAAATATTTAAAATCCTTTAAAATTACTGAGATAAATTTAAAATTCCTTGAAATCTTTTAAAATATCCTAAAATCTATCAAATTCTTTAAAATATTTGGAAATACCTTGAAATATTTGAAAATCTTCAAGATCGTATGAAATCCGTCAATTTTTTTTTTTTTTTTTGAATAAATTACTTGAAATCCATTATAATATTATAAAATCCTGTAAAATTACATGAAATCTGAAAATAATTTTTTTTTTATTATTGAAACTTAATTTTTTCAACTGAGGATTTAATTATTTTATTATTTGTTAAAAATTAATTTTGGTGTTGAAGATTCATCTCTTTGGTGAAAAATTTTAATACTTTGTCAAAAATTATGATAAATGAGTTTTTTAAACTGAAAATTCGTCTTTTTGGGTTTAAATTCAATAAAAATTTAATCTTTTTTGGAAATCCTGAAAAATTTATCAAAATATTATGAGGGCTATTAGAATCCCTTGAAATCATTGATATTCTTAGAAATCTTATAAATTTTTTTGGTTGGAAATTAATGTTTTTAAATCAACATTTAACTATATCATATTTGGATGAAAATTTATAATTTTTAGTAGAAAATTCATGTATTTTGTTGATTTTTTTTTTTTTTTTTTTTTTGAAAATTCGTTTCGTTTTTAGTTTTAAATTAATTTTTTTAAATCAGCATTCAACTATATCATATTTGGGTGAAAATCTATCATTTTTAGTAGAAAATTCATGTATTTTGTTAAAAAATATATATATTTTTTTGAAATTAATCCTTGTGGTTGAAAATCTTGTTGAAAATTCGTCTTTAATGGTTAAATTCAACTGTTTTTGATTTTAAATTAAAATCTTTTTGTTTGAAATATCAACTATTACACTTTTTCTTGAAAATTTATCTTGTTAGGCTCAAATTTCACTGTTTTTTTGTGTGATAAAAATGTAACTATTTGGTTGAAAATTCCACTTTTTGTAGAAAAATCATTTTTTTTATTGAAAAAAAAAAAATATTTTTAAAATACATAAATAATAATAATTTTAATAAAGATTTAACCCATTTTTCGTTAAAAGTTGATCTTTTCAAGTTTAAAAATTCAACTATTTAGTTAAAAATGCAACTGTTTAGTTGAAAATTAATCTACTTTAGTTGAGGGTTCAAGTCTTTTGTTAAAAATTAGTATTCTTTTTTTTATTAAATTCAACTGTTTTTGATTTTAAATAAAAATATTTTTTGGTTGAAATATCAACTATTACAAGTAGTTTAACTTTTAACCAGTTTCTTCAAGATTTCACCTAAACATATGATTTTTTAATTAAGGGGATTAATTTTTTACAGTGAAGAGAAATTTTCCACAAAATGCAAGAATTTTCAACCAAAAAGTTGAATTTTTAACTGAAAAATGTTAATTTTTAACTATAAAAAGAAAGGTATTTTTAACTGAATAGTTCAATTTTCAACCAAAAAGGATCATTTTTTAACGAAAGAGATGAAATTTCAACTAAAATTTTGAATCTTAAACCAAAAAAATGAATTTTTGAAAAAGCATTTCATCCAAGTACTGAAATGTTTAACCAAAAAAGACGAATTTTTCACAAAATGCATGAATTTTCAACGAACCAGATAAATATGTAACTAAAAAGGATCAATTTTAGACCAGAAATAAATGACCATAATTTTCAGTTTAAAAATTTTGTTTAAAAAAAAAAGCTGAATTTCAACAAAAAAAGGTAAATTCTCTACGAAAATTATAATAGCTGATATTTTCACCAAAAAAGATTTCAATTTTAAATAAAAAACTGTTGATATTTCAACCAAAAATAATTCCAATTTTAAATAAAAAACAGTTAAATTCAACCAAAAAAGACGAATTATCAACGAAATGCATGAATTTACAGCTAAAAAAGACCAATTTTCAACCGAAAATGAAATGGTTAAATTGACAGTTGAAAAAAGTAATTATCAATTGAAAAACAACAAGTTTAAAAAAAAAAACATTTGATTGGAAAAATTCAAGAATGTGTAATAATTCTAAAGGAAGATTTTTCAACGATGTCCTTGAATACTCAGCTGAAAAATATTAATTTTTAAAAATAAAGTTGCATTTAAAAAAAAATGATTTTCTACTAAAAAATATGAATTTTCAACAAAATTCATAATTTTCCAACTAAATATTTTAAAGAATCTATTTGATGTTAGTTCAAATTTTATTTGATTAATTTGAACTATATACTTGAATTTTTAAACTAAAAAATGAACTTATAACCAAAAATGGTGTAATTAAATTTTTATTGAGGAGAATTAATTTTCAGTAAAAAAATGAATGTTCTGTAAAATAGTTGAATTTTATTGCAAATTGTTTAATTGTTTCGCCGAAAATACGTATTTTCTACAAAACGGTTGTATTTTCAAAAAAATAATTCAATTTTGAACCAAATAATAAAATTTGTAAATGAAAAAGATGATTTTCTAACGACAAATTTAATAGAAGACTTTTCAATCGAGAAGAATGAACTTTCAACAAAAAATAGTTGGATTTTGTTATTGGATAAATAAATAGGAATTTCTATAATTTATAGAGTAAAGAATAGCATTTTAAATAAACATTGAAGTTCACTTTTAATACTTGAAAAATTGGATGACGCTATTTTTACACTATTTTTTAAATTCTATGACACTATTTACACTATTTTTGATCCCTTAAGGCCATGTGACGAGTGGGTCACGTGACCAAAAATTCAACTGTTTGCTTGGAAATTCATCTGTTTTGGTGAATAATTCAACTAATATGTGAAAAATCAATTTTTTTTAATTGAAAAATAAACTGCTTTACTTAAAGCTAAACTAATTTTAAAAAAATTAATTTTTGTTGTTGAAGTTTCTTGTTGAATTGAACTATGTGATTAAAAATTGACCTTGTTATTAGAAATTCATATTTTTCTTTGAAAATTCTACCACTAGGTTGAAAATTAAACTCTTATTATATTATCTTTATTATCTCCATTATATATATTGAAAATTGATGTATTTCGTTGAAAATTCGTCACCAATATTTTTTTACCTAAAAATTCAGTTATGCGACTTAAAAATCATCTTTCTTGATCAAAAATTCATCAATATGTCTGAAAATTCAATTATTTTGTTGAAAACTCGTCTTTTCTCGCTGAATTCAGCTGGGTAAAAATTTTCACTTTAGTAGAAAAGTTATCTTTTTTGTTAAAACTTGAATTTGCCGTTCGAAATTCAACTTTGTGGGTCAAAAATTTTACATTCTTCTAAAAAATTTGACTTTTTGTCTTGAAAATTCATATATATGCTCAGAATATATATTCAAAAAATATTATATGTTAAAAGTAACATCAAATTGTGAAACCCACTTTTTAATATTTTATAGTAGTACATGAAATTTAAATTATTTAAAATCAGATGAAAATCGTGAAACTTAATATGGAGATTAGTAAGACTAAAGTTGTGTAGAGATTCCGCGAGCTTTATGGAGTTGAACACATATTTTCCATAAGGAAAAAAGACATATTCATAAATTTAATTTAGAATCGCCAATACTAGGTATATTCAGCTAAAACTAACCATTTATCTTTAAAATAAACTATAGAATGCAAATGAAGCAGTTTTAGATATAACCCCCATAAGACTTTTTTTATAGGGTGCGACAAAACCTCATAAGTAAAAAATGATGTTTTTCGAATTTTCGTGTCAATAATGATTTTCGTGCGGGGTTTTGAATACTAATTCTTTTTAATATATGAAATATTACTTTTTACTCATGATCCGATATTCTCCGTTTTTTGCCCCGAAGTTTTTAACTTTTCAGGTAGACCAAAGAAATAATTGATTAAATGTAACAAAAATAAACATATTAACAATCTATTATTATTTCTAATGATATTCTCTTACAATAATGCTAGCAAGTTGCTGATTTCTTAAATTTTACTTTTGGTGCAATTTTCAATTATAGTAAAGTGATAATAATTAATTCAACTTAAAAAACGTAATGGCACAAACAATTTATTATTATTTCTAATAGTTATGTGCAGATGAATTCGGGTTGCATCGGGTTGGGTTGGGTTTCAGGTTCACAAATCGACCCGAAATTAAAAGTAGAAATCACCTCGGTTATAAAAATGCAACAATCAGGAATGTTATCCACATTATTCAGTGCGCTTATTGAAACTGTATACATCAAAAACATTCTAAACAAAGTAGTTCAATTTTCAAGGAAAAAGATAAATTTTAAAGCAAGAAGATTAATTTTCTAACAAAAAAGACCAAATTTAAAAAAAATTACATGAGTTTTCAACGAAACAGTTGACTTTTCAACAAAATAGTTTAGTTTTTAATCATAAAGATGAATTTTCAATCAAGAATCTTAATTTTCTACACAAAAAAACGAAATTTTAACAAAATATATTAAGTTTCAACTAAGACAAATTTTAATTAAAAATGGAATAGTTCTAAATTTTCAGTAAAAAAATCATTTTCAAATTTTTAACCAAAAAAATGAATTTGCTATCAACCTAGTTTAATTAACAACTTAAAAAGACGATTTTTCATAAAAACAGCCGAGTTTTCAACGAAAAAAATAACTTTAAAATAATTGAATTTCCTACAAAGTATATAAATTTTTCACGAAACAGTTGATAAATTTTAAACAAAATACATGAATTTTCAATCAACCAGCGTTATTTTCGTATAAAAAAGATCAATTTTAACCCAAATATTTTATTTTCAACTGAAAAATATACATTTTCAACAAAAAATTTCATATTTACATTTTCAATTGAAAAAATTAATTTTTTAGTTAAAAAAAAATCAAATTTTCAGAAAAATAGTTCAATTTTTAACTAATTTTAACTAATCAAAGTAATAAAATTTGAAAAATAAATAAATTAGTTTAATTTTCAAGAATTTTGAAGCAAGAATAATAAGGTTAAAGATGAACTTTTTTGTTGCAATTTTGATTTAGCAGATCTGAAGTTTTAAAAAATCTTTTTCAATTTTTTCCAAGAGTTTTAGGAAAATTATATTCATATAAGCTTGAAAACAAATAAACAATTAAAGCTAAAAAATAAATAGTTGATCATAAGTTTCATTTTGTCTTTTTTTTAAGAAAATTAATCTTCTTGGTTGAAAATTCATCTATTTGGTTGAGGATTCAACTATTTTGTTTAAAAAATCCTTTTGTTTATAAATTCATCTGTTTCGATTTAAATTGAAATTTTTTTGAATTAGAATATCAACTATTACATTCATCGTTGAGAATTCATCGTTTTCGGTTAATAATTTAACTACTTGGTTAAAAGTTGAAATGTGCTAAAAATTCCTTTTTTTTGTTGTTGTTGACGATTTATCATCTTAATTGAAAATGAACTTTTTTTAAATTTATATTTACTGTTTAAAAATACAACTATTTGGTTAAAGATGAACTTTTTTGTTGAAATTCTGATTTTACATATCTGAAGTTTTCCAAAATATTTTTCAATTCTTTTCAAGAGTCATAGGAACATTATATTTATTTAAACTCAAAAACAAATTAAACTAAAAAAATAAATAGTTGATCTAAAGTTTCATTTTTAATTAAAAGTTATTTTTGAACGTACTTTTCTTCCTATCCATAGAATAAAAATTTACAAAAAGTAATAATTTTCAATTGTATAGTATAAAGCATTTTTAGGTATTCCAAGTAATTTTAAACAGAAAGTCTAGAAGATCTCAAAGATTTAAAATATTCTATTTCCGCGAGTTCCAAGAAATTTTAAATATATTAAAAGAGGAATTTCTATTAATTTTAATGATTTTAGAAAAAGTTTGTAGCTCTTAGACGTTATAAGTATTTTAAAATATTTTTAAGATTCATAAACTTTGTAAGGATTTTGAAAGATTTTATAGGATTCGCAAATTTGTAGGGCCTTTTCAACGATTCCAAAAAGTTTTCAATAGATCTGAAACATTTTCAGTTATTTCCATGGACTTTTATATTTTCAAAAAATTGAAACAAATTTCATTTGGTTTCGAAAAATTTTCTAGAATTTTAGAAGAATTGTACAGGACATATAATGTTTTAGGATATTTGAAAATATTCTCAAAGATTTTTTAATTACACACCACAGAAAAAACAAAAGGGAAAAACATTTTGGGTGAAAAAACTGGTATAGGGAATTTTTCAAAATTATTATAATTGTGAATATTCGAGAACGAATTTCCAAAAAGAATTATAATTATAATACGAAACCGGGAAATTTACAGAGAACAAATTGTTATTCAGATCTGAATAAAGGAATTTTCCAAACGAATTATAATTAAAAAAATTTTTGAATGATAAGTTTAATGATTTGAAAAAATGTCTAAAGATTTTAGACATTTCAAGAAATTCAAAAATATTTTTGAGACTCCTAAACTTCATATCTCTATACGGGGACATTTACCTACTTCCGAGAGACTCCTCGGGATGTTTGTGAAAAATTTTCGTATTAGATAAAGTTAATTAATATGACGCGAAAATTCTTTAGGAATAATGCTGGAACCTTCTGGGAAATTTTCTTAATGCGCGGACATTCACCTGCTTCCGAGAGCATTCTCGGGATGTGACTGAATATAATGCGAAAATTCTTCAGGAATATTTCTGGAACCTTTTGGGAACTTTTCTTCATACGGGGACATTTATCCTTTTCCGAGAGCCTCCTCGGGTTGTTCGTGTAAAATTTCCGCATTAGATAAAGTTAATTAATATGATGCGAAAATTCTTCAGAAATAATGCTGGAACCTTTCGGGAAATTTTCTCAATACGTGGACAATTACCTGCTTCCGAGAGCTTTCTCGGGAAGTGAATGAATATGATGCAACAATTCTTCAGGAATATTTCTGGAACCTTTTTGGAAATTTTCTTCATACGCGGACATTTATCCTGTTCCGAGAGCCTCCCCTGGATGTTCTTGAAAAATTTACGCATTATATAAAGTTAATTGATATGATGCGTAAATTTTCCAGGAATATTGCTGGAACGTTCCGGGAACCTTCATTGATACGCAGACATTTACTTAATTCCGGGAACCTTCATGGATCATTTTTCGCGTTATGTCCATGAAAAATGTACGCATTATATAAAGGTAATTAAAATAATGCAAAAATTCTTCAGTAATATTTAGAAAAGTTCTGGGTTGTAAATTCAACTGTTTTAAAAAAAATCGTATTTTTGGATTGAAAATTCCATTTTTTTGTTGTTTGGATTAAAAATTCATCTTTTTGATGAAAATGATTTTTTTTGTAGAAAAGTTTTTGGTTGAAAATTCAACTGTTTTTTTCAAAAACTCGACTTTTTGAATTGAAAATTCATTTTTTTTTAGATTGAAATTTCATCTTTTTAAAATTGAAATTTTATCTCTTCGGGATTGAAAATTCATCTTTTGTGGGTAAAAATTAATCTTTCTTTGATTGAAAATTGTTTTTTTTTCGTAGGAAAATTCTTGGTTGAAAATAACAGTCTTCCAAAAAATTCGCCTATTTGAATTGAAAATCCTTTTTTTTTATTGAAATTACATCTTCTTGGAATTTAAATTTCATCTCTTTTGGATTGAAAATGCATCTTTTTTAGATGAAAAATCCTTTTTTTTTGTAGAAAAGTTCTGGGTTCTAAATTCAACTGTTTTAAAAAAAATCGTATTTTTGGATTGAAAATTCATCTATTTTATCTTGAAATATCATCTGATTTAGATATAATTTTCATATCTTTTGGTAGTAAAGTTCTTGGTTAAAAATTCAAGTTTCTATAAAAAAATCGTGTTTTTTATTGAAAATTCCATTTTTTTAAATTAAAAATTAATCTTTTTTATATTGAAATTTCATCTTTTTAGATTGAAATTTCATATTGATTGGTAATAAAGATTATAAACTGTTTGGGAATCTTATTATTTGGGAATTGTCCAATTCAGGAATTTTCTAATTTATGAAATTTCATTGTTTGGGAATTTTCTAATTAGGAAATTTTATTATTTGAAAATTGTCCAATTCAGGAATTTTCTAATTAGGAAATTTTATTATTTGGGAATTTTCCAATTCGGAAATTTTATTATTTGGGAATTTTCTAATTAGGAAATTTTATTATTTAGGAATTTTCCAATTCGGGAATTTTACAGCATCGGAAGATTTATTTTTTGGGATTTTTCAGACGTTCCTTTATTAATCGGGAATTTTTCAATTCGGTAATATTATAAACTGTTCGGGGATTTTATTATTTGGGAATTTTCCAATTCGGGAATTTTATTATTAGGGAATTTTTCAATTCGGTAATATTATAAACTATTCGGGAATTTTATTACTTGCGAATTTTCCAATTCGGGAATTTTACAGTGTCGGAAGATTTATTTTTCAGGATTTCTCAGTCGTCCCTTTATTATTTGGGAATTTTCCAATTCGGTAATATTATAAACTGTTCGGGAATCTTATTATTTGGTAATTTTTCAATTGGGGAATTTTATAATTAGGAAATTTTATTATTTGGGAATTTTCCAATTCGGGAATTTTCTAATTAGAAAATTTTATTATTTGGGAATTTTCCAGTTCGGGAATTTTCTAATTAGGAAATTTTATTATTTGGGAATTGTCCAATTCAGGAATTTTCTCTTTAAAAGAATTCTAAAGAATCTAAAAGAGTTCTGAAAAATTTAAAAGAATGTTAAGTAATTTAAAAGAATGAAGAAAAATTCTAAAGAATTTAAAAGAATTATAAAGAATTTAAAACAATTCTAAATCATTAAAAAGACTTCTAAAGAATTTAAAAGAATTCTCAAGAATTTAAAAGAATTTTAAAGAATTTAAAACAATTCTAAAGAATTAAAAAGAATTAAAAAGAATTCTTAAGAATTAAGAAGATTCAAAGTTTTATATTGTTTCTTTATTTAATTCGGAATAAATAAAACAAAAACTAGCAATAATTTTAAAAAATCCATTGAATTGACTAGAATTGAATGAATGTAGATGAATGCAAGTGAATTCAAAAGAATTCAAAAACATGATAAAGAATTGAAAAGATATTCTAAAAATTTAAAAAGAATTCTAAAGAAATAAAAAGATTTCTGACGAATTAAAAAGAATTAAAAGGAATTCTAAAGAAATTAAAAGAATTCTGAAGAACTAAAAAGAATTCTAGAGAATTTACAAGAATTAACAAGAATTTAAAAGAATTAAGAAGAATTCTAAAGAATTGAAAAGAATTCTAAAGAATTAAACAAAATTGAAAACAATTCTATAGAATTAAAAAAAATTAAAAAGAATTCTAAAGAATTAAGAATAAATATAACATTGAAAAAGAATTCTAAAGAATTTAAAATAATTTTAAAGGATTCAAAGGTATTCTATGATTCAACTAAAAATGTTCCAACTGTGAATGTTTAAAATATGTATAGTCCCATTTTGAAAATGTTATTCTGAAATTATTGATTTTTTAACAATTTCAATTAAAAATTATATACATTTTGACTTACATTTTGACTTACAGTTCGACTTACAGTTTGACTTACAGTTTGACTTACATTTCGAACATTATTAACTATAAACTGTTCAATTTGAAATGATTTAATTCAAATCGCTTCATGGTTGAAATATTCCAATTGAAGAATTTATAATTAACCAAGTTCGAAATCGAATAATTTCAAACAAAAATGGTAAAAAATTGAACAATTTTAAGTTTAATTTGTTTAACATTTTACAATTTCTGATACTTTCAACAAGAAATGTTCCAATTGTGAATGTTTAAAATACGAATAGTTCCATTTTGAAAATATTATTATGAAATTATTAAATTTTTAAAATTTTCAATTTAAAATGACTTACATTTTGAACATTATTAACTAGAAATGGTTCAATTTGAAATTATTTAATTCAAATCGCTTCCAGTTTGAAATATTCAAATTGAAAAATTTTGAATTAAACAAGTTCCAACTCGAACAATTTCAAATCAAAGTTTTAAACATTGAACAATTTCAAGTTTATATTGCTTAAAATTTTACAATTTCAGTTACTTTCAACTAAAAATGTTCCAACTGTGAATGTTTAAAATATGTATAGTCCCATTTTGAAAATGTTATTCTGAAATTATTAATTTCGATAAAAAATGTAGAAGTCAAATTTTTAGTTGGAAAAATTAATTTTTAATAAAAAAAACTAATTTTCAATCAAAGAAATGAATTTTAAATCAAAAAGATTAATTTTCTACCAAAAAAGGCCAATTTTCAACAAAATATATGAAATTTCAACAAAATTTTAAATTTTTAAAGAAATTTTGAACTTAATAGTTTTTCAACCAAAAAAATAAATTTCAACCAAAAAGGTGAATTAGTCCACCATATTACTGAATTTTCAACTGAGGAATATAAATGTTAAACCAAACATGGAATAGTTAAATTTTCATATAAAAAATTCATTTTCAACAAAAAAAAAACGAATTTTCAAAAAAATAGTTAAATTTTTATGCAAAGAAATTAATTTTTAATTGAACTAATGAATCTTCAACCAAAAAGATGAATTTTTAAGCCAATAGTTCAATTTTCAACCAAAAAGATGTATTTTATACAACAAAAAAAAGACAAAGTTGTTTACAAAATAGATATGATAGATTTTCAACAAAATACGTAAATTTTCCACCAAATAATTGAATTTTCAATTGTAGAAGATAAGTGTTAAACCGAATATGGAATAGTTAAATTATCAGTTAAAAAAATTCATTTTCAACAGAAAAAAAACGAATTTTTAACAAAATAGATTAATTTTTAAGCAAAGAAATTAATGTTCAACTAAAATAATTAATCTTTAACCTGGAAGATTATTTTTTAATCCAACAAATAGTACAATTTATAACTGAAAAAATAATCTTCACGAGGATCCAACTGCAAACAAAAAAGGAAATATAAATATAAATACCAGGCAATTAAATTACTAGCGAGAATATTATATCAAATCTTCGTTTTAAAAATTCTCTAAATTTTCTTTGACGAATTTTTCATTTTCCCTGACCATTATTATTCGAAAACCACAATCTTAAACTTGTAATATTTTAAACCTAGAATGTTTGGTGAACGAAACAAAACAATTTCAAATTAAAATTTAAAAATTTGAAATTTATTCTGCTTGACAGTTATTTAAAGTTAAATAAATTTCCTGACTTCATTGTAAGTTTTTTTATCTGTGACCTTTTTTAAAAATCTTGAATAATTATTTTTCGGTTGGAAGTTTAACTAAGTTATAAAATTTCGTTTTTCTTTACTTGAAAATTGATCTTATCAGTTGAAAATTCAATCATGTTTTTGAAAATTGACTTTTTTTGGAAAATTACTCGTATTGTTTGTAAATTCCTTTATTTCGGTTTAAAGTTCATTTCTTTGGTTGAAATCTTATTTACTTTGTTGAAAATATATTTTATTTGCTGAAAATTAATTTTTTAGTTGTAAATCCAATTTTTTTGTGGAAAAATAATCTTTATGTTTGAAAATTTCTCTTTTTGATTGGAAATTCATTATTTTTAGTTCAAAATTTAAGTTTTTAGTTAAAATCTCCTTTTTCGGTTTAAAACAACTTTTTTTTTTACTAAATATTCATAATTTTAGTCAAAAATTCATCGTTTTGGTTGACAATGTCACTATTTTGTAAAAAAAATTTCTTTTTTGGCATGAATTCTACTATTTTTTATTTAAATTTAAAATCTTTTTTGGTTGAAATATCTTTTATGTTATCTAAATAATATATTTAATAATTGAATAATAATAATCAACAGAACAAAGTTGTTCAGCAAATTTGATATACAAGTGTAGTGTGTCGATTTTTGAAGATTTAAAAAATAAAGAAACTCTTTAAGAATTTTAAAAGTTGTTAAGATGATGAAAAAAAAATTTCTTAAAATTCCTTGGAAAATTTAAATTGATTTTTTATTTAAAAAATGAATTTCAGGAGAAAAGTGACTAAGATATCGAAACATTTTAATTTTAAAGTATTTCTTAAGATTTCAAAAAATAATATTGTCGATATTAAAGCCAAATTTTTCAATTAGCAAGATTACAAAGTTTTATAAAAAAAATCTAGAAGTTTTAAAAAGATTCAAAATTAATTAAAAATTTGAAAATATTTTTAAAAAGTCAGAAAAAGCGTACATTTTTGAATATTTGTAAATAAAAATTTTGAAGCTTCTTGAAGATTTTGAAAGTTTTAACGATAATAAAAAAAAATCTTAAAATTCCTTGGAAAATGTAATCTTATTTTTTATTTTGAAAAATAGATTTTAAGAGAAAATTGAAAAAGATTTTAAAACATTTGAAATTATTACCAAATACATATATTTTCTACCAAATAGTTAAATTTCAAAGAAAATGATTGATTTTCCGTAAAAAAAGACAATTAAAAAAATACATGAATTTTCAAACAAAGAGTTGAATTTTCAATTAAAAAAACATTTTCAATAGAAAGAAAAAGAATTTTCTACTGGACTGTTGAATTTTCAAACCAAAGAGAGAAATTATACAGTTTTCAACCTGGAAATATTAATTTTCAACAAAAAATGTAAAAGTTGATATTTAGACCAAAAAGATTTTAACATTGATAAAAAAACAGTTAATTATAACCAAAGAGGATGAATTTTCAACAAAATACTTGAATCCTCAACTGAACCAGATTAATTTTTAACAATGCAGCTTCATTTTTAACAAGAACAAAATTATTTTCTACTACAAAAGATGAACTTTTAACAAAATTCGTAAATTTTTAACCAAATAGTTGAATTTTCTACCAGAAAACATGAATTTTCAACAAACTACAAAAATTTTCAACTAAATATTTTGAACGATGTATGTGATGTTAGTGCAAATCTTATTTGATTAATTTTTATCTAAATGGTTGAATTTTCAAACTAAAAAAGATCATCTCCTAACCAAAAATGGTGTGGGTAAATTTGTATTGAGGAGCATTAATTTTGTACCAAATAGTTGAATTTTATACCAAATTGTTTAATTTTCGAACCAAAAATATGAATTTTCTACAAAATAATTAAATTTTCAATCTAGAAAAACCAAAAAGTTGCACTTTTTAACAAAAAAGAGGAAATTTTAACCAAAAAGATTATTTTTCTTCCAAAAAAGACGAATTTTTAACTTAAAATATCAATTTTCAACAAAAAATGAAAAGTGTACATTTTCAGGTAAAAAATTAATTTCATATATTTAAAAAAATACGAATTGTAAACAAAATAGTTAAGTGTTCAACTTTAAAGTGGTTCAACTTTTACCCAAGTTATTAAATTTTCACAAAAAGAAAGAATTTTCAATAGGAAAAAATTTCAACTAACTTTTTTTCAAGACAAAGAGATGAATTTTTTTCAAATCAGTTGAATTTTCAACCTGAAAATATAAATTTTTAACCAAAAAGTTCATTTTCAATCAAATAATTGAATTTTATACGAAAATAATAAAATTTGTGGGTCAAAAAGAAAATTTTTCAACAAAACAGTTCATTTTCAGTTTAAAAAATTCATTTTCAAACCAAAAAAAAAATTTTATCTAAAAAGATGCATTTTCTATTATAATTATGAATCATTCACCACAAACAAAAATTTCAACTAAGAAGTTCCACTTTCAACCCAGAAGTTAAATTTTCTAATCAAAAAGATGAATTTGCAACAAATAAAGATTTAACCGAAAATATGAATTTTCAACAAAAAGGTTAATTTTTAACCAAAAAGTTGCACTTTTTAACAAAAAAGAGGAAATTTTAACCAAAAAGATTATTTTTCTTCCAAAAAAGACGAAAATTAACACTTTTGAACAATATCAGAAATCGCAGTACAAAATCAAGTAAAATTCCGTAAAACATCTAATATTATTAATATCTTTCAAAATTATGTAAAAAATGATGAAATATTAGAAATTCTTTGAAATCCACTCAAAAAATCGGATAAAGCCCTTCGGAATCCCTTGAAATCTTGAAAGTTTTCTACAATACATTAACAAAAATTTAAATACCCTAAAGGCTTTGAAATTATTTGAACTCTTTAATCTCTTAAATCTTGTAAAATCCCTAGAAATCCTTTGAAATCCCTAAAAAAAATAATAAAATCCCTTAAATCTCGTCAAATCCCTAGAAATCCCACACAAATCAATTAAAATCCCATGAAATATATTAAAATCTGTAATATACTTATCTCTCAAAATTCCTTCAAAAGTGATTAAGTCTTTTTAATCTTCTGAAATCCCGTATAAATCCCATTAAATCTGATAAAGCCCCTCGAAATCACTTGAAATATTTAAAATTTTCTGAAATTCCTTGAAATCTTCTAGGTAACCTGATAACCTTGGAATCCCTCGAAATCCCTTGAAATATTTGAAATTTTTTAAATCCCTTAAATCTGGTTAAATCCCTAGAAATCTTTTGGAATCCCTTTAAATTAATAAAATCCCTTAAATCTTGCGAAATCCTAGTAATCCCACATAAATCGAGTAAAATTCCATAAAACATATTAAAATCTTTAATACTCTTATCTCTCAAAAAGACAGTTTGATCTTTTACAAAATTATTGAATTTCTACAAAATTGTTCAATTTTCTATAAGATTATTGAATTTTCTACAAAATCAATGAATTTTCTTCAAAATTGTTGAATTTTCGACAAAATTGTTGAATTTTCGACAAAATTGTTGGAATTTCTACAAACTGGTTCAATTTTCTACAAAATTGTTGACTTTTCTATCAAATTGTTGAATTTTCTATAAAATAGATAAATTTTCTAAAAAATGATTACACATTCCACACAATTATTACACATTCCACAAAATTATTACACATTCCACAAAATTTTTGAATGTTCTACAAAACAGTTGAATTTTCGATAAAATTACTGAATTTTCTATAAAATTGTTGACTTTTCTATGAAATTGTTGAATTTTCTATAAAACAGATAAATTTTCTACAAAATTATTGAATTTTCCACGAAACAGTTGTATTTTCGATGAAATTACTGAATTTTCTATAAAATTGTTGACATTTCTATAAAATTATTGAATTTTCTATAGAATTGTTGACTTTTCTATCAAATTGTTCAATTTTCTACAAAACAGTTGAATTTTTTACAAAATTATAGAATTTTCTATAAAATGGTTGAATTTTATATAAAGCGGATGAATTTTCTACAAAAATATTGCATATTCCACAAATTTCTTGTAGAAGAAATGTAATCTATCCAGAGGAGACTCCATGTCATAGAACGAACGCTTGATTGCTAATAATAACCATCCAAAAATATGATTCATCATCAAAAAAATTCAATTTTCTCCCAAATTGTTGAATTTGCAAGCCAAAAAGACGAATTTTCAGGAAAACAGTAGAATGTTTAAAATAAAAATTCATTTAGTAGCAAATAGTTGAATTTTCAACGTTAATTATTATGAATCCTTAATAAAAAATAACTTGGAACAAAAAAATGAAACAATTTTTTAACAAAACTGTTAAATTTTCTACAGAAATGATGAATTTTCAATCAAAAAGATTAATGTTCTATCAAAAAAGACGAATTTCCAAATTATCGAATATAAAGGATAACATATTCATCAAACATGGAATAATTACATTTTTAGATAAAAAAATAATTTTTAACAAAAAAGAAAAATGAGTTTCCAATGAAGTTATTAAAATTTCAACCAAAAAGATGAATTTTCGACCCAGAAGATTAATTTTCTACCAAAAAATACGAATTTTTAAGAAAACACTTGAATTTTTAACAAAATAGTTAAAATTTCATCCAAAAAGTTTAGTTTTCTACCAAATTGTTGAATTTTCAATCTAAAAAGAAGAATTTTCTGCAACACAGTTGAATTTTTAACATAAAAGTTCATTTAAAAGCATATAGTTGTATTTTCAACTATATCTATATTAAGATTAAATTTCTTTCAGGAAAGACGAATTTTCAACAAAATACATGAATTTTCAACCAAAAAGTTGAACTTTCAACTAAGCTAGATAAACTTTGAACGCCTTGAGACAGGGCGATGCCGTAGGGCTGTGCACGTTTGCCAGCGACCAGCCGCGCTACCTGAAGCCGGTCAAGGGCAGTGGCCAATTGAACCTGTTGCTCAATGCGGTCTATGACCTGCAGACCACGCGAAAAACCGCCGACTACCAGGCGGCCGCCAGCCAGTTGTTGGCACGTCAAAAACGCCGGGCGCTGGTGATCATCGTCACCAACCTGCGGGATGAGGAGGATGAAGCGCTGATGGCTGCCGTCCAGCGTATCGGCAGGCATCACAGGGTACTGGTGGCCAGCCTGAGGGAAGAGGTCCTCGACCAACTACGCCAGGCGCCTGTGCAGACACTGCCCGAAGCGCTGGCTTACAGCGGCACGATCGATTACCTCAACACCCGCAACCAACGCCATGATCGCTTGAGTGCTCATGGCCTGTCGGTGCTGGATACCTTGCCATCGGCGCTGGGTGCCGGGCTGGTCACGCGCTATCTGGAGTGGAAAAAGGCCGGGGTATTTTGAGGATGACTGCGCAGGGGCATGGCCAGGAAACGGCCACGACCCCACGCATAATTCAGACAGAGGCCTGCAAAGGATAAAAGCTGAAGTACTGCAACAGCGCGTTGATCAGGTGCCGGTACTCTTCGGGCGCCTCAAGCACGCTGAACCCCGAGTCGTAATGCTGCGGGGTGACATCTTCATGGCTCCACAAGCAGGTTGCCGTGAGGTCAATTGCCTTGAACTCGCCCTTCTATATTCTGTTAAAAATTATTGTTTTTCGGTAGAAAATTATTCTTCTTGGTTGAAATTGCTTTTTTTTTTTGGTGGGAAATCAGTTTTTTTTCCATTGAAAATTTATTTTTCTAACTGAAAATTAACCTAAGGTTTTCGTAAAATTTTTCCAACTCAGAATAAAACTATTCTATTTTCTGTTGAAAATTTATATTTTCGAGTTAAAAATTCACCTGTTTTGTTGGATATTATTCTCTTTTTTTGGTAGAGAATTAACCTTTTTAGTTGAAAATTGAATTATTTGGTTGAAAATTCATGTATTTTTTTTCAATTGGTTTTTTTTTTGGTAGAAAATTTATTTGTTTTGTTCAAAATTCAACTGTTTAATTTCAAATTTATTTTATCTGCTTAAAACCTTATTTCTCTCACTCTAATTAAAAAAAACCCTGAAGTTTTTGTCAAAATTTCTCTAACTCAGAATAAAACTATTCTATTTTCTGTTGAAAATTTATATTTTTGAGTTGAAAATTCATCTATTTTGTTGGAAATTAGTCTTTGTTTTTGCAGAAAATTAACCTTTTTGGTTGGAAATTACACTATTATGTTGAAAATTCCACTATTATGTTGAAAATTCCATTGAAAAATAAAATTTTTGTTTAAAGTATCATATATTTTGTTAAAAATTATTCTTTTTTGGTAGAAAATTAATCTTTTTTATTGAAATTTCATATTTTTGGTTGGAAATTAGTTTTTAGCTTTGAAATAAAAAATAGTTTAAGTTGATCCAAAAAATACGAACTTTCAACAAAATAGTTTATTTTCCAACCAAACTGTTGAATTTTTAAGCCAGAAATTCCGAAATTTTCTGAAAAAAAACAGTTGAATTTTCAACCCTAAAATATGAACTGTCCATGAAAAAGTTAATTTTCAAGTTTTCAATAAAAAAAAACGAATTTTCAACATAATCATTACAATTTCAACCAAAGAAATGATTTTCAACTAAAATGATGAATTAAAAAAAAAAATAATAATTTTCAAGCAGAAAAGCCTAATTTTCTACAAAAATGTTGAATATTAACAAAAAAGGAAGAATTTTTCACAAAATTTTAATCAGTTAATTGAATTTATCCCAAGAAGTCGAATTTTCAACAAAATAGTTGAGTTTTCAATAAAACAAGATGAAAAAATAATTGAGTTCATCAACAAAATACAACTTTTCAACCAGAATGTTGAATTTTTGTACCAAATATAAGGATTTTCTTAATAAAAACAGTTGAATTTTCTACCCTAAAATATAAATTGTAAAAAAAAGAATTTCTAACTAAAATACTTAAATTTTCAAACAAAGAAGACAAATTTTCAACATAATAGTTACACTTTCAACTAAAAAAATGATTTTCAACAAAAAAGATGAATCTCCAACCGAAAAAATGAATTTTTAAGCCAAAAATAAGAATTTTCTATAAAAATGTTGAATATCTACCCAAAAGGAAGATTCATACTTTCACTTTCCTTCCATAATTTCCCCTCACTTTCCCTTCGTTTCCTCCCCTCTTTTTCTCTCACTTCTCATACTTTCCCTACCCTCATTTTTTCTCCCCTTATGTCCCCTCACTTCCCCTACTAGTCATCGTCGTCTCCTCAGGTTCCCTCACTTCTACTTAACTTCCCTTCATTTTCCTTTATTTCCCCTACTTTTCCTCCCTTTATTTTCTCTTACTTTATCTACTTTTCCTATCATTATTTCCCCTCCCTTTATTTTCCCCTACTTCCCCCTTATTTCCAATAATTTTCCCTCCCCTCATGTTTCTCACTTTTCCTGCCATCATTTTCCCTTCCTTCACTTTTGCTCATTTTCCCTCGCAGCTTCTACTTTCCCTCCCTTTATTTTCCCGCTTTCACCCTACTTTCTCTTCCATAATTTCCCCTCACTTCTCCTACTTTTCCACCCTTTATTTTCTCTCACTTTCCCTAAGTTTCCTCCCCTGATTTTATTTCACTTCCCACTCTATCCCTACGATAATTTTTTCTCTCCTTATGTCCTCTCACTTCCTCTACTTGTCATCCTCTCATTTCCACCTACTTACCCTACTTACCATCCCCTCATTTTCTCTTATTTCCCCTACTTTTCCTCAGTTGATTTTATTTCCTCTTACTTTTCCTACCTTTTCTAACATAATCTCTCGTCACTTCATCCTTCGCCACCCCTTCTCCAACTACTTCCTACCCTACAATCAATCTTCTCGGTTAAAATCGTAACCGTTTTGAAGATGATTCGTCCTTTTGGCATTAAAATTCAACAATTTCGTTAAAATTTAATATATTATGTAAAAAATTCTTGTTTTTTCTTATAAAAATAATCTTCTTGGTTGAAAATATTTAAATTTTACTGAAAAATCGAATTTTTCAGTTGAAAAATCAACAAGTTGGATAAAAGTTGATTTACTTTGCGAAAAATCTCAGAAAAATTAAGTTTTCAGGTTGAAGATTCGTCATTTTATGTAAATTAATTTTTTTCTTGGAAATTCAACTATTTTGTAGGAAATTTGTGTATTTAGCTTTAAAATTCAACAATTTTATTCAAAATTTATATATTTTGTAAGGAAATCTTGTTTTTTCTCATAAAAATAATAATTTTTATAACAAAAAACAATTAGTTAATAATTAAACTTCTCGGTTAAAAATGTAACCGTTTTGAAGATAATTCGTCCTTTTGGCATTAAAATTCGACAATTTCATTAAAATTTAATATATTTTGTAAAAAAATCTTGTTTTTTCTTATAAAAATAATCTTCTTAGTCGGAGATATTTAATTTTTATTGAAAAATCAAATTTTTTGGTTAAAAAATCAACTAGTTGGATGAAAGTTGAATTACTTTGTGAAAAATCTCGGAAAAATCAATTTTTAGGTTGAAGATTCATCATTTTATGTAAATTAATTTTTGAAGTGGAAGTTCAACTGTTTTGTAGAAATTAATATGTTGTTGAGCATTTATCTCTTTGGGTGAAAATTTAACTATTTTGTTGAGCATTCGTTTTTTTTTGTTAAAAATGAATTTTTTGAATTAACAATTTAACTTTTACATTGGTTGTAAAGTGATTTTTTTTCAATTGAAATTTCAACTAATTGATTGAGAGTTGAACTACTTTGTGAAAAATTCATTTTATTGAAAATTAATCTTTTTGGGTTGAAAATTAACTTTTTTATTTAAAAATTCATTTATTTGGTTAAAAATTTAACTATTTTATTGAAAATTAACTTTCTTGTTAGAAAATTATTCTTCTCAATTGGAAATTAAACTTTTTGATTGAAAATTCAACTATTTGTTGAGAAAAGTTATGTTTTTGTAGAAATGTAATCGTTTTTGTTAAAATGGTTTTACTGAAATTGTAACTATTCAATTTATTCTTTTTTCTTTGAAAATTCAACTATATGGTTGAAAATTCGTCTTTTTTGTTGGAAAATTAATTTTCTTTGTTAGAAATTCATCTTTTTAGTTGAAAATTGATCTTTTTTGATAGAAAATTAATTTTCTCAGTTGGCGATTCATCTTTCTGGTTGAAAATTTAACTATTTGGTTAACAAATTTTCTATTTTGGTAGAAATTTCGTCATTTCTCGTTTAAAGTGGTTTAGTTGAAAATTAATATTTTTGAGGATTCGTTTTTTTTTTAATTGAAAATTAATTTTTTTAACTAAAAATGTAACTCTTCAACCTAAATAAAATTATTTTTAACCGAATGGTTGCATTTTTAAACAAAAGACATAAATTTTTAAACCAGAAAGACTAATTTGCAACGAAGAAAGATTTTTCAGTCTAGACAGAAAAAAGTTTTAACCAAATTGTAGAATTTTCATCAAAAAAGTTAATTTTTAACATAAAAATTAATTTTAAACAAAATAATAAAATTTTTGAAGCAAAAAACTTAATTTTTTGCAAAACAGTTTTACTTTCAACTAACTAGTTCCATTTTCGAGTAAGAAAGATAATTTTTTGACCAAATAGTTTAATTTTTAACAAAACAATAGAATTTTAAACCAAACTAGATGAATTTTAAACCAAAAAAATAAAAAATATAATACGATATTTTTTAAGTAGAAAGAATTAATAAAAAAAAATATAAAAAATGACTTCTACTCAAAGATAAATTTTCAATATAAAAAACGACTTTTGCACCCAAAGGACGAATTTGCTATCCAAAAAGAAGAATCTTTAACAAAAAAGTTGAATTTTCAACCATCAAAAATTAATTCTAAAAAAAAATGTAATAATTGATACTTTAACAAAAAAAAAAGATTTTAATTTAAAATCAAAACCAGTTGAATTCGACCAGAAAATATGGATTTTCAACAAAATAATTGAATTTTCAACCTAAATAAATTTATTTTCAACCGAATAGTTGCTTTTTAAAACAAAAAAGGTGAATTTTCAAACTAAAATAATAAATCTTCTTCAGTTGAAAATTCAGTTATTTGGTTGAAAATTTCTGTATTTTGTTGAAACCTTGTCTTTTTTAGCAGAATATCAATCTGAAAAATTCATTTTTTCGGTTGAAGAATTAACTATTTGGTTAAAAATTCATTTAGAAATTCAAAATTTTATTGAAAATCCATGTATTTTGTTAAAATTAATCTTTTTGGATGAAAATTCATGACGAGGATGAAATTTTTTTTATTGAAAATTCAACTGTTTGGTTGAAAATTGAAATATTTTATTGAAAATTCATCTAGTTTGTTGAAAATTTAACTATGGGGTTAAAAATCCATTTTTTGTTTGAAAATTAATTTCTTTGCTTAAAAATTCAACTAATTTGTTGAAATTTTTATTTATTTTTTGTTGAAAATTAAATTTTTCAACCGAAAATTTAAGTA
>JAABKJ010075445.1:252589025-252623488 GCA_011634705.1 Andricus grossulariae
AATTTAATAAAATTAATTTCTTATTTTAAAAAATCGTTAAAAAACGAATTTTTAACAAAATAGTCAAAGTAAGCAAAAAAATAATTTTTAACCTAGTGGTGAAATTGAAAAAAATGGACAAATTTTCAACAAAATAGATGAATTTTCGACAAAAAAGAGGCTAGTTAAATTTTCAGTTGAAAAAATTGATTTTCAATAGAGAAAACTAATTTTCCACCACAGAAATTGATTTTCTACCAAAGAAAGATAAATTTTGAACAAAATACATGAATCTTCAATCAAATTTCGAATTTTAAAAGAAATGTTAACCTAATAGTCTAATTCGAGTTGAGAAGTCACACAGGATTTATTTAAGATTCACCTTTGAAGGTGTTTTATATGAGTACACTTGTTTACCTTTTGGGCTGAACAGGGCTCCATATACATTTACCAAGTTAATGAAACCTGTTATGACGAAGCTCAGAGAGAAAGGATATCTGTCGGTAATTTATCTGGATGACATGTTTTTACTTGGGGATTCATATAAAGATTGTCTGAAAAATGTTCAAGAAACACGTAAATTGATTGAAAGCTTAGGATTCATAGTCAACGAGCAAAAAAGTCATATGATACCCTCTACAAGTTGCAGGTTTCTCGGATTTATTTATGATTCTTTAAAAATGACAATTGAACTCCCAAAAGATAAACAAGAAAAAGTTGAACAACTAGTTGACAAGTTCATGAAACTGAGCAGTTGTATTACTCGAGACTTTTTTCTTGCATTAAAGGCTAATAATGGTCATTTTGAAGCACGCATGTCACTCTCAGTCGATTTACAAGTAGATTTTCAATGGTGGAAATCAAGAATTTCTAACGCAATATGCTCTATTATGCAATTCAAACCTAAAATTGAAATTTTCTCAGACGCTTCGGGCTCTGGATGGGGCGTTTATTGTGATGGACGCAGAACGCATGGCCATTGGAACGACGAAGAACGACTTCTTCATATTAATTATCTGGAGTTATTATCAGCATTTTTTGGTTTGAAGTGTTTTGCAGACGGTTTAAGGAATTAAACATTTGCCTGAACCTTAGAATGTATGAAAAAAACTAGAACTCTTTCGAACTATATCGACGCCTCCATTCAATATAAGTCTGTTTGCTGACAGCGCCGTGTATGTGACAATATAAATATTCTAGGGCTCCTCTCCTCCTAAGTAGTGGAAATTCGTTCGTTGTGATTTTTTCTCAAATGGAGAAGTTTTTTTTATAATTTTATATAACTGTCGTTAATCGAAGCCTATCATTTCAAACAAAAAAAAAACATTCTAATTGCTTAAATTTAAGGTTAGAGTGCAAGAATATCCAGGGCAACCTGAAGTCAAATTGAAGTTACTATAATCTTTTTCGTTTGATTTTAATAGTCGTCGATAGATAATATAGTAATATAAAATTGTAAAAATAACTTTTACACTTATTTGAGCAAAAATCACGACGACGGTTTTTCCACTACTTACGCGCTAAAAAATATATTTCTCCGTAATTGCCTATTTCAGCAATACTAGTGTGTCGATCACGTGGGAACGAGCACGAAGCAATTCATTCTAACGGCAAGGTGTTACGTCATATTCAAATACTCAATTATTTAATAAGAGTATAAATTAGGTACCGTACATAAATACTCTGTGCTATCAATTACTATATGCACACACACTTTTGAAATCTCACTAGTCAAAACAGCAGATTCTTCATCATTAATTTTAACAATTGTTTGTAACATACTGCAACAGTTATCATTGAATTTTGCAGTGGGAACATTTTGTAAAACTGTATCGTTTCCAAGTTTAAAAAGAAGTACGCAATCTTGATATATCGTTCTATGTTTAAAAAATATTTTATTTTTAAAAGATTCTACCATTCAATTTTAATTTTACTTTGATTTATTTCTTAATTAATTTTAATTTACTCCTATTTAAAGTAGACAGAAGGTAGTTGTGTCAAAAATGAGGCCTCTGGCTCGTAACCAATTTTTTGCAAACTGTAGAATTTTTGAAAAACATAATTGATTAAATTTAAAGGTTTTTTGATATTTTGCTTCTTCGTCAACATGACTCCTTCATATTTTTAACCTTATTTTTTAATTATATATAATAAGGATTTGTAAAACTTCTATCCACTGTTACATTTTATAAATAAAATATACTCTCATAATACATGCAAAAATTTATTTCTTCACAGCGTGTATTTTTCTTTATAAAATTAAGAACAATTTTTATCTTCAAAAATGTTATTACTTTTGGTGAAATTCCTTATTTAAAGAGGAAATTTGCAATTTCTTGTAAAACTGACATTTTTAGTATTTTTACTGTCGATAGTGAAATTAGCATGTCTGGCACTGTAAAAAAACAAATGGTTTTAGTGACAATATCATAACCTATAAATGTACAAGTCATTGTATTTTTACGGAAAGCATTCGGAAATTTACATAACCTAAAAGCAAAATTGTAGAATGAAAGTGGATAGTTCTCATTGCACGTAAAAACGTTACACGCGTGCTGTCACGGATAGACGGTGAGCTCTCCCCCAAAACGAAGAGGGAGTGACTTTTTTAACACACTCTGTTCGAAGGGTACCATCAAAAGGTGTTAGAAATTTTTTTTTTTAATTTTCCATTTGCGGACAACAGCCAAAATTGAGAAAAACCGCCGAATACGCGTGCTGTCACGGATAGACGGTGAGTTCTCCACAAAAACGAAGTTGGAGTGACAATTTTAACCCACCCCATTCGAAAGGTACCATCAAGAGGTGTTAGACAAAAATTTTTAAAAAAATTTACCATTTGCGGACAACAGCAAAAATTGAGAAAAACCGCCGAATACGCGTGCTGTCACGGATAGACGGTGAGTTCTCCCTCAAAACGAAGAGGGAGTGACTTTTTTAACACACGCTATTCGAAAGGTACCATCAAAAGATGTTAGAAAAAATTTTTTTTTTAAATTTTCAAATTTGCGGGCGACAGCCAAAATTGAGAGACACCGCTGAAAACGCGTGCTGTCACGGATAATCGGTGAGTTCTCTCCCAAAACGAAGAGGGGGTGACTTTTTTATCCAAACCTATTCGAAAGGTACCATCAAGAGGTGTTAGAAATTTTTTTTTTTGAATTTACCATTTGCGGACAACAGCCAAGATTGAGAAAAACCGCCGAATACGCGTGCTGTCACGGATAGACGGTGAGCTCTCCCCCAAAACGAAGAGGGAGTGACTTTTTTAACACACTCTGTTCGAAAATTATAAAAGAGTTGACAAGAGTTACGTCTATGAAGTGCCACAGTAAACGGTGCCACCATTTTCTGCTTTTTCTTGTTATTTCATAGAATGATTTCATCTGGTCTGACTTGTCAACACATCCCATATGAGCATTATAATCCTTTGCCATTTGAGGGCAAGCCAGTGTCTTCAATGAACCATCTTTTTGTCTTCTCTCTACCTCAGATAAAGAAGATGGATCATGACAATTCGATAAAAATTGAACTGGTTTTTTGTCTACCCATTTTAACCATCTGATGCCCTCGCATGACGTATGATATTCGCTGTCTCCCATCTTCATGTCTTTATCTTTTCCTTGATTTTTAGGAAGACCTTTCCTATCTTTCCGAATCGTCCCACAGGCTGAAATTTCATCTTTCAATAAATCAATCATCAAATCATTACTTGTGAAATAATTGTCAAAATAGATATTGTAATTTTTATTTTTAAGAGTTCGAGATAAATTCTTGATGACTCTCGTTCCTAAATTTTTCTCAGTAGCATTAGCAATTTTCCCTGTGTAAGTTTCGAATTCGCATACATAGCCATTCATATCTGATCTTACCCATACCTTGTATCCTCGTTTTATGGGTTTCTGTGGCATGTATTGTTTCATTGAATTTTTAACTTTAAATTTTACCATGCTCTCATCTATGGATTGCTGTCTAGTTGGATCATAATGTTTCATATAAGTTTCAGAAATTTTGTCAATAAATGTATTTTGTTGAAAATTCGTCTTTTGGTAGAAATTTAATCTTCTTGTTTCAAAATTTATCTTTTTTTTGGTTAAAAATTCAGTCATTTGGTAAAAAAATTGTCTTTTTGGTTTGAATTCAACAAATTGAAAATCCTTTTTTTTTAAGTTGAAAAATAATTTTTTTAAATGAAAATTTAGCGGTTTTATCTTTTGTTTAAAATTTACCTTTTTTAGTTGAAAATTCAACTATTTGGTTGAAAATTGATTTATTTTGTTAAAAATTCGCCTTTTGGTAGAAAATTAATCTTCTCGGTTGAAAAAAGTTCCATTTTTTGTTGAAAATTCAACTATTTGGTTGAAAATTCGTTTTTTTTATTGATAATTAATTTGTTAAACTGAAAATTTAGAGGCTCCTTTTTTGGTTGAAAATCTAACTTTTTAGTTGAAAATTCGTCTTTTGGTAGAAATTTAGTCTTCTTGTTTCAAAATTTAACCTTTTTTGGTTAAAAATTCGGCTATTTGTTAAAAAATTGGTCTTTTTGGTTTGAATTCAACAGATTGAAAATCCTTTTTTTTATGTTGAAAAATAATTTTTTTAAATGAAAATTTAGCGGTTTTATCTTTTGTTTAAAATTGATCTTTTTTAGTTGAAAATAAAACTTTTTAGTTGAAAATTCTTGTATTTTGTTGAAAATTCGTCTTTTGGTAGAAATTTAATCTTCTTGTTTCAAAATTTATCTTTTTTTTGGTTAAAACCTCGATTTCTCCGCTAAAACTTGGGGAATGGAAAAATATCGTTGCCATCAACGATTGATAAGAAGCATCGATTTTGATAAAATTATAAGACTCTCGGGTAGATACTTAACAAGTATTAGTACAGATGTAGGAAAATTCGCAAAAATTTGCCACTTGCTGCCCAAAATTCTGAAACTGCAACTAAGCGATTTGTGTCTTGAGGAGAATAATAAATGTCCTACAAAGTATTCAAGCTCACGAAACATCGAGGAAACAACAAGCCAATGTACATACGATACGTGGCAGGTGATTCTCCCTTGGCTTGGGTCACACGGTCACAATATTACACATTTTAAATTAGAAGTGTATCATAGTCATCACAAAGAAGAGGATTTCGCCAATTTCTTGAGAAATATAAAACAACTGAAATCCTTTTCTTTATATAACTGTAATCATCTAGACTGGCGTGGTACGTTTCTACTTGAATTACCATTTGGGATCATTCAGGAGATTATCTTGTCGAGTCCTGATATTCTGCCTTTTGATATCTATTTATTGTCCTGGGTTAGTATATGTTATGATTAAAGAAGGAGAGTATTATTTTTGCGGTCCTTCGAGCCGGTTCTCCGTGCAGTGCAATTAACACTTCTTTGTTGCAGACATTGCAAAAGTGCAGGAACCTCCAGACATTAGACGTACACTTTGAAAGATGTGAAGACCCTGGAATATTGGATGTGTTACCTTTACAGGCTGAATCTTTTACTCCTACCAATCCAGAAGCTGCGCGGTTTTCCAAGACTTGGGTTAATTATTTAAGATAGTATAAGTTTAAGAATAGATTTTGCCTGTTTTTCTTTTTTTATTCCAAGTACTTTTCGAAAATGAGACCATCCTGAAGAATCCTGATCCCTCCAGAGCAAATGAGAGACTTCAAGAAACAAATGGGACGCCTTTTGTCAATCGGAGTAATTCAACCTATTTGAAATTTCCCGCCAATACAAATGCTGTGTGTCAACCTACTCCTGTCCTTCTGGTCATACCCCAATATTTATTGAACATCTTGAAATGCTACTAGGATTAAAGTTTTCGTCCGACACTTGATTTCCTAAATAAATTATTCGCCTCGGAGCGGAATTCATGATTTCTTTTGTTGGGAATGTTTATTGTAGATCCCCGACATTGCGAGTGGGACCTCTGTAGCTCAGGTCTGAATATCACTGGCAAAATTCCTGATGCTATGATTTCTAATTTGGATTAAGTCTTATTAGGAATTTAGTAGTCAGCTTGTTTGATCATATACTTCGGAGAGGACGTCTTGGACAGTAATTCAAAATCATTTGGACCGAATTGGTTGACTAATTATCACCAAATTCAGAAGAGACCCTTTTGGTGGGCACAGTATTGTCATTTACAGTCACATCCCTGAGAGCATATTTCAACTGTTCAAACTTTCCATAGTAACGCCAATCACGAAACACCATTTCAACCAATCAGGAGTCTACAAACGATCTGTAAGCTGTGGATTCAAATACCTACGTTCCTACTTCCTAGGTATAATTAACCCATTGATACCAGATTGAACGCGTCCCTATCATCTAGCAATCTCCACGTACACTTTTGCATTTGTACTGTTCAAGGTGAAATTATTTCCGAAGTAAGCATTAGGTAATCTGAGTGATTTGGCAGCATTGTCATTATACCATTTTCCCGAGACAGTATTTCATCTGCAGAATAACTTTTACACGTCAATGTTTTGAATCAATTTTTTAACTGGAAAATGCTCATTATCTAGTGAAAGAGACAAATTACATTTTAAGTCATGCAGAGAGGTCCTGCTTAGGCCGTCAGAATAATTTTGTACTTGGATATTTTATTCTATAGTGAAAATAAAGGGACACGTAATCGACAGTTTAAGCACAAATTTATTTTTCTATTTTTTAAAATCATTTGAAGATTATGATCGAATACTCAAAAAATGACAAATCGTTATATGTACTACATATTCCCTGAGTTTCTTTCTTGATAAACCACTGATGCTTCACATTTCAAGAAAATAATTTTTGAAACAAATTAAAATTATTGTTTTTTCCCCGGCATTATAAGAGGACAGTTTTATTTTTGGTTAAAATTGTTACCAAAAAAGTATTTTGCATTGTTTCGCTATTTGGTACTCCACTCATGTACCCCCGGTTGTAATATATAAATAATAATAGCGTGTCCCTCCTCGAATCTTATTTGTGAAGTTTTCAATCAAGGAATTTTATAATTCGGGAATTTTCCAGTTCGGGAATTTTATTATTCGGGAATTATCCAATTCGAAAATTTTATAATTCGGAAATTTTATTATTTGGCAATGTTATTATTCGTGAATTTTATTATTCGTGAATTTTATTATTCGTGAATTTTATAACATTTTATAATTTTATGATCGGGAAATACGGTAATTTTATAATTCGGGAATTTTATTATTCGGAAATCTTATTATTTCGGAATTTTACAGTTCGGGAATTTTTCTACTCGGGAATTTTATTATTCAGAAATTTTATTATTTGTGAATTTTTCAATTAAGGAATTTTATTATTCGGGAATTTTCTTGTTCGAGAATTTTATTATTCGGGAATTATACAATTTGAAAATTTTATCATTCGGAAATTTTATTATTCAGAAATTTTATTATTCAGAAATTTCATTATTGGGAAATTTTATTATTTGGGAATTTTATTACTCGTGAATTTTGCAATTCGGGAATTTTATAATATTTTATAATTTTATAATCGGGAAATACGGTAATTTTATAATTCGGGAATTTTATTATCCGGAAATTTTATTATCTGGGAATTTTATTATTCGGAAATCTTATTATTTGGGAATTTTATTATTCGTGAATTTTATTATTTGTGAAGTTTTCAATCAAGGAATTTTATAATTCGGGAATTTTCCAGTTCGGGAATTTTATTATTCGGGAATTTATAGGTGGTCCTCTGCCTACCATAGGGGCGCCTATCGTTAGGGAAAGGCCTGAGTCTTCACTGGGCGAGAGCTCACCGATCTACTCGGTTCGCCGCACCTGGCTCGACTGCCTAACTTGTGTCGCGTCGCCAGTCTTGACGGAATGGCTCGTGAATGCTGACGGTCAGCGGTGAGGGGTAGAGTGGGCATCGAGGTTAGCTTGGACTCGGTGGCGCGAGTCTGCTATGTGTGAGTGCAAGCGCGCGTATATGTGTGTAACCTCTTGTTACATAATCACTGCACTGAAAGGAGAATTAAGGATATGATCCGCTTCGAAGAGTTTTGCAACGACCTCGTAACATCTGAGCAGGGATTTCTATCAATCACTGGCGTAGAGGTGACGGAGGCACTTAGGGACATGAAGAACTTTACCGCTGAATGATCAGACAGTATCCAGAACTTTTGGTGGAAGAGGTTTAATTTTACACAACAACACCTGACCTACATTTCCTACTCATGCTTGAGGTCAGAGGGGCCCATTCCGCGGCGGCTGATGTTAGGACGCACTATACTCCTACCGGAGAAAGAGACTTGACCACACAAAGACATACAGGCCAACAACTTTTCCGAACACGCTGTATAAGATCTTTACTGCTATCCTGAATGAAATAATTGTTCAAAGAATTAGACCTGTGTGGAAAAATTAGGTTTAGGTTTAGCAGGCTGCCACAAGCGCTGCCTGTCGATGTCATGGGTTTCAATAAGAACAATAATATTAAAAAATTGGATAGTAAATTTTCTGAGTAAAAATTTTCTGAAGAAAAAATTGTTTCCCAAAAATGTTAAAAGCACTATCGGCTTCAATAACAACAACAACATTAAAAAATTCGACAGTAAATTTTCTGAAGAAAGAATTTTTTCCCAAAAATGTCGAAAGCAGTATCGGCTTCAAGAAGAACAATAATATTAAAAAATTCGATAGTAAATTTTCTGAGGAAAAATTTTCTGAAGAAAAAATTGTTTCCCATAAATGTCAAAAGCACTATCGGCTTCAATAACAAGAATAACATTAAAAAATTCGATAGTAAATTTTCTGTGGAAAAATTTTCTGAAGGAAAAATTGTTTCCCAAAAATGTCATAAGCACTATCGGCTTCAATAAATACAACAACATTACAAAATTCGATAGTAAATTTTCTGAAGAAAAAATGTTTTCCCAAAAATGTCAAGAGCACAATCGGCTTCAATAACAACAACAAGATTACAATATTCGATAGTAAATTTTCTGAACAACAATTTTTTTCCCACAAATGTCAAGAGCACTATCGGCTTCAATAACAACAATGACATTAAAAATTCGACAGTGAATTTTCTGAGGAAAAAATTTCTTCCCAAAAATGTCAAAAGCAGTATGGGTTTCAATAAGAACAATAATATTAAAAAATTGGATAGTAAATTTTCTGAGTAAAAATTTTCTGAAGAAAAAATTGTTTCATTTCAAAGATAAAACCCTATTTTTTTACCTCAATGCACAGGAACCTTAATAATCTCATGGAACATATATTCTTTAAATATTCAGTAAACTAATAACAAACCTTTCTACAATTAAAATGATAAATTTCGTTGAACTAAATGCTTTTTTAGTCGATTTTTTCTATATGGTTTGAAAAATTTATATAATTAAACAATATAGACATCTGGAAAAGTTACAATTTGATAGATTGCAGGAAGCTGAACAATTTTGAACTATGTACTGCTATTCATATTTTGCGTCCTTTTCGAAAAAGATGAGATTTCGAATCCGTAATAATTATATTTCTTCAATTTTAGAGATACAACCCAATTTTTCTTTACTTTAAGGCACAGGAACCTTAATATTCTCATGGAACATATATTCTTTAAATAATCAGTGAACTAAAACATAACCTTTTTACAATTAAAATGTTAAAGTTCGTTAAACTAAATGCTATTTCAGTAGATTTTTTCTATATTCTTGGAAACATTTATTGAATTATAACATATAAACATCTGTAAAGGAAACAATTTAATAGATTTCAGGAAGCTGTACAATTTTAAACTATGTACTGCTATTCATATTTTGCGTCGTTTTCGAGAAAGATGAGAATTTGAATCCGTAAAAATGATATTTCTTCAATTTCAAAGATAAAACCCTATTTTTTTACCTCAATGCACAGGAACCTTAATAATCTCATGGAACATATATTCTTTAATATTTGTGAAATCTTTTGAAATCTTATTAAAAAAAACTTTGAAATCGATAAAAATCTTTGAAATCTGGTGTACTGCACCCTTGTTGAAATCTTTTAAATTCTTGAAATCTTTTGAAATCCTTAAGAATTCTTTTAAATATTTGTTAAATCTTTCTGAAGTACCCTTTTTGAAATTCTTGAAATATTTTGAAATTCTTATGAATGCTTTGAAATATTTGTGAAATCTTTTGAAATCTTATAAAAAAATTTGAAATCGATGAAAATCTTTGGTACTACACTCTTGTTGAAATCTTTTAAATTCTTGAAATCCTTCAGAATTCTTTTAAATATTTGTTAAATCTTTCGAAAGTACCCTTTTTGAAATTCTTGAAATATTTTGAAATTCTTTGAAATATTTGTGAAATATTTCTGAAGTACCCTTTTCGAAATTCTAGAAATATTTTGAAATTCTTAACAATTCTTTGAAATATTTGTGAAATATTTCTCAATAATTGTGTGTTGGTTTGAAATCATTGAAGTATTTAACATCTGTAGAATATTTTGAAATATTCTTTAAAAATCTTGAAATCGATAAAAATCTTTGAAATCTGGTGTACTGCACCCTTGTTGAAATATTTTAAATTCTTGAAATCTTTTGAAATCCTTATGAATTCTTTGAAATATTTGTGAAATCTTTTGAAATCTTATTAAAAAAAACTTTGAAATCGATAAAAATCTTTGAAATCTGGTGTACTGCAATATATATATATATATATCGTCATTTATGCATGACTTATATTACACAAGTTGAAAAAGTTATATATATATATATATATCGTAATAATCTTGCGTATAAAAAAAATGTATCCAAGAGTCTAATTGAGCAACTTCTTGATTCAAAATAACAGAAAAGTACTTAATCAACAAAAATTTTAAAAATCATGCCATTATTTTTTATAACATTAGGGGCCGTTCAAAAAATACCTAACGCTTTTTTCTCACATTCTTGACCCCCCCCCCCCGTATTTTTTGAACGTCCCCTTATGAAGAATTTGTGTTAACAATTTTCATTGTTTGCATATGTCCCAATCTAATTTATTTTTCTCTTATTAGGATTAAAAAAGTAAGTAGAAGCTTATATAGTACTTGCATATCCAAAAAGTGGCGAAATCAAGAAAATAATGAAATAAATTATTACCTTTTTAAAAAGCGTTATAAACCTAAAAATAAATTTGATCGTTTTATCAATGCTCACTTAAGAAATAAGGAGCCTTCCATAAACCAGGTGGTTTCTTTAGGGGAGAGGGGGGATTCCGAGCTCAAGCAATATAACAATAATAAGTCAAAAAATATTGCAACACAAAATAAATCAATTTTAACCCAAATAGTTGATTTTTAAACCAGAAAGATTAATTATTTACCAAAAAAAAACGAATTTTCAACAAAATACATGAATTGTCAGTTAGATGCCTTCCATAAACCACGTAGCACCCTAATGACAGGTCGACTGGCTCAGATATAATGATCCGTCTGGATAGTAACATCCCAATATAAGATGTAATCTCAGTTTTCTATAACGGGCACTGGAATGTATTTTTAGAAAGGTATCCATTCTGTTAAGACTTCTAGGTTTAGGGCAAGTTGTTGATTACTTCGTAATATGGCCGCCACAGTCTGACGTGTTAAGAGTGCGTCTTGTCTTTTTTAAGTTATTTTTTTTTGTGCAAATAAAATAAAAACGAGATAGATGTGAAAAAGATCCTAGTGTCAAGTCGTGCTGTGCTCCAGTGAAGTAAATAGTGGGTTCCTGAGGCCTATGTACGTCGTATTGGTGTCTTTCGGATTATAACCTATATAGTTGATTCATACGAGGGACAACATGAACAAACTTAAGGAGGAAAAGACCTGCTGCGGGTTCAAGGGCAAAGTCGTGGACGCAGTTTACTGTCCAGGTTGTCAGACTCCGTTCCATCCACCTTGTGCAGATCGTACCGGCAAATTTTAAAACTGAGTATTCTTAAGGTGTTGTAAATAACAAAGACCTCGTACACTAACGATAATTGAGCCTTCCAGTGCTCCAGTCACAGCTCAAGATGTAGAAAGGATTATCTGCGCCGTCTTAGCCCCAATTACACCGCAACTCAACGAAGTCTCTTTGTGCAAAAATGCAATCGACTCGCTATCAATCAAATTTGACAATCTAACCTCAAAAATCGACAATGCCATAGTGAGCTGTAATCGATAAGTTTAATTTCTATTCAATATATTTCAAATGATTTATACTTTTTGAAATGGATTTTTACGTTTTATAAAGATTTCAAGGGATTTTAAGGAATTCCAAAGAATTTCAAGAAATTTAACGAATTTCAAGGGATTTCGAAGAATTTTGTAGGACTTGTAAAGATTTCAAGGGATTGCTGAAGCTTTCAAGGAATTTTAAGGCATTTCATGGAATTGCATAAGATTTAAGGATTTTATTAAATCTTTAAGGTTTTTATTGAATCTTCAAGGATTTCAACGGACTTCAAAAATTTCTAGGGATTCTAAAGCTTTTATTCTAGAGAACTTCGATGAATCAGTTTTATTTCAATTACACTGACGGGATTTCAAATGATCTATACTTTTAAAATTAATTTCTATGTTTTTCAAATATTTCAAAGAATTCTAAAGAATTTTGTAGGATTTTCAAAGATTGCAAGGGATTTCTAGAAACATTTGGAAAATAAATTAAATTTCATTGAATTTCAAGGGATTCTGAGCAATTCCGCAGATTTCAAGGGATTTTAAGGTATTTTGAGAAATATCACGAGATTTAAAGGATTTTGTTAAACCTCCAAAGATTTCAAAGGATTTCTAAGAATTTTAAGGATTTATACGGTTTTTTTTAGAGACCTGTAATCGATAAGTTTAATTTCTATTCAATATATTTCAAATGATTTATACTTTTTGAAATGGATTTTTACGTTTTATTTTTTGTATAAAATTCATCTTTTGGGTTGAAGATTTAATTATTTGATTAAAAGTTATTTTTTTGTTAAAAATTAATTATTTTATTAAAAAAAAATCTTTTATTTGGTTGAAAATGTATCTATTTTATTGAAAATTCGTTTATTTTTTAGTTAAAAATGAATTTTTTCAATTGAAAATTTAACTTCCATTCGTGCTCGAAAATTTATTGTTTTTAGTTAAAAATTCATCTATTTTATTGAAAATTTTTCTTTTTTGGTAGAATCTTTGGGTTAAAAATTCAACTATTAAAAATTAATTTTTTTAGTTGAAGATTTATCATTTTAGTTAAAAATTCATTTTATTTAGTTGAAAATTCAAATTTTTTTCTTAAAAATTCATATTTTCGCTGAGAATTCATTTTTTGAAGAAAAAAAACTATTTTGTTGAAAATTCGTTTATTTTCTTGAAAAAGTATCTTTTTTAGTTGAAGATTTCTTTCTTTTTTTGTTAAAAACTTGTCTTTTTTAAGTTAAAAATTCAATTATTTTGATATTCATATTTGTGGGTTAACAATTGAACTTTTTTGTTGAAAATTCATTTTTTTTTTGGTTGAAGATCCATCATTTTAGTTAAAACTCATTTTTTTTAAATTCGTGTATTTCGTTAAAATTTTTTTTTTTTTTTTTGTATAAAATTCATCTTTTGGGTTGAAGATTTAATTATTTGATTAAAAGTTATTTTTTTGTTAAAAATTAATGAAAATGGCTTTAAAATTCAAAATTTGATTGAAAATTCATGTATTTTGTTAGAAAAATTATCTTTTTATTTAAAAATGAGTTTTTTTAATTGAAAATTTAACTGTTCCATTTTTTCTGGGAAATTTATCTTTTTTGATAAAAATTTAATCTTCTTGGTTGAAAATTTATTTCTTTGGTTAAAAGTAAACTGTTAGGTTGAAAATTTCTTTGAAAATTTTTAATTTGGTTGAAAATTCATATTTTTTCTTAAGAATGAATCTTTTTGTTAACAATTTTTTTTTTTTTAATTAAAAACGAATCTTTTTAACTGAAAAATTATCTATTCCACTTTTTCTCAAAAATTTATCTTTTTTGATAGAAATTTAAACTCGTTGGTTGAAAATTTAATTATTTTTATGAAAACTCATTTCTTTGGTTGAAAAATAAACTATTAGGTTGAAAATCCATTTAAAAATTCAAAATTTAGTTAAAAATGCATGTACTTCGTTAAAAATTAATCTTTTTGGTTGAAAAATAATTTTTTTTTAACTGAAAATTTAACTATTCCATTTTTTCTCGAAATTTTTTTGTTTTCTTATAGAAATTTAAACTTCTTGGTTAAAAATTTAACAATTTTGTTGAAAATTTATTTCTTTGGTTGAAAAGTAAACTATTAGGTTGAAAATGGCTTTAAAATTCAAAATTTGATTGAAAATTCATGTATTTTGTTAGAAAAATTATCTTTTTATTTAAAAATGAGGAATTCTCGACATAATATGTTATAAGACTAAGATCATCAACGCGTGATATTACTTCTTATGAGCCATCATGAGACTGAGCAGATTGTAGCTACGACGATTGATAGTTTTCTAAAGTCATCGGTGTAAAAGTGATTTTGAAACTGAATAAAATCAATTTATATTTAAATTGTGGGTGTTTCAATTCATCTTCTACTTTTTTGGTCTAAACTAATTTTACCAGGGCTTAGGACTAGGTAAAAATAAAACACAGTGAAAAACGAACTCTCTCAAGGATGAGCACTCCTAATGAGCATAATGAAAGGAAATAAATTTATTTTGATGCCGACAGTTGCAACGCGTAAACTAGTAATTAATATTTGAAAACTACTAGAGTGTAAACTTACTGGGAACAATCATTACCGACAAAATTTCAAAAGGAGAAATTCCCATTTTGGACTCGAAATAGGAGATTAAGTTACCATTTTCTACCAAGCTGAATTTTAATCTAAACACCTCTTGATTTTCTTGGGTTAAGAGAATGTAGGAGATCGAGTGGAAGAAGACATAGTCTCTTTGGTTCACCCGCTTTCCCATTCAATTGTTAGTTAATGAACCGTCTGAATTATTGAAATCCCACAAGGATAGAAAGGACTGAAATCTAGAATCGATGTTTCTTCGTTCCTTTATTGGAAATACACAGACTCAAAGGAGTAAAGAAAAGTATGTCCGTGAGCCTTACCTACAAGGCAAACACTTCTGAAATCTTTGTCAAATTTATGAAATATTTTGAAATATTTTAGAATCTTTGTGATATCTTTAAAATCTTTGTAAAATCTTTAGAATATTTGTTACATTTTTGAAATATTTGTTAAATCTTTGTGAAATTTTGAAAATCTTTGAAATCTTTGGAATTTTTTTATAAATCTTTGTGAAATCTTTGCAATTTTTGTTACTTCTTCAAAATCTTTGTGAAATATTTAAAATCTTTGTTTAAATCTTTTTTACTTCTGTGAAATTTTTTAAATCTTTGTGAAATAATTTTAATCTTTGTAAAATCTTGTTGAAATCTTTGAAATATTTGTGAAACCTTTCTGAAATCTTTGTCAAATTTCTAAAATATTTCAAAATATTTTAGAATCTTTGTGATATCTTTGTAAAATCTTTAAAATCTTTGTTACATTTTTGAAATATTTGTAAAATCTTTGTGAAATCTTTGAAATATTTGTGAAATCTTTGTAAAATCTTTGAAAAATCTTTGAAATCTTTGGATTTTTAAACATCTTTTAAATCTTTGTTACTTCTTCAAAATCTTTGTGAAATCTTCAAAATCTTTGTTTAAATCTTTGTTACTTCTGTGAAAATTTTTGAAATCCTTGTGAAATAATTTTAATTTTTGTAAAATCTTTTTGAAATCTTTGAAATATTTGTGAAATCTTTTTGACATGTTTCAAATCCTTCTGAAATCTTTGTCAAATTTCTGAAATATTTTAGCTTGATTTAACGTCTGGGAAATAAAAATTTGGAATTTTTAAGGAAAACCCTTATTTCTTACATTTCGCAGATAGTTAGATAGTATTTTGGAACCATAAACGGATAGATGAAATCGAATTTTTTTTTTAATGTATTGAAATAGTGATTCTCAATATAACTAGAATGCTCATTTTTAAAATAATTAGGACCTTTGTCATGATGAATTATGTAGAATTTAAATAATATTTCGATTATTCCAAGTTAAAAAACTTAGATAATAGTTAGGTTAAAAAATTCAAAAATGAGAAATTAATTTTAGAGGGATGACGGAGTGTGCACCGTCCGTCTCCATCTTAAGATATCCGTCTCTATCTTATCTATATATTCGGCGAATTGAGCCTCTGTGGCGTGAGATATACAAACAACGTGGCTCGAAAAAATGCGTAGCAGGCTGTCGAGAGAACCTGCTAATTGACAGGTGTGTGTGCTTCTGAAAGCAGAAGTAAAGAAAGCATAGGTTCCAAAATGTCATCAAAAGCTATTCAACAAGAAAATGCATGGACATTTTCACAGGAATGTAGAAAAACAGTCCTTGTCGAAGGAGCCAACTTTTGCTTTCGTCAGATCATTAGGGCCTAATTCAGGTACAGAGGGTTTAATTTTCGCATGCCAGGACGGTGTCCTTTCAACCTAAGCATACCGTGATCGCATTTTATGTTAAGAAGTTCCAAGCGATAGGTAAAGAGCGTGTCATACACAAACATAACTTAAAATCTTCTGAATTCTTTTTCGAAAATTATGGAAATCTTTTTAAATATTCTTTTTTTAATTATGTTCTTCACAAAACAAATTTATTTTAGTTTATTTAGGAATTTCAATGAAGTTTTTTTATTTCTTCGGTACCTTTGAAAATTCTCAAAGTATTCTGAAGTATTGCTTTTAAAAATGTATATTTTTTGTTCAACTTTGTACGTTTCTACAATAAACTACCAGTATTTACAACATAAATTTAATGAAAGTTTTCCAACATTTCAACTTTGGTGAAATCTTGTATGTTTTCTAAATATTTGTAATTTTTCAGAATGTAAAAAATCAAAAATGTTTTTATCACGTCAAATACTCAAATTAAAAAAAAAGTTAAATTCTATACTTTTCTGTCATAACTTTTAGATTTTTGAAACAATTTGAAAAAAATATTAATAAAATGTTCTGAAAATTTTCGAATGATAGAAACTTTTACTTGATTGTTATTTTTTTCACGTTTCTACGAGAAATTACAAGCAAAAACTATATATTTGTATTTAAAAAAGTCTGCAGCCTTCAATTTTGACCCGATTTACGATCTTTTAAAAATTAATGTGCAGTTAATTTCAAAAAGCACATTGGCCATAAATTGTGTAATTTTCATTTGTTCATTTATTATATGTTTACTCAAAGTACGAGAAAATGGAGATTTTGCACATAATTATTATTTACTTATTTAATATAAAACTTTGAGAAATCTTCAACCAAAAAAATAAAAAATACATTTTTAACAGAAGAATTTGACTTTCATTTAAGTAGTTTAATTTTCAGCAAATAAGATTGATTATCAACCCGAAAGAATAATTTTCTACCAAAAAATACGTGAATTTTCAACCAAATAGTCGAATTTACAACGAAAAAAAATATTTAACGAAAAATAATATAATAAAACTTTCAGTTGAACAAAATTATTTCTGTCACAGAAAAAAAAATAATTTGCGCCGGAAAATTTCAACGAGCAAGTATTTCAATTTTTGATCAAAAACAGCCAAAGAAGACAAAATTTCAAACGAATAGTTTATTTTCTTCTAAAAGAAAGATCAATTTTCTACCAATATGTTCAATTTTCAACCAAAAGGAATAATTTTCAAGCAAGAATAATAATTTTTTACCAAAAAATATGAATTTTTAACAAAAGAAATAAATTTTTAACAAAATAGTTGAATTTACAACTAAAAAGTCAAATTTTTTACCCTAAAACGGAAGTTGAATTTTTAGTTGAAAGCATCAATTTATATAAATAAAAAAAACGATTTTTCAACAGAATAGTTAAACTTTCAACTAAGGAGATGAATTTTCAACAACAACAAAAAAACGAATTTTCAACAAAATAGTTGAATTTTTAACGAAACAAATGAATTTTAATTCAAAAATGAAATAGATAAATCTTCTGCAAAAAAAGTAACGTTAAAAAAAAAGAAAACGAATCATCTCTTTGGTTGAAAATTGAACTATTTTATTATTACTTAGTATTAACAATTTTATTTGTTTCAAAGAAAATTGGACTATTCCATTTTTCTATTGTAAATTTATCTTTCATAGTTAAAAATTCAACTATTTGGTTGAAAATTTATGTATTTTGTTGAAAAAATTCTTTTTCGGTTAGAAATAATTCTTTTTGGTTGAAAATTCAACTACTTGTTTGAAAATTGAGAATACACGTCCTGACGAAAGAATTTTTTTTTTTGAATCCCACCATAAGGGTATCGATTCAGCAACTCAACAACCAAAAAGTAAATCCCCACTTTTTTTTTAAATTAGAAATTTAGTTTTTTATAACGTTTAAAGTTTTAAAAAATCTGTGCCTCGAACGGAGAAAAAAACTTTCTCCCTAAATTTTCTCGGAACTTAATAACATTTTCCAATCAGACTTTTCAGAGTTGAATTAAGCACTAATTAAAAATTTTTTTTGTTTCCAATTAAAAATTCAATTTCTGAGGACATTTTTGTCTCTCATGTAAAATCGTGAATCTTAAAAATTTTATTATTTGAATTAAAATTTAATTATTTTGTTAAAAGTTCAATAAATTTGTTGAAAAATCATTCTTTTTGATTGAAAATTCAAGTTATTGGTTTAAAATGAACTTTTTTGTTGAAATTTCATCTTCTTTGGTTGAAAATTCACTTCAAATTTTATATTTTCGGGTTGAAAATCTGTCTTGATTAATTACTTGGTTGAAAGCTAAACTCCTGTTAAAAATTAATTTGTTTTGGTTGAAGATTCATCATTTTATTAAAAAAATTCATTTCTTTGTTTGAAAAATGGGCTTTTTGATTGAAAACTTGTTTTTTCCTTAGATGAAAAGGCATTTTTTTGCTGAAAATTTGTTTCTTTTTTGGTTAAATTTTTTTTAAACTGAAAATGTATCTATTATTCTAGTTTAATACTCCACGATTTTATTTAAAATTTCATCTCTTTGCTTCACGATTTATTTTTTTACTAAGAATCTAATTATTCAGATTTTCGTTGAAAATTATCGTTTTTAGTTGAAAATTCTTTCTTTTTTTTTGTAGAAATTAATCTTCTTTATTGAAAATTAATCTCTGGTCCAAATTTCAACTATTCTAGTTAAAGATTCGTAATTTTAATTGAAAATTCATCACTTTGTTTGAAAATGTAACTATTTTGTTGAAAGTTAGTTTGTTGTGTGAAAAATAATTGTTTAAAGTGTAAATTTAACTTATTTCAATTGAATATTCCACGGTTTTAGTTCAGTTCAATTATTTCAGTTGCAGATTAGTTGTTTTAGTTGAAAACTCATCTTTTTGGTTTAAAATTCAACTATTTCGTTGAAAATTCATTTATTTTGTTAAAAAATCGATTTTTTTAATTGAAAATTGTCTCTTTCAAGTCAATCTTCTTTTGGTTGAATTTTTTAAACTGAAAATGTAACTATTATCCGATGAATTCTCAATTAAGAAAATTAATTTTCAACCAAACATTTGAATTTTCAACCCAAAAGATAAACTTCCTACCAAAAAAAGACAAATTTTCAACAAAATAGAATTTTTGCATAAAAAATATCGATTTTCAACAAAAAATAAAATATTTCAATTTTCATTTTGAACAGAAAATTTTCAACAAAGATTATTTTTCAACCAAGAAGATTAAATTTTCATCTAAAAAAAATAAGTTTTCAACAAAAAGTGGAATAGTTCATTTTTCAGTTAAAACATTAATTTTTGAAAAAGAGACTAATTTTCAAGCAAAGAAATAAATTTGCGATCAAAAATATAAATGTTTAATGAAAAAGATTATTTTTTTACCAAGAAGATCAATTTTTAACAAACTACAGGAATTTTCAACCAAATATTTACATTTTGAAAACAAATTTTAACTTAGCAGTAAAATTTATAATTGTTGGAAAATGTATCAAGTTTTATTTAAGGGCTAATTAGTGCGCGCATGGCGCGCACAATGTTCTAGTTAAATAAATTTAATAAAAAAATTAATGAATATTTTGGTAGAAAACTAAATTATTTATTCGAAAAAAATCTATTTTGTTACAAATTTTTTTATTTTTGTTGTTAAAATTGTTTGTTTTTTATATTGGAAAATTTTACTATTTAATTTTTGGTTCAAAATTGATCTTTTGTAAGTTGGAAAGTCAACTATTTGGTAGAAAATTCATGTATTTCCTTTTAAAATACCCTAAAATATTTCAAATCCTTTCAAATTTTTGGAATCCCTCGAAATTTTTTTTATTTCCTCAAAAATTGAAATTTTTCAAAATACCCTAAAATATTTACAATTCTATGCATACCCTTTAAATTATTGAAATCAATTACAAATTCCTTGGAATATTTTTAAATACCCTGCAATATTTCAAGTATTTTGGAATCCCTCGAAATTTTTTTAATTTCCTCAAAAATTGAAATTTTAAAAAATACCCTAAAATATTTACAATTCTATGCATACCCTTTAAATTATTAAAATCAATTACAAATTTCTTGGAATATTTTGAAATACCCTGCAAAATTTCAAACATTTTGGAATCCCTCCAAATTTTTTTAATTTTTAAAAAAATTGAAATTTTTTAAAATACCCTAAAACATTAAAAATTCTATGCAGTCCCTTTAAATTATTGAAATCAATTAAAAACTCCTTGGAATTTTTTAAATACCCTCAAATATTTGAAAATACACTAAATATTTTTTATTCTTTGGAATCCCTTCAAATTATTGAAATAAATTGCATATTTCCTTGGGATATTTATGAAAACCCTCAAATATTTCAAATTTTTGAAATCCCTCGAAATTTTTTAATTTCTTAAAAATTGAAATTTTAAAAATACCCTAAAATATTTAAAATTTCATGCAGTCTCCTTAAATTATTGAAATCAATTAGAAATTCCTTGAAAATTTTTTAAATACCCATCCTACGAAACAACTGAATTCTTGTGAATAAATTCTTTGAAATCTATTGAAATTTTGTAAAATCCCGTGCGATTACATGAAATCTGATATTTTATGAAATCCTGACTTTACTAAAATACCTTGAGAGCTTTTAAAATCCCTTCGAAGCTTTCAAAATACTCTAAAATATTTTAAATCCCTTAAAATTCCAAATTCCAATTGAAAATTCCTTGGAAACTTTCAAAAATTTCGCAAAATATTTTAAAAAATTTGGAATCCCTTAAAATTTTTTAAAGTTCTTGAAATATTTTTGGAATTTTCAAAAATACCCTCAAATGTTTTGGAATCTCTTCATATTGAAATTAATTGGAAATACCTTGGAATCTTTTTAAATATCTTAAAAGATTTCAAATCCTTTGGAATCCCTTAAAATTACAAATTCCAATTGAAAATTCCATGGAAACTTTCAAAAATTTCCCAAAATATTAAAAAAAATTGGAATCCCTTGAAATTTTTTTAAGTTCTTGAAATATTTTTGGAATTTTTAAAAATACCCTAAAATGTTTTGAAATCTCTTCATATTGAAATTAATTACAAATACCTTGGAATCTTTTAAAATATCTTAAAATATTTCAAATCTTTTGGAATCCCTTTAAATTACAGAAACCAATTGTAAATTCCTTGGAATATTTCAAAATTCCTTGAAATATTACAAAAAAATTGGAATCCCTTGATATTTTTTAAAGCTCTTGAAAATTTTGCTTTGGCAATTCAACTGTTTTTTGGTTGGAACATAATCTTATTTGGTTAAAATTTCCACTGTTTGGTTGAAAATTAATCTTTTTAGTTAAAGATTCAACTATTTTGTTGAAAATTCGTCTTTTTGTTGAATTCCACTGTCCTGTATTTCAATTAAAATCTTTTATGTTTTTTTGATTGAAAATTCAACTACTTAGTTAAAAGTTGAAATAATTTTTTAAAAATTCATTTTTTTCTTATTAAAGACTCGTCATTTTAGTTGAAAATTTAACTATATTGTTGACATTTTTTTTTGTGGTTGAGAATTAATTTTATGAACTGAAAATCTAACGATTCCACTTTTGAATGAAAATTAATATTTTCAATTAAAAATTTGTTTGCCCTAGTTTAAGATTCAACTATGATGGTTGTGGATTCAACTATTCCGTTGAAAATGGAATTATTTATGAATTTTGTTGAAGGTGCATCTTTTTTTTAAATTTCATCTTTTTTGGTCAAAAATGCAACTGTTTGGATGAAAAATAATCTACTTTGGTTGAAGATTCAATAATTTTTTTTTTTTAATAAAATTTGTTGTTGTCGAGATATTAACTATGTTTTTTGTTGAAAATTCATATTTTTAGTTGAATATTCATCTACATGGTTAAAAGTTGAACTAATATGTTAAAAATGATTTGTTGTTGTAGATTTATCATTTTAGTTCAAAATTCATCTCATTGGTTGAAAATGTAACTAGTGTGTATTCATGTGATACAATGCTGAGAGAAGTGTGTATACCTAAGCTTACTGTCATATTTTTTTGCAGATTTCAAAATGTCAAGTACCGGATTCGATTAACTTTTTTCATTTTCATATCGGAAACTTATTAATTTTTCATGTATTTTGATGTTTTTATGAGAATATCAAATTGGAGCCATCTTTTCTACATTCGATAATGTGTGCCTGAGATATATTTAGTATAGTTAAACATTGATTCATCAACCTTGATTCCAAATAACAGTCTCTAACATGCAGAGTTTGTGCCTCATATTTTTTATGAAACTTCGATTAAAGCTCAAGAAAGCGCTCAAAGTTGATATTTTTTTTATCTTTACTGATAGGATTGGAGAAAACCACTATAATGGAACACAGAATATATGTAATTGTCTTAATTTTCTTGAAATTGTCAAGTACTGTTGTGAACATATATGTATATTCAATTGTGAACCACTTGAATTCAAGGGAATTGACAAATAAAACTATGTATCATAGAAATGGCTCCATCCAAAGGTAATAGGAGACGGCTATAAATTATATTGATTTAGGAAAAGACAGAGAGGCAACAGAGAGAAGAGGACCAAGGGAAAAACGCATGCGCTCAACCTCCTTCTCATCGCTACCAGAAGGAAGGATGGTACTCATGTATGGTGGTATCTGCAAGATATTGATTAGTGGAATAAGCCAAACCATTAGACACACACACACATACACACACCTACACATTTAACGGAATTTTTGTCTTGTCGAAAAAAAAAAGAACTTCACTATATGCAAAATCTTGATCAGACATAAATTTTCATCCATTGCTAAATGATTGGCTGTTCATTTCGTGAAAAACGTGAAATGCTATTTATAAATACATATCATAATCGCGTCGAAATAACCAAGTGTGTACAGCTAAAACATCTAATCACTGCATTTTTTGATCAAGAGTCTTCAAACAATTATCCATTTCTATTAGATAACCAAGTATGATACTAAGTTTATATTGCCAAATAATATGAGATCGATTCCGTAGTAAAAATGTATTCATTCGATCATAAATACCTGATGTGGATAGATGTTTATAAAAAAAAATTATCCATTAAATTTCATTAGTGCAACTAAAAAACTCTTCTCAATCATAAATTATTGTTGAAATTATTACAAATAATATCAGGCATCTCTGCCAAACCCAACAAAGCTATTTTCATTTACTGACTTGTTTATAACTAATTAAATTAGTTGTCGAAAATTCGCCTTGATATTGAAATTTTTTCCGAATAGCTGATGCATGTTTTCTAGTTAATTTTAAATAAATCCAAGTATTTGCTAAGAAATGGTACTTGTGTTGTAAAAACAAATATTAAAAATTATTCATCTTTAACGTTATTTTATTCGTATTTTCTTGACATCGTCGTGGACTAGTAGATTGAAAACTCTTATTTCATCGCCAAAGACAGTATTGAAGTCTTTGAACCTCTCAAACTTCTCAGAAAGCTTCGAAATTTTTTCCGAAATCTTGAAAAATTTACGTTTAGTTTAAAACTTCTGGAAATCTTTTCAAATTTAAAATCTTTTGAAATCTTTGTCAATTAATCCTAAAATTTATTTTCAAAACAAAAAAATCAGTTTATTTTTCCCAAGAATTTTAAAAAAGTTTTTTTATTTTCTTGAAGCCTTTTAAACTTCCTAATAAGCTTCGAATTTTTTTTCGAAATCTTCCAAAATTAACGTTTTGTTACAAATTTTTTTGAAATATTTTTGAATTTCAAATTATTTTTTCAACTGTTTCCAAAAGTTTGGAACGTTCTGAATATCTTTTAAAATTATACAAATTTTTCTAAAAATTTTCTTAAAATTCTGAAAAATTACAAAAATTGCCTTAAACCTTCCAGAATCTGTTATGACGATTTTATAAATTTTTTGTAATCTTTTAAAATTTTTTGTCATATTTAAACAATTTTAAAATGTTGTCTTGAAATTAATTTTTCAAAATAAAAAATCAGCTCAAATTTTCCCATGAATTCTAAGAACATTTTATTATTATCGTGAATCCCTTCAAAATCCTAAAGAAAAATTTTCAAAACTTTTGAAATATCTTCAACTTTTAAATTAATTTCGAATCTTTTTAAAATTTCAAAATGTCAACTTACTCGCATTTTTTCAAATCCTTGAAATCTTGCTAATGAAAAGATTTTGCTTGAAGAGAATGAATCGCTTTTGGAATCCTTGATCAACTGTAAATTATGACATGCAGTTTGTTCTTACCAGAATCGAACAGAAAATTTTTGAGAATGAACCGAAAAGCTTTCTTTTACTTCATGCAGATTTAACAGATTGTAGAGCAGATAAGAGTGTATATAGACTTTTGTGCACTTGTTTGTATTATTATTTAATAGCGTGTTTCTTATATATGCTTGTTTTGTCATTATTTAAGTAATGCAGATAGTAGATGGAATTCAGTGAATAGAATGATAATGAATTGAATTTCATACAAATATTTTCGTAATTTTCTTGAGGATATTCCTTAACCATTATTTTAAAAATTGAAGCACACACGATTACTAATTGACTAATTTTATTAAGGAATATTTGAGTGAGGTATGAAAGAATTTCAACAAGTCTGCAAGACTTAATATGTGCGATTTTCAAATAGATTTTTATTTGTATATTTCTCCAAGATTATTCGATGTTTCTAAACCATGTTTGATCTTTTTAAAGCCATACAAAACATACGATAGCCCATCTTATTAGTTCATATGAATTTTTTTTTCAAATTAGTTGAGCATACCTTTTTGTAATGTAGTAGTCAGATTTATTGTTTTTTAAGTGTGCCTCTCAACATTTTCACATATTTGAAATGTAACAGGACTGGAAAAAATTTGGTTAGGAATTTTCTTAAATGCATGATGCAATTTAAATTGTAATATAGCGTACCAGAAATATAAACGAATTCTCAACAAAAAAGTTAAATTTTAAACCTAAGAGGTAAATCTTTAAAAAAAAGAATTTTACAGCAAAAATATTAATGTTCTACCAAAAAATAATAATTTTCAACAAAATGCATCAATTTTCAAAAAAATTGTTGAATTTTAAAGCCAAACGGATGAATTATCTACAAAAAGGTTTAATTTCCAATTCTAAAACATGATTTTTTCAACAAAAAAGTTATTTTTCTACCAAAAAGTTGAGTCCTCAACAAAAATAGTTGAATTTTTAACCAAATAGTTAAATTTAAACCCAAAATATTAGTTTGTAATAAAAAATTTCATTTTCAACCCAATAGTTTAATTTTCTACCAAATTGTTGAATCCTCAGTTAAATCAGATTAATTTAGACTCAAAAAGTTGCATTTTCAATTGAAAATGATGAATTTTCAACAAAGAAGATTAATTTTTTACCAAAAAAGACAAATTTATAAAATACATGAATTTTCAACTCTAAAAGATCAATTTTCAACAAAAATGGAATAGTTACATTGATAGCTGAAAAAGTAATTCTCAACCAGAAAAAAAGACGAATTTTCAACAAAATACATCGATTATCTACCAAATAGTTGAATTTTCAACTTATAAGGGACAAATTTCTAACCAAAAATGGAACAGTGCAATATTCAGATGAAAAAATTAATTTTTAACAAAAAAAAAAAATAAACGAATTTTTAACAAAAGAGTTAAATATTCCAGCTATTTTTGGTTGAAGTTTAAGATATTTTTGTTTGAAAATTCGACCATTTCGTGGAAAATTTACCTTTCTAGGTTGAAAATTCGTCCATTTGGTTAAAAAATCTACTACTTTGTTAAAAATTTAATTCTTTTGTTGAAAATTCAACTATTTTGTTTAAGATTCGTATTTTGGCTAGAAAATTAATCTTTATGGTAGAAAAGTCATATTTTTTGGTTAAAAATTAACTTTTTTGTTGAAAATTCAATTGTCCTCTACAGAATTCGTCGTTTTGGCTTGAATATTCATTTATTCCACTGTTTTTGGTTGAAAATGAATTTTTTTGTTTTAAAGTTCGATCACTTTGTTGAAAATTAATCTTTGTAGGTTAATAATCAACTATTTGGTAAAAAGTTAAACTATTTTGTTAAAAATGTGTCACTTTTGCTTAAAATATCAACTATTTGTTTTTAAATTCTGTTTGGGTAAACATAATTTTGTTGTTGTTGAAAATTCAACTATTTGGTGGAAAATTCATCTTTCTTTTTTGAAATTCAACAGTTTTCAGAAATATTCGTCTTTTTACCATGAAAAGTTAACTCTCTTGTTGAAGAATCATCATTTTAGTTGAAAATTCATCTTTTTCGTTGAAAATTTAACTATTTTGTTAAAATCTCCTATTTTTTGAAAATTCAAGTACTTGGTTGAAAGTTGAACTACTTTGTTGAAAATTCATTTCTTTAAAGATTCACCATCTCGTACAGTCTTGGAGTCGAGGTTGTCCTTCAAAGATATGTATATTTTATCAGATTTGTACAAGGATTAAAATATTCCTTTATTCTGATATTGCAATTTATATCACCTTTCACGTTTTAGTGAAATTCGTTCTTCATCAGACCGGTTTCAGATTTATTCTAAAGTCATTTTGATTGATGAACTTTTGGTAGCAATGAACAATTTTATTCAATGACAATTAATTATCTGAACAATTTCAATCAGTTATTGAAAAAAAATATCTTCAAATTAGAAATTAATATAATAATTACTATTATATTCATAATAGCTGCCGATCATTTAAAATTCAATTAAAACGTTTGTATCTTAACAAAATAACGATAGTGTATTCATTAATATCAAACATTTTTTTCGAATGAAAATCTAACATAAGTAAATTATAATATATCAGTTACAAAGTGAGAACAAGAAGAACAAAATATATTTATTGGTTTTCACATTCGAACTTAAATCGTTCAGCCGTGTTCGACAAATTTTCGAAATAGCGAGCGATCCGCTACTAAAATCCTCAAGTTGAACAAATTAAGACAAACTGGAAACCAATGAAGAGTTTTTTTTATATTTGGTTCCATTTTGTGATTTGTATTTCAGTTTTCAATTTCATCAGTGGTAATTAACGTATATTCATTTTCAATAATGTTATATTGTTTATGAAAATTGTTCAAATTATATTTTTTTACACTGAACCTTTTCCTTTTACAAGTCCTAAATATCTCTTAAACTGACTCAAATTTGTCCTAAAATTTGGTAAAATCATATCTTTTGATAAATTTTCATAAAATCATATCTGAAATCTTCAAATTTTTTCAATGTTCTCAAGAATTTTAGGAAAATAAATTTTGAAATGTTTCAAGAGAATACAATTTTTTTTTTAAGATTCATTAGAAAATTTAAAATTATTTTTTTATTTTTAACAATTAATTTTAAGAGATTATTTCAAAAGATTTTCGAAATTGTCGAAAGAAAATGTGGAAGATTTTAAGTCAATTTGTTTTAATTTTGAAAGATTTTTCAAAAATTTTAGGAGAAAATAGAATAATTTTAAAATATATTCAGAAGTTTTGAAAAGATTTCAAAAAGAATTTAAAATTTGAAGAAAAAAAGATTTAATCAATATATTTAGATTGTTTTAAACTTTGAAATAAAACTTTAAAGATTTTTAAGGATTTTGAAACAGTTCAAGATGAGAAAAAAATTGTTGTAAGATTCCTGAAAAAATGTAATATGATTCTTTATGTTGAAAAATTAACTGTCGGGGATTATTTAAAACATTAAAAAATATTTCGATAGTTATCAAACAAAAAATTTGAAAGTTTTTAAGGCAATTTTTGTAATATTGAAAGATTTTCAAAATTTGAGGAGTAATTTAATTCAGTTTAAAATATATTTAGGAATTTAACAAGTTCGGAAGAGAATACATATATTTTATAAGGTTAAAAAAAAAACGAATTATCAATCAGTTGTCTAACGAATAAATACACATTTTTTCAAAAAAGTTCAATCCTCTCCCAAAATGATGAATTTAGAACAAAGACAATTATTTTCTACCTAAATAGACGAATTTTAAGCAAAAATGTTAATTTTCAATCAAAAAAGATAAATTTTCAACGAAATTGTTAAATTTTTAACTAAAAAAATATATTTTCTACCAAAAATAGAATCGTTCCATTTTTGTATTTTTTTAAACTAATTTTTAAAAATAGTTTTATTTTTTTCTAAATATACAGATTGTAAAACTAGAAAGATTATTTTTCAAACAAGAAGATTTAGTTTCTACCAAAAGACGGATTTTTAACAAAATACGTAAATTTTGAACCAAAGAGTTGAATTTTCAACTAAAAAGATACATTTTTACCGGAAAATGTGTTTCATTTATATTTATATATATTTTTTTCAACTTATTTAGAAAAATAGTTTTATTTTTTACTAAATATATGGATTTTGAGACTAGAAAGATGATTTTTTAAACAAGAAGTTTTATTTTCTACCAAAAGATAGATTTTCAACAAAATACATTAATTTTTAAGCAAAGAGTTGAATTTTCAACTAAAAAATATGTTTTATTTATATTTATATATATTTTTAAAACTAATTTTCAAAAATAGTTCTATTTTTCATTGAATATCTGGATTTTTAAACTAGAAAGATGATTGTTCAATCAAGAAGATTTTCCTAGTTATAAATTGAAAAATTGAAAATTCATCTATCTGCAAAACTTTCGTCTTTTTTAGTTGAAAAACAAAATTTTTTAGTTAAAAATTATTCTCTTTTGGTTGAGGATTTAAATTTTTGGTTGAAAATTCGTCTTTTTGGTTGAATTCAACAATTTGGATGATTTTTTTTAATTAAGAAAAAAAATTAAATTATTTTTTATGAAAATTTTGTTTTGTTTGAGAATTAATTTTTTTAACTAAAAATGAAACGATTCCATTTTTTGTTAAACATTGCAGTTGAGGATTCAAATATTTTGTTGAAAATTTGTCTTTTTTGATTGCAAATTCATTTCTCTTTTTTAGTTCATCCTTTTGGTTAAAAGTTTAGCTATTTGGATAAAAATACCTTTTTTTGGTTTAAAATAATTTTTTCAACTTAAAATAAAACTACTTTTTTATTTTTGACACTGATATTTCAAATTGAAGATTAATCTTTTCTAGTTAAAAGTTCATCTATTTTTGTAAAAATTTCATTTTTTTTTTAGTTAAAATTCACCATTTTTTCGTTAATATTCGTTAAAATTAAATTTCTATTTTATAAATTTTATTAATTCATTAAATTTATTAAAATTTAATTAAATTCAAATTCGTTAAATTAATCGCTTTCGGTAGAGGATTAAAATTTTTTGTTGAAAATTCTTCTTTTTTGGTTCAATTGAACCACTTGGATGAAATTTTCTTTTATTCACATTTAAATTTATAAGCCAAAAAGGTGATCTTTCTATAAACCAGATGAATTTTCAACTAAATAATTAAATTTTCAACCAAAAAGATAAATTTTCAACCAAGAACATTAACTTTCTGCTAAAATGGATGAATTCACAACAAAATACATACTTTTTAAATAAAATAATTTAATTTTCTACAAATTACATAAATTTTCAAGCAAATATTTGATTTTCTAAACTAAAAAATATTATTTTTTAACCCAGTATGGGATGGTTCAACTTTCATTTGAAAAAATTAATTTTTATATTAAAAAAAAGAAAAATGTCAGAAAACTGTTTAATTTTCTACGAAATTGATGAATTTTCTACCAATTGGTTGATTTTTCTACCAAAAAGATGAATTTTTAATAAAAAATAAGATTAAATTTCTGCCTCAAGATATGAATTTTTATATCAAAAAGACGAATTTTCAATAAGAGTTAAATTTACAAGCCAAAAAGGTGATCATTCTATAAACCAGATGAATTTCCAACAAAATAATTGAATTTTCAACCAAAAAGATAAATTTTCAACCAAGAAGATTAATTTTCTACTAAAATAGGTGAATTCACAACAAAATACATATATTTTCAACCATTTAGTTGAATTTTCGACAAAATAATTGAATTTTCTACAAATTCCATAATTTTTTAACAAATTAAATAAATTTTCAAGCAAATATTTGAATTTATAAACTAAAAAATATTATTTTTAAACCCAGTAAAGGTAAAGATATATTTATAAAAAATATATAATAAAAAAAATACAAATACAAAATTTTTGGCACAAAATTGAACTTTTTTGTTGAAAATTCATTAAATTTGTTGAAAATTCGACTTTTTTGGTAGAAAATTAATCTTTATGGTTGAAAATTGATCTTTTTGGTCTTAAATTCAACTATTTGGTTCAAAATTCATATTTTTTATTGAAGATTCATCTTTATAATTGAAAATTCATTTCTTCGGTTAAAAATTCAACTGTTTTGTTGAAAATTCATCTTTATTGGTAGAACGTTTATCTTCTTGGTGAAAATTTATCTTTTTTAGTTGAAAATTCGTCTTTTTTATGGAGTTCAACTGTTTTTGGTTTCAAATTAAAATCTTTTTTGGTTGAAATAACAATTGTTACATTTTTCGTTGAAAAATTAACTACTCCGGTGAAAGTGGGACTATTTTGTTAAACATTTTTTTTCTGGTTGATTCATTATTCTAATTCAAGAAACTTTTTTGTTGAAAATTTACCTTTTTTACTTGAAAATTCACCTTTTTTGGTAAAAAATTATTATTTATGGTTGAAAATTTATCTTTTCAGTCACAAATTCAACTATTTGGTTAAAAATTAATTGTTTCAACTTTAAATATAACTATTCAACTTTAGGTTGAAAATTTATCTTTTGTAGTTGAAAATTTGTCTTGTTTGGTTGAACGTTCATTTTTTTTTTTTTTTTTAAATTCCTCAGTAAATTTATAGTCTTGGGTTGAAATTTCAACTATTTTATAGAAAATTCTCCTTTGTGACTTGAAAATTAAATAATTTAGTAGAAAATTTAACATTTTGTTGAAAATTCGTCTTTTTGGAAAGAAAATTAATTTTTTTATTGGAAATGCAACTGTTTGTTAGCAAATTATTACATTTGAGTTGAAGATTCGGATATTTTATTCAAAAATAGTCTAAACTGATTAAATCTAACAGTTTTTTATTTTAATTAACATCCTTTTTGTTAAAATATCAATTATTACATTTTTCGTTGAAAATTTATATTCTTGGGTTAAAAATTCATTTGTTTTATAGACCCACAATCTTTTTGACTTGAAAATTCAACAATTTGGCAGAAACTTAAATTTTTTAAATTGAGAATTTAACTAAATTGTTGAAAATTTATTTTGTTGATAAAATTTATATTCTTGGGTAGAAAATTCAACTATTTTATAGAAAATTTATCTTTTTGTCTTGAAAATTTAACAATTTGTTAAAAAATTCAATTTTTTAAGATGAGAATTTAACTAAATTGTTGAAAATTCAACTGGATGGTTCTAAATTTATTTTGTTGGTCAAAAATTTATATTCTTGGGTTGAAAATTCAACTGTTTTATAGAAAAATCAGCTTTTTGACTTGAAAATTCAACAATTTGGTAGAAAATTCAATTTTTTGAGTTTATAATGTAACTAAATTGTTGAAAATTCAACTGGATGGTTGCCTAGTATTTGGTTAAAAATGTATGTATTTTGTTAATAATTTGTCTTTTTTTTAGTAGAAAATCAATTTTTTGGGTTGAAAACGAAACTTTTTGGTTAAAAATTTATCTGTTTTAGTTGAGGATTCAAGTATTTTTTTGAAAATTTGTTTTTGCTTTTTAAATCCAACTGTACCTTATTTTTAATTTAAATCTTTCTTTTTTGTTGAACTACTTTCATCAAATTTAATTTTGTCTGTAAAATATTGAAAATTTCAGTTGAAAATTCGTTTTTTTTTGGGTAATTAATTTTTTTTTTTTAATAAAAATTTAACTTTTTTTTTTAAATTCAACTAATTGGTTAAAAATGAACTTTTTTGTGAAAAATTTAACTTGTTGGTATAAAATTAAACTATTCTATACAATTTTTTTTTGTATTGATAATATTTTCCTAAATAATAATTCAACTTATCTATTTTTGGCTCGGAATTGATATTTTTTAGTTTGAAAATTCAACTAGTATTTGGTTAAAAATTTATTTATTTTGTTATAACTTGTCTTTCTTTTTTAGTAAAAAATAAATTTTTTGGGTTAAAAACGAAACTGTTTGGTTAAAAATTGATATGTTTTAGTTGAGGATTTAAGTATTTTGTTGAAAATTTATTTTTGTTTGTCAAATCCAACTGTATTTTATTTTGAATTATTATCTTTCTTTTTTGTTGAACGACTTTCACCAAAGTTAATTTTTCCTGTAAAACATGATCAGCTTTAAGCCCCCGAGATCGTTGCTCATAACCGACACGCAATCCTGAAGCGCTGTTTGGGCCTTTGTGAGAGCCGCCAACAGAACAGAATCCTTGGATTCCGAAGACTGCGCAGCAGCCTCTACTATGCAAAGGCGCTTGCTGAGGACGAAATATATGTGCGGGAAAACCAGTTCCTGAGCGACACTCGCATTCTTCGCTGCTTTTGCTGACGCCTCTTCGACGATAGAGATCAGTTCTGCCTTGTGGATCGAGTTGAAAACTTGCATGTGGTGGCTCCCATTGACGAATGCCCCCTGCATGTCGACCATCCCGCAAAACCCAAGCCTTAAAGCACGCACCCTCCCGAAGGGCGAGCGAGCGGCTTACCCCTCGACGCGGGCAAGGCTAGTTGAGCGCATGGCCGACACAGCGGGGTACCACCAGCGGATCAACCCGGTGACGTTGGTAGCAACGAAACACCCATTCAGCAGCAACAATCCCCAGGCCTGCGCCAGAACGGCGTAGCAGCAGAGGCTCAAGCTGGACACGAGGAATAGCCACCATCCCCACGGAGAAATACGTGTATTGGTGGAGATCATCAGCGCGCCGAGGACGCCACAGAGGCTTCCGATCCACTCGAAATACAGGGTCATAGGTCAGTCCTTCACATGTTCCAGGGAGATTTCTTCGGCTCGAATTTCATTGATGATCCGATGAGCATTGAGCCGACACTGGACGGGATACGCCAGAGATAACACAACATCATGCAGAGTGTCAAGTTCCACTTCAGAGCTTTTTCGAATCGTGACTTTGACAAATCCTGTGTAAATGACAGACAAGTACAACAGGCAGGCACAAAGTATAGATCCAAACACAATTTTTTCGGCTGCATACTGAGGCTCACAGGGTGTTCCCCATCCAAGGACAATCTGGAGTAAACGCAAAAATCGCCAGTTGGATCTCTTAAACTTCAAAAGACAAGGGAGAAGCTAGATGAGGATGATCTGACCCACAGTAGCGAATGCATGAGAGATCTTATTCCATTCTACTAGGAACAACGGCTTCTTCTGAAAAACTAGTACCACGACAACGATTCGTCGCACGCAGTATAGCTACCTCGCTGGACGCCAATTATATGCATTTCATTGTTTACCAAACTGTGAACCAAACCTTTGGAACTTTGTTTGCTACAACTCACTGAACCCCAATTTTTTGCGTCTTCTGGTGGTATTCATAAAATCCTGAAGTACAGTTTTTGAGCTACAGTTCTAATCAGCCTAGGATATCGCCCTGGCACACTTTCGAAATCGCCGGTACGATTACGATATAGAACCATTGGCGTTGGATCGTCAAACACTCCTACTTTTATTTGGTACCCGTTCATGTTTGCAGTTTTATCTAGAAACCAAGAGGCTTTATCAGAGTACTTTTTCTTGAAACTACTGTTCGTGAATGGATTAAAGTGATGAATTGTAGCATCTGCAAGAGCTTCTAGTTGAAAATTCATCAATTTGGTTATAAATTTATTTAATTTGCTGTAAATTCATCTTTTTTGGTAGAAAATAAATCTTTTTGATTGAAAAATTGACTACTTGGTTGAAAGTTGAACTAATTTTTAAAAAATTCATTTTATCAGTGGAAGATCCATCTCTTTGGTTGAAAATTGAACTACTTTGTTGAAAAATCATTTTATTTGTTAAGATTGAAATATTTTTTTGAAAATCCATTCTTTT
>JAABKJ010075445.1:252628084-252671484 GCA_011634705.1 Andricus grossulariae
ACCGCACGCTCTTCTATGCGCGCATCAGCGACTTCATCGAATTTGACCGAGCTGTACCATATCGCGATCAGGACGGCCGCTTTCTCGAGCGCATGCTGCGCGAGTTGGACAACCCGGCCATCGCTGGTCGAGCATTACGCGGCCGATCGGTGCGCGCCCTCGACGATGCCGACTTTGCCGCCATCGTGAACCGCGGGCTCGTCGACACGCTGTCCCCCGAACACGCGGTCCGGCTCGAGCTCGATCCACGGCACATCGATGCGCCCACGGCTGCACTGCTAGCCTCACCGCCTGACGAGCGGCGGATCGCTCAGCTGCACTCTTGAGCATGCGCTGAACTTAAGCGAGCAGGCAGCCCTTCAAACGACTTTGGAAATTCATAATTTCCCTATGAAGTGCAATGAAGATCTTATTGCTACAATGGACTCCATATCTAAGGCTCTTCACAGACCGTAGAGGGGCTTAGATAGCAACTACTACTTCCTAGTGTCATCCCGCGTATATATGTCGATGAATATAATATAGCTAGTCAATTTTTTCAATTGAAAATTTGTATTCAATAACTCAAAGGTTTTTCAGTTATTCAACTGTTATATTTGGATTCATTGTGCTCTACTAGAAAAAGATGTTAAGTAAAAGTAATCATAACTATATTCCTTCAGTACCATTGAAAATTCTTCTAGATTTATGTCTACACTGTCATTTCAGCAACTATTGGACTCTATTTAACCCCATTTGCAATTACCTAGTTTGGGCTCTGTTGGTTACTGATCATGTTATTTCTATTTCTACTATCTTTTCCTATGTGCTACAATTTTTTCAGGTAACTTCCAACTTGAAACTTATCATTTTGCATTTTCAATGGATATCTTAAATATTTGTCATGTTAACTTTATAATGCTTATTGCTTTTTTAATTTTTACTATTTTATGTGTCTTATTTCGTGTTTTCAATTGTAATCATGTGAACTGAATTTTGTTGGTTAACGTATTTCAGACACTTCTATATTTAACTATGCTTGAACTTTACTATTCACTATCAAAATGGAAACTTTGGTCACAGAAATAACTTAAGTCACACACGATCTCCTTCTCAGCCTATCGTAGGGGCAGGAAGGCACCCCTGTCACAGATCACAGAAATAAGTTAGGTCACACACGACCTCCTTTCCCAATTGTTGTGCGGGCGGGAAGGCACCCCTGTGACAGGTCACATAAATAACATAAGTCACACACGACCTCCTTCCCAGCCTATCGTGGGAGCGGGAAGGTACCCATGTGACAGGTCACAGAACTAACTTAGGTCACACACGACGTCCTTTCCAGCCTTTCTTGTGGGGGAGTGCACCCCTGTGACAGGTCATAGAGATAACTTAGGTCACTCACGACCCACTTCTCCAGGTGTTGTGGGGCGGGAAGACACCCCTGTGATAGGTCACAGAAATAACTTAAGTCACACACGATCTCCTTTTCAGCCTATCGTAGGGGCAGGAAGGCACCCCTGTCACAGATCACAGAAATAAGTAAGGTCACACGATCTTCTTTCCAGCCTATCGTGAGGGCGGGAAGGCCCCCCTGTGATAGGTTACAGAAACAACTTAGGTCACACACGACCTCCTTTCCAGCCTATCGTGGGGGCAGGAAGGCAACCCTGTGACAGGTCATAGAAATAACTTAAGTCACACACAATCTCCTTTCCAGCATATCGTGAGGGTGGGAAGGCACCCCTGTGACAGGTCACAGAAATAACTTAGGTCACACACGACCTCCTTTCCAGCCTATCTTGTGGGCGCAACTTGAACAATTGTCTCATTAACCTTTCTACTTTAGTCTCGAATTTAAACAACAAAATTTATAAATAAGGATCATATTGGTCATATTTTGACATTTATATTTCAATAACTCTAGTTGAAAGTTTATGTATGTATGATTTTTTTTTAATGATCACCTTCAATTTGTTCGTTGTTTGGAGAACGAATTTTTTTTTTTTTTTTAATTATGTCAACCTTATATGGTCACGCCGTGCTTTCGAAATTAACATGAGATTTTAGAGGGAGAAAGCTCGTTTTTCGAAAAAATGTAGAAAAGAAGTACTTTTTATTAAGTTGTCAATTAAAGTTTAGTGCCCTCTGAAGAAACATTCAGCCCGAAAGTGCCCTGAAAAATTCAAAGTTTTAGTTTTATGTATAAGTCTTGCTAATAAAAGTACTTTCTTCAATATTTACTGGTTTCGAATTATTTAAACAACTTTTAATTATTTAAACCTTATTTTTATCCTGTAAATCGTGAAAAGTTACTATTTCCAAAATAAATGATACTGTTGATGAATCTGAAGAATAAAATACCTGTCGAACTAACTTTTGAGTTGTTTAAACAATTTCTGCATTCATACTTTTTTTCGTCAAATATTCAAGAGTTAGTATTTCCTAGAATCAGTGACGTAGGAATTCAATGATTAGAGATACATTTTCTTTGAAAGACATTCGTCAATAATTCAAACAAATAATGTTACTTGGATATGATATGAACAACACACACTTTCATTGAGACCGCTTGTATCTAAGGCTAAGAGAGTCATAATATCGAATGTGTGCCCCGTTATTCCTCACTTTGTTATCGATGATAAAATAAAAGCGCTCGACATTACACCGGTTTCTCAAATCACATGCATCAAGGCTAGTATAAACGATCCAGAGTATGCAAACGTAATGAGCTTTCGGCGTCAAGTTTATATTATCCCAGATGACATAGGAAAATTACCAGAGAGCATGAAAGTTGAGTTCGACGATACTACCTACTGGATTTATTTTTCAAAAGACAAAGCTGCTTGCTTCCTGTGCAAAGAAGAAGGTCACCTAGCCAAACACCGTCCAACACTAGGCTCTTCTAGTGATTCTAGCACGCTCGAACAGAATAACACACAACAGTTCGTAAGTCAAGGGCAAGAAATTGATAAAGACGCACCGGAAGCAAATGACCTACAAGGTACTCAACATCAAGGAGCAGATGGCAAGGATATCAATGAGAAAGAAGTTATAGCCACACCCGTAGAAACGCTAGATCAAAATATCCCCACCGCCCCCAGCGCCGGCACCAAACGAACGTGCAGCGTAATATCTAATTCTACACTATCCAGCAACGAAGAACAAAATAAAGAGCTACTAGAGGACAATACTCCATTTGTGACTCCTAAAAAACGAGCGAGCAAATCAGCTAAAAAACATTGTCCTCAAGATAAAATCGACGTTCAACTTGCCCCAGCGATTTGATAATCGAGAATTGGTCACAAACATTTAAAATAATTATATGATTGAGTATTTGAGCTAGACGTCACAATCCTAATAGGATAGGTGCAAATGGCATGAAGGTTAGCATAGTTGGTCCGTCCTTATATGGAAACGCATATGACTTTTTGTAAAAAGTGTTGTAAACGTAAAAGTATGTTATAAATGTATCAATATCAATATTTTTCAAGTGTAGAATGCATTTTCGCGATTATGTTCTATCCTTTTATCGGCTGAAAACCTTTCATTTTCACGAAATAAAATCATCCATCCAAAATCTTAAGTTATAGTGTACGATTCTGATCAAATTGATCCGATACTTCAACCTGAAATTTGGTGTACCTTATTTCATTGTAAATATGGACCAACTATGCTACCTTTCCTGACATTCCCACCTAGCCTATCATAACCATGACGTCATGCTATAATACTCAATTCTAATAAAGGTATGAAACATAAATACACTTTGATTGTACAGATCATAGCCAATATTAAATGACAATAATTATGTGGTTCAATATTGTGAACAAAATAATCAGTTTAGAATGTAAAAATTAATGAACAAATATTTTCATTCAAACATCCAAATAAATTTGACTTTATATTCTTATGATAATTATAATTTTAATTACCGTTTTAAACTAATTTCAGAATAAATTAAAACATATTTACATATAATTGTGAGAATGGAATTGAGATACTCATTCCAAAATAGCCTATTGTGAATTATGTGGGCAGGGCACCCAATGCCAATAATGTTTTCATTGACTTCTTGTTTCAAAATCCGAAAAACATTTTTTTTGCACCTTCGATTGACACCACCAAAGTTTGTATTTGTGTTATCAGCCGAAAAAGATGATATCTTTTGTTTTAACTCGAATTCGTAAAAACTTTCAGTAAATAAATTTGCAATTGTTTTTGTTTCATTTTTCGCTTCTTTTAAATCTAAAAGTCTTACTTGAGTCCCATCCTTAGAGTAATCAAAGTATTGCAAAACAATCAGGCACAATTTTACGTGACCATGGTTGCTGCTACCAGTCCCTACTCCGATAAATGGGATATCCTTGAGGTCATTCAAGAGAATTTCCATCGAGTGAGGTGACAAAACGCCTTTTACAATTTTGTCCATTTCTGTCCTTGCGCAACCAAATTTTTTGGCGATTTCGGAGTCGTCAAATAACACTCGCAGTAATAGTGAAGTGCAATCCATCTATTTGAAACTTTGATGGTGACTCACAATGTGAAAAGCGAAGGTTCCTTCTGCTTCATGGACTTTTAAATCTGTTGGCGTATGTTTTCGAAGAAGAAATCTGTCCATCGATTTCGATGTTGATGCAACATGGATTTTCGATTTGTGTTAAACACTAATCATATGTCGTTCGAGAACAGTCCTCCCTGAAAAATGGATTATTTTCGGTCTTACTTACTAAAAATTCTAGTTTTTACACTATTTTACATTTTCAACTAAATAGTTGAATTTTTAACAAAATAGGTACATTTTTTACCTAATAGTTCAATTTAAAAAAAAAGAGTTAAATTTTTATTGAATAGTTCAATTTTCAACAAAATAATTCAATTTTTAACCAAATAGTTCAATTTTTCAACAAATAGTTAAATTTTTAACACAATATTTAAAATTATTGACCAAACAGTTGAATTTTCAAACAAACAAAAAATGAACTTTAAAAAAATAGTAGAATTTTAAACAAAATAATTACGTTTTTAACTAAATAGCTTGATTGTTAACGAAATAGTTAAATTTTTAACAAAATAGTTGAATTTTCAACAAACTACTTATATTTATAACCGAATAGTTCAATTTTCATAAAAACATTTAAACTTTTGATCAAATTATTAAATTTTCAACAAAATAGTTAAATTTTTAATCAAGTAGTTGAATTTTAAAGAAAATAGTTAAAGTTCCAACCAAATAGTTGAATTTTCAATCAAAAAGGTGAATATAAAAAAAAATAGAATTTTTAACAAAATAATTAAATTTTTAACTAATTAGTTGAATTTTCAACAAAATAGTTACATTTTCAACCAAATAGTAGAATTTTCAACCAAAAAAGCTGAACTTTTAAAAAATAGTAGAATTTTCAACAAAACATTTACATTTTCAACTAAATAGTTGAATTTTTAACAAAATAGGTACATTTTTTACCTAATAGTTCAATTTAAAAAAAAAATGCTAATGTAATTAATTCATTCATTTTATAAACAATTGTAATTGTTCCTCTAAACAATATATATTTATATATAATAAATTATACATAAGGGTGGTCCAAAAAAAATTATTTTTCTGATTTTTTAAAGTCTCACCCTTGAATTTTAAAAAGAATCGTAAAAACTTTGAAACGATGATGTAAAACTACCATGTGAACAGTATGAAGCCTGACAAATTTTTTAAAAGATTTAATTTACCCCCAATTTTGCCAAAACACACCCCTGAAAATTCAATTTAAAAAAATTCTGTCAGGCTTTGTACGGCTCACATGGTAGTTTTACATCATCGTTGTAAAGTTTTTACGATTCTTTTTAAAATTCAAGGACTTACTAAATTTTTAACGCTTAAGGGTACTTTAAAGGCCGTGCCCTATCTCTAAACATTTTTTTTTAAATCTCAAAAAATTAGGAAATTTTTTTTCACAAAAAGACACAAAATGAGGGGGTAAGACTTTACAAAATCAGAAATATAATTTTTTTGGACCACCCTAATATATAATTCATTATAAATAAATCATATACAAATATATATTTTTTAGAGAGGAAATTGCTAGATGAATTAATAAAAAAGTATATTATAAGGCTAATTATTAAGGTTTAAATATTATTTTTACTATTATTATTTAAATAATGTCAATAAATGTTTCAAATTTGTAACAATTACAATTTTTTATAAAATGAATTGATTACATTAGCAACTTTATTTCATATCATTCTCAATTTCATGTGATCCTTCATTTCATATCATGCTTTATTTGATATTATGATTTGTTTCGTATCCTTCTTTATTTCATATCATTATTCCTTTAGGATGATGCTTCATTTCATATCATGCATTATACCATATAATGTATAATTTCATGCCAAGCTACATTTCATATCATTATTCATTTCAAGTAAGTCTTCATTTCATATCAAGATTAGTTTCGTCTCCTTCTTCATTTCATATCATTATTTACTTCGGATTATGCTTCATTTCATATCATGCTTTATTCTAAGCCAACCTTTATTTCATTTCATGCTTCATCTCATATTCTTCTTCGTTTTAGATCCTTCTACATGGCATATCAATCATCATTTCATAAAATTCTTTCTTTTAAAAATTCTTTATTTTATAACATTCTTCATCTCAGATCTTTCTACATGTCATAACAATATTCATTTAATAAAATCCCTCATGTTATATTCTATTTTATTTCAGATTCTTTGACATGTCATATCAATCTTCATTTCATAGCATAATTCATTGTATATTATGCTTCATTTCATACCATGCTTCATTTCATATTATGCCTCATTCATCAGGCTTCATTTGATATCATGCTTCACTTAATATAATTCATCATTTCATATCATTCTTTATTTCATATCATTCTCAATTTCATGTGATCCTTCATTTCATATCATGCTTTATTTGATATTATGATTTGTTTCAGATTTATCAGATTTCATAAAGAATTCAAAGATTTCCGAAATTATTCAAATATTACTAAATATTTCAAAAAGATTTTATGTATTTCGCAAAAATTTCTAAAGTTTTCAATGATTTCGCAAAGATTAAAAAAATTCCGCAAAGATTTCAGGTAGATTTCAAAGATTGCACAAAGATTTGAATAATTTCCTGAAGATTTCACAAAGATTTAAAATATTTAGCATAAATTTGGGATAGATTTATCAGATTTCATAAAGAAATCAAAGATTTTCGAAATTTCTCAAATATTACTACATATTTCAAAAAGATTTTAAATATTTCGCAAAAATTTTTAAAGACTTCAATGATTTAGCAAAGATTTCAGATAGATTTCAAAGATTGCACAAAGATTTCAATAATTTCCCAAAGATTTCAAATATTTAGCACAGATTTCGGATAGATTTATAACATTTCGTAAAGAATTCAATAATTTGTCAAAGATTTCCAAAATTTCTCAAGTATTACTAAATATTTCAAAAAGATTTTAAATATTTCACAAAAATTTCCAAAGATTTCAATGATTTAGCAAAGATTTCATATAGATTTCAAATATTGCGCAAAGATTTCAATAATTTCCTCAAGATTTCACAAAGATTTCAAATATTTAGCACACATTTGGGATAGATTTATCAGATTTCATAAAGAATTCAAAGATTTCCGAAATTATTCAAATATTACTAAATATTTCAAAAAGATTTTTTCTGGTTGAAAATTAATTTTTCAAACTGAAAATTTAACTATTCAACTTTTGGCTGAAAATCTATCGTTTTTACTTTAAAATTCATGTATTTTCTTGAAAATTAATCTTCTTAGTTGGAAATTCAACTATTTTAGTTGACGATTCATCATTTTATTTAAAAATTCCTTTTTTTTTATTGAACATTCCAATATTCCAGTTGATTTTTTGTTGACTAAGTTGAAATATTCCCGTTGAAAATTTAATTATTATGTTGAAGAATTGTTTTTTTTTTTAATTAATTTTTCTCAACTGAAAATTTAACTAATCCAGTTGAATATTCCATCATTTTAGTTAAAAATGAATTTCTGGTTGAAAATTAATTTTTCAAACTGAAAATTTAACTATTCAACTTTTGGCTGAAAATCTATCGTTTTTACTTTGAAATTCATGTATTTTCTTGAACATTAATCTTCTTAGTTGGAAATTCAACTATTTTAGTTGACGATTCATCATTTTATTTAAAAATTCCTTTTTTTTTTTATTGAACATTCCAATATTCCAGTTCATTTTTTGTTGACTAAGTTGAAATATTTCCGTTGAAAATTTAATTATTATGTTGAAGAATTGTTTTTTTTTAATCAATTTTTCTCAACTGAAAATTTAACTAATCCAGTTGAATATTCCATCATTTTAGTTAAAAATGAATTTCTGGTTGGAAATTTAACTATTAAATCGAAAAATTTGTTTGTTTAAAATATATATATATATATATATATATATATAAATTTTATTTATGAAAATAGTTTAAATGTTGAAAATTAAATATTTTAGCATATTAGCGATTAAGTCTTTTCAGTTAACCTAGATTTTTGGAAATTAGAAAGTTTCAGCTTAACAAATTTTGATAATAATTTTCAGAGGTCGGAGAGATTTTTTTAAATTTTAAGCAGATATGTAAAAAAAGTTCTTTTATTTCTACTAATTGAATTAGTAAGTTTTAAAATAATGTGAGGAGTTTTTTTGCAAATTGTAAAATAAAAAGGTTATCTAAATAATATATATTCAATAATAATATTCAAAGTATTTTTCAAGTTTTCAGAAATGAAGAAGTTTTTTAAGAATTTTAAAAGATTTCGAGATAATGAAAAAATTTCCTAAAATTCCTAGGAAACAAAATCTTTCAATTAGCAAGAATACAAAAATTTATAAAAAATACGAGTAGGTTTAGGATATTTCGATATTTTTAAAAAGATTCGAAATTAATTTAAAAGTTGAAAATATTTCAGAAGTTTTGAAATATGTACGTTTTTGAATATTTGGAAAACAAATTTTGAAGCTTCTCAAGGATTTTGAAGGGATTCACGATAATATAAAATTTTTCTTAGAATGCATGAGAAAATTTGAACTGATTTCTTATTTTGAAAAATTAATTTTAAGAGAATATTCAAAAACATTTCAAAATATGACAAAAATTTTTAAAAGATAACAGAACAAATAAAATTTATTTTATAAAACAAAATTTATTTTTATTTTATAAAACAAAATTGATGTCATAAAACAAATTTTATTATATAAAATAAAATTGATTTGATAAAATTGATTTTATAAAATAAAATTGATTTCATAAAACAAAATTGATTTCCTAAAATAAATTTTATTTCATAAAACAAAATTGATTTCCTAAAATAAATTTTATTTCACACAATCGATTTTATAAAATAAAATTGATTTTATAAAACAAAATTGATTTTATAAAATAAAATTGATTTGATAAAATTGATTTTATAAAATTTATTTGATAAAATTGATTTCAAAAAATTTATTTGATAAAATTGATTTTATAAAATAAAATTGGTCTTATAAAATAAAACTGATTTTATAAAACAAAATTTACTTCATAAAATAAAATTGATTTTATAGAACAAAATTGACTTTAGAAACTAAAATTAATTTTATAAAACAAAATTGACTTTAGAAAATAAAATTGATTTGATAAAATTGATTTTATAAAATAAAATTGATGTTATAGAACAAAATTGACTTTATAAAATAAAATTGATTTGATAAAATTGATTTTAAAAAATAAAATTGATTTGATAAAATTGATTTTATAAAATAGAATTAATTTTATAAAACAAAATTGATTTTGTAAAATAAAATTTATTTTATAAAACAAAATTTATTTTTATTTTATAAAACAAAATTGATGTCATAAAACAAATTTTATTATTAGTTTAAAATGTTATTAATAAATCAATTTTTCATGAATGAATGTTCAAATTAAAAAAACAAATATTCAGTAAAAATTATTTGAATGCTTTAATGAAAATTATAGTTCAAAGATTCTCGTTTTGTGAAATTATTAATTAACTATTAGCTGATTAATTTTTTTTTTGAAAAATTCAATTGAATAAAAATTTAGTTTTTTTCTAAATTAAGTAACATAAATTTATAATTTACTTAAAGGTTATATGATTGAATATTAGATATAATATTTGTAATAACAGTTTATTTGTATTTAAAATATCTTCATTACAAATAAATAATTTTTCAAATATGCTAGATTTTATAAAACGATTATCTAAATTTAGTTTTCAAAAATATATGTAAATATGTTTTATTTTTTCTGAAATTAGTTTAAAAGGTCACAAATAAATTTAATTTTCAGAAATGAATTTAAATGTTAAAAAAAATGCAAAGTAAAAATGAATTGAATGTTTTAATGAAAGTCATAGTTCAATGCTTTTTATTTATAATGACAGATTATTAACATATAAAATACCTCTATTCCAATTACATAATTTCCGTCAACGTTTGTGATGTTGAAGAATGAATATTTTAATTTAATTCTCAAATGATATGTAAATATGTTTTAATTTTTACTCAAATTACTATAAAAGTTACGTATTAATCAAATTTTACGAAATTGAAGTGAAAATTTGAAAAAAAATATGAAGTGAAAATCAAAGATTTCCCAATATGTCAAAGAATTTTTAAGGAATTTCGACGGATTTTACAAGTTTCAAAAGATTTTCAAGGAATTTCTGTCGATTTTAAAGGATTTTAAAGACTTTTATTTTAATTCCAAGGAATTTCCAGGAGCTTTAAAATATTTCAAGAGATTTCAAAAGATTGGAAACAGATATTCAAATATTGCAAAAAATTTTCAAAGATTTTGAAAAATTCGGAAGATTTTAAAGAGTTTTAAAGATTTTTTGACATTTTCAAAGATTTCATGGAATTTTCAGAAGATTGAAAAGATTTCCTAATATTGCAAAGGATTTTTAAGAAAGTTCAAAGGATTTCACGAGGTTTTATAAGATTTCCAAAGAGTTTTAGTAGATTTCAATGGATTTGGAAGATTTTAGAGTATTTTGAAAGATTCCAAGGCATTTCCAAGAGCTTTAAAATATTTCAAGGGATTTCAAAAGATTTTGAAGAATTTGAAACATTTTAGAGAATTGTGCAGATTTTTTGATATTTTAAAAGATTTCAAGGCATTTTCAGAAGATTTAAAAGATTTCCAAATATTGCAAAGGACTTTTAAGAAATTTCAACGGATTTGGAAACTTTTTAAAAAAATTTTAAGGAATTTCATTAGATTTCAAGAACTTGATTTCAAAGGATTTTAAAGATTTTAGGTTTTTTTTTTCAAGATTCCAAAGAATTTCCATGAGTTTGAAATATTTCAAGAGATTGACTTCTAGACTGTTCAAAGATTCTGAATCTTGTTCAATTTATAATGATTTTTGTTTTGGAAATATCAATTTTTGATGTAAAATGCCAACGTAACACAAAATTATTAAAAAGTATTGACCTTTAGTTCGTAAAGATTTTTAATTAAAAATGTCGACTTGTGTTAAAAATAACACGAATATACCCGAAGAAAATGCATTGTTGAAAAATTTTTAATCTTCGAAAGCTCATAACTATTGATTCAAAATATCCATTTCCGGTGTAAGGTGCAAAGATAACCTGAAAATGTTGAAAAGCGCGAAAAAACTTCAGATGTTTTTAAAGAGGTTTTCATAGCGATTACATAATTTTCTTCGAAAATATTAGAATAATTAATCATGTGATTGAATAAGTTGTATCTCATTTGTTCAATTAAATGTTTCCTATAAGTTTCTTTCGAATTCTTAATCTACAAGTTCGAAGTTAAAAAAAATGTTATAATTAGAAATTTTTACATCTTGTGTCACATACTTTGGGAAAATGTAATCCTTAGTTTCTTTTTGCAGAGTCAGGTTCACAATGCGAAAACTTACGTAATGGCAACCCTATTTCTGATGTTCCTTGTACCTGAAATTCTTATTCTTCTGAGAAACATGATTTGGCTCAAAGTCATGATTCTCCTGAAAGGTATAGATCCAGGTCTGCTCCTCACTGCTTTCATCCTGCCATACCTTCTTTGATCATCGAAAATACACTTTTACGGTTGATATTGAGGCCGATAGAGCTTTTGACATTTTTAGGAAAAAATCTTTTCTTCAGAAAATTTTTCCTCAGAAAATTTACTATTGCATTTTTTGATGTTTTTGTTGTTATTGAAGCCGATAGTGCTTTTGACATTGTTGGGAAAAAATTGTTTCTTCAGAAAATTTTTTCTCAGAATATTTACTATCGAATTTTTTAATGTTATTGATGTTATTGAAACCGATAGTGCTTTTGAAATTTTTGGGAAAAAATTTTTTCTCCAGAAAATTTTCCCTCAGAAAATTTACTACTGAATTTTTTAGTGTTATTGTTGTTATTGAAGCTGATAGTGCTTTTGACATTTTTGGGAACAAATTTTTTCTTCAGAAAATTTTATCTCGCAAAATTTACTATTGCATTTTTTAATGTTATTGTTGTTATTGAAGCCGATAGTGCTTTTGACATTCTTAGGAAAAAATCTTTTCTTCAGAAACTTTTTCCTCAGAGAATTTACAATCGAATTTTTTAATGTTATTGTTGTTATTGATGCCGATAGTGCTTTTGACCTTTTTGAGAAAAATTTTTTTCTTCAGAAAATTTTTCCTCAGAATATTTACTATCGAATTTTTTAATGGTATTGTTATTATTGAAGCCGATAGTGCTTTTGGCATTTTTGGGAAAGAAAATTTTCTCCAGAAAATTTGTCCTCAGATAATTTACTACCGAATTTTCTAATGTTATGGCTGTTATTGAAGCGTACTCGCCCTTTCTGAAAATTATAAATAAAAAATTTGTACATCCACTTTGCGTGAACAAGTTTGCATATTATTTTTTTTTTCTTTCCTTGTGTCGTCTTCCAAAACTTAAAAATTTTTTATTTTAAGTGTTATTTTTCACGAATAAAACAACAACTACGCATCTTATCAAAAAGTGATTGAAAATAAATTTGTGGACCTTTTTTGGTTGCACGATTTCTGTATCTTCATATTTTTTTTGTCTTGCATAGTTTAACCGCAAAATGGAATTTTTAATTTTTCATTATTTTTTTTTGGGCTATCAAAATTTATATTTTCGATTTTTTGAAAAAATTCAAAAAGTTGTCATAATAATCTTATAGGGCTCTCAAAAAGAAACGTTTTTCTGTTTTCGACTTTTTTCATATCATGCGCTGTTCGGCTTAAAATATTAAATTTCGTTTGTTTTTCGAGATTTTGAAAATGCTATAACTCTGATAATTTTGATTTAATCAAAAAATTTTACTAGGATAAATTGTTAGTCTCTTGGCGTAGTACTAACGACCGCATATGAAATTTGCAAATTTGAAAAAAAAGTGGTCTCAAAAATTTTCAAAATGTGCTCACTTTTTGAATTTTGATCCAAAATAGCTGGTTCACAAACTCGTTTCTCCTTTTTAGGCCTTTAACAAGTGTGCCGAAGCACAATCCAATCTGATCAATCTTTCGAAAGTTATCGTGCCTACACGATACTACAGAAATATAGTCTTTCATATAAAAACAATTAAAAATATGTCTAAAACATGATATTGTGAACGAAATAATTTTTTTTGTACTGTTATAAACAAATTTTATAAACGATTTTTCTACTTTTACGACGAACAAATTCTTTGGGATCTGATATTTATCAAAGAAGCTTCTCACATTTATAAAATTCTAGAAAACTGTTAACACCTGACATTTTGCTTTGTGATAAATAATTCAAGTTAACAATTGGAAAATTTTTATCGAATTTTATTCGAAAAAAATTCTTCTCTATCTTATATCTATCGAAATAGTTTCATATATATAATGAATACCAGAAAATTGTCGAAAATTAATATTTAGCTTTTCATAAATAATTTAGATTCACAAATAAAAAACGTTTATCCTTTCATTGCTGGAAAAAAATCGTTTAAATTTTGCGTGTATCGTGATAGCTTATCAGGCTTATTATGCTGCAAAATATTCTGAACGCTAAACATTTATTTTTTTTATACATAATTTAAGTAAAGTGATGGACGATTTATTTATTTATTCTTGAAAATATTTTCGAGGTTTGAAACAATTCTAATATCCCAAGAAGGTTGAAAATTCCTGAATATCTTTTAACTTGACTCGCATGTTTCTTAAAATTTACAAACAAATATGCACCATTCAAAAAAATTCCCTACAATCTTCTAGAATCTCTCTGGTCAATTCTGAAAATCTTTGGAAATTTTTTTTTAATGATTTTTAACCAAATAATTTAATTTGTAACCAAATTGTTGAATGTACAACAAAAATACGAATTCTTCAGAAGGCAGTTGAATTTTCAACAAAAAAGTTCCTCTTCAACCAAGAAAGATTAATTTTCTACCAAAAAAACTGAATCTTCAATAAAATAGTTCAATTTGAAACAAAATAATAAACTTTTCAAGAAAATAGTTGAATTTGTAAACAAATTGTAGAATTTTCAAACTATAAAGATGAATTTTTAAACAAAAAGACTAAAGTTCGACCAGAAAAAGTTGCCCCTCTAAATAATTAATTGTTTTTTTCAGAAGATAGTTGAATTTTCAACAAAAAAAAAAGATAAATCTCCGACCCAGTTAAATTTTGAAAAAAATAGTTCAATTTTTAACCAAATTCTTAAATTTTCAACCAAAATACGAATTCTTCAGAAGACTGTTGAATTTTCAACAAAAAAGTTCCTCTTCAACTAAGAAAGATTAATTTTCTACCAAAGAAGATGAATATTTCAAAAAAAATGTTCAATTTGAAACAAAATAATTAAATTTGTAACAAAATAGTTCCATTTTAAACACAATTCTTAAATTTTCAACCAAAATATGAATTCTTCAGAAGACAGTTGAATTTCCAACAAAAAAGTTCCTTTTCAACCAAGAATAATTAATTTTCCACCAAAAAATATGAATCTATCAACAAAATAGTTCAAATTTAAACAAAATAATAAAATTTTAAACAAAATAAATGAAATATCTTATTCAGCTAAGAAATCATTTTTCAACCAAAACAGAACTAATCTTTAACCAAAAAAAAAAAAAATTTCCAACAAAATAGTCAAATCTTCATCAAAAAATAAATAAATTTTCAACTAAATTGATGAAGTTTGAATGAAACAAAAAAAATAACAACAAAAAATAGTTCAAATTTCAACTATGTTGTTGTATTTTCAAAAAATATATATTCAAGTATAAAGTGAGATATTAATATTTTCATTGAAAAAATTAATTTTTAACCATGAAAGAATGAATTTTTACTAAACTTTTTCGAATTTTACAAAAAAAGGGATGTTCAATTACGCAGAATAGTTTCCGGCAAAAAAGAGAATTTTTAACTAAATTAAATATATTTTAAACTAAAAATGGAACAGCTAAACTTCCAGTGAAATATTTGTAATATTTTATCTTTCTACCAAAACAATTTTTAATTTTTAATAAGAATTTTATTAATTTTAGAAAAACGCCTGTAGCAATTTGTGGATGGTCAAAACAAAAAAGAAATTTTGTAATTAATTTAATTTCTTCACTTATACTTACCGACAGAAATTACCACCAAAATAAAGATTAAGAGCTTTACCCTGGACGTAATTAAAAATTTACCCAAAAAAAATCGGAGAGTGAGACTTTTAGTAGGAACAGTAATTTTACTTCTTTCTGTTCCTAATGATGTCGAGACACTGATCTTGGGGCATTTATATACTGCTCTACGTATCTTCATTCCTAGAAAGTTTTCTGGTTCTCCTAAAATTTTCGTTTTAAAAGCTTTGCTAAAATGATTCACTATTTCATCTAATTTCTTTAAATCATTGCTAGCGGCTATCATATCATCTACATACAAAACGATCATAGCCACTTTCCCTTCTTTCCACCAAGTAAATAAGCAAGGCTCATTGATATCGTTTTCTAATCCAAGTTTTTCCGTTTCTTCTCTAAATTTATTATTCCATTTCTTAGGACTTATACACAATCCGTACAGCGCTTTCTGCAGTTTCCACACTTTTGATTTTCTTTCTTCATCGCCAGATTCATAACCTTCAGGAATTTCCACGTATATAGCTTCGTCTAATTTTCCATATAAAAATGCAGATTTTACGTTAGTCTGCACAGCATCTAAATTTTCTTTATTTATGTACGCCAGTGCCGCTCTAACCACCGGAAGTCGAGAAACAGGTGCATACGTTTCTATCAACTCATAATCGTTATCATCTTGATAACCTTTAGCCACAAGTCTAGCCTTAAATACTTTTTGTTCCTCAAAGCCAAGTTTCTCCACAAATATCCATCTAGAAGTTATCACTTTGATGCCTTCTGGTTGATCTACTATCTCAAAGACATCATTTTCTTTTATTGACTCCTTTTGTTTGTCAATTGCATTTTTCCAATTGTTTTTGTTTTCGTTCAACATAACTTCTTTGTATGTCGTGGGAACTCCCTCTATGCTCCGAATTCCTCAAATTCCTTGAATTTGCTGAATTCCTTGAATTCTCCGAACCCCTTGAATTCCCTGAATTCTCTGGATTCCTTGAATTCTCTGAATTCCTTGAATTCTCTGAATTCCTTGAATTCTTTGAATTCTCTAAATTCCTTGAATTCATTGAATTCTCTGAATTCCTTGAATTCCCTGAATTCCTTGAATTCTCTGAATTCCTTTAATTCTCTGAATTTCCAGAATTCCTTGAATTCGTTGAATTCCTTGAATTCTCCGAATACCTTGAATTCTCTGAATACCTTGCATTCTCTGGATTCCTTAAATTTTCTAAATTCCTTGAATTCGTATATAATATAATAATCTGGTATGAATATTTTCATAAAAACAATGTTTAAAATATTTTAAAACAAACTTTAAAAAAGTTAGTACGCTCCATTCCAACAGGATTGAATACTTTGACCTGCTAAAAATGTATTGTACATAGATATAAAGGACCAGCCTCGTATAAACCCTCACATTTACCGTCATCACCACGTTTAAGTCCACAGGAGCCCATCTGTCCACGTTGAAATTTCGACGTGCACAGTTATCCAAATACCAACTGAGCACGTGCACAGTTCTCCAAGTGACAATTGTGCACGTCTAATTTTCTATTGCACAGTTGTCACTTGCACAACTGTGCACGTGCACAGATGGTACTTGGACATGTGTGCACGGCGAAATTTCAACGTGCACAGATAGTACTCAGAGCCCTTCATTTTTACAGAGTTTGCTATGTAATTTTAATTTTCTATGGAAAATAAGAAAAATATAAAACTCAAACAAATTTTGAAAATCTAAAGCAAACTCTGTTGAGAAGGAGCGATTCGAGACCTTAAATGGGTACAATTAATTCCCTAGATGTCCACCTAGGTATGGTGGTGCATATATAAGACTGAAAATTCTCATTTTCAAACCATAGATATTTAGGCTGCAAAAAATTGAAAACTAGCGTTGTTCTATACAACGAAGTGTGGAAAGAAACAATCAGTTCTAACTCGATTCACTCAATATTGAATATTAAAACAAAATTTCACATCCATTATTGGATCAACCTATTGTACAATCGTAAATTTAATTTAGATTGTATTGAAATATGACAAACAGGTACAATGAACAGCAAATTAAAATTTGATAATTTTGAACTTGTTTAAAGAAAAAACGATTAGCGAGAGCATTTCTATATCGACCATTTGCTTTGGGGTACGTTAGAAAATGTCATAAGATGAAAATTCCTATAATATTTCTTTTTGCAGAAACAACGAATGAAGAATTAATGTCAAGCACGCCCCGTAGACGAGGTAATTTAAAAACTAAAATACAATCTAGAACAAATAAGGTAAATGCGTTAGTGATTGTCACCTTGGGCCAAATTTGAAATCAAACATGCTTCAGGGCTGACCTGGAACTGAAGTTTCAGGTTACGTTGTTCTTATATAGATAATTAAAAAATTGTTAATTAGAAATATTCTCATTCGTTCAATCATCATTTTAAGATGCTCAAAATTTGACAGTTCTTGGGGAAACAATTTTTACAAAATAGTACAAAGAACTAAAACCATTTTACAGGAATCTACGAATAAATGCAATACATTGCAACAAAAATTACACGAAAGTACAACTTTTATCTATTATTCGGATGATATTTGGACTTTTTTCTATAGCTGTATTTTATTGTAGTTTTAATTTATTACAACCATTTATAAAAAAAAGCACAACTACAAGAATCTAGAGGAACTTACAGGTTTTGCAGCCAAAAAGTTGTTCTATTTCGACCTAGGATGACAAATATTTAGAATATTGTAATTAAATAATTTTGAATCAGAATGTGTAAATGATACCTATAACAAAAAAAAACTTCCATATTTAAATTTAAAAAGAACGCTAGAATAGTAAAAGATAATAATTGTTATTACTACCATTTAGAATTAAAAAATTGTGAATTTTGTTTTCGTGCATTTTCCAAATTGTGCAATTATATTCGTTGTCCAAATTCAAGTATTAAAAAATGAAGGATGATTTCATATTTAAATATTTCGCAACTGTAAAATTAAAAATTAAAATCATTGAAGATTGAATTATTGTAGATGGAAATGTTCTTAATGGTTTTATTTTATTTTAAAACCTTTTACAAGCGATGCTATTCGCTCAAACTCATAAATTAGTATGTATCTGAAGATAATAGATATATATATAACATTTTGAAATTTATAAAATGACTAACAACGATAAGGCGATGCGTGATATGACTGTTACCGAATTGCAAGAAGAAATTTGAAAGGCAACAGATATTAATAAAAAACAGCATAATAAATTGAAGATGCTGCGATAAGTAAGGAGGAAAAGAGTATAAGAATTGAAGATGAAATCAGAAACTAAAACGAAGTTGAGGGAAATCTTCTCATAACTATTTTAGATGAACTTTTTCAAATGAGTCAAGGTGCGAAATAATCATACTGAGGTATCTATCATATGTTCCTGCAAAGTTATTTTTAATTATCTAAAGTTATATGATAAAACAGTAGATTTGCCTGTAGCTCATATGTATATTTCTGTAGTTGAATGAAACCTTTCATTTGAATAGAAAAATCACATTATTCATAACAAATCAAAATTTATTTGAACAAAATAATAATTTTTTTGAATTGAACAATCATTCATTTGGTTGAAAGAAATTTTCCATCCATGTAGAATACTAAGGAGACGATTTCAAACAAATATTTCTTCCGAACAAAGAAATATTTCACTAAGATAAATGCGTATACATTTAACTGTAATAAATACGAATTAGATTAATGAATCTTAGCTTGGTGTTTTTTAATTGAAATCTTGTTTAGATAAACTAAGATGTCGGTAGTTGCCACTCATATTTCTGTATACACTTAAGAGCTTCCGGAGATACCTTTTGTTTAAATTTGGTAGAAAATTAATCTTCTTTGTTGAAAAATTCGTTTTTGTTGATTAAATCAAATTGTTTTTTATTTTTAATTAAATTTTTTTTTCTCTTGAAAATTTATCTTTTTAGGTTGAAAATTCAACTACTTGGTTCAAAGTGGAACTATTTCATTAAAAGTTTATTCTTTTCGTTAAAAATTCGTAATTTTAGTTGAAAATTAATTTTTTAACGGAAAATTTAATTATTTTGTTGAAAATTCAACTGATTGATTGGAAATTCAAGAATTTGGTAGAAAATCAACTGGTTTATAGAAGATTCGTTTACTTTTGATTGCAAATTATTTTTTTTTTTTAAATGAAAATTTAAATAATTATTCCATTTTTTGTTAAAAATTGATCGTATCTAGTTTAAAAATTCAACGGCTTGGTTAAAAATTTATTTAATTTGTTGAGAATTTAACTTTTTTGGTAGAAAATTAATCTTCTTTGTTGAAAAATTCGTTTTTGTTGATTAAATCAAATTGTTTTTTATTTTAAATTAAAATATTTTTTTCTCTTGAAAATTCACCTTTTCAGGTTAAAAATTCAACTACTTGGTTGAAATTGGAACTATTTCCTTAAAAGTTTATTCTTTTGGTTAAAAATTCATAATTTTAGTTGAAAATTAATTTTTTAACTAAAAATTTAATTATTTTGTTGAAAATACAACTGATTGAAAATTCAAGAATTTGGTAGAAAATCAACTGGTTTATAGAAATTAATATTTCAACGAAAAAGATTTTAATTAAAAATAAAAAAAAGTTGGATTTAACCAACAAAGGCAAATTTTTAACAAAATACTTGATTCCTCATCTAAAATAGATTATTTTAAACTAAACAATTTGATTTTTAACAAAAAATTGGTTTTCTTTAAAAAAGACGAATTTTCAACCAAATAGTTAAATTTTCTACCAAACTCTTTAATTTTCCAGCCGAAAATACGAATTTTTTACAACGCCGTTTAATTTTTAACCCGAAAATCTTAATTTTCAACAAAAAAGTTAATTTTGAACCGAAACAAATCAATTTTTAACGGGACAGTTGCATTTTTAACCAAAAAATATTAAATTTCTACAAAAAGAGATACATTATCAAACTAAAAAGATGAATGTTCGATAAAATAGTTTAATGTTCAATAAAATATTTGAATTTTCAATTTAAAAAAATGTATTCAAGAAAGAAAACAAATTTTAATCAAACTGTTGAATTTTCAACTAAGAAGTATGACTTGAACAAAATTGTTGAATTTTCAACAAAGTAATTCAATTTTGAACCAAATTTATACCAAAAAATACAAATGTTGAACAAATTACATAAATTTTTAATTAAATATTTTGAAAAATGGATGTGATATTAGTCAAAATTTTATTTGATTAATTTTTAGTCTGTATTTTTTTCGTATCTAAAAATTTTGAACTAAATAGTGGAATTTTGAAGCTAAAAAGGTAAATTAATGTAACCATTTAGTTGAAAATTCGTCTTTTTTTCTGGTTGAAAATTAACTTTTTAACTGAAAATTTAACTATTTCATTTTTTTGTCGAATATGTATCTTTCTGATAGAAATTTAATCTTCTTCGTTGAAAATTCATCTGTTTGGTTGCAGATTCATTATTTTAGTTAAAAATTAATTTATTTGCTTCAAAATTTAACTATTTTCTTGAAAATTCGTTTTCTTTTTTTTTGAAAATGAATGTTTTTAACAGAAAATTTAACTATTCTATTTTTTTTCGATTTTTTTTATAGACATTTTAACTTTTTGGTTAAAATTTCAACTGTTTGGTTGAAAATGTAACTATTTGAATGAAAATTGGTATTTTTTGGTAGAAAATTCATCTTTGGTGTTAAAAATTCAGCGATAGGGCTAATAATTCATTTTTTAGGTTCAAGATTAATTATTTTAGTTAAAAATTAATTTCTTTGCTTCAAAATTTAAATCTTTTCTTAAAAATTCGTTTTCTTTTTTGTTGAAAATGAATTTTTTAAACTGAAAATTAAACTATTTCATTTATTGGCAAAGATTTATCTTATTTTGATAGACATTTAATCTTCTTGGTTGAAAGTTCATCTGTTTGGATGAAAATTCATCTATTTTGTTGAAACTTTGTTTCTTTTTTTGGTGAAAATTAATCTTGGTGAATAATTCACCTTTTTGGTTGAAAATTCATGTATTTTGTTAAAAATTATTCTTTTCATTATTTGTTTGAAAATTCCTGTATTTTCTCGAAAATTCGTCTTTTATTATAAAAAATTAATCTTCTTGGTTGGAAATGATTGTTTTTTGTCAAAAATACAATTATTTGGTTAAAAATTCATATATTTTATTGAAAATTCATCTCTTTTGGTAGAAATTTCATCTTATTTGTTTAAAAATGCAACTGTTTGGTTGAAAATTAAACTATTTGTTTGAAATTTCATGTATTTTTTCGTAAATTCGTCTTTTGCAGTAGAAAATTAATCTTCTTGGTTCAAAATTCGATTATTTGGTTGAAAATTCATATAATTTTTCGAAAATTCGTCTTTTTTGTAGAAAATTTATCTTATTGCTTGAAAATTAATATTTTTGGTCGAAAATATAACTATTTGGTTCAAATTTTTTATATTTTATTGAAAATTCATCTCTTTTGGTAGAAATTTCATATTTTTTTATCAAAAATGAAACTGATTGAAAATTAATAATCTGTTTTGGTTGAGAATTCATCTGTTTTTTTTTTGTGGTATAAATTAAAATCTTTTTTGGTTGAAAATACCACTACTTGATTGAAAGTCAAACTACTTTGTTTAATATAATTTTTTTCTTGTCTGAAGATTCATCAATTTAATTGAAAATTTATCTTCTTGGTTGTAAATTTCATTATTTGTTTGAAAATTCCTGTATTTTCTCGAAAATTCGTCTTTTATTATAAAAAATTAATCTTCTTGGTTGATTTTCTACATGCCAATTGAGTTTGCAACAGCAACAAAAAAAAAACAATTTTTAACAAAAAAGTTGATTTTCAATCAAACAGTTGAATTTTCAACCAAATAGTTAGATTTTCCATCGGAAAGATGAATTTTCAACCAAGCAGATTAATTTTTTACCAAACAAGATGAATTTTCAACCAAATACGTGAATTTTCAACTAAAAAAGATCAATTTTCAACCGAAAATGGAATAATTAAATTTTGAGTTACAAAACTTAATTTTCAAACTCAAAAAAATATATTTTCAACAAAATAGTTACATTTTTTATCAAAGAGAGGAAGTTTCAAACAAAAATATGAATTTTTAACGAAAAAGTTGATTTTCTATCAAAACAGTTGAATTTTCAACCAAATATTTCAATTTTCAACGAAATAGTTAAATTTTCTAGCACAAGGACGAAATTTCAACCAAGAAGAACAATTTTCTACCAAAAGGCGATTTTTTAACTCAATAACATCAATTTTCAACTAAAACATATCAATTTTCAACCAAGAAAATTAATTTGCAACCGAAAAAATTAATTTTTAAGAAAATACATGAATTTTCAACCACATAGTTGAAAATTCAACTAAAATCGGAATAGTTAAATTTTCAGATAAAAAAACTCATTTTCAAAACAAAAAAAAAACAAAGTTTAAACCCAAGATATGAATTGGCAACTAAAATATAGAATTAATGAAAAAGGTGAATCTTCAGCTTAATTTGATAGGATTTTAAAGGATTTTAAATATTTTAGGGTATTTGCAAATATTTCAAGGAATTTTCAATTGATTTAAATAATTTCAAGGGATTTCAAGAAATCTAATTTATTTTAGGATATTTTTTAAATTCCAAGAATTTTTAAGAACTGTGAAAAATGCTAGTGGATTTCAAAATATTTTAAAGTGTTCGAAATATTTTAGGGTATTCTAAAAGATTCCAAGAAATATTCAATTGATTTCAATAATTTGAAGAAATCTCAAACAATTGAATGATTTTAGAATATTTTTGTTAAATTTCAAGAAATTTTCAAGAGCTTTAAAAATTTTTAAAGAAATTTCAGAATATTTTTAATCTTTTAGGATATTTGAAAAGATTTCAAGGAATTTTCAATTGATTTAAATAATTTGGAGTGATTTAAAAAAAATTGAATTATTTTAGGATTTTTAAATTCCAAGAATTTTTAAGAACTGTGAAAAATGTTAGTGGATTTCAAAAGATTTTAAAGTGTACCTGAAATCTCAAGCAATTGCAATGATTTCAGGATATTTTTGTTAAAGACCAAGAAATTTTCAACAGCTTTTAAAAATTGTAATGAATTTCAAAAGATTTTAAAGGATATGAAATATTTTAATGTATTTTTAATAGATTCCAATAATTTTGAGTGATTCCAAAAAAAAAAAGAGATTTCAAGAATTTTTAAGAACTGTAAAAAATGTTAGTGGATTTCAAAAGTTTTTAATTCGTCTTTTGTAGTAGAAAATCTCCCTCGCTGAAAATTCACCTTTTCGTTTGAAAAATCATTTCTTTGGCTGAAGATTTAAGAAATTTATTGAAAATTCGTTTTTTAGTTCAAAAATTAATTTTGTTGAATCAAATATATAACGTCCATTTTTGGTTGAAAATTTATCATTTTTTATAAAAATTTGACTATTTGGTGGACATTTTCAAATATTTTAACTGAAAATGTAACTATTTTGTTAGCAATTAATTTGTTGTAAAGGCTTATAATTTTAGGTACAAATTTATTTCTTTAGTTGAAAATGTAACTATTTTGCTGATAATTCATGTAATTTGAGAGAAAATCGTTTGTTTTGGTAAAAATATAATATTTTCGATTTAAAATTTATCCGTTTGGTTTGAAATTAAACTAATAAACTAAAAATTTAAATATCATTATTAAAATTAAAAATTCTCTTTGTGAATTGAAAATTCAACTATTTGGTGGAAAATTTATGTATGTTGTTGGAAATTTGGCTTTTTGGGCAAAAAATGAATATTTTATTATTCTACTTTCAGTTGAAATTGATGTTTTTCTTTTGAAAAATCATGTTGTTTGTTTAAAAATTGATCTTTCTTGTAAAAAATTCTTCTTCTTGGTAGAAATTAATCTTTTTGATTGAAAATGCCATGCTTGGCTGAATGTTAATATTTCTCTTTTTTGTTTAAAAATGTATCTCTTTTAGTTAAACTTCCACAGTTGAAAATTTAACTATTCCAATTGAAGATTCACCATTTTAGTTTAAAATTCATAGCTACTGTTGAAAATTCAACTAATTTTGTTGTTGTTGTAAAATGAATATTTTAAACTGGATATTTAACTATTCCACTTTTTGTTAACGTTTTTTTTTTTCAAAAACTTTAACTAGTTGGTTGAAAATTTATTTTTTTTATTTAAAAGTTCCATTATTTCGTGGAGAATTCGTATTGTTGGTTTTGTTTTGGTATTTTTGGGCTTTGAATTCGATAAATCAGTCAAGTTCAACCAAATCTAATAACAAATTAATTCCACTCTGATTAATTAAATTTAAGTTAAATTCAAAAGAATTGAGAAAAAATATTAAACCGAAAAAATTTCATTGATTGCAATGAAATTTGAGTGAATTTAAAGGAATTTAAGAAAAATGAGAAGAATTTGATGAAATTCATTTAAAAAAAAACAATCTGAATTCAAAAAGCATTTGAGTGAATTGAAAACAATTCAAAAACATGAAAAAATTGAGTAGAATTGAGTGAATTTATAAGAATTCAGGATGAATTAATAAGAATTCAGGGCGGATTATGATCCTGTTATGATCCACCTATTGATGGAAGCTAGAAATAAAGAAAATGAATTGATTTATCAACTGAAGACATTCTTGCACAGGCTTTTATTTTCTTCTTCGCAGGCGTTCATACTTCGTCGACCTTGATATGTTTTTTGGCCCAAAAAAGACGATTTTTTTTTACCAAATAGTTGAATCTCGAACAAAAAAGAAATTTTCAGCAAACAAGATTATGTTTCCAAGTAAAAACGTGAATTTTCAAAAAATACATGAATTTTTTACTAAAAAAAAATTAATTTTCCACTTATAAAGATAAATTGCCAATAAAAAATAGAATACACTGAAACCTGGAATTCGAAACCGAGAAAGGCTTGTTCAGCCAAGCGTGACGAACAGCAGCGTAGCAACAAAATTTTCGCAAAATAGTTCAACTTTCATCAAAATAAACAAAATATATGAATTCTTCACGAAAGTATTGAGTTTTTAAGCTAAAAGATGCATTTTTTACAAAAACAATTTAGTTTGCATACCGAAAAAATGAATTTTCAACAACAAAAAATTTTCAACTGAATAGTTGAATTTTCTACCAAATTGTTGAACTTACAACCCAAAAAGAACAATTTTCTACAAAAAAGGTGAATACCCAATCTAAGATATAATTTTTCAAGAAAAACAGTTAAATTTTATACCAAAAAGGTGAATTTTAAAAAAATACATGAACTTTTTACTGAAAAAAAATTAATTTTCAACTTATAAAGATAAATTCCCAATAAAAAATAGAATACACTGGAGCCTGGAATTCGAAACCGAGAAAGGCTTGTTTAGCCAAGCGTGACGAACAGCAGCGTAGCAACAAAATTTTAACAAAATAGTTCAACTTTCATCAAAATAAACAAAATTTTGCAATGCATATTTAACATATTAATATTTTCAATTAAATATATTTTTCTGAGATTAGTAAAAATGATAACATGAACATTTTCATATCAAGAAATACTGTGAGGTTATTTTTCGAATGAAAAAGCATTTCTATTTAATTTTATATAACAATAGAAGAAAAATATTAATTAAACTCAATAAAGTTCCGTTAACTTTTCAGGATTTTCCAGGTATATAAAAATTCCTGGCAATGCCAGGTTTTCCAGGTGAAGAGACACCCAGATTTTTCATTTAAAAAATTCAAATAAAAAAATTCAGTTTTTAAAATTGTCCAATACCGGATTTTACATACCAATACGATCACAAAATTCTATTTTGAAATAGAAAATAATCCCATGTAAGCTTCATACGTACCTGAAACAAAAAATAAATGTGCATCTTATTATTTAGAACAATTTTTTTTTTAATATTTGAGATAATCTTAACACACTTTAGTAAGATATCAATTTTTAATTAATTAATAAATTAATTAAAATTAATTATATAATCAATTATAATTATTTAATTATATCTTTCTAATTATATATTATATTTTTAACGCAATTTAATTCTAAAAAATATTTTTTCAATCCTTCCAAATATCTATCTGTATCAAAATGGTACTTTTTTATTAAAAATGGGGGAAAATCGTTATTTCATTTAATATGAAAACCGACAACCGAATATAATTGAAGATTTTCTGCCTGGTGCTAGGACAAAACAGTTGAATTTTCTAACAACTTCTTGAATTTTTAAGGGAAAAGGAAGAATTTTCCACAAAAAAGTAGAATTTTCAAGAAAAAATGTTCAATTTTCGACCAAATAGTTGAATTTTCAATCTAAAAACATAAATTTTTACCCATAAATGGAATAAATAAATTTTCATTGAAAACAAATAATTTTCAATTTGTAAAAGCAATTTTTTTTACAAAACAGTTGAATTTTCTACCAAATTGATGAATTTTCATTAAAACAGTTGAATTTTTAACTCAAAAATATAAATTTTCAACAAAACAGGTTACTTTCAAAAAAAGAGTTGAATCTTTAACAAAAACAGATTAATTTTGAACCAAACAGTTAAATTTTTAATTAAAAATTTGATTTTTTACCAAAAAAGAAGAATTTTCAACAAATGCATACTTTTTTAACAAAATGGTCGAATTTTCAACCCGAAAATGTGCATTTTTGAAGAAAAAATTAAATTTTCGACCAAATAGTTGAATTTTTAGTCTAAAAAAGATCACTTTTTACCCATAAATGGAACAAAAATAAAATTTTAATTGAAAGAAATAATTTTCAATGTTGTAGAACAAATTTTTTACAAAACAGTTAAATTTTCTACCAACTTGTTGAATTTTTAAGGAAAAAGAATTCTCCACAAAAAAGTAGAATCTTGAAGAAAAAATGTTTAATTTCCGACCAAATTGTTGAATTTTCTACCAGAAATATTAAAATTTTCCACCAAAAAAATTAATTTTAACCAAAAATCGAATAGTTAAATTATCAGTTAAGAAAATTAATTTTCAACTAAAAAGAACGAATTTTCAACAAGATAGTTAAATTGTCAACCAAAGAAATGAATTTTCAAGTGAAATTATGTACCTTCCACAAAAAAATGAAGTTTTAACATAAATTTTCAACCAAAAATGGAATAGTTAAATTATCATTTAAAAAAATGAGTTTTCAACTAAAAAGTATGAATTTAATAGGAACATGAGTTATATTCTTTCGGTCTTACGATCAATTGAAAATAAAAAACGACTGATTCCTATTAAATTAATATTGAAATCGATCGAAGAAAGGTTTTTCACTTCTTTAAAAAATTGTTTTTTGAGAAGTTGATTGCTTTTTATAAAAAAGTACGAATTTTTGGCAAAATAGCTCAATTTTCTATAAAAGCAATGAATTTTCAACTAACAATCACAAATTATAAACCTGAAATGGAATGGTTGATTATTCAACAACGAAGAAACGAATATAAGACAAAATAGTTATATATTATTTTCTAAACACAAAAAAAAATACATTTTAACCAAAATATTGGAATTTTCAACTAAAAAATATAAATTGTCAACCAAAAAAAAAAAAACGAATTTTCAACAAGATAGTTAAATTTTCAACCAAAAAAATTAATTTTGAAGTAAAATTATGTATCTTCCACAAAAAAGAATGAATTTTTAATAAAATAAAAATTTGTTTATACTAACATTTTCAGTTGAAATATGTTTGTTTTTTTCAGTTGGAAATTTGTCCTTTTGGTACAAAGTTATTTTTCTTTTGTTCAAAATTCAACTATTTTCTTGAAAATCCTTTTTCTTTTGTTCAAAAGGTTAAAAAATGGTTGAAAATTTTAATATTTCGTTGAAACTTTATTGTTTTTATTGAAAATTATTTGTATACTTAAAATTGAATTATTACATTTTTAGTTAAAAATTTATCTTTTCTGGTTGAAAATTCAACATAATTTGTTATTAAATATTCATATAATTTATTGAAAATTTGTCTCTTTCGGTAAAATATTATTTCTTTTGTTTGTAAATCCATTTCTTTCGTTGAAAATTTAACTATTTTCTTGAAGATTCGATTTTGTTTGGTTGAAAATTAATTTTTTTAATTGAAAATTTAACTGTTCCATTTTTAGTTGAAAATTTATTTTCAGTTGAAAATTAATTCTATTTGTTGAAAATTGAACTATTTTTTGAAAATTAAATTTGTTGTCTGAAAATTCAACTTTACAATTTTTGGTTGAAAATGCATTTTTTTACTTGTAAATTCATTTCATGCGTTGAATTTTTAATCGAAAAAGATTTCTGTTGAATTTTTAACATTAAGATATGAATTTTAAACATAAAGTAAATTTTTTACGAAAACACTTGACTTTTTAACCCAAAAAGAGGACTTTTTAACAAAAAAGTTGAATTTTAAATGGAATGGTTAAATTTTCAATTAAAAAAAAATATTTTTTAATCAAAAATGAAACGAATCTTCAAATAAATAGTTATAAATTTTCAACCAAAGAGATCAATCTTCAACAAAAAAAAATTAATTTTTGACAAAGCAATTCAGCTTTCAACCAAGTAGTAGAATTTTCAACTAAAAAATATAAATTTTCAACCAAAATAGGAATAGATGAATTTTCAGATAAAAATATTAATATAAAAGGACAACAAAATACTAATTATCAACCAAAAACATGAATATTGATTTTCTGCCAAACACTTGATTTTTTAAATAATTTTTTTAAATTTAATGATTTTTTAATTAATTTTTTACAAAAAAAAAATCTTTTAGATAATATGTGCATGTTCAATCAAATAATTAAATTATCAACTGAAGAAGATAAATTTTCAACTAAAAATAAAAATGTTAAATTTTCAATTGAAAAAATTAATTTTCAATAAAAAATAACACGAATTTTTCACAAAATAGCAAAATTTTCAAACAAATAAGAGATGAATCTTGCATCAAAAATATAAATTTTTAACAAAGCAGTAATTTTTCAACTAAATAGTCAAATTTTCAATTAAAAAAAATAAGTTTGTAATCAAAGTAGAATGGCTAAATTTTTAATTAAAAAAATTAATAAAAAATGAAACAAAAATTAATTTTCAACCAAAAACATGAATTTTCAGTTTAACAAATTAATTTTCAACCAAAAATCCCTACTGCCCCACCCTTATTCCTGACTTCTTCTACTTTTAATCTCCTAACTACAAATCACATCTACTCCTCTAATTTATCCTACTTACTATCCTCTCTTTTCCCTTAATTCTCCTACCCTCATTTCCCATCACTTATCCTCCCGTAATTTCCCTTCAATTCTCCTACTTCTTTTCCCATCACATCCCTTCTTTTCTTCTACTTCTTGTCCCATAATTTCTTCTCAATTTCTCTCTCCTCAGTTCACCTAATTTTCCTCCCCTTATCTCTCTTCACTTTCCCGACTACCCCTTCCCTGGTTTCCCAGCACTCCTTCACCCCTAATTTTCTCCTCTCACTTCATCTACTATTCCTTTCTTAATTTCATCTTACTTCCTATACATTTCCCTACTCCCACTTCTTCTCCTACTTCCTCTCCCCACATTTCAATTTTCGCTTTCCACTCACTTCTCTGACTTCTTCCTACTTTACTTTTCCTTTCCTCACTATACCAGCCAACACACTCCTAATTTCTCTCCCTCCACTTTTCACACTTCCCCTAACTTTACTTCCCATTATTGCCTTCACCGCATTTCTTCTCACTCCCCTTACTGCCCCACTCTCATTCCTAACTCCTTTAACTTTTGCTCATCTCACTTCCAATCACATCCCCTCCTCTGATTTATCCTACTTACTATCCTCTCTTTTCCCCTACTTCGCTACCCTCATTTCCCATCACTTACACACCCATAATTTCGTTAAAAATGCATCTGTTTGGTTGAAAATTCAACTGTTTTGTAAAAGATTCGTCTTTTTTATTGAAAATGAATTTTTTTTTAATGAAAATTTAACTATTCCATTTTTGTTTAAAAATTAATCTCTTTAGTTTAAAAATTCAATTATTTGCTTGAAAATGTGTCCTTTTTTGGTAGAAAATTAACCTTCTTTGTTGAAAATTTAACTGTTTGATTAAAACTTTATGTATTTTGTTGAAAATTCGTCTTTTTTGATGGAAAATAAATTTTTGTTGTTGTTAAAAATGCAACTATTTGGTTGAAAATTCTACTGTTATGTAGAAGATTCGTCTTTTTTAGTGAAAATTAATTTTTTTTAATGAAAATTCAACTATTCCTTTTTTGTTTAAAAATTAGTCTTTTTAGTTAAAAAATTCAATTATTTGGTTGAAAATTCGTCTTTTTTGGTGGAAAATCAATTTTTTTTGTTAAAAATGCAACTGTTTGGTTGAAAATTCAACTGTGTTGAAAAGATTCATCTTTTTTTTTAATTAATTTTTTTAAATGAAAGTTTAGCTATTCCTTTCTAATTTAAACATTAATCTTTTTAGTTCAAGAATTAAATTATTTGGTTGAAAATTCGTCTTTTTTAGTAAAAAATCAATTTTTTTTGTGTTGAAAATTCAACTGTTTGGTTAAAACTTTATGCATTTTGTTGAAAATTCGTCTTTTTTGGTGGAAAATCAATTTTTTTGTGTTCATCTATTTTGTTCAAAATTAATATTTTTAAAAAATTCAACTTTTTTGTTGAAATTCATCATCCTTAGTTGAAAATTCACGCATTTTATTGAAATTTTAATTATTTTGTTGAAAATACATCTATTTTGTTAAAAGTTGATATTTTTCGGAAATTCAACCGCTTTGTTCAAAATTCGTCTTTTTGGATAGAAAATTAGTTCCTATGGATGAAAAATTGATCTTCTTTGCAGAGAAGTTGTTGGTTGAAAATTCAACCACGTTGATGAAATTATTTTGTTGAAAATACATCTACTTTGTGAAAAATTAATATTTTTCGAAAATTCAATTGTTTCGTTGAAAATTCATCTTTCTTAGTTGAAAATTCAACCATTTTGATGAAAATTTAATTATTTTGTCGGGAATACATCTATTTTGTTAAAAATTAATATTTTTCAAAAATTCAACTGTTTTGTTTAAAATTCATCTTTCTTAGTTAAAAGTTCAACTATTTTGTTGAAAATTTTATTATTTTCTTGAAAATACATCTATTTTGGTTAAAAATTAATATTTTTCGAAAATTCAACTGTTTTGTTTCAAATTCGTATTTTCTATAGAAAATTCGTCTCTTTGGATCATAAATTGATTTTCTTTGAGAGAGAAATTGTTGGTTAAAAATTCATCTTTCTTAGTTGAAAATGCAGCCATTTTGATGAAAATTTAATTATTTTGTTGAAAATACATCTATTTTCTTAAAAATTTTAACACTAAAAAGTATTTTAGAAAATATGGGTTTAGATATATCTAATATACTAAATTTTGTTCAGCATGGGAGCATAAGCTATATAATGCTGTTTTGCTTACTTATTGTTGGTTTTTCTTTCTTCTATGTTGCTTTACAATATAACATTAGCGATATGACAAAAAACCTTAAAGAAAGTGGTACATTTATAAATGGATTACGTCCGGGTGAAAAAACTAAAGAATATCTAAAGCATATATTCTTTTATTTAAGTATCATCGGAGCTGGATATTTAATCATAATTTGTTTAATACCAGAAATTATAAGTTACAATTGGAATGTTTCATTCTATTTTGGTGGTACTTCTTTATTAATTATGGTAATGGTATCACTAGAATTAAATAATCAAATTCACTCTCATAGAATTAAAAAAGATTACAATAAAATAGAAAAAGAGCTGAAGGCAGAATTTAATAACAAATGAAAAGCAAAAAAATATTTTTATTTTCAATAATAGCTCATTTATTAATTATATTAATACTTATAATTAGTAATATGAGCTTTAATAAAAACTCTTCAAAGCAAAAGATAATTAATAACGAATTATCAAAAGCAAATTTTGTAGAATTATCTACAATACCTGATATGGCTGTATCAAAAAAAATAGTAAAAGAAATAGTAATAAAAAAAGAAATAAAACCTGTTCCACCAATAAAAGAAAAAACACATGAAATAAAACCATTAATTAAAGAACTGACATGACACATGACATGACACATGACATGACACATGACATGACACATGACATGACACATGACATGAAACATGACAGGACACATGACATGACACATGACATGACACATGACATGCCACATGACATGACACATGACATGACACATGAAATGACACATGACATGACACATGACATGACACATGACATGACCCATGACATGACACATGACATGACACATGACGTGACACATGCCTTGACACATGACATGACACATGAAATGACACATCAAGTGACATATGACATAACACATGACATGAAGCATGGCATGACACTTGACATGTCACATCATATGACACATGACATGACACATAACAAGACACATGACATGACACATGACATGACACATGACATGACACTTGTCTTGACACATGAAATGACACATGACATGACACGTGACATGATACGTGACACATGACACATGACATGACACATGACATGGAATATGACATGACACATGACATGACACTTGTCTTGACACATCACATGACACGTGACATGACACATGACATGAGTCATGACATGTCAAATGACAATACACATGACATGACACGTGACATGACACATGTCATAACGAATGACATAATACATGACATGTCTTATGATATGACACATGACATGGCACATGACATGACACATGACATGACACATGACATGACCCATGACATGACACATGACATGACACATGACATGACACATATGTATTTTCGGTGCCTGGAGAACCGGGATTAATTTTTATTGCGACGAGACCTTTTTAAAATCATCCGTGTATGTTAAATTCTTAGTGTTAACCAAACTTCCTCGGGGAAGGTGTATTTTTAATACCTGGACAATCAGGATTAATTTTGAGTACGAGACCCTTTTTAAAATCATCCCAGTATGTTAAGTTCTCAGTCTTAACCAAACTTCCTCGGGGAACATGTATTTTTTATACCTGGACAACCAGAATAAATTTTAAGTACGAAGTGACATTTTTAAGATCATTCGGGTATGTGAAGTTCTTACTCTCAAACAAACTTCCTCGGGGAAGGTGTATTTTTAATACCAGGACAACCAGGACTAATTTTCAGTACGAGGCCTTTTCAAAATCATCCGGGTATGTTAGATTCTTAGTCTTAACCAAACTTCCTCCGGAAATATTTATTTTCAATAACTGCACAACGAGTATTAATTTTTGGTACGAGACCCTTCTTAAAATCATGCCAGTATGTTAAGTTCTTAGTCTTAACCAACCTTCCTCGGGAAAGGTGTATTTTTAATACCGGGAAAACCAGGATTAATTTTTGTACGACAAGACCTTTTTAGAATCATCCAGGCATGCTAAATTCTTAGTCTTAACCAAACTTCCCCGAGGAAGATGTATTTTCGGTGCCTGGAGAACCGGGATTAATTTTTATTGCGACGAGACCTTTTTAAAATCATCCGTGTATGTTATATTTAGAATTCTTGACCAATTTTGGATTATTTTTGTGTTTTTCGTTGGAAATTGATACTTAAAAGAAAATTCGATTTTTGAGGCAATTCATAATTTTAAACAATTTTAGGTTATGTTAATTTTTTACACCAAAAACTGAAATTTCAAAACAAAAATCATTAAAGTTTGAAAAAGATTTACAATTTTTGAAGAGTTCTGGTTAGATTATTGTTTTTCACAGGATATAGTTTTTTTTTAAATAAAAATCATTATCAGAGAGGAACAATTTAAACAATATTTAGAATCTTTTAGCAATTTTGTATTGCGTTAGTGTTTTTGATCGTTTTTCGAAGGAAATCCGTTACAAAATAAACAAAAAGCATTAGATTTTAAGCGCTCATAATTTCTTAACAATTTTAGGTTACGTTAGCCTTTTATACCTCAAATTGATATTTTAAAACAAAAATTATTAGTTTGAACACGATTTAGAATTCTTTACCAATTTTGGATTATTTTTATATTTTTCGTTGGAAATGGGTATTTAAGAAAAATCGTTTTTTTCTTTAAATAAAAATTATTAGATTTTAAAAGTTAATAATTTTGTACCATTTTAGGTTACGCTAGCCTTTTACACCTAAAATTGATATTTTAAAACAAAAATTATTATAGTTTGGACAATATTTAGAATTCTTGACCAATTTTGGATTATTTTTGTGTTTTTCGTTGGAAATTGATACTTAAAAGAAAATTCGATTAGAGAGAGAGAGAAGGTATAGAAAGTATACTTGTAAGAGAGAGACTTCAATACCCTAAAATATTTGAAATACTTTAAAATCTTTTGAATTCTCTTGATATTTTTTAAAATTCTTGAAAATGCATTAGAATTTTTTCTAATACCCTAAAATCTTTCAAATTATTTCAAATACCTTCAAATTATTGAAATCTATTAAAAATTTCTTGAGATATTCTATAATACCCTCAAATAGGTCAAGTCCTTCAAAATCTTTTGAAAACCCTTGGATTGTTGTAAGGCTCTGGAAAATTCCTTGGTATTTTTAAAAAATATCATAAAATATTTGAAATATTGAAACTTTGGACTTGAAAGTTTGTAAAAGTTTTGAAAATTCCTTGGAGTTTTTAATAATAGCCTAAAATCCTTTGGAATCACATTAAATTATTGAAATCCATTTTTCTAAGTGTGTGGCAGTGGGGCCGCACGGAGGAAGTGAAACTTTGATGGATTAACTTAAAAATGTTTGTGAGGAATCATGATGAGTTTTGAGATCACATAATAAGAGAGAGGGAGGGAGAGAGAGAGCATATACAGGCCTTAATTAGCTTGGCAGTAGTGGGGAGATCAAGGAGAAGTCTTCAGAACAATTGAGAATCGTCGCACAAAAGGGAGACGCGAATAGAGAGAGAGAGAAGGTATAGAAAGTATACTTGTAAGAGAGAGACTTCAATACCCTAAAATATTTGAAATACTTTAAAACGCTTTTCTGGTGACTGTTTGATATGATAATTTGCAAATTTACAAGAGTTATTAATTATTGAAACAATTTTTAAAAACAAATTCAGAGTTTGTCTATTTTATGAAATGTGAGAGAAATAAAAATTTATTACTGTTACTTGAAAAAAGATGCTATTTGGTAATTAAAAAAAAAATTTCACAGTTGGACTATTTATCAACGAAGAGGCTTCATTTTTTTAACAGAGAAACTAAGAATGCCTTTCCGATGATTTCTTGATATGATACTTAGCAAATTTGAAAGCATTATTAATTATTTAAACAATTTTTATCAACAAATTCAGAGTTTGTCTATTTTTCAACGAATAGGCTCAATTAAAAAAAATCAACTATGAATGCTTTTCCGGTGATCCCTAACCAGATATTACTTACCAGATACACTTGTTTCTTTTCCGAAACTAGGTACACTCAAACTACCTCCATCTTCGCTATCACCTTCCAAAAATTCTTCTTCCTCTTCAGTCTTCTTTTCAGTTTTCTCTTCGTTTTTTCTCAAAACGGGAGGCGTGTCAGTGGGTGAAAGAATTTTTAAACCACCCAGACGTCGCGAAATGTCTTTGATTTTTCCGGACATTTCGCGACGTGGAACTTGACTTGATTCTTCCGTTGTCAGGGGCGGTGAAGAACGAATATTTAAAGTCTTTGGAGGATCTCTTTTCGAAACACAAGCACCATCAACCACATTATCATTCCTCTCAGCCAAATTGGAAATTAAAAATGCTTATAATTGTATTTAAAACACAAATCTTATTTTCACAAAGGGCTTAACCGATTAATACAGAGATAGACAAACTTAATTTTGATCACTTAACATGATATATGATTGGAGTCAATTTTTATTCACAATTAAAATTCAAATTATCTAATGCGTTAGTTATCGTAAGGCTTGTTGCTAAATTTGTTGCTTCAGTGATCGTCACTTTTATGCATTAGTGATCGGCACTAACCTTCAGGAATTAAAATAAATTGTTTAACGTGATTTATTCTTATCACTATTGTTGCAGTGTACCTTAACATCAGTTATTATTTTAATTATTATTGATAATAACGTGAAATGGATTAAAGAAATTTATTTATAAGAAGTATGACAGCCTTGTCCGTCTTCATTCATATGGATGCTATTCAAAGCAATAAAGGGATTATAAGTTTAATCAAAATTAAAATTTTCTTAATTACTTAAATATTGAATATTTTAAAATATAAACAGCATATCTAACGCAACAAGTTATCCGAGTATAACATCTTATATTTAAGTTTTAAAACTATAACGTCTTTGAAACATTGTATAGTTTGTAGTTTGATAATAGATTTAATACTTTCACGATGATTCATTATGATAAATTAAAATTTAGAGTTTAAAGCTTTTTCGGGTTTCAATCGTGTGCAAAACTACGAAACTTGCTGACGTTTCGTGAACATTGCAGTTCACTTCAGATTCATCATTTTAGTTGAAAATTCAACTATTCTAGTTAAATATTCATTATATTTGAAAATTCAACTATTGATGTTGGAGATTCATCATATTAGTTAAAAACTCATACTTTGTTTTAAAATGTAATTATTTTTTTGAAAATTAGGTTTGTTTTTTAATTAAAAATAATTTTTTTTAAACTGAAATTTCCACTATTCCATTTTTGGTTGACAATTCATATTTTTTAGTTGAAAATTAATTTTTTGATTGAAAATTCAACTATTCCAATTAAAGATTGATCATTTTAGTTGAAAATTCAACTATTCCATTTAATAATTAATTTTAGTTGAAAATTCAACTATTTCAGTTGAAGATTCATCATTTTATTTTTAAATTCATCATTTTGTTTGAAAATGTAACTATTGTTTGCATTTTTTTGTTGACAATTTTTGTAATCTAAAAATTTTACTAACTATTCCAAATAAATATTCCACCATTTTAGCTGAAAATTCATCTCGTTGGTCGAACATTAATTTTTTTAAACTGAAAATTCAACTATTCAATTTTTGTTTGACAATTTATCTTTTTTAGTTGAGAATTAATCTTTTTTGGTAGAAATTAACCTTCTTGGTTGAAAATTAATTTTTTTTTGTGTGGAAAATTCAACTATCCCAATTAAAGATTCATCATTTTAGTTGAAAATTCAACTATTCTAGTTAAATATTCATTATATTTGAAAATTCAACTATTGATGTTAGAAATTCGGAGTCTTTCTATACTTTTGAGAGCTTGGAGCAAAAGCGCGTAGAGAGCTGAGCGCTTGAGTAGAGCATACGCGGCTGCTTATGTTTCAGATGTGGCAATTATTTTCGATGCATATCCGGACTTAATGCTGTTTACTTTTAAATGTGTAAATGTGAAGAAAATATTGCACTTCTAAGAATTTATACGGAGGAGGGGTCGCTGATTCAGCGCAAGTAACTTTTTCTTACAATTTTTATGTTCCGAAAACTTTAAACGCGTTTTTCTCGAAACAACGTTTTTGTCCGACCCCCCTTGAAAACGCACAATTGCATTCACGTGAAGCAGGCGTAATGTGACCGCTTCCAGCCCAGTTACGTTCGTACATTCGCACTCCACCGCCGGACCAACATGCAACTTTATACCCGCTACACAAAACTTTACGCCCGCTACACATACACTGCACCCCACGAAAGTGAGAATATGGAGAAATTGATCGATAGCTTTGAAAAAATTGTATTGCTAGACCCAACAGTCTCCCTTCTGCAAAGTACGCTATTTCTTCCTTTCACCTATAATCGAAAATTATCAAGTACAGCAAACATCCTCTATCTGCTTCACATGCTTGTTTTCAAGGAGGGGGACGAAAAGTATGGTGCGTATCAAGGGCGTAAAGCTATTTTGCTTCGTGTGACTGCCGCCCTAACTTCGCTCGGGCAGCAAATTCACACTCGTCAAAATAGCCTTCTTCAGTTTTACTTACAAATTAAAAAACTTATAAATAGAACAATAGTTTAAATTTAGTTGTCTGAAATTTTAACGATTCAAGGCTCTTTATTTCAAACAATTCTGTTTCAAATTATTTAGTTTTGATTATAAACAGTGAAGTATTTCTATAATTATATTAGAAATGGTTCTTCATCTTGATTAAAATTTTCTAAATTTGAGTATAAATTGAATTGGTTTTAAACTTGAATATTTTAGATAGATAGATTTTTCTTCTAAAAATTTCTAAAATTCCCAATCCAAAAATAAATTCACTGTCATTTTCCCGGTTTTTCCCAGTCTCAAAAAATTCCCGGTCACTTCCCGGGTTTCTCGGTTTCCCTGTCCAACGGCCACCCTGAATAGGAATGTTTCTAAATTGTAAAATAAAAAAAGAGAATAGAGAATATTAAACGATTTCAAAACAATTTTTTCTCTTTATCCTGTTGCGAGTTGGAATGCCAAATCACAAATATTGTGCCCACAGCTCAAACATTCGACGAATAGTACTCTTAATGTATAACATCATAGCGCAAAAGTTTATAAGTGGAAAGTGAATTTATCTTACGATTTATTTATATTTGTTATAAACACTTATGCTATTTATTTTAATCTCATGACTCATGATCTAATTACGAAATTTTGAAATATCAATTTTACCGCATATTCTAATTTAGTTTTCATAACAATACAAAATATTAAAATTATTTAAAATGGCTGGGATTCTTGAAAATTTCAAATTTTTGAGAATTTCTTGAATTCTTTAAAATCCTTGAATATTCTAAATTCCTAAAATTAATTGAATTCTCTAAATCCCCTGAATTCCTTGATTATCTTGACTTCCCAAAATTCCTTGAATTCCGTAAAGTTCCTGAATTCCGTTAATTTTCTGAATTCCTTGAATTCCCCAAATGCTCTGAAATGCCTGAAATTCTCTGAATTCTTTGATTTTTCTGAATTTCTGAAAATCTCTGAAGTCATTGAATTCCCTTATATCCTAGAATTCCTTAAATTCTCAGAATTCCTTAGATTATAGAAATTCCTTAAATTCTAGAAATTCCTCAAATTCCGGGAATTTCTTGAATTTCCTAAATGCTTTGAAATCCTTGAAATTTTCAGAGTTTCCTAAAGTCTTTGAATATCATGATCTCCCTGAATTCCGGAAAATCTCACAATTTCCTCAATTCTCCTAATTCACTGAAATCCTTGAATATTCTGAATTCCCTGAATTCCTTTCTTATTCTGAATTCCTGAAATTCTCGGAATCCCCCGGATTCCCGAAATTCCTTGTATTTTATTAATTTCCTGAATTTCTTGAATTCTCTGAAATCCTTGAATATTCTGAATTTCCTGAAATAATTTCATATTCTGAATCTCTGGATTCTTGAAAATTTCAAATTTTTGAGAATTTCTTGAATTCTTTAAAATCCTTGAATATTCTAAATTCCTAAAATTCTTGAATTCTTTGAATTCCTTGAATTCTTTGAATTACTTGAATTCATTGAATTCCTTAAATTCTTTGAATTCCTTGAATTCATTAAATTTCTTGAATTCTTTGAATTCAATAATAATAATAATAAGTTCCAATCAAGAAAGATGAAGTTTCAACGAAACAGTTGAATTATAAAATCAAAAAAAAAATTGAATTCCTTGAATTCTTTGAATCGCTTGAATTTGTTGAATTCTTTGAATCGCTTGAATTCCTTGAATTCTTTGAATCGCTCGAATTCCTTGAATTCTTTGAATTCAATAATAATAATAATAATAATTTCCAATCAAGAAAGATGAATTTTCAACGAAACAGTTGAATTATAAAACCAACAAATTCTTGAATTCTTTGAATTCTGTGAATTCTGTTAATTTCTTGAATTCCTTGAATTCTTTGAATTCATTAATAATAATAATAATAATTTTCTATCAAGAAAGATGAATTTTCAACGAAATAGTTAAATTACAAAACCAAAATTTTTCTGAATTCCCTGAATTCCTTGATTTCCTTAAATTCCTTGAATAATTTAAATTCCTTGAATTATTTGAATTCTTTGAATTTCTTGAATTTTTTTAACTCCTGGAATTCTTTGAATTCCTTGAATTCCTTGAATTCTTCGAATTCCTTGAATTCTTTGAATTCCTTGAATTCTTTGAATTACTTGAATTCATTGAATTCCTTAAATTCTTTGAATTCCTTGAGGATTTAACTGATTCCAAGGATTTTTAAAGGGGTTTGTAGGGTTCCAAAGCTTTTAAGGTACTTTAAGGGATTCCGTTGGATTTCAAAGAATTTCCAAAATTCTACTCGAAACATTTTAAGGAGTTTTAAAGAATTTTAACAGATTTCAAGGATTTTTAATGATTTGGTGGAGTTTCAAAGCTTTGAATTTATTTAAAAAGATTCCAAAGGATTTCAGAGAATTAAAAAAAAATCAGATCATTTCAAGGGGTTTTAAATGATTTAATAGGGTTTCACAGCTTTTAGGATATTTTACAAAAACTCCCAGGGATTTCAGAAAATTTCAAGGGGTTTAAAAGGATTTTAACTAATTTCAGGGTTTTAAAAGGATTTTGTAGCATTTCAAAGCTTTTAAGGTATTTGAAAAGCTCTCAAGGGATTTCACAGAATTTCAAAAACTTTCAAAACACTTTAAGAGGTTCTAAAGGATTAAATAGAGTTGCACAGCTTTAAAGGAATTAAAAAAGATTCCAAAGGAATTTGGAGAATTTCAAAGATTTCAACACATTTCAAAGGATTTAACTGTTTACAAGGATTTTTAAGGGGTTTGTAGGGTTCCAAAGTTTTTAAGGTATTTTAAAAGGTTCCAATGGATTTCAGAGAATTTCCAAGATTCTACTCGAAACATTTTAAGGCGTTTTAAAACCTTTTAACAGATTTCAGGGATTTTTAATGATTTTGTAGGGTTTGAAAGCGACCAGAGGGGTGTCTTGCAGGGCACAAACATTGGCCTCCTGCTCTTTTTCATTACACATCTGCTTTTATACCTGCCTACACTACTTTTTTGTCTCAAATTATTGCCACTTCCTCTCGCAAATTGCCATTTCGAAGGGTACTTCTGCGGCAAACCTTGAAATCGAAAGCATGAGGATACTCATGCATTTTACGTGGACGATCCTAAGCTCCGGGACAAGAGGGTGCACGGCATTTTGCACATAGACGTGAAGCATCAGTAGATGTTGTATGAGCTAACGTTTGTCTGCCTTGAATCAACCTGAATGAATTTGGGTAGGAGGGTTTCATCGTGACGTGTGAAGACAGTACCATCTCCACTTTGTCATACCGTCGCCACATTTTGAGCCAAGACATTCCCGATGGTAGCTGCAGAGTGTATTATGTACACCTCGATAATCTAGCACACATACTATCTAGTTGGCTTCATAACCATATCTGCCACTTTCACGGCATTGGCCCTAATACCACTCTGCAAATGCTCCTACAGAAATATGGTCAATTTTCAAAAATAGGAACTGCCGCATATACTAGAACATCATATTCTCGAATATTGTTTTTTGTGGCGCACTCGAGACCTGACATAGTTCTCCCTGACTACGAGAAACGAACCATATTCTTCATTGAATTTTCTGTGAAGAATGCGTGCGAATTGCCAAGATCCAAATGCGGTTCCTCACACATATAACGTAGTGATCGGCGAATTTTCAACAAAACAGTTGAATTTTCGAGCAAAAAAAGATTAATTCTAAATCAAAAATACAATAGTAAGCTTCTTAATTTAAAAAAAAATTAATTTTCAACCAAAAAAGGTAACCTTTCAATCAAAAGATGAATTTCCAATACAAAAGGACGAATTTTTTATCCAAGCAGTCGAATTTTCAACAAAAAAGTTGAATTTTCCACCAAAAAAATATGACTTTTTAATAAAATAGTTAAATCTTCAACAAATTATTAAAATTTCAATCAAATAGTAGAATTGATACCCAAAAGAGATTCATTCTTAACCAAAAATAGAATAGTAAACTTTGCAATTAAAAAGAATTAACTTTCATCCAAAAAAGGCAACTTTTTAAATAAAAGGTGAATTTTCAATCCAAAATGACGAATTTTTTATCAAAACAGGCAAATGTTTAACAAAACAGTTGAATTTTTGACCAACAAAGATTAATTCTAAACCAAAAATATAATAGTAAACTCTGTAATTAAAAAGAATTAACTTTCAACTACAAAAGGTAACTTTTCAACCAAAAGATGAATTTAAAATTTAAAAGGACGAATTTTTTATCCAAACAGGCGAATTTTCAACAAAAAAGTTGAATTTTCCACCAAAAAACTATGATTTTTTAATAAAATAGTTAAATTTTCAACAAATAATTACATTTTCAATCAAATAGTAGAAATGATACACAAACGAGATAATTTCTTAACTAAACCAAATGGTCGGATTTTGAAACAAAAAAGATCAAACTTTATTCAAAAACAGTTTTATTTTATAAACAATCTTAAGATTTTTAGAAGACAGTTAAACTTTTTGAATAAGATGAATTTTCAATCCAAAATGACAAATTTTCTCTCTAAATAGTCGCATTTTTAACAAAATAGTGGAATTTCCGACTTAAAAATATCTCATTTTAACAAAATACTTAACAAAGAATATAATATTTTATATTTCGAATAAAAAATAGGAAATGTCTACCAGAAGAGTTTAATTTTGAAAAAGAAAAACAAATTTTCTACCAAGAAGAATTATTTCCTATGAAAAAAAAATTTCAACAAAATATATGAATTCTTATAGAAATATTAAAATTTTGAACTAGAAAAGATAATTGGTAAACCAA
>JAABKJ010075445.1:252671494-252686159 GCA_011634705.1 Andricus grossulariae
ATGGAAAAGTTACATTTCAAGTTGGAAAATTAATTTTAAACAAAATGAAATGGTGAAAATTTACGGTTCAAACAATTTATTATCCACCAAAAAAAAACAAATTTTCAAATAAAATTCTGAATCTTCAACAACAACAAAAAATGTTAAACGAATTTGAAATAAAATAAAATCACTAAATTTCACTCTCAAGTATTTCCAAAAAATTTTATTCACATTTATTACAAAACGACACAAAACCTGTCCCCCCTCGGAGTATGAGGTAGTTTTTGAACAGGCTATAATTCAATCTGGAAGCTAAATTTTCGTTACATTTGTTTGTTTTAAAAATGTCCAAACATTTTCAACATTGTTGAAAAAATATTTTGAAGATATTAAAGCAATTTTTTTTCTAGATTAAAACAAAATTTTGTTTTGGTATGATTTCGAAAATAATTTCAAACTTGAAACAATTTCAAGGAAATTAAGAAAAAATGAAGAATTTTGAAAATTAAAAAAAAAGGTTTTTTAAGCTTTCGAAAGGTTCCAAGAGAATAAATAAATCTTCTTAAAATTCTTTAGAAGATTTGAATAATGTTTTATTCGGTAAATTAATTTTGAGAGAACATTTAAAAACATTTCATAAGATTTCGAAAACTGACGATCAACCATCTGGAAGATTTTTTGGTAATATGTTTTTATTTTTCAGGATATAACATGATTTTCTAAAGTTTCGAAAAATAATGTAGAAAATTTTAAACAAAAATGTTCAATTTTGCAATATTACCAAATTTTAGACAAAATTCATCGATCATATCGATTTTTAAAGATTTCGAAGAAAAATTTTTCTAAAGATTCATAGGAAATTCAAAATGTTTTTTTTTTATTCTGAAAAATTATTTGAATAGAATATTACAAAAGATATCCAAAATTCTGTTCAAGAATCTGAAAGATTGTTGAGAAATTTTTTTTATTCTACAGGATTTTAAATGATTTCCTAAAATTTCGCAAAAGGAAGTAGAAGATATCTTGCACGATTACCGAATCAAAAAAAAATTGAATTTATTCTAGAAATAAAAGAGAAGAGTCTCCATCTAATAAAATGAATGAAGTAAGGAAATTAATTTTCAATAAAAAATAATAATTTTTAACCAAAAATATCAATTTTCTACGAAAAAAGTCGAATTTTTAATAAAATACAGCTATTTCCTAACAATTAGTTACATTATTAAATAAAAAGTATCAATTTTTAACCAAAAATGGAATGTTCAAATTTTCAATGAAAAAAAAAAACGAATTTTCAACAAAATAGTTCGATTTTCAACATGAAAAAATGAATTTTTATTTAATGTAGTACAACTTTCGACCAAATAGTCATATTTTCAGCTAAAAATGATAAATTTTCAATCAAAAATGGAATAGTACAAACAAAAAAATGAATTTTCAACCCAATAGTTCAATTTTCAAAAACAAAAAATGAATTTTTAATAAAGTAGTTTTACTTTGAACCAAATATTTGATTTTGAAACTGAAAATTATACATTTTCAACCAAAAATGAAATAGTTAAATCTACATTTAATTAATTAAAAAAAAAGAATGTTCAACACAATAGTTGAATTTATAACCAGAGAAGAATCTTCACCTAATAAAATCAATGAGCCAAAGGAATTAATTTTCAACTGAAAAGAATAATTTTTACCCAAGAAGCTTAATTTTCTACCAAAAAAGTAGAATTATTTTATTTAAATAAAATACAGATATTTTTAACCAAATAGTTGAATTATTAAACAAAAAGTGTCAATTTTTAACCGTATAAGAGACAGATATTATATATAAAAATATTAATTAATACCAAAACACATGCATTCTCAACCAAATTTTGAAATTATAAAGAAATTTTCAACCTAATAGTTAAATTTGCATTCGCAGAAATGAATTTTTAACCAGCAAGCTGAATTAGTCACCAAGAATATTAATATTCGAACAGAAAAGACAAAGTTTCAGGAAAATAATTCAATTTTCGACGAAATAGATAAATTTTTAACCAAACAGATGAATTTTGAAACAAGAAGTTTAAATGTCTCTCAAAAAATATAAATTTTCGATCAAAAATAGAATACTTAAATTTTCAGTTAAAAAATTTAATTTTCAATAGAAAAAAAAATAATTTTCAACTATAAAAATGAATTTTCAACCAAAAAGATTAATTTCCTACCAAAAAACATCAATTTCTAACAAAACAAATGAATTTTTAACCAAATTTTGAATTTCTAAGGGAATATTAAACCCTGCAGTTAAATTTTTAACCAAAGAAATGAATTTTCAACCCTTTTGGATTAAAATCATTTTGCAACAAAAAATGGAATAGTTAAACTTTTAGTTGAGAAAAAAAATTACTTTCAACAATAAAAAATGGATTTTCAAGAAAATAGTTCAATTTTAAACCTAACTGGTGAATTTTCAACTAAAATGATGAATCTTTAACTGGAATAGTTGAATTTTCAGTTATACAAAAATTACTTTCCACAAAAAACTAACTTAAAAACATAAGTCGTCTTTGAAATCCTTGAAATTTTTGTGAATTCGTTGAAATCTCTTGATGTACTTAAAATTGTTGTGAAATATTGAAATTTCTGTGAAATCTTTAGGAATCTTTAAATTTTTGTAAAATATTTGAAATCTTTAAAATCTGAAATCTTTGTGGAATATGGAAATTTCTGTAAAATCTTTGGAATCTTTTTAAATGTGTCTAAAAAAATTGAAATTTTTTAATCTTTTGAAATCTTCTCAAATTTGCTGAAACAATTTGAAATAGTTTAACATCTTTGAAATATTTGTGAAATCTTTCGTATTTCTTTGAAATCATTCAAATATTTGAAATCGTTTAAAATCTTTTGAAATCTTTGAAATCTGGTGTACTGTACTCTTTTTGGAATCTTTGGAATTCTTGTATTCTTTTGAAATCTTTATGAAATTTTTATGAAATCTTTGATATATTTGTGAAATCTTTCTGAAATCATTCATGAATCTGAATAATAATTCAAACAAATTTTTATTTTATCTTTTTATACTTAAAATTCAGTGCATATTCAGGTAAAATTAATGTGGCTACTATATTAAATTAAATTTAAACCGCTTCAAGTTCCTAACTTTTCAAGTACAAATATTGTATTTTCAATAAGATATAGACATTTTTAACAAAATAGTTGAATTTTCAAACGAAAAGAATAATTTTCTACCAAAAAAGATCATGTTTCAACAAAATACATGAATTTTTAACCATTTCAGTTGAAAATTTATCTTTTTCATTTTTGGTTGAAAATTATTTGCATTATAGAAAATTCAACAATTTTCTTCAAGTCATTTTTTTGGTTGAAGATTTTTCATTTTAGGTTAAAATTTATCTCTTTGGATGGAAATTTAACTATTTTGTTAAAAAATCCTGGCCTTTTTTGGTAGAAAATCAATTTTTCAACTGAAAATCTTACTATTCCTTTTGAAGATTTATCACTTTAGTTGAAAATTCATCTTTATTGTTTAAAAATTAACTCTTTTTGAAAATTCGTTGTTTTTTCTTAATGAAAATTAATTTTTTGGTTGGAAATTTTACTATTTGATTTCTTGTGAAAAAATTATCCTTTTTAGTTGAAAATTGAACTATTTGGTTAAAAGTCCATTTATTTTGTTGAAAATTCAAGATTCTTTCAAAATTTAATTCTTTTTGGTGCAAAATTCATCTTTTTTATTTAAAATTATCTACATTATAGAAAGTTCAACAATTTTGTTGAAGTCATTTTTAGGGTTGAAGATTTTTAATTTTAATTGAAAATTTATTCCTTTGGTTGAAAATTGAACTATTTTGTTGCAAAATTGATCCTTTTTTATTGGTTGGAAATTAATTTGTTAATTGAAAGTCCAATTAATATACTTTCTTTTTTTTTTTAATTATATTTTTTTCAATTGAAAATCTGTTCCAGTTGAAGAATCATCAATTCAAATGAAAACTCATCTCTGTAAAATAGACAAATTTTTAACAAAATACATGAACTTTCAACCAGAAAAAAAATTACAATAATAAATGGAAGAGTTAAATTTTCAGTTAAAAAATTAAATTTCACAAAAAAATTAATCGTCAACAAAATAATTAAGTTTTTTACAATAATAGTTCAATTTTCAATCAAAAAGATAAATTTTCAAGTAAAAAAGATTATTTCCTATGAAAATGCATGCATTTCCAACAAAATTGTTGAATTTCGTATGAAAAAAATGATTTTTCAAACAAATAAATTAAGGTTCAACCAAATATAGATGAATTTTCAACAAAAAAGTATAAAGAAAAAATATAAGAAAAAAAATTATTTTTCAAGAAAATACATCAATTTTTAAATAAATAGTTTCATTTTTAACTACAAAAAAAATTAATTTACAATAATAAATAAAAGCGTCAAGTTATCAGTAAAAAAATGGATTTACCTAAAAAAATGAATTTTCATAAAACAGTTGCAGTTTTACCAAAATAGTTCAATTTTCAACCAAAAAGATAAATTTGGTTTCAACCAAATATAATTGAATTTTCAATCAAATATTTATATTTTCAACAAAATAGTTCAGTTTTCAACCAAAAAAATGAATTCGCGAGCTAGAATATTTTGAACAAAAAATATAATAATGAAAATGTCAGATAAAAAAATTAGTTTTCAACCCAGAAAAAAAGAAATTTTAACAATATATTTTAATTTAAAAAAGAATGAAATATAAGAGTAAACTTTTTAACAAAAATAGTTCATTTTTTCTTGTTGTTGTCTATTAATTTAGCTCGCATTGATGCGAAGAACGAGAAAAAGGGGAGAAAGTTTACGTTTCTTAAAAGCAGCAAAAAAAAAAACTCTTCAAAATTTATCATCAGATTAAACGTAATAAATGTTATTTGAGTCGGTAACGTTACTTCCACTGACCCTCCCTCCTGTTAATAACCATAATTTTTAGCGTGACCTCCCCCCCCCCCTCAGATTGATAATTAGTTTATGGACGACTCCTAATCCACTGATCGTCTCAGTTTTTATCCGAGTAATCCAGTCTAAAGCAGAGTAATCCACTTTTAATCGGGAGTAATTTCAGTAGTTCGGAGTAATGTCAGTATTCCGTAATCCGGAGTAATATGCTTCTGATCCAGATAATTTTGAGTAAATCAGGTAATCCAAGTAATCTACTTGGAATATAGATCTAATTCTGAGTAATTAACTTGTAATCCACAGTAATAAAAAATAAAAAAGATAGTTTTGTTAGTATTTTAATTAAATTAATTTTATTATTTAATATTTTCATTAAATTAATTTTTTCATTTGTTTTTCTTTTTTGAAATTTATCATTGATTATCAATGCACATGAAATCCAAATACTTTAGCGTAATTCAGGTAATTTAAGAAATCTACCTTTAATCCAGAGTAATTCACTTCTAATCCAGGTAATTCGAAGTATTCTAGGTGTCTATTATTCAAAAAACCACAAATTCTTCCTCTATGAGGAAGCGTATACATTTGCTAATGGGAAGCAAAGTGCTCGTGAAATGAGCACCATATAATTATAAATACAACTAAAGTGGAAACACTCGAGACAAAATTCACAGCTAATTTAAATATTAATCATCATAATGTTGCTTTATTTGGTTGTAAATTAATTTTGTTGTTGAAAATTCACATTTTTTGTTGAAAATTCATTTTTTTTTTAATTCAACTATTTGGTAAAAAAATCATCTATACGGTTGAAAATTGAACTATTTTTTATGAGACTTATTTTTTCTGTAGGAAATTATCTTTTTTGGTGAAAAATATTCAGCTTCCAAATTCAACAATTTGGAAAATTCGTCTTTTTTTTTAACATGGATTTTCTTGATAGAAAATTTATCTTTTTGGTTAAAAATCCTTTTTTTCATAGAAATGTAACTGCTTGGTTGAAAATAATTCTGTTTTAGTTAATATATATATTTGGTCTGAACAAGAAATTCAGTGTCAAAATTAATTTTTTTATTAAAGATTGACAATTTTAGTTAAAAATTTAACCATTTGGTTTTAAATTACTTTTTTGCTTGAGTTTCATATTTTCGGATTGAAAATTCAACCATTTGAGTAGAAAAATCATCTATTTGTTTATATATATATATATATATATTCATTTTTTTGTTATTGAAAATTTAACCGGTTCGTTGAAAGTTGAACTATTTTTGAGGAATTGACAGAATTCAAGGAATTTCAGGAATTCAAGGGATTTTGAGAATTCAAAGAATTTCTGAAATTTTTAATATTCAAGGACTTCAGGAATGTCAAGGATTTTAATAAGTTCCAAATATTCGAGGAATTCAGGATATTCAAGGAATTCAAGGAATTAGGAGGTTTTCAGGAATTCAGAGAATGGAGAATATTTAAGGAATTTAAGTATTTCAGAGCATTTAGAAAATTCAAGGTATTCGGAGAATTTCATTCATAAAATTAAAGGAATTAGAAGAATTTAGAGAATTTGAGGAACTGAAAGAATTCAAGGAATTCAGCGGATTCTAAGAATTTCGGAAATTTTAAATATTCAAGGACTTCAGGAAAGTCAAGGATTTTGAGAATTTCCAAATATTCAAGGAATTCAGGATATTGAAGGAATTCAAGGGATTAAGAGATTTTCAGGAATTCAGAGCATTCAGAATATTTAAGGAATTCAAGTATTTCAGAGCATTCGAAAGATTCAAGGTATTCTGAGAATTTCACTCAAAACATTAAAGGAATTAGAAGAGTTTAGGGAATTTGAGGAATTGACAGAATTCAATGAATTTCAGGAGTTCAGGGGATTTTGAGAATTCGAAGAATTTCGGGAATTAAATATATTCAAAGATTTCAGAGAAGTTAAGGGATTCAATAAATTTCAAATATTCAAGGAATACAGAACATTCAAGTAATTCAAAGGTTTGAAGGGACATGCCGTGGGCACCTCCTTGGATATAAAGCAGACGCCAGAGAAGACTCAAAATCAGATAGGGTGAGGGGCTAGCAAGGGGACCAGCTTTACGGGGATGCCCACAGGGGGGTGTCCTGTCGCCCCTCTTGTCTAATGAGATCTGCTCTGCGCATTGTAGAGCTCTGGTGCGATAGCTCAGGGCTCTCGGTAAATCCGAAAAAGACCAACCTGGTAATTTTCACCAAAAATAATAAAGTCTCAAAAGTTGACGCTCCTGTATTTTGCGGTAGAAAGCTGACGTTTTCAGATTCAGTGAGATATTTGGGAGTCATCCTAGATTGCAAGCTGAACTGGGCAAAGAACCTGGCAACCCAATGCAGGAAGTTTGTCATGATTCGCTGTGCTGAAACACTAATTGAAGAAAACGCTGCTGGCAAACGGATTACGATCTGTTTAGACAGCCAAGCGACACTAACTGCAATAGGGAAACCAGACAGAACATCAGAACTGGTTTGGAAATGCAAAAAGTCATTAAACCAATTTGCAGATAGAGACAATGTGGCCCTCATGTGTTTGTCTGGTCACACAGGGATCAAGGGCAACAAAAAGGCGAACCACTTGGCACAACGCGGCGCAGCAAGTGAATACGACGGATTAGAACCAGTACTGGGAATGGCGTCTTGCTGTGAAGGTATGGCCATCAAAACCTATATTTGAACAAAACAACAAGAATACTGAGAACAAATCCATGAATATCAACTATTTTATTTTTCGTTGAGAATTCATTTTCCCCTCCTGTTTTAAAAAAACTTCCCCTTTTTCTCATTTTTTCACTTAAATGCGAACCGAATTAAAAGAACAGAATAAGAAAATGCAACTATTTTTCGTTGAAAATTCATTCTTTTTAATTAAAAAGTCCACTATTATGTTGTTGATTGAGAATTTATCCTTCTGGTTGAAAATGTAATTATTTTGTTGAATATTCAACAATTTTGTTAAAAAAGTCATCCTTCTTGGGTTGAAATTCTTTTTTTTGTTGGTTAAACTTAACTGTTGTTTATTTCAAATTGAAATATTTTTTGTTTGAATTATCAACTATTTTATTTTTCGTTGAGAATTCATTTTTCCCTCCTGTTTTAAAAAAACTTCCCCTTTTTCTAACTTTTCCCCTAAATGCGAACCGAATTAAAAGAACAGAATAAGAAAATGCAACTATTTTTCATTGAAAATTCATTCTTTTTAATTGAAAAGTCTATTATATTTTTGATTGAGAATTTATCTTTTTGGTTAAAAATGTAATTCTTTTGTTGAATATTCAACAATTTTATTGAAAGTCATTCTTCTGGGTTTAAAATTCTTTTTTTTTTTTGTTGGTTAAGCTTAACTGTGTTTTATTTAAAATTTAAATATTTTGTGGTTGAAATATCAACTATTTTATTTTTTGTTGAGAATTAATTTTATCCCCCTGTTGTAAAAAACTTCCTGTCGCGGAATTCGCGTAATTCAAGGAATTCCTGAAACTCACTGAAGTCATGAAATTTATGAGATTCTCGGAATTTATGAAATGCATGAAATTCGTGCTATTCACGGAATTCATGGAATTCACCGATTGCATGGAAATCACGCAATGCAAGGAATTCACGGAATTCATGTATTTCACGGAATTCACGGAATTCATAAAATTCACGAAATTCATCAAATTCATGAAATTCATCAAATTCACGGAATTCATCAAATTCACGTAATTCACGGAATTCATGAAATTCAAGGAATTCACGTAATTCAAGGAATTCAGTAAACTCACGTTATTCAAGAAATTCACAAAACTCACTGAATTTACGGAATACCTGAAATTCACGGAATTCTTGGAATTCACGAAATTTATAGAATTCACAGCATTCATGGATTTCACGAAATTCATGATATTCATGAAATGCACGGAATTCATAAAATTCACGAAATTCATAAAATTCACGAAATTCATCAAATTCACGGAATTAACGGAATTTAGGAAATTCACGCAATTCAAGGAATTGGCGGAATTCATGAAATTCGCGGAATTTATGAAATTCATGAAATTCAAGGAATTCACGGAATTGAATTAATTCACGGAACTGATTTAATTTACAGAATTGATTTAATCTGCAGAATTGACGGAATTACTTCAAATCGTGGAATTCCATGAATTCATGGAAGTCATGGAATTCAAGGAATTCATGAACTGTTTGGTTAAGCATTCAACTATTTTGTTGGAAAATCGGCTTAGATTAAAATTAAAATATTTTTTGGTTGAAATATCAACTATTACATTTTTCGTTGATAATTCATTTTTTTTGGTGAAAATTCAACTACTTGATTGAAAGTTGAACTACTTTGGTAATAAATAATTTTTTGGTTGAAGATACATAATTGTTGTTGAAAAATTAACTATTGAATTGACAATTCGTTTTTTATGGTAGAAAATTCACTGATTTGGTTGAAAATTAATTAATTTGGTTCAAAATTCCACTTTTTGGTTTAAAATTAATTTTTTGTTCAAAATTCATATTTTCGGATATGAAAGTGTAGTTTATTTGTAAGTAATTTGTATTTTTGGCTTAAATTTTAACAATTCAGTTGAAATTTCAACTGCTTTGTAGAAAAGTCATTTTTTTAAATTGAAAATTAAGTTTTTTAAATCAAAATTTGAGGTAATTTGTTGAAACATCGTTTTTGGTAGACACTTAATCTTCTCGGTTGAATATTTAACTAAATGGTTGAGAAAAATTTTAATAAAAAAATTCAACTATTTGGTTGAAAATTAATTATTTGAAACTTTCATCTTTTTTGGTAAAAAAATTAATCTTCTTGATATAGAATTCAATTATTTCATTATAAATTGATGTATTTGCTGAAAATTCATATTTTCGGGTTTGAAAATTCAGTTGTTTTGTAGATAACATTTTTTTTAGCTTAATAATAGTTTTGAAGTCTTATGAATTTATCCTGAATTTGATTTCAAAGGATTTTAGGGTATTTTAAAAAATTCCAATTAATTTTCGAGAGCTTTAAAAAATTTCAAGAGATTTCAAAGGATTTAAAATATTTTAGGGTATTTTATTTTTAATTCAAAGGATTTTAAATATTTTAGGGCACTTTAAAAGCTTCCCAGATATTTTTAATAGATCGTATTCTTCTTATTTCCCTTAAATTCATCTAAATTCATTCGAGTCTACTAAAATCAATGAAATTTTTTGAATTTCTTTTTATACATTTAAATTCTTTTGAATTTAACTTGAATAGTTTTGAAGTCTTATAAATTTATCCTGAATTTTATTTCAAATGATTTTACGGTATTTTTAAAAATTCCAAGGAATTTTCAAGAGCTTTATAAAGTTTCAAGAGATTTCAAAGGATTAAAAATATTTAAGGTATTTTATTTTAAATTCAAAGGATTTGAAATATTTAGGGTATTTTAAAAGTTTCCCAGAAATTTTAAAATAGATCGAATTCTTATTTCCCTTAAATTCCTCTAAATTCACTCTAGTCTACTCAAATCAATGACATTTTTTAAATTTCTTTTTATTCATTTAAATTTTTTTGAATTAAACTTGAATAGTTTTGAAGTCTTATGAATTTATCCTGAATTTGTTTTCAAATGTTTTCAAAGGATTTTAGGGTATTTTTAAAAATTTCAAGGTATCTTCAAAAGAGATAAATTTTTAACTAAAATTATGGAATATTTAACTAGAATAATAATTACGTTTTCGGTTTGAAACAAAAAATTTCAACTAAAAAAATATCCAAAGAAAAAACAAGTTTTCAACCAAAAACATGAATTTTTAATCTAAAAAATGCCATCCAAATTGTTAAATTTTAGGTTAAAGAAATTAATTTTCAACTAAAATGATGAATTTTCAACTGGAATAGTTGAATTTTATGCTAAAAAGATGAAGTTTCAACCATAAAGATTAATTTTCTACAAAAAAAGACAAATTTGCCACAAAGTACATAAATTTTCAAACAAATTAATTTTTAAATGCAAAATATCAATTTTCAACCAAATAGTTGAATTTTCACCCAGAAATATAAATTGATTTTCAACAAAGTAGTTAAATTTTCAAAAATTTAGAAGAGGGAACTTTCAAATTGTGACGAATTATTCTGACTTGAAAGAGGGATTTTTTTCATTCCATTCTTCTAAATCTGAATTATAATTCTTTTAAAAAATTCCCGTTCCATGCAAAATATTCATCATTTAAGTTAAAAAATCACCTCTGGTTGAAAATGTAACTACTTTGTTAAAAATTCGTGATTTTGGGTTGCAAATTTAACTATTTTGTTAAAAATAAACTTTTTGTTTTGTTGAAAATGGGTAATTTTAGGATGAAAATTCGACTGATTTGTACAAAATTAGTTTTTTCTTTGCTTGAAAATTGAACTACTTAATTTGTTGTTGTTGTTAGAAATGCATCACTTATGTTAAAGGTTTATCTCGTTTTTGGTTGAAAATTCATCTTTGTGGCGGAAAATTAATTTTTTTTAAATTCTTTTTTTAAAAGTTTAAAAAAATTGTTTTAAATTGTTTCTATTGAAAGTTAAGCTGGTTTACTCAAAATTGATTATTTTTGTTAATGCTTCAAATATTTTAGTGGAAATTCACCTATTTGCTTGAAAATTGAACCATTTTGCTTGAAATTCATTTTTTTAATCAATTTTTTTTTAGTAAAGAATTTGAATTAAAGCTTCATCTCTTTTGTTGGAAATTTAACTATTTTGTTGAAAATTAGTATTTTTCTGTTGAAAATTTGAAAATTTGTCTGTTTAGTTGAAAATTCAACTATTTTGTTGAAAATTCATTGTTTTTAAATCAATTTTTTTTCAACTCGAAATTTTTGACTGAAAATTCAACTACTTGGTTGAAAGTTGAACTGCTTTGCTGAAAGTTAATTTTTTTGTTTGAAGATGCATCATTTGAGCCGAAGGTTACTTTTTTTGTTAAAAATTCAACTTTTTTTCGAAAATTCGTTTTTTTGTCTTGAAAATTAATTCTGTTAATTGAAACTTTAATTATTCCCTTTTCAGTTGAAAATTGATATTTTTTAAATGCAAATTCAACTATTTGGTTCAAGATTCATGTTCTTCACGTTGTCAATTCTTCTGTTTTGGTGGAAAATTAATCATCTTCAACTAATAAAATAATTTTTAACAAAGCAGTTTAGCTTTCAATTATGAAGTAGAATTTTCAAACCAAAAAGACGTAGTTTTAGCAAAACATTAAAATTTGTAATATATAAAGACGAATTTTCAACAAAAATTTACTTTTCAACAAAAATTTACTTTTCAACCAAATAGTTGAATTTCAATTTTCATCCAAAGTTAAATTAGTTAAATAATAGATAAATTTTCAGTTGCTCAAATTCATTTTTAACAAAAAAAGATTAATTTTCAACAGAATAATTAAATTTTCAAAACCAAAATATGAATTTTCAACAAAAACTTGTTTTTCAACCAAATAGTTGAAGTTTCATCCAAATAGTTGAATTTTAAATTAAAAATGATTCATTTTATTCCAAAGTTAAATTTTTTAAAGAATAGTTAAATTTTCAGTTGTGAAATCAATTAGAAAAATAAAATTTTCAACAGAATAGTTCAATTTTCAACAACAAAAATGGATCTTCAACTAATAAAATTAATTTTTAATAAAGTACTTCAAATTTCAACTAAAAAGTTGAATTTTCCATCAAGAAGTTTAATTTTGTACCAAAAAAGATGAATTCACAATAAAATATATAAATTTTCAATAAAATTGTTGAATTTTCTACAAAATAGTTAAATCTTCAACTAAGAAAATTAATCTTTTTTTACCCAAATAAAATAAATTCTGAACGATAAATATAGTATCAGACTTTTCAATCTCAATTATTCCAGTTAAAGATTCATCATTTAAGTAGAAAAGTCGTGATTTTTCGTAAAAATTAAACTACTTGGTTGTGAGTTAAACAATTTTGTTAAAAAATTCATGTTTTTTATTGAAAATTCAACTATTCTCATCTTTTTTGCATAAAAATTTAACTAATCCAATTGAAAATTTATCACTTTGGTTGGAAATTGAACTATTTTGCTAAAAATTCGTTTTTGTAGTTGTTAAAAATTAAATTTTTCAACTGAAAATTTAACTATTCCATTTTTGGTCGAAAGTTGATCTTTTTTAGTTCACTTTTTCAAAAATAGAAGTAGGAAATATGGTGATTTTTACGAAAATAGGGGAATAAAATCTTTTAAGTCTTCTTTTAAATCTTCAAACAAATAAATTCGTCGTCAACAAAATAGTTGCATTAACAACCAAATAGTTGAATTTTCGATAACAAAAAATAAGTAAATTTTCAGACTAAAAAAAAATTTTTTTCGAAGACAATTATTCTAGTTTTTGTTGAAAATTGATCTTTTTTAGTTCAAAATTCAACTATTTGGTTAAAAATTGATCTATTTTAGTTAAAAATTCAACTATTTGTTTGATAATTCATGGAATTATTTGAAAAATGGTATTTTTTGGGTAGAAAACTTATCATTTTTGTTAAAAATTCATCTTTTTGCTTCAAACTCAACTAATCCAGTTGAAGATTCATCATTTGAGTTGAAAATTTAACTACTGTTGTTATGAAAGCCTATAGGGCTTTTGAATTTTTTCGCGAAAAAATTTTTTCTTCAGAAAACTTTTCCTCAGAAAATTCACTATCGAAATTTGTAATGTTACTGTTGTTAAGAAAGCCTATAGCGCTTTTGAGATTTTTGGAAAAAAATTTTTTCTTCAGAAAATTTTCCCTCCGAAATTTTTCTATCGAAGTTTTTAATGTTACTGTTGTTATTGAGGCCTATAAAAAAATACTTTTGAAATTTTTAATGTTATTGTTTTTATTGAGGTCTATAGCGCTTTTGACATTTTTCGGAAAAAATTTTTTCATCAGAAATTTTGTCCTCAGAAAATTTATTATCGACATTTTTAAGGTTATTGCCGTTATTGAGGCCTATAGCTCTTTTGAGATTTTTGGGAAGAAATTTTATTTCAGAAAATTTTTTTTCGGAAAATATACTATATAATTTTTAATGTTACTTCTGTTATGGAAGCCTATAGCGCTTTTGACATTTTTCGGAAAAAAATTTTTCTTGAGAAATTTTTTCCTCAGAAAATTTACCATCCAAATTTTTAAGGTTATTGTTGTTGAGACCTATTGCGCTTCTGAGATTTTTGGGAAAAAATTTTTCCTTTAGAAAATTTTTCGTCAGAAAATTTACTATCGAAATTTTTATTGTTGTTATTGATGCGTATAGCGCTTTTGAGATTTTTGGGAAAAAAATTTTGTCTTCAGAAAATTTTTGTTCAGAAAAAATTAGTTTTTTTGATATTGAAGATTCAGCATTTTAATCGAAAATTCAACTATTTTGGTGAAAAGTTAATTCTCTTATTAAAAATTCAACTATTTCATTGAAAAATGAATTATTTTATTGAAAAAAAAATTTTTGTTGAAAATTTATCTTACTGGACAGAAATTCAATTATTTTATGAAAACTTTGTCTTCATGGGTTGAAAATTCTATTAATTTCGTAAGAAATTGAACTATTTGGATGAAAATTAACTTTCTGGTTGAAAACTCATATTTTCGGGCTGAAAGTTAGAATATTTTTCAGATAATTCTACTTTTCTGTTTAAAAATTCAATAGTTTGGTTGAAAATTTTTTCTTACAACTAAGAAAATCTTTCCTGGTTGA
>JAABKJ010075445.1:252686169-252696394 GCA_011634705.1 Andricus grossulariae
TGAATTCAGCTCTCTTCGATTCAAAATTGAGATTATTTTGTCTGAAATATAAAAATTCAACTGCTTTTCATCTACATTTTTTTTGTAGAAATATGAACTATTATTTTTTTTAGAATAATTCTTTTTTTATTTCAAATTCAACTATTTGGCTGAGAATGAAGTTTTTGGTTGAAATTCCAAAATTTCAGGTTGAAAATTGAACGGTTTTCTAGCGAATTTGTCTTTTTGGTTTGGAAACTTAAGAATTTGGTCAACATTTTTCTTTCTATTAAGTACAAAATATTTCCTGGATGAAAATTCAACTTTTTTTTGAAAGGTCATCTTTTTAGTTGAGTTTAACTGCCTTCTAAGTGTCCTAAAATGAAGGTCAGGTTCGTTAGCCAGCGATTTTGGATAAAAATTCGAAAAATGAGCACATTTTGAAAATTTGTTAGAAGACTTTTTTTCAATATTTGAAAATTCCACGAACAAATCTAAATATTAAACAAAAAGGCGAAAAAAATATTCAAATGGATTTTCTTGATAAAAGAGAAATTACCGAAGTTATAGCATTTACAAATTTCCGAAAAACAAAAAACACATATATATATAAAAATAATATCCAACAGGTTTCCACATTACCCTTTTTATACCTCCCCCCCTTTTTTGTCTAATTTTTGCGTTTTGAGACCCCTTGAATCCAAAAAACAGATTTTCAAAAAATGTCTGTCTGTCTGCTTGTCTGTGTCTGTTAGTCTAGATTCTTAGCTTGTTAGCATGATAACTTTCAAAAGAATCAACTTATTGGATTGAGCTTTGGTATGCTTCTTAACTGTCCTAAAATAAAGGTCAGGTTCGTTAGCCAGCAATTTTGGATAAAAATGAAAAAAGTGAGCACATTTTGAAAATTTTTGAGAACACTTTTTTTCAATTTTAAAAAACTCCACGAACAAATATTAATAGTACACAAAAAGGCAATAAAAATATTCGGATTAATTTTTTCGATAGAAGAAAAATGCCCAAAGTTATAGCGTTTACAAAATTCCAAAAATCAAACGAAAATGAACATTTCAAGTCAAACAACGCACGATATGGGAACATCTATTTTGTTAAAAATTGTCTACCATTCTAGAGAATTAACCTTTTTGGTTAGAAATTCCAATCAAAATTTAAATATTTGGTTGAAAATTCATGTATTTTATTTAAAATTATTCTTTTGTGGTAGAAAATTGTTGTTTTTTTATGGAAAATTAATTTTTGTAACTAAAAATTTAACTACATTTTTCTTAGAAATGTTACAAAATAAATATTTAATCTTTTTGACAGAAAATTGATATTCTTTATTTAAAAATGCATCTATTTTTGAAAAAATTGTCCTTTTTGGTAGAAAATTCCATTCAAAATTAAAATATTTGGTTGAAAATTCATTTCTTTTGTTAAAAATTATTATTTTTCTCTGTAGAGAATTAATTTGTTGTTTTCATTGAAAATTAATTTTAAATAAATATTTAAATATTTCAGTTTTCGTCAACATTTTTATTTTGATAGATATTCAATCTTTTTGGTTGAAAAATCATCTGTTTGGTTGAAAATTTAATTATTTCGTTTAAAATTCATTTAATTTGGTCGAAAATCTTATTTGTCTAATTTAAAACGAAATTATTATTATTATTATTTTTTTCAATGGACCCTTTTTATATTGAAAATTCATCTTTTTTATTCAAAATTAATATTTTTGGTAGAAAATCGTTTTTTTTATTGAAAATTAATTTTTGTAACTAAAAATTTAACTAAATTTTTTGTCAATTTTTTTTTATTATTAAACATTTAATCACATAAAAATTTAACTTTTTGGTGGAAATTCAATTTTTTTGTTTGTTAAAATTTAACCTTTTTAACTAAAAAATTAACTTTCATTTTTTGTTGAAAATTGATCTTTTCTAGTTGAAAATTCGTCTTTTTCGGTCAAAAATAGCCTTTATGGTTAAAAATTCATTTTTTTCGTCGAAAATTCAACTATTTGATTAAAAATTCATTTTTTATTTGAATTAAAGATTCATCATCATAGTAGCCAATTAATTTTTTTGATTACAAATTTAACTATTTAGATGATTTTTTCTTTTGCTTGAAAATTTATCTTCTTTAGTTGACAATTCGTCTTTAATGGTAAAATACTAATCTTCTTAGTGAAAAATTCATCGTTTTGTTTGACCATTAATTTCTATTAATGAAAATTCAACTATTTTGTTGAAAGTTAGTTTTGTTATGGTTAAAAGTTAATTTTTGAACACTAAATATAACAAAAGACACGAATTCTCAAATAAATTGTTCAAATGTAAACTAAAAAAGATAAATTTTCAACTAAATAGTTGAATTTTGAACTGAAAAGTATCATTTTTAACTAAAAATGGAACAGTTATAAAGTTTCAGTTTGAAAAATTAAATTCAAACCATACAAAAAATAATTTTCAACAAAATAGTTAAATACAGTAATATGAAGCTGCTTTTACAAATGAATCATTGTTATTCAATTTTATATTGCAATTAAAAAAAAAGATAAGCATGCTCAATTTCGAAATTTAAGAATTGCCTTGAAATCTTCCGGATTCTTTTTTTTTCATTTTGGAAATACTGTATTTTTTTATATTTTCCAATTTACTCTTCAAATTCATTTTTTTAAATAAAAGATTCTTTTAAATTTTTCCATGAATCTTAAGAAAATTGATTTATTCTCTTAAAACTTTCCAAATTCTTAAAAAGCTTATTTTCTTTAAAAATATATAAGATTCTAAATTTTAAAAATGGATATCTTCACAAGTTATTATTATTATTTTTGAATCTTTTAGAAACTTCTAAACTGTCTGAATATTTTTTTTAATGATTCAAATTTTCCCTAAAATTTGTGAAAATTTTGAAAAATTCCAAAAATTGTCTTGAAATCTTCCGGATTCTTTTTTTTAAATTTTGGAAATACTGCGTTTTCAAATATTTTCCAATCTTCTTTAAAAATTAATTTTTCACAATAAAAAATCATAAAAAATTTACCTGTGAATCTTAAAAAAAAATATTTTTTCTCTTATTGACCATTTTGAAATTTTTTTAAAATATTCTCTTAAAATTAATTTCTTAAAATGAAAAATCATTTTAAGTTTTGCTAGGAACCTTAAGAAAATTTGTTAATTCTTTTGAATCCTTTAAAAATTATTTAAAAGTTTTTAAATTTTTGGTTCGAAATCTTCAGAACTCGGTATTTTGTTATAATTTTTTTCACATCTTTTCAAAACGTCTAAATATCTATTAAACTCAACCCGAAAATATAATTTTTAGCAAGAAATTTAATTTTTTACAAAAAAAATAATTTTTAACAAAAAAATCTAATTTTCAATTACTTAAATTCGACTAAAAAGATAAATTTTCAACCAAATATATTAATTTTCTATCAAATTGTTGAATTTTCAAGCTGAAAAGTCAAATTTTTTACAAAAAAGCTGAATTTTCAACTAAAATGATGAATCATAAAAAAGTGAATTTTTTACGAAGCAGTTAAACTTTAAATCAATTATTTCATTTTTCGATAAAAAATAATTAATTATTAACGAAGCATGTAATAATTAATATTTCAACAACAAAAATTTCAAGTTTAAATCAAAAAGTAGTTGAATTCAACCCAAAAAGACGAATTTTCAACAAAATACATTAATTTTCAATAAAATTTTTGAATTTTGAAAAGAAAAAAGTAAATCAACTACAACAAGTTTTAATTTTCAACCAAAAAATATCATTTTTTGACAAAAAAGTTTATTTTCAACCAAATAGTTTAATCTTCTACCAAACTGTAGAATCTCCAAGCCAAACAAACGAATTTTCGAGAAAAAAAACAGAATAATGTTTAACCTCACATTTCAGTTTTCAACGAAAAATGAGTAAAGATTAAATTTTTACAAAAAAGACGATTCATAAATTTACAGTCAAATTCTTGAATTTTCAACTAGAAAAGATTATTTTTTAATTAAAAATATCATATTCGAACAATAAATGTAAAAATTCATCTATTTTGTTAAAATTTGTCTTTCTTTGGTTTTTTCTATTTGACTCAAAATTAGTTTTATTTTTATTATTAAATAATTTTTTAACTGAATTTGTTCTTTTTTTCAACATTCATTTTAGTTGGTTAAAACATTATTTCTCTAACTCAAAATTAAATTATTCTATTTTTTGATAAAAATTTATCTTTTTTAGTTGAAAATTAATCTATTTTGTTGAAAATTTGTCTTCCTGTGGTTTTTTCTATTAGGTTCAAAATTAGCTTTTTTTTATTGAAATTTAATTTTTTAACTGAATTTTTCTTTCAACATTAATTTTATTCGGTTAAAAATTTATTTCTCTCACGCAAAATTAAATTATTCTATTTTTGGATCAAAATTGAACTTTTTTAATTGAAAATTAATCTATTTTGTTGAAAATTTGTCTTTTTATTTCTTTCCATTTGGTTTCAAATTAGTTTTCTTTTGATTAAAAGTTTATTTTTAAACTGAATTTTTAATTATATTTTGTTTGTTTAAAAACCAATCTTCTTCAGTTTGTAATTCAACTATTTGTGTGAAAATTTCTGTATTTTGATTTAACTATGTCTTTCGTGTTAATCTTCTTGGCGATTAATCCACCTTTTTGGTTAAAAATTCAACTATTATGTTTAAAGTTCTATTAAAAATCAAAATATTTGGTTGAAAATTCATGTCATTTGTTGAAAATTATTCTTTTTTGTTTTGAAATCCGGTCGTCACGTTAATCTCTGCAAAGGACCATGGGGAAGGGGCGTTAGAGCATGGATTTGACTTTGTCACGCAACTGATCGATCGAAAACGGCTTGCCTATCACCTGCATGCCGTCGGGCACATCAATGTTTTCGGCATAGCCGCTGGCAAACAGGATAGGCAAGGTAGCGCGCAGTTCGCGGACCTTGGTTGCCAGTTGTTTGCCGTCCATGTCGGGCAAGCCAACGTCGGTCATCATCAGGTCGATGATCTGGTCGGTATTTTGCACCTGCGCCAGTGCTTCCCCAGCATCCGCGGCTTCGAGCACCTTGAACTCCAACTCTTCGAGGACATCGACGATCAGCATGCGCACGATGGCGTCGTCTTCGACTACAAGGATGGTGGAGGTGTGGGACATAGTGAACTTTCCTGAACAGTGAGAGCGCTGGGCTTAAAGGCAACTAGATTGTGAGTGATAACAATGCCAGCAAGTTCCGAAGCAATTGCTGGCATTGTGACCTTAGCGAGGCAAAAAGTCCCGTCAGCTTGCGTAATGACTCACAAAGGTACCGGCGCCATGCGCTTGACCGCATTCGCTGCCAATCAACGCACAAACATAGCGTTGAGCGATGTTATTCGGGCAAACTTGCGGTTTTCCCGCATTTGGCCAAGGCATGCCCATGACACCCGCGTCGTCCGTCGATGAAAAAAGCTTTCGTACCTTGCTGAGCCGAAACGTGGCCCTGCCCTTGGGTTGTGGTTAAAATATCAACAAGTAGATTTTTCGTTCAGAATTCATCTTTTTTGGAATGAAAATTTAATTATTTGGTAGAAAGTTAAACTCTGTTGTTAAGAATTAATTTTTTTGTTTCAAAATTCATCATTTTAATAGAAAATGTATCCCTTTGGTCGAAAAATGACCTTTTTTTTTAATTCACTTTTTCTCTGGTTGAACATTAATTTTTTTTAACTAAAAATTTATCTTTTCAATTTTTGGTTCATAATTATCTTTTTAATTTGTAAATTCATCTTTTTTGTTAGAAATTAATCTTCTTGGTTGAAAATTGATGTTTTTGGTTAAAAATTTAATTATTCTAGTTAATGAATCATTACTTTAGTTGAAACTTGAACTTTTCGGTATAAAATTCGACTATTCCAGTTAAATCTTCATCATTTTAGTTGAAAATTAATCACTTCGTTTGAAAACATAAATACTTTTTTGAAAATTAATTTTTTTTAGTTGATTTTTTTTTAAACTGAAAATGTAACTATTCCAATTGAGTATTCCATAATTTTAGTTAAAATTCAATCTTTTTGGTTGAAAATTAATGTTTTTAAAGGAAAATTCAGCAGTTCAAGTTTTGGTTGACAATTTATTTCTTTACTTGAAAATGTATGCATTTTGTTGAAAAATCGTCCTTTTTGGTAGAAATTCAACTATCTTAGTTAAAAATTCATTATTTTATTTGAAAATTCATCAGTTTGGTTGGTAGAAAATTCATCTATTTTGTTTGAAATTCAACTATTTTGTTTAAAATTCATATATTTGATTGAAAATTGAATAATTTTCTTTGAAATCCAACTATTTTGTTGAAGCCATCATTTAAGGTGAAAAATTCAACTTTTTTGTTAAAAATTCGTCTTTCTGGAAAGAAAATGATTCTTTATTGCTAGAAGTCATCTTTCTTGGTTGAAACTTTTTGTTGAAAGTTCACCATTTAATAAAAAAGTAATATTCTTGGTTGAAAATTCATCTTTGTATGATGAGAATTTAGCTATTTGGTTAATAACAAATATTTTGTTGAAAATCAAACTATTTTGTTAAAGTAATTATTTAAGATCGAAAATTCAACTTTTGTATTGAAAATTTTGTCTTTTAGTAGAAAATTAATCTCGTTAGTTCAAAATTCACGTATTTTGTATAAAATTGAACTATTTTATTGAAAATTTTATTAATTTGTTTAAAATTCTACTATTTTGTTTACGAATTCGTCTTTTAGCAGAAAATTAATCTTCTTAGTTGAAAATTCAGCTATTTTGTTTGAATTTCAAATATTTTGTTTGAAATTTAACTATTTTATTCAAAATTTAATTATTTTGTTGAAAATTCAACTATTTTGCTGAAATAATTATTTAAGGTCGAAAATTCAACTTTTTTGTTGAAAAGTTGTCTTTTAGTAGAAAATTAATCTTGTTAGTTGAAAATTCAGCTATTTTGTTTAAATACGAAATTTTTAAAATATTTGTGACATATTTTGTATTAATTTACAATAATTAAAATATTTGAAATCTTTTGGAATATTCTAAAAAAATTTTAAATCGTTTCAAATTTTTGGTAGTTTTGAAATTTGGAAAATCCTTGTAATCTTTATGAAATGTTCGAAGTCTTTTTAATCTAGTACACGCCATTTTTAAATATTTGAAAGCTTTGTGAAATCTTTTGAAATCTTTGTGAAATCTTTCTGAAATTTGTTGTATTCGTTAAAAATCACTGAAATATTTTTAATCGTTGTGAAATCTTCAAATATTCTAAACAATTTTGAAATCGTTTAAAATTTGTTTGAAATCTTTGAAATTCTTAAAATGCTTTGAAATCCTTACGAAATTTTTAAAATATTTGTGACATATTTTGTATTAATTTACAATAATTAAAATATTTGAAATCTTTTGGAATATTTGAAAAAAATTTTAAATCGTTTCAAATTTTTGGTAGTTTTGAAATTTTGGAAAATCCTTGTAATCTTTATAAAATTTTCGAAATCTTTTTAATCTAGTACACGCCATTTTTAAATCTTTCAAAGCTTTGTGAAATCTTTTCAAATATTCTAAACAGTTTTGAAATCGTTTAAAAATTTTGAAATCTTTGAAATTCTTGAAATGCTTTAAAATCCTTACGAATTCTTTGAAATATTTGTGAAATTTTTTGTCTGGGTTTTAAATCATTTAAGTATTTAAAATCGAATTCCAGTAATTTGAAGAATTCACGGAATTTGAAGAATTCACGGAATTCAAGGAATTCACGGAATTTGAAGAATTTGAAGAATTCATGGAATTCACGGAATTTACGGAATTCAAGGAAGGTTAAGAATTCCCGGAAATCAAGGAATTTTAAGAATTCACGGCATTCATGGAATTTGAAGAATTTGAAGAATTCACGTAATTCACGGAATTTGAAGAATTCATGGAATTTAAAGAATTTGAAGAATTCACGGAATTCACAGAATTTGAAGAAGTCACATAATTCAAGGAATTTGAAGAATTCACGCAATTCAAGGAATTTGAAGAATTCACGGAATTTGAAGAATTCACGGAATTTGAAGAATTAACGTAATTCAAGGAATTTGAAGAATTCACGTAATTCAAGGAATTTGAAGAATTCGCGGAATTCATGGAATTTGAAAAGTTTGAAAATTTCACGGAATTCAAGGAATTTGAAGAATTTACGGAATTTGAAAAATTCACGGAATTTGAAGAATTCACGCAATTCAAGGAATTTGAGGAATTCACAGAATTTGAAAAATTCACATAATTCAAGGAATTTGAAGAATTCACAGAATTCACGGAATTTGAAGAATTTACGGAATTCATGGAATTCACGGAAGTTGAAGAATTTTAAGAATTCATGGAATTCACGGAACTCAATTCACGGAACTCTAGGGATTCAAGGAATTCATGGAATTCAAAGAATTCAAGGTATTTAGAGGGTATGAAAGGATACAAACATAATTGTATTCGAAACAAAATGTACATTTTTAAAAATTTCAAACAAAAAATGAAGAAGTTTTTCAAGAATTTTGAAAGCTTTCAAAAGCATAAAAAGTTTTCTCAAGATTTTTCGGAAAATTTGAGAGGATTTTTGTATTTTACAACATTTATTTTCAGAGAATATTTCAAAATATTCCAAAAGATTTTAATAAGAATCAAAAATTTCAACAACAAAAAAACTTAGAATAAAATGCAGATTTTCTAATATTTTGAAATAAATTTTTGTACTTTTTTAAAGATTTTGGAAGGTTTTAAGATAATAAAACAATTTGCTTGACATTTCTGGGAATATTTAAGGTGATTATTTATTTTGTGAAATTAATTTTAAGAAAATATTTACAAACATTATAAAACATTGAGAAAAAAAATCCAAAATTGTCAAAAATGAATTTTGAAGATTTAAAAACAATTTAAATAATAAATTGCATCAGTTTAAAAGATATTTATGAAATTTTTGTATTTTCATGGAGATTAAAAATATTTTAAAACTTTGAAAGATTTCCGACCACTTATAAAATATTTTTAAATTCTTTCCGATTGTCAAAAAGTCTTAAATATCTTTTAAACCACTCAAATTTTTCCTAAAATTGTGCAAACTTTTGAAAATAAATGAATTTTCATTAAAATTGACTAGATTCTTATTTGGCATAGATATATATGAAATAACTTGTAAGCTTTAAAAGTATCTTCAGTTACATTATCATCAGAGTCTTGTTTTAAAATTAACCTTTTTAATAAATGAAGATCACCATTAGCTTCATCATATAACTCATCTACTTTAGCATATATTTCATTAATCAATGCTTCATAGCCGTTATCTTCAGTATCAAGATATTGTGTTATACGAACTTTTGGAGGTAATTGGTCAAGAACACCATCATCAGTTTTTAACCTTCTTACCATTAAAGTATCTCTTAATAAATTATGTAGAGGTTCTATGTTAGAAGCACCAGAAGTATCATAAACATTTTTACCACCAAAATTATTTATTTTGGCATCACAATACTTATCAGCAAAAATTTCTTTAGTTTTCCATTCAGGATGTGTTGGCATTAATGCGTTTACAATAGGCCATATTTCAATTGGTCTACTTAAGAATGGAGTACCTGTTGTAACAATTGCTCTTATCGTATGTTTTACTATAACAGATAATGCTTGAGTTCTTTTTGCTTCTGGTGTTTTCATGCTGTGGGCTTCGTCAATAATCACTACACCTTTTACACCAAGATATACACCAATGTCATATCCTCTTTTAATTGCATAATCAAAGCTTGAAATTGTTATAAGTCCACCCGGATTTTGCTTACTCTTTTTTATAACAGTAATATCGGATTCCTTTAAATATGGCAACCAAAATAACAATTCTTTTTTCCAGTTAAATAATAATGAAGCTGGAGCAGCGCCGCATATTCCCCAATAGCGCGCATCGCGGGGTCGATCCTTGGGCGGGGACATTCTGTCCACGTTGACGCCGCCTGCCGCGCATCCCACCTTCGCATCGAAATGGGGCCATGCTGCGTTGGACGCAGCGACGGGTGCGCCCTGCGCCTGCTGCCCTACATCCTGCCGAAGAAGGTGATCCGATGACCATAGCCCTTGCCGACCCCAGCCTGCTGCGCGAACAATGCTATATCGACGGCCAGTGGATCGGCGCCGCCAGCATCGACGTGACCGACCCGGCGACGGACGAGCGGCTGGCCGGCATTCCCGCGATCGACGAGGCGGGG
>JAABKJ010075445.1:252697152-252724345 GCA_011634705.1 Andricus grossulariae
GTTAAAGAAGAAAGTAAATGCCCATAATTTTTTACATTATGTATTTTTGTATCTATAGATAATTTTTTCTTTATAGAACCATGAAAATCAATAGTTTTTATATTATAATTATAATCTAAAATCATCTTGCTATAAAAAGATCCTTTAAATTTTACTATAATCTCTTCTTTCTCAAATGTAATTGAAGTAATGGCTTTGGATTTAGGCATGTCTAAAACAAATTGATTTTCATCATTATTAACCTAATTAAGAACTAGCGAAACATTTTTTCTAAGAGGGTACATAAAGACATTCAGATATTCATTTTTATATGTTTTTATCTTTTCTCCATAAAAAAAATTAATACCTAGCTCTGAGTTTTTCTTAATGGGTGAATAGCTAAATCGGTAGTGAAGGTCTCTGATATGGGCTGCTTGGCTCCGAAAATGTGTCTCCAAAAAAATCCTCCGTTTGGCTCAGGTGGCTCACTCGGTGACGTCCGTGGTCCAATGGCTCCGTGCTGAACTCTCGGCAACCTGGTTATCTCTAACCAGTAAAAAGGAGTCACTTAAGAGCACTGGGCCATGCCCAGCCTGAGCTCGAAGGTGACTCGTGAACGAGTGACGGCTGAGATCAGATGCTCGTCTTTTAATTCCGTAAGAATCCAAGTTGCCTGCGAGAAGAGGGGATATCGTGGGCCTAGCGCGACTCGGGCGAAGCATTTTCCGATCGATATTTGATCGCTCCCTAACCTGCCGGCAATCGTGGCTCAGGCAGCCTGCACTCAGGCGCTTTATCTTCACTCTATGGTTTCATTAAGCAGCGTTATGGTTGCCTACATATAGGCGCATTTATGTGTAACGGCAGGCTATACCGTTACAAGTTTTATGTACTTTTATAATTTTCGTAAAATTCATTTTTCCACTATAACTTCTCAAATATTGAAAATTTAAAGCTGGTGTAAGGGAAATGAAGATTCCTTTCATCGAGATGAATCGATTGACCTATATGATTAATGCATTTCATTAAAAAATAAGCATGTTAAAGTTAATTGTATTTTCAAAAATTAATTTTTCGACTATAACTTTTTAAATAATCAAAATTTTGACTTGACGTAAGGAAAAAAAAAATTCTTTGTGTAAGTAGAATGATAAATCTTCAACCAAAATAATGAATTTTTAATCAAATAGTTGAATTTTCAACCCAAAAGATTAGTTCTCTACCAAAAAAAAAACACCAGTTTTGAACAAAATAGTTAAATTCTCTACCAAAGAAATTATTTTTCTACAAAAAATAGAATAGTTAAATTTTCAGTAAAAAAAAGTATATATTTTAGTAAATTATATTATGTATTTTCCACAAAAAGTGGAATAGTTAAATTTTCAGTTGAAGATGTGAATTTTTGAATAAGATGATGAATCTCCAACCAAAATAGTGAATTTTTAATCAAATAGTTCAATTTTCAACCCAAAAAATTAATTTTCTACCAAAAAAGACCAATTTTAAACAAAATACATGAATTTTCAACAAAAAAATACAAATTTTCAAGCAAAATTAGAACAGTTACATTTACAGTTAAAAACAAAAATTTCAACTAAAAAAAAACGAGTTTTCAACAAAAATGTTACATTTTCTACCAAAGAAATGAGTTTTTAACCAAAAATAGAATAGTCACATTTTCAGTCAAAAAATTAATTTTAAAACAAATAAAATAAATTTTTAACGAAATCCATAGTTACATTTTCAACCAAACAGATCAATTTTTAATCAAGAAAATTAAATTTTTATAAAATTTTCAAGTAGAATGATAAATCTTCAACCAAAATAATGAATTTTTAATCAAATAGTTGAATTTTCAACCCAAAAGATTAGTTACGTAACTTGCAGTAAATTATTAAGAATAGTAATTTAGGCCGTGGAAAGACCTAACGCATTTGATAAACATCCCTGACTACAGTTTCGTACTGCAAATCTATAAAGTCCTTCGAAAACAAGAATTTATCACATACTATGCTTTACGTTGTCAGATATTTTTATCAAATCGGATATCAAGCATGTCTGATATGGCTAAGAAATACTATAATGAAAAAACATAATCATTACTGCAGAACAACTTTGTGCTGCGAAAAGAACGTATCAGCTCGGTACTAATCTAGATTACTATTAGTAATACAAAATCATTGATCCCTGAAACAAAATATAACCGTCTGTTTATTGTTGCAGAATTAAGTTCACAATTTGATTGTTTGCCTAATGGCGCTCCAATTTCTGGCATTTCTCGCGACAGACCATCTTCTTCTTCTGGCATGCAGGATTCTCCTGCCAGGTCTGTTGCCCCTGCCAGTTCTCTTCGTGCAAGGTCCAGGTCCCCATCTGCCAGCAATATAGCTGCACCTACCGGGATTCCTTTTTCCGACGTGCTAGGATATAGCCTGGACCAGCTGCAATTTATTCGGCTTATTTCCAATAGGAATCCGAACCGGATTTTCGAACTTCGAAGATACACTTTTCCTGCGGATCAAGGAATTAGAGTACTCGAAGGACGTAGTGACTATCCGCCCGTGCCACAGCAAGAACAAATTGTACTATCGACATCCAATGGTGATGTAATTTCATGCATTCCTTGAATTCCACGAATTCCTTGAATTCCATGAATTCCTCGAATTCCATGATTTTCGAGAATTCGGCGAATTTCCTGAATTCCTTGAATTCCATGAATTCCTTGAATAGCATGAGTTCCTAAAATTCCATGAATTCCTTGAATTCCATGGATTCCATGAATTCCTTGAATTCCATGGATTCCATGAATTCCTTGAATTCTATTGATTCCTTGAATTCCTTGAATTCCATGAATTTCTTGAATTCCATGAGTACCTTAAATTCCATGAATTCCTTGAATTCCATGAATTCCTTGAATTCCATGGATTCCATGAATTCCTCGAATTCCATGGATTTCATGAATTCCTTGAATTCTATTGATTCCTTGAATTTCTTGAATTCCATGAATTCCTTGAATTCCATGAATTCCATGAATTCCTTGAATTCCATGAGTTCCTTAAATTCCTTGAATTCCATTAATTCCTTGAATTTCATGAATTCCATGAATTCCATGATTTCCTTGAATTACATGGATTCCATGAATTCCTTGAATTCTATTAATTCCTTGAATTCTATTGATTCCTTGAATTCCATGAGTACCTTAAATTCAATGAATTCCTTGAATTCCATGAATTCCTTGAATTCCTTGAATTCCATGAATTCCTTGAATTTCATGCATTCCTTGAATTCCACGAATTCCTTGAATTCCATGAATTCCTCGAATTCCATGATTTTCGAGAATTCGTTTGCTGGGTACTGCATATTGGGGCAAACAAAGTGTTTGTGGACAAATCAATTTTTAGCCTACGTTTTCAAAATTATTGAAAAAGGTCTTAATAAATGTACAAGAACTATCTGGCACTGACTTTAGTAAGTGAGACTACTTAAAAAAAAAGTTATTATATAAAAACCATATTTTTGGTATAAGATGTAAGAAAAATTAAGGTTTGATTATAATTCATTGAAAAAATATGTAATTCGGCAATTATTTAAACAGTTGTTATAAAAAACTCACATTTTGACGATTTTTTCCCGAAGGCCTATATTTTTCCCCAGAATCAACTAAAAATGTCGTTCCGATAACTCCTTGCTATGATTCTTCGGAAACTAACATGAATTGATCATTATTTTTAAAAAATTTATAAACAAATGAATAGTTTGACTACTTTTTAATGAATACGTTCCTTTTTTCAAGGAATTGACTACAAATATCTTGACAACGACCCTTCGAAATTATACTTTACAATGTTAACACCATTGTTTATTATTATTTGAAAAATATTTATGAAAAAATTCACTGTTAGACTATTTTTTAATGAATAGGTTTAATCATTTTCACGGAATAAACTTAAAATGTCTTTTTGATGACTCCTTGCCATGATAACTTACCGACTGACAACGATTGTTTATTATTCGCACCATTTTTATAAAAACAATGTACAGTTTGACTATTTGTGATCGAATAGGCTCTATTTTTTATGATAAAACAGATCAAACTTACAGGGTACACCGGTACGACGTCCATGTGGCTATTTAATAAAATCGACGGTTTTTCGGGTTCCAATCCTTCCCATGTGATAACAACTATTGGTTTCCTAGGAACTGGTTCGAAAACTTTTAGTGGAAGATTCAAAGAATGAGCTTGTTTTTTCAAAAATGCAACACAATCCTCTGAAAATTAATTAAAAACTTGCTAAAGTTGAAAACAGACCATTTGTTTTAATGTTTACACAGGAGTATAAACTAAGAAAAATTAATTAACTTATTTATTTGATAGAATTATTTACCGTAATTAACATCAGGTTGAACAGACGGGATTCTCAGATACTCTAGTAAATTTTTCAGGGCTAAATTGTCGAGTTGGGGCTGTATAGACTGAAACAATATATAAATAACGTAATAATAAAGTTAACTAACCAGTATCATCAAATTTTCTAGAGAATCTTAAAATATCAAGTTTTAAAATCTAGGGTTAAATATAATATAAATTAATAAATCTTACCTTACTGGTTACGTTACTAATGATGAAGACCATAAAAAGTAAAATTTTTTCTTTGATTTTGAGTGCCATTTTTTCACCTCAATAAGCGAAAAAATTTTAAACTGCGAGACGACTTTTCGAATCTGTCGCCGTCTTTCGCGCAGTACCTGGCAATCTCTGGTCGCGCTTTCAAACTCTTGCCTCCCTTATAGTCTAGGACGCGAATTCGCTGACTGGTTACAGGAGAGTGGTCTATCACATCTCGAAACCCTTTTCCAAGTCTCCTTTCAAAAAATACGAGCGTTACTGAATGGTCACAGAATAGTGATCTGTCACATCTCCAAACCCTTTTCCGAGTCTCCCATTAAAAGTACGAGTGTTAGTGACTGGTCACAGAAGATTGATCTGTCACATATCCAACCCCATTTCCAAGTCTCCCTTTAAAAATTACGGGTGTTAGTGACTGGTTACAGAATACTCCCTTTAAAAAAGACGAAAGTTAGTGACTGGTCATAGGAGAGTGATCTGTCACATCTCCAAACCCTTTTCCAAGTCTCCCATTAAAAGTACGAGTGTTAGTGACTGGTCACAGAAGAGTGATCTGTAACATCTTCAACCCCTTTTCGAAGTCTCCCTTTAGAAAATACGACTGTTAGTGACTGGTTACCGAAGAGTCATCTGTCACATCTCGATCCCCTTTTCCATGTCTCCCTTCAAAAAATACGAGTGTTAGTGTCAGTTCACAGAAAAGTGATGTGTCACATCTTGAAATCCTTTTCCGAGTATCCCTTGAAGAAATATGAGTGTTAGTGACTGTTCACAGAAGAGTGATCTGTCACGTTTCCAACCCCTTTCCCAAGTCTCCCTTTAAAAAATACGAGTGTTAGTGACTGGTTACAGGAGAGTGGTCTATCACATCTCGAAACCCTTTTCCAAGTCTCCTTTCAAAAAATACGAGCGTTACTTTCCAAATTTGTTGTCAAGAAGATATTTTCACTAGCATGATGCCTTCACTATAATGGTTGTCATCATTAAAACAAAAAGTTCTCTAAGACAGGTATTTTTTCAAGAACAGAGAGAAAAGAATTATTTAAAATTTATCATCAGAAGCAATTGAGATTGCTTACGCAAATAAACATTCTGATAAAGCATCAACTACGCACATCTTCAGAATGTGAAGTTTCCAAATTCATGGTTAAGAACATATTTTCACTATAGCATGGTGCCTTCACATCAAATCGGTTTTCACAATTAAAACAAAATGTTCCCCAAGACAGGTATTTTTTCAAAAACAGAGAAGAAAGAATTTCATTAAATTTATCATCAGAAGAAATTGAGATGGCTCACGGAAAGAATAATTTTAATAAAGCATCCACTACGTACATCTTCACAATGTGAAGTTTCTAACTTCATTGTCAAGAAAATATTTTCACTATGGCATGATGCCTTCACATCAAATCGGTTTTCATAATTGAAACAAAAAAATTTCTGAAACAGGTATTTTGTTCAAAAACAGAGAAAAATCAATTATTTAAAATTTATTGTCAGAAGCAATTGAGATTGCCCACGCAAAGAAACATTTTGATAAAGTATCAATTACGCACATCTTCAGAATGTGAAGTTTCCAAATTTGTTGTCAAGAAGATATTTTCACTAGCATGATGCCTTCACTATAATGGTTGTCATCATTAAAACAAAATTGACACGGGAGTAGGAATAAAGAATCCTTTATTTCAAAATGTTGAAACATATGAAAGGGATTTATTTATCCATGTAGTAAAATATAAAAATCAATTCTCATAATATAAATTCTTCTGAGCGCTCTCAGTATAATCTTCAGCTTATTGTTTCGTCTAACGACTTGTAAGTCTGCTTTCTCTATACGTCGCCTTCTAACCTTACCGGCTATTTATTTTATATTTCGTATGTAATATCAATTCAATATCAAAACAGAAAATCATTATATGAGAATCAACTCTCGGATAGAGTTTGATTCCATTTTCTTTTTGTACTTTTCCTTTCTTTTCTTTCTCAAGATATATCCTAACAATATGCAGTGGAATCTATCACACTGAAAATGGTATTGAATCGCTCGTAAGATAAATCATATAATATTCTAAGTGGAGTATTCTCACACTTGAAAGGTTTTTCGAATCACAAATATGTATTAAATATAAATAGTGAAGAATCTCGCACTTATTTGCATGTCTCAAATTTTGCAAAATATCCTCTAAGGATTGCTCTTTTATATGAGTCATTCACTGCAAGCTATCTTAACAGTTTAAGTAAAAGGTGTCGAAAATAAATTCTCTAGCCAGTTCTCGTCTGCTGTTAAGATTTTGAGGAGAAATAAGATGCAGGGGATGAGCCGTGTACCTTGCATGATTATCCTATAAAAAGCTATTTTGTTATTATACATTTCATTGCAACTTGAAATAACATTCCTGATTGTTGCCTTTTTTTAACTGAGGCGAGTTATTTTATTTTGATACGTTCCACAGTCTTCCTCCTGCTAACAGATGTCACCTCCTGGTCACCTCCCCGTGACAGGTGGTCCACTCCGGTTGACCAGAGTGTGTGAGCTCCTGCTCACTACGAGTTCTTGGACTCGTCAACTCCTGTTGACGAGTGGGACTGGAGACTGTCAACTCCAGTTGACTGTCGCCCTCTTTGCGTAGTTCTCTTTGCGTAGCTCCGTCCCATCGAAAGAATCCTCAGGTACTACTTGTTAGAGCGACCCAGATAGATTCCCTTAAATGAGAGGCGAAGTAAATAATTAAAAAATATTAAAAGACACTAGGTTTATTACAGCTCTTCTCCCTGGGCCAGACTCAGACAGATGAGGAGTTATCGTTCTTGCTCGAGCTATTCGAGAGGCAGAGTGGGGAACGGTGGCCGTAACGTGTTCTTTTATGAAGAAAAGTATGAGCTCCTCCACTCCGCGGTCGGGTGGTCTCTCCCACTCCGCGCAAAAGTTAAGTAGAGGAGAGCCTCGTCGCCTAGTCTCCTACTCTTCAACCGGAGTGGTCTGTTCAACCGGAGTGGACCACCTGTCACCGGGAGGTGACCAGGAGGTGACATCTGTTAGCAGAAGGAAGACTGTGGAACGTATCAAAATAAAATAACTCGACTCAGTTAAAAAAAGGCAACAATCAGGAATGTTATTCAATTCATGGAATTCACGGAAATCATGGAATTCACGGGATTCGCGGAATTCATGGAATTCACGGAATTCATCAAATTTTCGGAATTTATGGAATTCATGGAATTCGTGGAATTCACGGGAATCATGGAATTCATGGAATTTATGGAATTCAAGGAATTCATGGATTTCACGGAATTCATGGAATTTACGGAATTGGCGGAATATTCGGAATTCATGAAATTCACGAAATTCACGGAATTCATGAAATTCACGGAATTCATGAAATTCACAACATTCTTGGAACTCGCGGAATCCACAGATTTCACGGAATTTACGGAATTCATAGAATTCACAGAATTTATGAAATTCATGGAATTCATGGAATTCATGAAATTCACGGAAATCGTGGAATTCACGGAATTCGCGAAATTCATTGAATTCGCGGAATTCATGGAATTCACGGAATTCATCAAATTTACAGAATTTATCGAGTTCATTGAATTCGTGGGATTCACAGAATTCGTGGAATTCATGGAATTCACGAAATTTATGGAATTCACGGAATTCATGGAATTCACGGAATTCATGGAATTCATGGAATTCATTAAATTTACAGAATTTATGGAATTCATGGAATATGTGGAATTCATGGAATTCATGTAATTCACGGAATTCATGTAATTCATGGAATTCACGGAAATCATGGAATTCACGGGATTCGCGGAATTCATGGAATTCACGGAATTCATCAAATTTTTTTGCTCTTTTTATTAAAAACGTGTTAAATAATTATTTGATAAAACCTCAGAGTGATTTAATTTTTCCTCCTTTTTTTGAATTTTCCAATTCAATTAACAAATTTATCCTAATAATATTTTTCGAACCAAAAGAAAATTATCAGAGTGATAGCATTTTCAAAATCCAAAAACACAAACGAAAATTAACATTTTAAGCCAAACAATGCACGATATGAAAAAAATTCAAGAGAAGAAAAACGTTGCTTTTTGAACGCCTATGAGATTATTATGAAATGTTTTTGAATTTTCTTGAAAAATCGAAAATTCTAATTTTGATCGCGGAACAAAATAATGGAAATAAAAAATTCCATTTTGCGGTCCAACAATGCAAGATACGAAAGAAGATAAATTGACAAAAGTTATACACCCAAAAAAAAGCAATAAATTTGTTAATAATTATTTTTTTATAATACGCGTACTTTTAGTTTTATTCGTGAAAAATGGGAATACAAATGAGAAAATAAAATTTTTGGACATAAAAACACAAGGTACAATAAAATGTTTGATAACAAAATTATTACACTCTCATCCAGAAAAGGTATTAGATCTGTGTAAAATTTGACCCACCGGTTTTTGTCAAATTCCCACGTTTTGAGACCCCCCTAACACAAAAAGCTGGTATACTCTTTTAGTCTCCTAAACTAAAGGTCAAGTTCGTTAGCCAGCCATTTTGGATAAAAATTCAAAAAGTGAAAATGAATTATGAACCTGAAAAGTTGAATTTTTAACAAAAAATATCATTTTCAACGAAGAAAGATGAATTTTCAACACAACAGTTAAATTTTTTAATAAAAAAGATGCGTTTTCAAAAAAAGAATTGAATTTTCAACCAAATGGTCCAATTTTCAAACAAAAAAATTAAACTTTAGCCAAATAGTTGAATTTTCAAGCTAAATGGACGAATTTGAAAAAAAAAATGAATTATGAACCTGAAAAGTTGAATTTTTAACAAAAATTATCATTTTCAACGAAGAAAGGTGAATTTTCAACATAACACTTAAATTTTTGACTAAAAAAGATGAGTTTTGAAAAAAAGAACAGAATTTTCAATCAAATGGACGAATTTTTAAACAAAAAAATTAAATTTTAGCCAGATAGTTGAATTTTAAAGGCAAATGGACGAATTTAAAAAAAAATGAATTATGAACCTGAAAAGTTGAATTTTTAACAAAAAATATCATTTTCAATGAAGAAAGATGAATTTTCAGCATAACAGTTAAATTTTTGACTAAAAAAGATGCGTTTTCAAAAAAAGAATTGAATTTTCAACCAAATGGTCCAATTTTCAAGAAAAAAATTAAACTTTAGCCAAATAGTTGAATTTTCAAGCTAAATGGACGAATTTGAAAAAAATGAATTATGAACCTGAAAAGTTGAATTTTTAACAAAAAATATCATTTTCAACGAAGAAAGATGAATTTTCAACATCAGATATGACGAAAAAGAATAATTTTTCAGGATTTTGAAACTGACTTGAACTATTTCTACAATTTTGAAAAGACGTTCAAAATTGAAAAAAATGCCCTTAAATCTTCCAGATATTTACGAGATTTGTAGAAATATTTTTAAATAAACGAATACCTTTTCAAGTTTTCTTTAAAGAATAATTTTTCAAAATGAAAAGTCATTACAATTTTTTACCAGAAATCTCAAGACAAGTTTTTTCGAAATTTTTTTAAAACCTTCAAAAATTTACGATTTGTTTCAAATTTTTGAAAATCATTTCAAATTATTTCTTAAACCATATCCAAAACCTTTGAACCTTCTAAATATCTTTTAAAATTGATCAAATTTTCTGAAATATTTCTCAAAATTCTGAAAATTTAGAAAAAAATTCTTCAGATCTTCCAGATTTTCAAATCGAAAAGACGAGTTTTCAAGCACATAGTTAAATTTTTAGCCCAAATAAGAGATTTTTCAGTCGCGAAAGAAAAAAAAATTTCACACAAATTATAATTTTAAGGGAAAAATAATTTTGAATACAAAATTTGTTTGAAGTCTATTTGTTCATTTGTGTTCAAGGTTATATGTTTATATAATTTTCCTAAGATTCTTGAAAAAATTAAAAAAGTTTTTTGAAGATTTCAGATATGACGAAAAAGAATAATTTTTCAGGATTTTGAAACTGACTTGAACTATTTCTACAATTTTGAAAAGACGTCATTTATATTATACTGTATTATAATGGTCCACACTAATATTCGAAAAACTAACATAAATACTATAAAGTATGTTCAAAGGTCTAGAAAGATAAATTACATCCAACTGAGCCAGCGCAACAAGGTGCAAGGGAAATTTTCAATAACTGACAAAGTAATTATGCAGCTGTGAAAAGTGTTGTGCTATTCGATAGTATTTTATGAAAATAAAATTTATTGTTTGGATAACTAATTAATCGAGGGCGAGAAAGTGAAAATTTTAGTATTTTCATGGAGTTTCGATCGGCTTTTCACGCACTTTTCTTTAACCACACGCATTTTTTGCAAAATTATTTTAATTTTGTTGTGTTTTTTCTACTCAGAAGAAAGCTTAATTATTTCCCTTCAAGATTTTGGAGGTAGAAATTGATACTTTTATTTCTAATTTACTAAAATAAGCGACGAGTGTATTTTTGAGAGTATACCTTTAGTTTTCACGATTTGCAAATCTTTCAATAACAATCTTTCAATAACAATAAACTTTTTCAAAAAATGCTTTTGACCAGTGGAAGGGGTGAAATATAAAATTCATAGATTATCTGAAAAAATGTGTTCGTATAAATTTCTTATGACTACCAAAATAAAATAATGATAAGGAATAAAATTTATACTTTATTTTGAAATATCTGAAAAAGCAGTTCCCGTCCGAGGTACAGAAATGTATATCGCATACATTTGATTTAATAGAGTGTAATATAAAAATGAAATAGTTATCTTTTCAGTTAAAAAAATTAATGTTAATTAAAAAAAGATTTTTTAACCAAATAGTACAATTTGAAACCAAGAAAGATAAATAAAAAAAATTTCAACAATACAGTTAAATTTTCAACCAAAGATATGAATTTTCTAAAAAAAAAGAAGATTTTTAACCAAAAAGATAAGTTTTCAAGCAAGATTAATTTTTGTGCAAAAAAATTTAACAAAATACATGAATTTTCATCTAAATAGTTAGTGTTTGAACTGAAAAAGATAAATTTACAATAAAAAAATGGAATAATTAAATGTTTTGTCAAAATAATTAATTTTCATGGATTTTCAACCAATTAGTTCAATTTTTGATTAAAAAAGATAACATTTCAACTAAAAATGGAATAGTTCAATTTTCAGTTTAAAAACTTAATTTTTATTAAAAAACGAATTTTCAACAAAATATTTAAATTTTCAACTAAAACTGGAATAGTTGAAGTTTTCAATTAGAAAAAAAATAATTTCTATAAAAAAAAGTGTATTTTCAACCAAAGAAATTGATTTTCTATGATAAAAAGAATTTTCTACAAAAAAATGAGTTTTTAAGAAAATAATGATATTTCAACCAAATAGTTAAATTTTTAACTAAAAAAATAAAATTTCAACTAAAAATGAAATAGTTATCTTTTCAGTTAAAAAAATTAATGTTAATTAAAAAAAGATTTTTTAACCAAATAGTACAATGGTTAAATTTTTCATCAAGAGGATTAATTGTGTACTAAAAACACGAATTTTCGACAAAGTACATTAATTTTCAACCAAATAGTTGAATTTTCTACTAAAACAAATAAATTTTCAACAAAAAGTGCAATAGTTACACATTTTTAGTTAAAATCTTTACTTTTAAAACAACAAAAGGAGAGTTTTCAAGCAAATAATAAAGTTTTCAAACAAAGAGAAGAATTTTGAACTAAAGTAATGAATCTCCAACCAAAGACATTAGTTTTTAAGATAATAGTTCAACTTGCAACCAAATAGTTGAATTTTCAAGCCAAAGGACAAATTCTAAAAAAAAAAGTAATAGTTGATATTAAAACCACAACAGATTTTAATGTTAAATAAAAAAGTTGAATATAATAAAATGACGAATTTTCAATAAAATACTTGAAAGCCTTAACTAAAATACATTAATTTTTAACCATACATTGCATTTTTAACAAAAAAATTGATTTTCTATCTAAAAATACGAATTTTCAACAAAATACATACATTTTTTATCAGATAATTCAATTTTCAACCAAAAAATACAAATTTTCAACTGAAAAAAAGATACATTTTTAACTAAACATGATGTAGTGTAATTTTTATTAAGGAGAGTTCATTTTTGATTTAAAAAAACGATTTTTCTATAAAACTTTTTTATTTTATGCCAAATAGATGAATTTTATATAATAAATATATATATATATATATATATACACCAATTTTCGACTAAATAATTGAATTTTGAACTAAAAAAGATAAATTATCAACTGAAAAGTGAATAGTTAAATTTTCAGTTAAAAAAATTAATTTCAAACTTTCTACAATTAGATTAATGTTTTACCAAGTAATTGGAATTATTTAACAAAAAAAATGAATTTTCAAACCAAAAAGATGAATTTTTTAGAAGACAGTTCAATTTTCGAGGAAAAAGTTCATTTCAGCCAAGAGAGATGAATTTTCTACCATAAAAGATGAATTTTCAATTTAAAAAGACGAATTTTGTAACGAAATAATTAGATTTTTAACGAAATAGGTGATTTTTTAACAAAATATATATGTTCAGCTAAAAATATTGATTTTTAACAAAAAAAAAGAAACAATTTTCAAACAAAAAAATTAATTTGTAAGCTAGAAAAATCACTTTCCACAAAAATTTGTTTTAAAAAAAGTAAATGAATTTTTAACCAAGTGCTTGAATTTTCAACTAAAAAGTTAAAATTTACAATCAAAAATAGAATAATTAAATTTTCAGTTGAAAAAATTAATTTTCAACAAAGAAAAGTGAATTTTTAACAAAAAGCTTAATTTTTTTACCAAAATAGTTTAATTTTCGAACTAAAATATAAAATACGATTTTTTAAAACAAAATACACCAATTTTCGACTAAATAATTGAATTTTGAACTAAAAAAGATAAATTATCAACTGAAAAGTGAATAGTTAAATTTATAGAATAGAGTTAGAAAGTCGCGTTTTTTTTAGAAAAATCTTTTATGAAAATTGTTTCTGACACATAATAATTCATTTAACACTTATAATTGAATATTTAAATAAATTGTTCAAACAATTTATTATTGTTTTTAGCAATTTTCTCATAAAATAGAGTTAGAAAGTCGCTTTCACTTGTTGTGACATTTTTTTGCGGTCTTTCAAATGCAAATTTGTCTCTAACACATAAAAATTCATGTGATGCTGAAAATTAGATATTGTCATGAATTGTTTAAACAATTCATTATTGTTTTTAGCAATTTTCTCATATAATGGAGTTAGAAAGACGCGGTTTTTTTCACAAATTTTCCATTTGTTGTCCAATTTACAATTAGAGCGTAGTAATAGTTCATTAATATTAACAATAGTGATTGTTTAAACAATGCATCATAATTATTGATAATATAATATTTGAATAATGCTAGAAAGATGCGTCTTATTTTAATTTCTGGCCTTTTGCCTAATTTTCATTTGAAGTAAAGTGATAATAAATTCAAGTTAACAAAATAATTAATTGAACAATTTATTATCATTGTTGATATTATTCTCTTTGCTTAATTGATAGAATGTTGCAGTTTTTTCTGAAATTTTTAACTGTTTGTTTAATTTTTATTAGGCGTGGCTTAATAATTAATTAGATTTGGCAAAAATAATTGTTTAAACAAATTACTATTGTTCATGTCTATCTTTATCGAAAATATAGTTTCAACAAAAATGGTTCAACTTTTAACCGAATTTCAAACAAAGAAGATAAATTCTCATCGAAAAATATAATACATATGTTCGATATTTCAACAAAAAAGATTTAAATTTTAAATTAAAAACTAGCCATTTTAACTAAATTGCAATTTTTATCAAGATTCATAATAATTCAATTGATAGCCCTTTTTATACATTTTATATACGAAATAATCACTATTTTATTGTTATTCTCTAATTTTCCCGGATCTGAAGTGCCAAATTTACTGGAAAATTTGGAATTTTTACATTTTTCACAAGTTTTTAAATAATACGATTATTGAATTAATTCATTTTGTTATTTCGGTTAAACAATGTAACCAAAAGTAACCTTTTCATAAAATAAGTAAATTTATACAGGGTATCTAGCCTTTTTTCAAAAAAAATTCCAGGACTTTTCCAGGTTTTCCAGGACAAAAAAATTAATTTTTCAAGGTACCTTTTTTTACAGTAAAAAGAATATTTTCACGAAACGTGCTTCAAAAATCTGATTTTAGCGTCAAAAACCAGTTTCTTGGTGATTTTTATTTTAAGACAGTGAAAAATCACGACGCTACAATCGAAAATATTTCGAACTTTCTAATATTTCAAGCTTTAAAAATTTTTTTTTACATTATAATTGGTTGGAATTTGACTGAGTTATATTTTTAAACTAATTTAAATTTAATTTCCAATAAAATAATTACATTTTTGAAAAAACAATGTTTTGATCCAAAAAAGAAATTTTCAACTAAAACATAAATTTTTAACCAAAAAATAAGTTCTCAGCCAAGAAGATTATTTTTCTATGAAAGAATACCCAGGCACACAAAAAAATTGGACTGTTCCGAAGACTAGACCTATGAATTTTTATGTGTTTTGACGTGCTGGAACTATATATCTATATAACTTGATGCGCTAGCTGCAAATTCGGGACCAAAATTGCTCCATCACCGGCCCTTCACCCCCCACCTCTACATCCCCATATTTCTAATGGAAATTTTGTTTTCTGCTCTATTCTTTTTACAGCGCATTTTATCTCGAACGGAAACATACATTTTTTTTCTAAAGAAAATAATATATTTGAAGTTGCAGCATGCCTGTGTGAACTTTCTAACACACTACTCTGCAGGTGTCCTTCTGAGTGCATAATCCCTTCATAGGAACACGCTTTCATAACTAACCAGAGGGGTCCTCGTCTTATGGTAATAGGCTCAATTGACAAAGATGTAACCAAAATTCTGGACCGTAAAAGGCAGAGATTGTCTAGAAAAGAAGCCTATGCTGAGAGAGTAACACAATATAAAACACAATATCACTCTGCTGCAACTATTGGTGACAATGTTGAGAATGAGGAGGGTCTGTGTGATGAATCTGAATTTGATTCTGACTTAATTTTGCAGTTCTGCTCTCATTTCCGTCTACAAATGCGGGAAACGTTGCCTAATAGTTGAATTTTTAACTAAAGCAAAAACTTAACCAAATACTTGAATTTTCAAACAAAAATATGAATTTTCAGCAAAGAAAATTAATTTTTTACCAAAAAGACCATTTTTCAACAAAATACATGAATTTTAAACTAAAAAAGACAAATTTGTAACCAAATATTTGAATTTTCATCTAAGACATATCAATTTTCAATTATAAATAAAATAGTTACATTTTTAGTTAAAAAAAAATTAATTTTCAACCAAACTGATGAATTTTGAACTAAAACGACAAATCTTTAACTGAAATACTTGAATTTTCAACCAAAATGATAAATTTTCAGACAAGAAAATTAATTTTTACCAAAAAATAAGATTTTTCAACAAATTACATGAATTTTCAACTAAAAAAAGATAAATTTTTAACCAAATATTTGCATTTTCGACTAAAAAAGATCAATTTTCAATCAAACATAAAATAGTTACATATTTAGTTACAAAAATTAATTTTCAACCAAACTGATGAATTTTCACCTATAACGATAAATCTTTAACTGAAATACTTGAATTTTCAACCAAAATAATAAATTTTCAGGAAAGAAAATTAATTTTTTACAAAAAAAAGACGATTTTTCAAAGATTAATATTCTAGCACAAAAGACGATTTTTCAACATAATAGTTGAATTTTTAACTAAAGCAAAAACTTAACCAAATACTTGAATTTTCAAACAAAAATATGAATTTTCAGCAATTTTTTTAACGGAAAACTTAACTATTCCATTTTTGGTTAAAAATTGAACTATATTGTTACAAATTTATTTTATTCGTTAGAAATTGAACTATTTTTTTCAGTTCATTTTTTTTTCAACGGAAAATTTAACTATTCCCTTTTTTTGTCGTAAATGGAACTATTTTGTTAAAAATTCATCTTATTGGTCAGCAATTTAACAGTTTTGTTGAAAATTCCCTTTTTTTTAATTAATTTTTTACTGGAAATTTAACTATTCCATTTTGGTTGAAAGTTGAACTATTTTGTTAAACATTCATTTTATTCGTCAGAAATTTAACTATTTTGTTGAAAATTCCCTTTTTTTTTAATTAATTTTCTAACAGGAAATTTAACTATTCCATTTTTTGTTGAAAATTGAACTATTTTTTAAACATTCTTTTAAGTTGTTAGAGATTTAACTGTTCCATTTTTCGTTGAAAATTGAACTATTTTGTTAAATATTCATTTTATTTCTCAGAAATGAAACTATTTTGTTGAAAATTCCTTTTTTTTATTAATTTTTTTAACGAAATATTTAACTGTTCCATTTTTCGTTGAAAATGAAACTATTTTTGTTAAATATTCATTTTATTCCTCAGAAATTAAACTATTTTGTTGAAAATTCCTTTTTTTAATTCATTTTTTTAACGGAAAACTTAACTATTCCATTTTTGGTTAAAAATTGAACTATATTGTTACAAATTTATTTTATTCGTAATCTTGCAAAATTCTTTGAGAGTCCTTGAAAAATTTTTTATCTCTTAAAATTTTTTACAATCATTGTAAGTAACTTGAAATCTTTAATATACTTCGAAATTTTTTAAATTTCTTCATACCCTTTAGAATTATTCAAATCCCTGGAAATCATCAAAATCACGAAAATAAGTAGAAATCATTTGAAATTCCTTGAATATCAATTATTGAACGTATTCATTAAAGTTCTCTAAAAAAAACGTAAAAATCCCTAGAAATCGTTTAACTCCCTTGAAATCCTCGGAGATTCAATCAAATTTTGTGAAATCCCTTAAAATCCCTTGGCATTTTTGGAATCGTTAAGAATCCCTTGAAATCTTGAGAAATCCTACAAAATTCTTTTAAATCCCTTGAAATCCTTTGGAATACCTTAAACCCCCTTAAATTTTTCCTTTGGAAATCGTAAAAGTCCAGGCAAATAAGTAGAAAGCATTTGAAATTCCTTGAATATCAATTAAATTTATTCATGAAAATTTTCTAACCGTTCAAAATCCCGAGAAAACTTTTTAAACTACAGAGACTCAATTAAATCTTTTAATCTTATGAAATTCCTTGAAACATCTTAAAATTCCTTGAAATTTCATTTAATTTATTTTCTAAATTTCCCTAGAAATCCTTTAAATCTTGCAAAATTCTTTGAGAGTCCTTGAAAAATTTTTTATCTCTTAAAATTTTTTACAATCATTGTAAGTAACTTCAAAAGCTTAATTTTCTACCAAAAAAGACGATTTGTCAACAAAATCCATGAATTTTCAACGAAATATTTTATTTTTAACCAAAAATATCAGTTTTCAACATAAAAATTCAAGTTTTCCGTTTCAATTTTCGGTTAAAAAAATTGATTTTCAATTAAAATGATGAATCATTGACTGGAATAGTTTAATTTTCAACTAAAAATGGTAATTTTCCAACCTGAAATTGGATGATTCAATTAAAAATTTTTTTATTATGTTCAACTAAAGAGATGAATTTTTGACTACAATGTAAGAATATTCAATTGGAATAATTACTTTTTCAGTTGAAAAAAATCAATTTTCTTTTGGAAAAAAAAGAATTTTCAACAAAACAGATGAATTTCCAAACAAGAAAATTAATTTTTATACAAAAATATTATTTTCTACCAAAAAAGACGATTTTTCAACAAAATCCATGAATTTTTAACGAAATATTTGATTTTCAACCAAAAATATCAGTTTTCAACACAAAAATTCAAGTTTTCAGTTTCAATTTTCGGTTAAAAAAATTAATTTTCAACTAAAATGATGAATCATTTATTGGAATAGTTTAATTTTCAACTAAAAATAGTAATTTTTCAACCTGAAATTGGATGGTTTAATTTAAATTTTTTTTTGGTTGAAAAAAAAATTAATTTTCTGTTGAAGAAAAAACGAATTTTCAACAAAATAGCTCACTTTTCAACCAAAGAGATACCCCATGAATTATGAGACATAATTTTTATTATCGCGAAACCTTTAAAAAAAATTTTTCTTCAAATTTTGTATAAATTTTGCAATCTTGCTAATGGAAATATTTTGCTTGAAAATCTTTCCCATTCTTTTCCGAAATTTTAGAAAATAATTTAAAATCTTTTAAAATGTTTGTCAATTTTCCCTTAAAATTTATTTTCAAAATAAAAATTCAGTTTAAATTTTCCCAGGAATTTCAAAAAACTTTTTTTATTTTCTCGAAGCCTTTTAAACTCCTTAAGAAGCTTTGAAAATTTTTTTCGAAATCTTCCAAAATTTACATTTTCTTTTAAATATTTTCAAATTTCAGATAATCTTTTCAATCATTTCCAAAACTTTTAAATCTTCTAAATAACTTTTAAAATTATTCGAATTTTTACAAAAAATTTTTTAAATATGTTATTTATATTAATTTTTCAAAATAGAGAATCAGTTCAAATCTGTCCGTGAATTCTAAGAAAAATTTTTTATTATCGTAAATCCTTTCAAAATCCTTAAGAAGCTTTAGAATTTTTTTTCTAAATATTCAAAAATGTACATTTTTTAATACTTTTGAAATATCTTTAACTTTTAAATTCATTTTGACTATTTTTTAAATTTCGAAATGTCTTAAACATACTCGCATTTTTTATAAATCTTTGTAATCTTGCGAACTAAAAGACTTTCCTTGATAATTTTTTTTCATTCTTTTTCGAAACTATTTTTTTATTATTTATTTAATAATTTATTTAATTATTCAATTTATTTATTCAAAATATTATTGATTGATTTATTCATTCTATTTATTTGTTCTATTAACTATTAACTTCAACTATTTAATTGAAAATTAACTTTTTTATTAAAAGTTCATACTTTCAGATTAAAAATTCAACTGTTTTGTAGAAAAGTATTATTTTTTACTTTAAAATTCAACCATTTTTTAGAAATTTGAACTATTTTATTGAAAATTACCTTCTTTGTAGAAAATTTATATTTTCGGGTTGAAAATTCAACTGTTTTGTAGAAAAATTGTCTTTTTGACTCGTAAATTCCAGGATTTCGTTGAAGATTCACTTCTGTCGTTGAAATTTTGTTTTTGTTTTTTTTTTTGTTTAAAGTTAATTTTTTAACTAAAAATTTAACTACTCAATTTTTCGTTGAAAATAATTTTTTTTATATGAAAAATCACCTATTTGGGATTAAAATTCAACTATGTTGTTGAAAATTCATTTTTTTTCGATAAAAATTTAACTATTTGGGTTGAAAACTCAACAATTTTTATTGGATTAATCTGTTAACGTTGAATATATAACTATATTGTTGAAAATTCAGCTATTTTGTTGAAAATCATTTTTTTTGTTTAAAATTCATATTTTCGGGTTAAAAATTAATCTTTTTTGCAGAGAAGTCATATGACTGGCTTAGAAAAAATCAACAATTCCATAGAAACTTCAAAATTCATCCTTTTGGTAAAAAATACAACTGTTTGTTTGAAACTTAATCTGTTTTGGATGAGGATTCAACTATTTTGTGGATTTTTTTTTTAATTCAACTGTATTTGATTTCAAATTAAAATGCTTTTTGGTTGAAATATCAACCATTACACCTTTCGTTGAAAATTCATTTATTTGTTGTTGAAAATTCGTTTGTTTCGGTAGAAAATTAATCTTCTTGGTAGAAAATTTTATTATTTGGTTACAAAATCTAGAATTTGGCGAGTCACTTTTTTGTTGCAAATTCAACTGTTTTGGTAGCAAATTCAACGATATAGTTACAAATTAAACTATTGATTTGAAAACTATTTTAATGAAAATTCGCTTTTTTGTGGTTGAGAATTAATTTTTTTAACTAGAAATTTAACTAATAATTTTCTCGGTTGAAAATGTAAATATTTAGTTACAAACTCGACAATTGTATGAAAGTCATTTTTTGGTTTAAAAATTCAACTATCTTGGTAGAAACTCCAACGATTTGTTTAAAAATTAAACTATTTTTTTGACAATTATTTGAATAAAGATTCGCTTTTTTTGTGATTAAAAAATTCGTCTTTATTTGGAATATTTAACAATTTAATTTAAAATTCAACTATTTGGTTGCAATTTAACTTTTTTTTTGAAAATTTCTATATTTTCGTTGAAAACTCAACTCATTGGTTGAAAATTAATTTTTTTGTTGGAAAATTATATTTCTTCCAATCAAGGAATTGAATTTTTAATCTGAAAAGATGAATGTCCAACGAAAAATGTAATAAACAAAATAGTTCAATTCTCAGTTTTAAAAAATCATTTTTAACCAAAAAAAAAAGTTTTTTAAATAAAATTATAAATCTTCAACAACAAAAAAAAGAGAATTTTTAAGAAAGTAGTTCAACTGTCAACCAAGGAGTTGAATTTTTAATATAAAAAAACGAATTTTCAACGAAAAATGTAATAGTTGAGATTAAAAAAAGAACATATTTTTTTTTAAATAAAAAAAACAGTTGGATTTAACCAACAATTAAAATTTTTTAACAAAATACTTGAATCCTCATCTAAAACAGATTATTTTCTACTAAACAATTTCATTTTTAACCAAAAAATTGAGTTTCTTCCGAAAAAGTTTGAATAATTCATTCAGTTTGAAAGATATTCAGGACTTCTTGAAGCTTGGAAGAAATGATAATATATTTTATAAATTTTTCAATGTTTTAAAATAATTTTGATCTCTTCAAAACTTCTAAAATTCTTGAATATCTTTAAATGACTCGAATTATTCCTAAAATTGTCGTGTAAAGTTTCAAAATTTTGTTAAATATTCTCTTCAAATTAATTTTTCAAGATAAGAATCACTTTTAATATATTTATTTTCAAATCCCAAATTGTTTTTGAAATTTTGTAAAAAGTTCTAAATATCTATTAAAATTATTTGATTTTTGTCTAAAATTTTTTTTTGTTATAAAATTCATCTTTTCGAAAATACTATTTTTGGTAAAAAAATTAAACTCTTTTGTTGAAAATTCAACTATTTTAGTACAAAAATTCAATTACTTGCCTAAAAATTGAACTATTTGAAAATTCAACTTTTTTGTCTAAAAATTCAAAAATTTGGTCGAAAATTAAATTATGTAGTTGAAAATCAACTTTTTCGTCAAAAAATCTTATTTTTTTCTGTTATAAAATTCATCTTTTCGAAAATACCATTTTTGGTAAAAAAATTAAACTCTTTTGTTGAAAATTCATCTTTTTGATATAAAATTCAAATAATTGGTTAAAAAGAAAACTATTCATATAAATAAATTAACTACTTTGTAGAAAATTGACTTTATTCTTGAAAATTTCTAGTCTCTTTGAGTAGAACACTAATTTTTTATTTTTTATTTTAATTCATAATTTCTTTTTTTTATCGAAATATAATTTTTTAATTTTTCGTTCAAAACTAATCTTTTTCAGTAGAAAATTCAACTATTTTAGTACAAAAATTCAAATATTTGCTTAAAAATTAAACTATTTGAAAATTCAACTTTTTTGTAGAAAATTCGCCTTTTTTGCCTAAAAATTCAAAAATTTGGTCGAAAATTAACTTTTTCGTCAACAATTTATATTTTTTTTGTTATAAAATTCATCTTTTCGAAAATACTATTTTTGGTAAAAAAATTAAACTCTTTTGTTGAAAATTCATTTAACTGCAAATTTAACCATTAAATTTTTGGTTAAAAATTCATCTTTTTTGGTTCAAATTTCTTTCTTTAATTGAAAATTTACCGACTTCAATTTTTGATGAAAATATTGAAAATCGATCTTTTTTAGTTAAAAATTCAACAATTCAGTTGAAAATTCAACTGTTTTGTAGAAGATTGTTTTTTTTTTATATTCAAAATTATTTTTTTCAAGTGGAAATTTAACGATTCCATTTTTGGTTAAAAAGTTGATTTTTTTTAGTTCAGAAATTCAATTATTTGGTTCAAAATTTCTGTAGTTTGTTGAAAATTTATTTTTTGAAGTAAAAATTAATATTTTTAACTTCAAATACAACTATTTGTCGTCGCAAATTTACTTTTTTGTTGAAAATTCATATTCTCGGGTTGAAATGTCATCTATTTGGTAAAAAATTAAATTTTTTTATAGAAAATTCGTTTTCTTTATTGAAAATTCATCTATTTGGTTAAAAATGTATATATTTCGTTAAAATTCGCCTTTTTTGGTAGAAAATTAATGTTTTTATTTGAAAATTCATTTTTTTGGTTGAAATTTTAACTATTTGGTCAAAAGTCGAACTACTTTGTTGAAAGTTTATTATTTTGGTTGAAGATTCATCATTTGAGTGAGAAAATTCACCTCTTCGGTCGAAAGTAGAACTATTTTGTTGAAAATGAATTTTTTTTAATTGAAAATTCAACTACTTGAGTAAAAGTCTGGCGCTGAAAAGTTCTTAGTTCTAGCGGAAACTTTCTTCACTTCTGCAGCAGTAATCAGTGAAGGCTCTTCCTCTTGACTTTGCAACCTTTGCCTTTGGCAAAAGTTACGAAAGAGTGATTTATCTGAAGCGTCTCCATTGAGCTGATAAGTATCTCCATATGCTTCCACTCAGCAGACTCAAATCTCTTCTGAGGTAGGTGGATTTTTAAGAGCTCGTCACGTTTTATTCAACAGACGGGCAGGCTGAGTAGAAAAGGTGGAATTTTCCTGAATCCACTCAACTCACCGTTCAAGGCGCTATTTCGCTGTTGAAAAAGATCTTATTTTTTGCGTCTAGTGCTGCTTGATGGTCAACAGTTTACATTTTTTTTTGTGTGATTTGCTTCTCTTAAGTTTCAAGCAAGTGCCTTAACCTTTGGAGTGAATTTTTTATTTTATTTTATGTAGCTAATCACGCACTGAATATTTGATGCATGCCGTCTCGCCGTTTCAATTTTAAACTAAAGCTGTGCTATACGCTCGCGAGTCTTACGCAGGTGTACTGAAGTATCGTAATTCTATTGTCGCTCAGCAGGAAGACCGCCTTCTCGTAAACTACACAGTTCAGATTCCAGAGATTAACATCTTCGGGGCGCAAATCGGGGAGAGCAGTATAAGCTTCAGATAATTTGTCCATCCTGAAAAAGACGTTTTGGTGGATAGATTTCCTACTTCTCATGTTGGCATTATAATCAGAAACCCCAGAAATACACTTTTAGACTCACATATATGAGGAAATCAAAAAGAGACTTGCGGAATTTCCCACAAGCTATGGTATCATTGATAAGTTGGAGCGCGCCGCGGATTTTCCGCGAAGAACTCTGACTACATCATATGAGAACAATTGTCCTACAATCACAATTAGGTCTACAAAGGGAGCAGAATGGTGGAATACCTAACTGTAAATACTTCTTTTTACGACAACAATGTCATGTAATAGGGTGAATAGAACAAAATCGCCTTCAGATAAAAACATCTATAAGACGGACCAGTGCAAATACAATAAAAATATGAGAAAAACATACCAAAAATAGCAAGGTTCCACGAGATTCTGGCGAAAAATCCGGAATCTCGTCTGAGGTTCATGAGGCTTGATAATAGTTAGTTTGACAAAGACGAATAAAAAACAACGTTGAATCGCCTGATAGAAGTTAAATTCCCGGGTTCTCAACGAATCCGAACCAACTAAGAGAAGGAAGGCTGAGGCCAAGAGGTGCAGAAGGCAGACTGGAAATTCGCCGCTAAGGTCGCTAATTACAAAAGGGTGGAATGGACTGTAGGGTCTTCCTTTCCATTTAAATCACCAGGAGCGGATGGTGTTTATTTAGCGCTTTTACAAAAAGTCATGGACTTAGTCGTCCCTACTCTGGCGTCGAAGGATGGCGTAGTGGCCTCCATACCCAAACCTGGGAGTGAGGGTTACACAATAAATAACCCGAGCATTCTAGATCAATCTAAAATATCTATACCTTACACCTATATACCTATCTATCCTATACCTATATACCTATCCACACATTACTACTTTCTAACCAAGCAATTCACGCCTACCCCAAAAGGGAAACGGCTTCATGGTATAATAATGATACTGGCTCTTCAAATTATCTCAAAAAACATATAAACAATTTTAGGCCCGTTCGATTAGCGCTGAGGTAGAAATCACTTGGAATCTAGATGATTGCCGCACTATTATGATTGCCAAATATTGGCGAAATATCACCATTTATCACTGCGGACGAAAAAAAAGTGAGTCATTTACCACGTCGCTCATTTCTTATCAACTTCCCGAATAGCATCGGACGTTCGTGGAACGTTCCGCGGACAGTTAGTATGTGCAGATAAAAAAAAAACAGTTTCATTTAAAACTATTCTAGAGGTACAATAATCAGTAAAAAATCTTATGCAAAACATACATTTTTCAAAATAAAACCAGTGTCTTTTGTGTCATAAAACTTATGTGAAGTGTGAATACTCAGTTTTAAATTCGAATTGCCTCCATTTTTGGCGTCAACGAATGAACTTATCGGTGACTGCCCCCTCTCTGAAATTTCAAGATGGCACAGGGCAGTCTTCGTCGATCGTAGCGGTCGCGCACAGTGACCAGCGCAGCGCATGGCTTAACATGCGGAGAGTTCCGTGACCGTCGCGATGGCTGAATGAGGAATTCGTTCAACTGCCATAGTTAAATTTTAAATTCAAAAAATTTATTTTCAACAAAAAAAATGATTTTTAAATAAAATAGTTCCATTTTAAACCCAAGAGATGAATTTTCAAACAAAAAAATTAATTTTCAACAAAGTCGTTCATTTTTTCCCAGAGTACATAGTTGAATTTTCAATTTTAACAAAAAAAATGAATATTCAGCCAAAAATGGAATAGTTACATTGTCAACTTGAAAAACTAATTTTTTAACAAAACAAAACAAAAGTTTTTAATTAAGTATTTAAACTTCCGACCAATGAAATTAATTTTCAACAAAAATAATCAATCTTCAACTGGAATAGTTCAATTTTCAATTTAAAAAATTAATTTTCAGTCGAAAAGATGAATTTTTAATTAAAATGATGAAACTTAAAAAAAAAGAATTTTTAACAAAGTGGTTCAACTTTCGACCCAAAATTCAAATTTTTTAATCAAAAAGACGAATTGTCAATAAATGAAGCTTTCTCAGAGAAGACAGAAAACAATTTTCATCCAAATTGTTAAATTTTCAAACCAAAGATGAATTTTTGGTAAAAAAGTTGCATTCTCAACCCGAAAATATTAATTTCAACCAAAAAGATTTGTTTTCTACCGATAAAGACGAATTTTTAACTAAAAAGATCAATAAAAACACAAAATGGAAGTTACATTTTCAGGTAAAAAATTAATTCTAAATAAAAAAATAACAAATAAACTAAAAACCCAAAAAATAAATGTTGAACATAGAGGTTCAACTATAAAAAAAATAAAAATAATTTTGCGCCAAGAGAATTTATTTTCTACCAAAAAAGACGAATTTTCTACTAAGAAGTTTAATTTTCAACTAAAAAAAAGAAGAATTTTTAACGAAGAAAAAGAATTTCTAACCAATAGTTCAATTTTCAATTGAAAAGATTAATGTTCAACCAAAGAGATGATTTTAAATTTAAATGATGAATCTTAAACCAAAAAAATTTATTTTTAATAAAGCGGTTCCACTTTAACCCAAGTAATTGAATTTGCAAAAAAAATAGTTTTGCGCCAACAACATTAATTTTCTACCACAGAAAAACAAATTTTTAAACAAAATAGTACAATTTTCAACTAAAAATTTTAATTTTAAACGAAAGAGATGAATTTGCAATTAAAATGAGGAATCTTGAACCAAAAAAATGAATTTTTAACAAAGTGGTTCAAGTTTCAACCAAATAATTGAATTTTCGAGAAAAAAAATTAATTTTGCGCCATGAAGATTTATTTTCTACGAAAAACACGAATTTTCAACACAAAAAGTTTATTCTTCAACTAAAAAAAAAGAACTGATTTTCAACAAAAAAGAACGAATTTTTGAAGAAAATAGTTCAAATTTAAACTAAAAACCCAAAAAATAAATGTTGAACATAGAGGTTCAACTATAAAAAAAATAAAAATAATTTTGCGCCAAGACAATTATTTTTCTGCCTGTATGGTACTATGGTGTATAGAAAGAACGTCAAAAAAGATGTAAACCATCCAAACTCAACTTGAAGGACATTTTAAAGTGAACAGAAAATACGATTTTAAAAATATTTGTTGGGAATAATAATTGTTTAGACATGTGTTCTATTTTAAATTATTTTTTTAGGTTTTCAAAAGAAAGCTGCTTAAGCAAACATAAATTGTTTAATAAAATAGAAATTTGTTGAACATTAGAAGAATACAATCCACAATCTTTCAAATTCCTCAAAGAAATTTGAAAATTTGCAAAAATTACTAAAATTTGGTGCCCGGCGCTTGACCGGTTAAAAGTTTGAACAATTTAAATAATTTCTACCCTTAACCGTTATAAAC
>JAABKJ010075445.1:252724355-252734507 GCA_011634705.1 Andricus grossulariae
CAATTAACCTGTAGAAAAGTTCACTCAGTTAAACTGTCCATCGTTTTCAACTTCTTTTTTTAAAATTTAAATTAACTCTTTTTAAACTTTTCAGTTTGTGAACCGAGTATTTTTTTTAATGAAGTTCAATGTTTGTTTAAACTATTATTTATTAGTATATAAATTATCACAATTTACATTTATTTATCGCAGGCTTCACAGTCTTTCCCAGTTTTCCCTTTCCGAATCTTGCCCGCTCTTTCCCATTTTCGTTCTAAATACAAAGCGAATTTATAGAGCTCAACAAGAAAATTTGACTCTCTTTTATTGAGCTAATTTTTTTGGTTGGATATTCTAGAATGCTTGGTCGTAAGGCCGTACAATTGCACGAGAGAAATGGTATTGGATCATCACCAAATCCTAGGCCAGGTAACAAGTTGTCGGAGGAAACTGTCCAAGTTGTCCAAAATTTTTACTACGAATGCAACGTGAGCCGACACTTGCCAGGAAAAAAACTGTATATCTGTAAAACAGCATGATGGTTCACGAAAACTGATATAAAAGCGTCTAATACTAGTTTTTTTGAAAGAAGTTTATGCCACTTTTAAAGAAAAGTTTCCAGATTTAAAAATTGGCTTCTCTAAATGGTCTAAAAGCTTTTTGAAAGCAACTCTAATGAAAGAGTCACCTTCAATAGATGGAATTCGAAAGACCGTGCCTCGTTAGAAATTCTGAGGGACACAGGTGAGGATTATGATGAGAAACTCACTAAGCATTTAACTGATATTCTACAAGGCGACTTTATAGCGAAAAGTCAAAGCCAATTTCTTGGGGACTCTAAGAAATCTCTTGAAGAGGGAGTATTTAAAATACTTATTGATTTTGCTAAGAATCGTAAAACTATTATTCAAGATGCAATAAAAAGTGAGTATTGGAATAAACAACAGGTCACTGTCCATCCCGCTGTAGTTTGTTTTGAGAAAGATTAGTATTAAACATAAGACTAGTGCAGTTCATCTGTTTCAATAAAAAAAGTTATTTTTCAGTTGAAAAAAAATATGTTGTTAAAAAAATCATGTATTTCACTGATGGAGCGAATTATTGTGACCCTTAGTATCCTCAACCATATACTTACGCTCACTTAGCGTTCTTCTTATCTAGTCACTTATCACCTCTAATTTTCAACATAATGATATAGGTGGACAATGAGAAGGTTCTTTCGAAAAAAGTGGTGAGTTATTGATTCACTTGCTTACAGAATGAATACAAAACATCGACATGATTGAGTTTCTAAATCAATTTTATTGATACAATCCAAATTTTATCAATATTTGTACGAAACTTGTAAGCGGATTCTAAACTGTATTAGGAATTGTTATTTTGAATTTAGTTTTGTATCAAAAAAATACTCATTGCTGAAGAAAAAGTTGGTCTTCGTACGCTTCATTAATTTCAAAGGAATTTCTCAAATAATTGCACGTAAAATTTGGAAATGTCAACAAATTCAAACGATTTCCAAGTTTTAAGGTTTTTTTTTCAATGATAAAGAAAATTATTTCATTTCTTAACTTTAAATATTTAAAATTTTAAGATCTCTAAAAAGTTAACAAATTTTTACGTTGAACCGTTTAAAAATTAAATTCATCAAATAAAATTATTTTGATATTCAAAATATGAACTCAAAATCTTTCAGAATTAAAGCACGTTCTGAATCCTATATTAGAACAAATAAATATCTATAATGTAAAAACTTTTAAAATAAAATTCTATACTCTAATATCGAGGACATTTGAATATATAATTTTATTAAAACATGTAAAGGTCAATTTTGCATTAATCAGGCATTTTTCGATAGAAATATTAGCTTTTTACGATTTAAATTTATTATTCAAAAACTTTATGATAATTTTAGCAAAACTAATAATTTACTGACTAATATTATGATTTTTTTAAACAAATTCATTAAACAAATGAATTAATCAGGCTTTTTTCTATTTGAAATTTTTTAATTAGGAATTTTATGATAATTTCAGCAAAATTCATAATTTTTTGAATGATTTTTGATGATTTTTTTGAACAAATTTAATAAACAAATGCATTATTCGGGCATTTGTCGGCAGAAAAATTAATTTTTCGTCAATGTCAGTACTCTCAGTTGAGAACTTCAGGACAATTTTAGCAACATTCATAATCAGTTAATAAATTGTATGATTTTTTTAAACAAATTTAATAAACAAATGCATTCATCAGTCATTTTTCGACGGAAAAATTCGTTTTTTTTTTCGATGTAAATTATTTTAATTAAGAAATTTATGATAATTCTAGCGAAATTAATAATTTTTGATTGATATTATGATTTTCTTAAACATATTTAATAAACAAATGCAATAATCAGGCTTTCCTCGATTTAAATTTTCTTTAATTAGAAATTTTATGATAATTTTAACAAAATTTATAATTTGTTGATTAATATTATAATTTTTTATAACAAATTTAATAAACAAATGCACTAATCAGGCATTTTTCGATAGAAAAATACTTTCTTTTTGATATAAATTTGTTTTTTCAGAGGTTTCCAGATAATAAACCAGTTTTCCTAAGAAATTTTTCAATGTTTTTTTTTTCAAATTAATTTTAAGAGGATATTTAAAACGATAACAAAAGATTTCCAAAATTGTCAAAAAAAAGTCTGGAAGATTTTAAGGCAATTTTTTTAATCTTGCAGGATTTTTTTTGAATTTTTGAAAAAATTCGAATTATTATTAAAAAATATCAAAAAATTTCAAAAATAATGTAAAATTTGAGAACTTTACAAAAAATGTAAAATAAAACGTAAATTTTGGAATGTATTTCGAAATTAAATTTTGATGCTTTTTGAGGCTTTTTAATGGTTTCAAGATAATAAAAAGATTTCTTAAAATTCCCGGGAAAATTTATATTGATTGTTTATTTTGAAAAATTAATTTTATTAGAATGTTTAAAAAAAAATTTTAATCTATTTCGATGAAATCGAACAATAATATTTTTCAACCAGAAATCTTTAAACTGTTCAATTTATAAAAGTTTGAAATTTTTAATTTTGCAGTTTAACGGCATTTAATATAAAATTATTCAATCGAAAAGTTTTAAAACCTTTCATTTTATACGCGTTTAAATAATTTTTTTTTTATTTATTTATAATTTTAGTTGACATTTTTTTTTAAAATTTAACTTTTTTGTGGAAAACTATTTTTTTAACTAACTGAAAATTTAACTCTTCCATGTTTAGTTGACAATTTTTCTTCTCCAGTTGAAAATTTGTGAAATCTTTGTGAATTATTTTTACAAATTTGCAAAATATTGAAAATATTTTTGAAATATGCCGTAATATTTGTGAAATTATTGAAATCTTAGTGAAACGATTTAAGTCTATGTGAAGTCTTTTAAATCTGTGAAATCTTTGAAATCTTAGGGAAATCATTGGAATCTTTGAGAAACCTTTGTCAATTCATTGTGAGTTCTTTAAAAATTTTTCCGGAATTTTTGAAATCTTTGTGAAATCTTTGAGAAACAATTGAAGTTCTTGTGAAGTCTTTTAAATCTGTTTGAAATCTTTGTGGAATCATTGGCAAATTATTAAAATCTTTTAAATATATCCGAAATCTTTGTGAAATATTTGAAATCATTGAAATCTTTGTAAAACCTTTGTAAAATCTTTGTGAAACTTTTGTGAAATCTTTGTGAAATTGTTAGGAAATAAGTGAAATCTTTGTAAAATCTTTGTGAAATCTTTGTGAATTCTTCAAAAAATTTTGCAATATATTCGAAATTTATTTGAAATATGCGGTAATATTTATGAAATTATTGAAATCTTTATAATATCTTTGAGAAATGATTGAAGTCTTTACAAAATCTTTTGAATCTGTCTGGAATCGCAGTAAAATCGTTGGGAGATCATTGAAATATTTTTAATCTATCTGAAATATTTGTGAATTCTTTACAATTCTTGGAAAATCATTGAAATCTTTGTGAAACCTTTCTAAAATTTTTGTTGAAAAAAATTTCGATGATTTTTAAGAAGTTTAAAAAGTTTCAAGAAAATAAAAGAACTTTTGTAAATTCCTGTGAATATTTAAACTGAATTTTTATTTTGAAAATAAATTTTAAGAGAAAATTACAAAGATTTCAAAAGAGTTTACATTATTTTCTAAAATTTCGAAAAAGGCTGACTTTCTATTTTGAACAATTAATTTTAAGTTAATATTAAAAACAAAAATTTAACATTTCAAAAGATTTCAAAAAATGTCAAAAAAGAATCTGGAAGATTTGAAGGCAAGTTTTTTAATTTTTCAGAATTTCAAGAAAAATTGTTGAAGAATTCGAATTGAAAATGGTTTAAAAATGGTTTTAAGTTTGAAAAGATTTCCAAAAATTTTAAGCAAAATGTAAATTTTTGTAGATTTCCAACAAAATTTTCGAATCTTTTTAAGAAGTTTGAAATTCCTGGGGAAATTGTTTATTACTTTTTATTTTGAAAAATCAATTTTTAAAGAAAATTTGAAGAAGTTACAAAATATTATTATAATTTCAAAATATTTCTACAAATTTCGAAAATATCTGAAAAATAAAAAATTATGCTTTACTAACATATCTGAAATCTTCAAAAAAAAAATTTGAATTTTCTCAAGAATCTTAGAAACATTATATATTTATTTAAATTTAAAAACAATTTAACGAATAAACTTAAAAAAAAATGTTTGGTAAAGATTTTTATTTTGTATTTTAAGTTAAATATTCCACCAAATAATCAAATGTTTAACAAACAAAAAAAAATCTCTAGGATCAATACAATAGTAGATATTTCAAGCAAAAAAGATTTTATTTTAATATTTAAAACAGTTGAATTCAACCAAAAAGACGAATTTTTCAATAAAATAATTTAATTTTCAACGAAAGAGATAAATCTTTCACTAAAAAGAAAATACCAAATGGTTGAATTTTGAATTAAAATAAGCAATCTTTAACTGAAATAGTTGAAATTTTAATTGAAGAATGAATTCCCCCCCTCCCCCAAAAAAAGAGTTTTCAACAAAGTAGTTAATTATTCCACCAAATAACTAAATTTTCAACCAAAAAAGAGAAATTCTCAAGGTTTAATGCAATAGTAGATATTTCAACCAAAAAAGATTTTAATTGGATATTTGAAACAGTTTAATTCAACCAAAGAGACGAATTTTCGAAAAAATAATTAAATTTTCAACAAAAGAGATAAATCTTCCACAAAAACAAAAAAAATTTTTAACAAAGTAGTTTAACTGTCAACAAAATAGTTGAATTTTGAACTAAAATGAGAAATCTTGAACTGGAATAGTTAAAATTTCATTTGAAAAGTGAACTTTCTCCCAAAAAAAGAGTTTTCAACAAAGTAGTTAAATATTTCACGTAATAATTGAATTTAAAAAAAAATTCTCAAGGATTGATGCAATAGTAGATTTTTTTACCAACAAATATTTTAATTTGGTTTAACTACTTCGCTAAAAAATCTTCTGCTTTTAAAAAAGGTATGCGTGCAAAAATATTTCTTGATATTTGCTGGTCGTATTGAAAAGTTAACAATAAATTAAAAAATTTACCATGAGTTTGATAATTCAATAATAACTAAAACTACCACCTAATGCGAACTGAATTAATAAAAACCAATAAGGGATTCCAAATATTTTAGGTTAAGAGTTCACTGTTAATTTCTTTGGCTGCAAATTTAACTATATTATTAAAAAGTTGTTCTGTAGAAAATTCGATTTTTGAACTTTAATCTTAATTATTACGTTTTTTGTTAGAAATTCATATTTCTGAGTCAAAAATTTAAATCTTTGGTTAAAAGTTGAGGAACGTTCTAAAAAATTCATTTTGCTAGTTGCAGATTTATTATTTTGGTTTACAATTCTTATCTTTGATAGAAAATTCAACTGTTTTGTAGGAGATCCGTCTTTTGGCCTGAAAATTCAACAATTTGGTCAAAAATTGAATTATTTGGTTGAAAAAAAACTTTTTTTGTTGAGAAAATTTAACTGTTCTGTTTTAAATAATTTTTTTATCGGAAAACGTAGCTGTTTCATTTCTTATTAAAAATTTTTTCTACGAGATGAGAATTCAATAACTATTTGATAAAAAATTAATGTGTTTCGTTCAAAATACGTGTTTTTATTGAAAAATTAATTTTTTTAAATAAAAATTAACGTTTGATCCAACAATACTTGTTAAACATGCATCTTTTTGGTAGAAAATTAATCCTTTAGGTTGAAAATTCAACTATTTGGTTGGAAATTTATACATTTTATTGAAAACTTGTCTTTTTTCGCAGAAAAATATTTGTTTTTTTTTGTTAAACATTCAACCTTTTTCTAGAAAATTTTGCTTTTTTGTTTGAAAATTCAACAAATTTGTTGAAAATTCTACTGTTGGTAAAAAATTCAACTGCTTTGTGGAAATTTGGTTTTTCTATTGAAAATTGTACTATTCCATTTTTGTTTCAAGACTGATCTTTTTTAATTAAAAAATCTAACAATTTTGGTGGAAAATTTATATCATTTTGTTGAAAATTTGACGTTTTTGTTAAAAATTAATATTTAGTAGAAAATTCTTTCATTTGTTCGAAAGTTCACATACTTTGTTAAAAATTTATTCTTTTAGTTAAAAAATCTTTCTTAGATGAAATTTTTTATTTTATTTTATTTTTTGTTTGAAAATTCAACAAATTCGTTGAAAATTCTACTATTGGTAAAAATTTCAACTGTTTTGTGGAAATTTTGTTTTCTTATTGAAAATTTTACAATTCCATTTTTGTTTCAAGATTGATCTTTTTTAGTTAAAAAATTCAACTATTTTTGATGAAAATTTAACTATTTGGTTAAAAATTGATGTATTTTGTTTAAAATTTGTCTTTTTGATACAAATATCAATTTTTACAAAAAATTGAATAGTTAAACTTTGTCATTGTTGAAGATTCATCACTTTAATTGAAAATTTAACAATATTTAAAAAAATCATATTATTTTTTTAAGGTCGTCTCTTTGTTTAAAAATTGAACTATTTTGTTGCAAATTTATCTTCTCTAGTTAAAAATTGAACTATTTGGCAGAAAATTCTGCTATTTGAAAATTCAACTATTTTGATCAAAATTATTGATTTTTCGTTGAAGATTTATCACTTTGTTTGAAAACTTCACTATTTTGATATACATTTTTTTATGATTCATCACTTTGGTTGAAAAGGTAACTATTTTGAAAAAAATATAGTTTTTTTGTTTGTTAAAGATTCATCTTTTTGTTTTAAAATTCCATTATTTGGTTGAAAGTTGAACTACTTTGTTGAAAGTTAATTTTTTCGGTTGAAGGTACATCTCATTAGTTGAAAATTTAGCTATTTTGATAAAAATTATTTTTTTGTTTCAGATTTTTTTTCATTTTTTTTTTTTTTTTGAAGATTCATCACTTCAGTTTAAAATTTAACAATATTTGAAGAAGAAAAAAATTTTGTTTGTATGTTTCAAAACTCATTTCTTTCTTTAAAAATTGAGCTATTTTGTTGCAAATTTATCTTCTCTAGTTAAAAATTGAACTATTTGGTAGAAAATTTAACTATTTGTTTGAAAATTCAACTATTTTCATGAAAATTATTGAGTTTTGGTGGAAGATTCGCCACCTTGGTTGAATAGTTAATTATAATTTTTAACAAAATACATGAATTTTTAATTAATTTATTAGTTAACTAACAAAATGTTAACAAAATAGTTAAATTTTGAGAAAAAAAGTTTTTTCAACTCAAATGATGAATCATCAACTAAAAAAATTTATTTTTAACAAAGTATTTATCTTTTTTAGTTGAAAATTTAACTATTCGGTTGAAGTTCATCTTTTTCGATTGAAAATTCAAGTACTCGTCTCAAAATTCATGTATTTTGTTGAATATTCATTTTTTCCAGAAAATTATTCTTTTTGGTTAAAAAATCAACTTTTTGGTCAAAAATCCACTTTTTTATTAAAAATGCAATTTTTTTGGTTGAGAAATCAACTACTTGGTCGAAAATAGATTTGTTTTGTTAAAAATTCATATTTTCGAGTATTAAAAATTAAAAAATTTCCTAGAAAATTAATTTATTTGGTAGAAAATTAACTTTTTTGTGGAAAATCTATATTTTTGTTTAAAAATTCATCTACGTTCATAGAAAGTTGAGCTATTTGTTAAAAAATTAAACTATTCATTTGAAAACTTAACTATTTTGTTAAAAATTCGTCTTTTTTAGCTGAATTCAACTGATTGAATTTAAAACATGTTTTTTTTTAAATTAGTTTTTTAAACTGAAAATTTAGCGATTTCCTTCTTGGTTAAAAATTGATATCGAAATAATAAATTAAATAATGAACATGCACAATAAGTTTTAAATAAGTTTAAAATAAAAATTGATATTCAACTATTTCATTTTTGGTGAAAAATTGATCGTTTTTAGAAGAAAGTTCAACCATTTGCTTTAAAATTCGTTTTTTGTTGTTGTTCAAAATCAATTTTTTGCACTGAAAATTGATCATTTTTAATTGAAACTTCAACTATTTGGTTAAACATTCGTTTTTCGTTGTTATTTAAAATAAATTTTAGCATAGAAAATTGATTGATTTTATTTGAAAGTTCGAATATTTGGTTAAAAATTCGTTGTTTTGTTGTTGTTTAAAATCAGTTTTTGCACTTGAAAATTGATCCTTTTTAGTTGAACGCTCAACTATTAGAGTAAAAAATCGTTTTTTTTTTTGGTTAAAAATTCCACCGTTTTGTTAAAAATTGGGTTTTTTCTGGTTGAAAATTAAACCATTTTGTTGAACATTTGCTTTCTTTCTTTAAAATCAATTATTTGAATTTAAAATTTTACTATTTCAGTTTTCGTTGAAAATTCGTTTTTTTTTGTTTATGTTATTTAAAATCAACTTTTTTCACTAATGAGTTAAATATTTCATTTTTGGTTGAAAATTAAACCATTTTGTTGAACATTTGCTTGTATTCTTTAAAAGAAATTCTTTGAACTGAAAATTTTACTATTTCATTTTTGGTTTTAAATTAGTTTTTTTGTTATTTCAAATCAATTTTTTGCACTAACGATTTAAATATTCCATTTATGGTTGAAAATTAAACTACTTTGTTGAACAAATTACATAAATTTTCAACTAAATATTTTGAATAGTGGATGTGATTTTAGTCGAAAGTTTATTTAATTAATTTTAAGTCTATATTTTTTTTCGTTTTCAAAATTTAATTTTTATTGAGAATTAATTTTCAACAAAAAAGAACGAATTTTCTTGAACAGTTTAATTTTATACCAAATAGTTGAAGTTTATGCCAAATTGTGAAATTTTTAAGTCAAAAAGATGATTTTTCTATGAAACAGTTAAATTTTCAACAAAAAAGATATTTTACAACCAATCAGTTGAATTTTCAAGAAAATAGTTCAATTTTGAGATTAAAAAAAAAATTTTAACCAAAAGAGTGAAATTTCAACTAAAATTATAAATCTTCAACCAAAAAAAAAAAATTAACTTTTCAGAAAGTAATTCAACTTTTAGCTGAGAAGGTGAATTTTTAATCTAAAAAGATGAATTTTCAATTAAAAATTGGAAAGATTTTAATTTAAAATGAAAAACAGTTGGACGGATGATTTTCTTTAAAAAAAATGAATTTTCCAAAAAAATACATCAATTTTAAACCAAATAGTTAAATTTTAAACGAAGAGGATTAATTTTCTGCTAAAAAAATGAATTTTCGACAAAATATATGAATTCTCAACCAAATAGTTGGATTTTATACTAAAAAAGCTAAATTTTCAGTTAAAACCGTTTATTTTAACGAAAAAGGAGAATTTTTAACAAAATAGTGGAATTTGCTCGGAACATGTTACTTTTTAGTAACTTAGTTACTTTTTAGATTCGCGGTTATTAAAAAGTTACTTATTTTATGAAAAGGTTACTTTCAATTACATTTTTTGCCCGAAATGATAAAATGAATGAATTCATTAATCTATTATTTAAAAACGCGTGAAAGTTCACTCTCCTATCAGGTTCCATTAGCAATGTGCCGTTAAAAGTTTCAAAACACGATACTTTTGATCAATAACATTTTTAGGGAAATTGGAAAAAATGTAAACATTCAAAT
>JAABKJ010075445.1:252736876-252780711 GCA_011634705.1 Andricus grossulariae
TGAAATTTTAACTTTTTCGGCGAAAAATTATTGTTTTAGTTAAAAATTATTTCTTTGTTTAGCAATTCAACTATTTTGTCGAAAGTTCTTTTCTTTTTGTTAAAAATGATTTTTTTTTTATTTGAAAAAGTTGTAAATTCATTTTTTGGTTGAATATTTATTATTTTAGTTAAAAAATTATTTCCGTGCTTGAAAATTCATCTATTTTGTTGAAAATTCGTTATTTTTGTGTTCCAAATGAATTTTTTTAACTGAAAATTTAATTATTTCATGTTTGCTCTAACATTTATTTTTTTCGAAATACCCCGATCCTTCTGGTTCTGACCTAAGTTCTTCTGGGAGATGAACACTCCGCCAAGGTTGGAGCGGTCGTCGGTCATGGTTTCGGTGTAGGTCACCCGCGAACCGTCGCTGAGCGACTGGAAGCGACCGGGCTCGAGGGTGTCGAACTCAGTCATCGCATCCTGCTTGTTCAGCAGCAGCTGGAACTGCATGGCCCCCTGGGGCGCCAGGCTCATGCTCAACCAGGCCACCACTAGGGCAACACCGGCGGCAGGCACCATGGTCATGGCCAGCAGGCGCTGCTGGCTCATGCCGGTGGCCGACAGCACGGTCATCTCGCTTTCCAAGTACAGCCGGCCATAGGCCAGCAATATGCCGAGAAACAGGCCAAGCGGCAGGATCAACTGGAGCATGCCGGGCATCCGGTAGCCCATGATCAGGAACAGTGAGCCCGGATCCAGGGCGCCAGCGGCGGCTTGGGCCAGGAACTTGACGAAACGACCACTCATGATGATGACCAGCAACACCGCACTCACGGCACTCAGGGTCAACAGGACTTCGCGGGACAGATAACGGAAGACAATCAAACCAGACACTCCAGGGTTGTCAGGCTAAGGCGGCCAAACAAGCAAGCATACCGAGTCGACCCGCTTACCACGGGCCGGCTAAAAAGATGGCGCATTATCCTGTGATTGACCTCGCCTGTCACGGAGCTTACTCATGCGCACGCACAAAGCGTGCGCCAAGGGTCTTTAGTTTCTGTGGAAAGTTGCTTTCCTAAAAATAATAAATCTTGAAGTTCTTCTTTATAATTTTTTATGCCTATTTGTTTACTTATTTTATTTATTGTGGATAATAAAGAAAATCCTTTTGGTAATTCTTCTGATTCATTTGAAGTAAATCTATCATTATTAAAAGAATAATAATTTCTATGTTGTGTTATGAAGTCAGATTTTTTTTCATCTTCATGATAAAACTCAACATTGACTTCCTCACTGTCTTGCGAAAAAATATAAATAGCACCTAATGCATTTTTCAGTTTAACTGCTGTAATTTTTTCTGGTAATTTATTTTCTATTTCCGTATCTTTAAGAACATCACTTAAGTCATACCAATAAAAGCTTATTGGTATAATTTTTCTATTTTGCATCGTCTTAATACTTATAGCTAAAAGATGTTCATTATAAATTATGGAAATATTTTTTAATTCTAATTCAAGATGCTTTTCATTTCCATTTTGAGCTATTTCTTTTTTTAATAATAGCAAAGCACTTTCAAGATCTTTTTTATTGTTTTCAATAAGCATATCATAATATTTAGACATTACGTTCTCTTTTTTTTATTGTTTTTCTTCTAAACATTATTATTCCATCATTGTATATTATAATTATACTTTAAATTTAAAAAAATAATAATTTCTAAATTATTTATTTCGGGGTAAATACTTTTCCATAATCACTCATAAATTCTGCTGTATCAGGATTGATCGCGTGGTAACCAATCGGGTCGACTTCCGCCGGAGCGAAACCTTTGCCTTTTTTGGTGACGATATGCAGGAATTGCGGGCCCTTGAGGTCGCGCATGTTGCGCAACGTGGCGATCAGGGTGGGCAGGTCGTGGCCGTCGATAGGGCCGATGTAGTTCCAGCCCAGCTCTTCGAACAGGGTGCCGGGTACCAGCATGCCCTTGGCATATTCTTCGGTGCGACGCGCGATTTCCCAAGCGCCAGGCAGGCGCGACAGCACTTTCTTGCTGCCTTCGCGCATGCTGGCGTAGGTACGGCTGGAGAGGATCTTCGCCAGGTAATTGGACAGGCCGCCCACGTTGCGCGAAATCGACATGTCGTTGTCGTTGAGGATCACCAACATGTTGGCGTCCACTTCCGGTGCATGGTTCAGCGCTTCGAAGGCCATGCCTGCGGTCAGCGCGCCATCACCAATCACCGCAATCGCCTTGCGCTCACTGCCTTGCAGGCGGGCGGCAATCGCCATGCCCAGCGCTGCACTGATGGACGTGCTGGAGTGGCCGACGCCAAAGGTGTCGTACTCGCTCTCGGCACGGCGCGGGAAGGCGGCCAGGCCGTCCTTCTGGCGCAGGCTGGCCATGCCTTCGCGGCGGCCGGTGAGGATCTTGTGCGGATAGGCCTGGTGGCCGACGTCCCACACCAGCCGGTCTTCCGGGGTGTTGAAGACGTAGTGCAGGGCCACGGTCAATTCGACACAATCATGATCTGAGCGTTGTTGAATCCCTTCTTCGCGACGTTGGTGATTCTGGTGTGCCTGAGCTGATGCAGTCGGACACTGCTATCTAATCCTGCCTTTACGCGTGCCAAGCGCACCGCCTGAGTTACGGCGTGCGGTGTGACGGTGAACACTTGACCGTTCGGGTGACGCCCCACGGTCGCCCAAAGTTGGGCAAGTTGGAGAATTTCAACAGCACGGTGGGTGAGGGGGACAGACCGTGTGCCGTTTTTCCCGTCGATCACATCGGCTATACGATCACTGAGGTGCAGGCAGTCTTTTGTTAGCTTCAGGATTTCAGAGCGTCGCATCGCAGTTTCGTATGCTAGTTCAACGATGAGCTTCATGGTGGGAGAGAGCTTTTCCAGCAAGCGCTCAAGCTCACTTGCCCTGATCACCTTGTCAGAAGACCGGTCTGGCTTCGGAAGTGCGATATCACTCACAGGATTATGGATGTCGATCAGCAGGCCGCGTTTGGCAAACCGGTAGAACCGCGACATGAATGCGAGTTGAGTTCTGCACGTGGAAGGCTTGACCTTCCTCAATCGCATGATCTTGAAGTCGTTGATCATTTGCGGCGTAATTTCGTGAATGGGCTGAGTGAAGTGCCTACCTAGGTGTTCGACGATTTTCAGCGCGTGGTCGTAGCTACCTTTCCCCTTGAGCATGGTTTCACAATAGGTCATGCCCAGCGTATAGATGGTGTGATGCTCTCGCGGCCGCACAGATGGAAAAACGCAACCTCGACTATTGAGCCAAGTTAAGTGTTCGGCCCCTGGTTAAGCCACTGTTGCCGACCCGATAAAGAAGCGTTCCCATTGTTCCCGCAATTTAGAAAAGACACATTCTTCGCCAAATAGAAATGACACCCCTTGGTAGCAGCGGGGGCAGCGTGGAGCTATCCCACAGCGCAGCGCTGCCCCCGCTGATGCAATCACCTCGCGGCTCCTGACCCCGGACCCGCTGCGCCAGCAGCGGGCTCGGTCAGCCCGTTTTTCAGGCGGCTGACCTTTCCCGAAACTCCATGTCCGATGCCCGATTTTGGGAAAGAGCAATCGGGAACATATTTTGGGAAGATGAGCCCGAACGCGTGAGGCGCAGTCGGTTTTCTGCCCGGAGTCTCGGTCGACCTTCCCAATTGAGAATGCCGACCAGCGTCAAAGAGCCTTTTCATTATCAGTCGAACCACATACGAGTCAGGCGGTTATGGTAAGATGACCACTTTGGTCGATCCCTACCGTCCAAGACGGACGGGTCGAGGTTCTTTGGAGCGGGCACCACCCGCACGCTGCACCAGCAGATACGGCTTGCGGCAAACGCTCATCCAGGAACGGATGAGTCAGACCGAACCCGGACTACATTGCAGCTTCTAGCCAAGGCTACCTGCGCCGCCGCGAGCCTTGCGATCGGGACGCGGTAGGGGCTGGCCGAGACGTAATCGAGCCTGTCATGTTATTTGTCAAGTCATATCTCGTGTCATGTATCATTTTATGTGTCATGTCATGTGGCAGGTCATGTGTCATGTCATGTGTCATTTCATGTGTCATGTTATCTGTCATGTCATGTGTCACGTCGTGTGTCATGTGATGTGTGATGTGATGTGTCATGTCATGTGTCATCAAATGTGTCATATCATTTGACGTGTCATTTGTCATGTCATGTCATGTGTCATGTTTCATCTCATGTCTCATCACATGTGTTACGTCACATGTCATATCATTTTTAGTATCATGTGTCATATCATGTGTCATGTCATCTGTCATGTCATGTGTCATGTCATGTGTCATGTCATCTCTCGTGAGATGTTTCATGCCATGTGTCATGTCATGTGTCTTGTCATGTGTCACGTCATGTTTCACGTCATGTGTCATGTCATGTGTCTTGTCATGTCATGTGTCATGCGATCTGTCATCACATGTGTCATGTTATGTGTCATGTCATTTGTCGTGTCATGTGTCATGTCATGAGATATTTCATGTTTTTTTTAATGTATAATTTTATGTGTCATGTCATCTTTCATGTCATGTGTCATGTCGTGTGTCATGTGATTTGTCATGTGATGTGTCATATCATGGGCCATGTTATGTGTCATGTAATGTGTCGTGTCATGTGTCATTTCATGTGTCATGTTTCATGTCATGTGTCATTTCATGTGTCATGTAATGTGTCATCACATGTCAAGAAATCAATATGTTTACCTATAAGTAAAAGAATGGCCGCTGGAAGGATCACTACCTGATTCAAGCTGTCAAGAGTTGAAACTTCATTCCTTATTTATTTTCGAACACCTTTCTTACATTCAGCGTGCCGGATTGTACAGATGTGGGTGGCTATGTAAATACGGTTGAATGTGCTCCATGAGCCACCTATAGTATCTGTTATTATTATTCACGAGTATAAACATATCAAAAATACCAGAAGGATATCCATCTTGACCAAGAACAGCGATGAGTCTATCACCCACCACTAAGGCAGAACCGCGGTCTCTATTAAAACAGCGATTGTGTACTTCATGAGATGGAATGCTGTAGACGCAGAAGTTTGTAATCTGTACTACCTGCACTTGCAGAATCGGTCGTATTTGGCCAGTGACATCCCAAGCAATAGTAATAGGATTAATGCCTACCGGCAGGGCTTCTTCAGCAGGTAGTATCGGTCGACTGAATCGGCTTACTTCAGGGATGGGTGGATCAATCAGAAGCAAGCAAAGAGGTTCAAAGGGAATTACAGAAATTATTTGGTGATTTATAATAGGACCCCTACCCGGTGCGCCAGATTTAATTGTGTACGTCGCTGGCGGTTCACGAACACATGCAACAGGAGTCAAGATATGTTCAGGCGTGACTATAACACCTGTAGCAACTTGTCTGGTTCCTTTCAAAATCTGCACAATGTGTATAACATCATTAATGACTAGATCAGCGTGTTCTAAGGACGGAAAATCAGCAATGTGAGGATGGTTTGATCATTGCTGGACTACCTGAGAGAGAAGAGGAAGATCTTCTGGATCTTGTCTGTTCAGTCTCAAAGGCTATTAATGTACAACTAACTCCTACTGAGATAAAAAATGTACACAGGATGTCTTCTACACTATCAGTATCATCGACACAAGCTCAGTTATCTACCTTAGGAGTTGTTCATTCAACCAGTAAGCCACGTTTAGTGCTGGTTAGATTTTCAACACAAAGGCCTGGAAAAGAAATGATTTCCAGTATGAGGAAGAAAAAATCATAATATGTGAATGAAGTATGTTCGGATCTGGTAAAATCTCGTATTTACATAAATCAATACCTCCCTGCTACCACATATAACTTACTTCGCTCAACTAGAGAAAAAGCTAAGTTACTATCGTACAAATATATGTGGCAGGTAAATGGTGTGATCATTGTTAGGCCAAAGGATGAGGATCTTGTAATAAGGATTCTTTGTCAGACTGATCTTGACCTCTTGACCGAATGACTAACTCCCGAACAGCGTAGAACCTTGCCTTTAAGTGATAACCCTGACTCCAATCCTGCCTCTCACAACTCGCTAATAAAAATCTGTCACGTTAATATTAACTCACTAAAATCGCATATCAACTTACTTCGTGCTTACTTAAATCATAATATATATCATGTCATAGCGATAAGTGAAACATGGCTATGAGAAGATTGAAAAAAACAAATGATATTCTCTAAACCTCTCTTTGCAAGTATTAAAATGTTTCACGTGGATTTCAATTGTGAAGAAAGATTTCTTGCAAATTTCTTGCAGTAGTTTTCATTATTCTCCATATTGTATTTCAACATATAATATTCAAAATATATATTTAAAAAACAAACATGAGAAAAATGGACAAAAACTTAAGTACATGGTGTATATTGGAAATTTTCAATGCCCATGTATACACTTAAATTCAGATATTCGGGTAATATAGACGACGAATGATTTCTGTCCCGACCAGTTCGTAGAACAGTTCATTCAGAGGATCCTCTCTCGGTATTATTACAGGCACTTCGGCAATATCGCCATCTATGCGTACTTTAACTCGCCCTAGGTCATAACTCAGTATTGGACGCAAACGTCCATTAAAGATTACACCAATGATATACTCTTGACCCATTTCCTTACGTATTACTGCATCCCAAATGCCTACTCTTCGTTCCCGAGGTACAGATATGAAACCACGCCAAAGGCGAGGACTAAGTGTAATTGGAAGAGGATGAACTGCATCTTCTTTATGTCTTTTAGCTAATTCTGAAAAACGAAAGCAAAGCTAGGAAATTTATTGTTGTATTAATTATTCAATGATCGCGGCTTAGCCAAAAATCAGGAAAGGTAATCAATTTTTTGGTATCATATACAACTGATCTTAAGAGTCTTGTGAAGATATCCTATAATAGAACACCTCATAAATCTAATGATATGATAACGCCGATGCAAAGATTCGCTCCCGATCACAATTACGACATAAATCAGCTGAAACGGTTTGGGTGCGTTGCTTATATCAAAGTTCAGAGAAAGACTGGTCCTAAGTTTAGGTATAAAGGAAGACGTGTGATACTGGTGGGCTACACCCCTACTGGATATCAATTTTTAAAACCTGAAGAAGGTAAATTTTTTGAGAGCAGAGATGCGCGCTTTAATGAAAAACTAGTATATTGAGATAAATATGAAAAAGATAGTATAAAAGATTGGCCCGTCAATCAAACAGAAACGAATCAAGATAAGTGATTTGGCTGACAGCAATGAGCGATGAGTAAGTTTTATGCATAAAAATAAGGTGTGGTACTTAGTTGATATACCTGCTATGATGAAAGACGGCAGAACAGCAAATATCATTGATTCTAGGTGGGTTTTCAAAAGAAAAATTGAAAGTGGTGGACAAATAAAATATAAAGCACGGCTCGTAATAAGAGGCTTTAAAGATAAAAATAACTATGATTTAAAAGAAACTTACGCCCCTGTGTCTCGATTGCCCTTGATAAGATCTGTTTTTGCTATTGCGAATAAGTATGATTTAGAGATATGCCAATTAGATGTGAAAACTGCATTCTTGAATGGGTTAATTGATGAGGAAATTTACATGGAAATCCCAGAAGGTGCGAACGTTACACAAGAAGAGAGAATTTTTTATTGCAAATTTTTCTTTTGCGGTTGAAAATTCAATTCCTTGGTTGAAAGTTGAACCACTTTATTAAAAATTAATTTTTTTGGTTGAAGATTCATAATATTAGTTGAAAATTCAACTGTTTTGGTTGAAAATTATTATTATTTTTTTTGAAAATTCATATTTTCGAGTTGAAAATTCAACCGGTTTGTAGAAAATTCGCCTTTGCTTTGAAAATTCAACTATTTGATCGAAAATTCAAATCCTTTTTTGTTGAAAATTCATATTTTCTTGTTGTAAATTCGACTGTTTTGTAAAAAATTCGCTTTTATAAATTGAAAATTATTGTTTCTTGATGAAAATTTAACTATTCTATTTTTTGTTTAAAAAGTTATATTTTTTAGATTGAAAATGCAACTATTTGGTAGAAAATTAATCTTCTTTGTTCAAAATGTAACTACTTGGTTGAGAATTATGCATTTTGTTGAAAATTTGTCTTTTTTTGTTCTAGAAAACCAATTTTTTGTCGAAAATGAAACTGTTTGGTTCAAAATTAATCTGTTTTGGTTGAGGATTCAAATATTTTGTTGAAAAATTGTTTGTTTTTTTTACTTAAACTCAATTGTGTTTTATTTAAAATTAAAACCTTTTTCCGCTGAAATATCAGCTATTATATTTTTTATTGCAAATTTTTCTTTTGCGGTTGAAAATTCAATTCCTTGGTTGAAAGTTGAACCACTTTATTAAAAATAATGTGTTATTTTTAAAATAACTTTTTCGATCTGAGAAAAAGCGAATTATTTGTTTTTGCATAATTTTAATTCTTAAAATTAGATACACATAACAAATTTAAGTTTTATGTTTCTCAGATATTTCAAATATTTACCTGCTAATAGACTTGTAAGGCATGCTCTCATTTGCTTATTTTTTTTCTTCAAGGCTATTTATTCTTTCCAGTATTGTCTGTAATTGTATAGAATCAAATACTGGTTTATTGCGGTGCTCTCCAACTGAGCCTTTTGTCTCACTCGATAATTCATCGTCACTTATCTGTTAAAAGAACATGAGTAATTTATTATGAAAGGCTTCTCTTATTACCATTTTTTAAATCATAGGAAAGCGAACAAAACTTGTTTCAAAAGAAATTTTTAAACCTCGAGAGGTTGATCACTCTTAAAATCGGGTGTATATGACTTTCTGGAATCTTTAGAATTTTCGCGAAATCTTTGAACTATTTGTGAAATCTGTGAAATATTTTGGCACTTTTATCACTTTTGAATACTGTACTGAAATAGAAATTAAAATACTGTAGCAAATCTATATATTCACGTTCTCAATAGTATATTATGCCCCAACGGGCGAGAAGTGGAATTTTCATAACAAGTACTAAAAAATCCACAAGCCGTCAAAAATCCCTTCTCTCTTCGTACTTCAAATGAAAATTTTCGGAAATTTTGGGTAATTGAATTTAATTTATTTGTAGTCAAGCGATATCTAAATTAAAATTAGTTGTTGGTATTATTATATAACCTCCTTTTACTGGTATAAATGTTTCCTTATGTAGTAAATAAGGGGATTGCGTACATTTGGATCCCGCGCAAGTTAGGTTGGTTTCTTTTAAGGATTAGATATTCGCCGATATTCTTGCTTTTGTCTATTGTTTTTTGGTCTGTCGGTACGTAACTGTCTTTGTAAGTTATTATCAAATCGTGGCCGGGGATTAAAGAAAGAAATACTATATTAAATTTGGTTGGTATTATGCCTATTATTTGCAAGGATCCTTCCTCTTTTCCGGAACTGGGATATCAATTATATAGGTACATAGTCCTTCAATTATCGATACATTACCAGAAATAATTTCAATTATATGTTGGTAATTTTCCTCAGCCGTATGGAAATGATATCCGGTTCTGTGATAAGTTTCAAATTCTTCTATTGTCTCTCTCATAGTTTTGAGGATGTACAATTCCATGCTTTCCGTCGTTGCGATGGCGCTAATAGGCGTGTCAACATCTTCGTTCATCTCATCTACTAGAAGGGTGGCTAAGATTAATTTTGCATTAATAAAGTTGTCTTTGATATTTGAATTTACTGTTTGACTCAATTTTTTAGCAGATTCGGATTCTTCTCCCAACTTATCTTGCAATAGTTTGTAATCCGTTGAGGAGGTGTCTAGTATAAGTTTAAGGATCTTAGTATGGTTAGTCAATACTGTGGATTTTGAAATAATTTAAAAATTGAATTGACGAAAATTTTTAAATAATTTATATTTGGAAAAATATATCAAAAGATTTTGAAAGTTATAAAAGAAAAATCTGAAATTTTTTAAGGAAACTTCTTCAAAGTTTTCAAAATTTGAAAAAAAAATGTTGGGAAAATTTGACACATTTTTAAAGATAATCAGATGGTTTAACAGTTTTGAAAAGATTCAACAATAATTTAAAAATTGAATTGATTACAAATTTTTAATAATTTATGTTTGGAAAAATTAGTTCTTAGAGAATATTTCTAAAGATTTGAAAAATTGTAAAAGAAAAATCCTAAATATTTTAAGGAAACTTCTTCAAAGTTTTCAAAATTTGAAAAAAAAATGTTGGAAAAATTTGACACATTTTTAAAGATAATCAGATGGTTTAACAGTTTTGAAAAGATTTAACAATAATTTAAAAATTGAATTGACCACAAATTTTTAATAATTTATATTTGGGAAAATTAATTCATAGAGAATGTTTCTAAAGATTTGAGAAATTGTAAAAGAAACATCCGAAATATTTTAAGGAAACTTCTTCAAAGTTTTCAAAATTTGAAAATAAATGTTTGAAAATTTTGACTTATTTTAAAAGATAATCAGATGGTTTAAAAGTTTTGAAAAGATTTTGAAATAATTTAAAAATTGAATTGACGAAAATTTTTAAATAATTTATATTTGGAAAAATATATCAAAAGATTTATCTCGAAGTCGGTAAGGTAGGAATTTTTTAATAAAACTCTATTAAAGCATTACAAGACTCTTAATTTATGATTGACTGACGAAAATTCGAAAAGGGTTTCAAAATCAAGCACTTTGCAGGAAATGATCGATCATTTCGAGTATCTAATTCAGCTACACTTCCCATCCCAAGTTTTTATCGTCGTCTTTTGCTCTTGCATTTTCTACGACGTAATATAGTTGAAAGAAAAAAATAATGATGTATTGCTTTCTCTCTAAATAATGGTGATCAATTCAAGTCATTAAGAAGATTCTAGAAACTTAGCACGTACATGAACCACTTTAGCTGTCGAGTTCTCTCGAAGGAATTTTTTCTTAAAACTCTATCAAAGCAATACAAGACTCCTAATTTATGATTGACTTTTGAAAATTCAAAGAGGGTTTAAAAATCAAGCGTTTTGCAGGAAATGATCGTCAATTTCGAGCATCTAATTCAGCTACACTTCCCGTTCCAATTTTTTATCATCGTCTTTTGCTCTTGCATTTTCTAGAGCATAATACAGTTGAAAGAAAAAAAATGATTTATTGCTTTTTCTCTAAATACTGGCGACTAATTCAAGTCATCGAGAAGATTCTAGAAACTTAGCACGGACATGAACCACTTTAGCTGTCGAATCATCTCGAAGTCGGTAAGGTAGGAATTTTTTAATAAAACTCTATTAAAGCATTACAAGACTCTTAATTTATGATTGACAATGAAAAATCCTTGAAATCTTAAAGAAAACTCTAAAAGTTTTCAAATCCTCTAATTTTTTGAAATTCCGTAAAATATTCCTAATCTTTAAAAATTTCTTTAAAATATTGAAATAAATACAAAATTTCCTGGAATATTTTAAGCTCTTTACAATTTTTTTAAATTCCTTGAAATAATTGACATCTCTTTAAAATGCCTTGCATTCTTTTAAAGTACGCTACAATATGCCGAATCCTTGAAAATTTCTTCAAATTATTGTAATAGAAAAAATTCCTTAAAATATTCTGAAATTCTCTCAAATATCTTCCCTAAATATATATTCAGTTACAATCTTGTAAAATCCCTCGATATTTTTGAAATCCTCTGAAATCCAATCAAATTACTGAAATAAATTGAAAATTCCTTAGAATCTGTTAAAATACCCTAAAAAATTTCTAATCCTTCAAAATCTTTTGAAATTTATTGAAATTATTTAAATATCTTGAAATCTTTTTTTGAAATCAATTAAATTACTGAAATCGACTGAAAATTCCTTGGAATATTTTGAAATACTCTAAAAGTTTTCAAATTTTCTCAAATTTTGCTAAACTCTTTTAAATTATGTAAAGGTTTTGAAAATTCCTTGCATTTTTTTGAAATGATTTAAAACTCTCCTAATCCTTTAAAATCCCTTGAAATTGTTGAAACAAATACCTACAAAATTCCCAAAAATATTTCCAGTTCTTTAAAATCAGATGGGCTGCTGCGTCTTTGCAGACGCACCTGTCAATTAACAGGTTCTATCGGCATTCTGTTACACCTTCGTTCGAGCAACGTTTTACGTACATTTCTCTCCACATAAACTCGATTCTGCAAAGATTCCTTTTGCTTAGGATAGCCATAAAGATTTTATATAGTGTGTTCTTACAAGTAATTGGTCTGTATAGTGCGCCCTAACACCAGCCACTGCGGAATGGGCATTTCCGACTTTACATATGAGGTGAATATGCAGCCCAGATGTTCGTGTGTAGAAGTAAACTTCTTCCAGGAAAAGTTCTTGATACCATCTGGCCCTGCAGCGGAGAAGTTCTTAGTAATCCTCAGTGTTTTCTTCTTCTCTTCGGCAGTAATTTATGGACATTCCTCCTCAAATGTAATGAGGTTGTCATATAGCTTCTTGAAGCTCATGCTATTTTATTTGTTTTCCATTCAATTATGGAAGGACTTCGTGAACCTTTCTCCAAAAAAGTATCGACCCCAACCGGCTTAGGCGGATTTTTGACAGAAGCAGGGAAATCGCTAAAGGGGCATGATATGTCAGCGCCAAACTGTTGTTTTTCCCTGACCTACTACAATTTTGCATTCTCCTCTTTGCGTTAGATAACACCCGTATATTGTTAAGAATGTGCTGCTTGACTCTCAGCAGCTTTGACGTTTCCGTAAACGGCCTACTAGATGTTATGTAGTAAATCACACACTGAAAACGGTTTGTTTGGTGGGTGTTATTATAGTGTTTCAATAACATGAAGTTGTATGTCAGGTATTGAATGGAATATCCTTCAACATTCGATTTTGATTCTCGGCTGCCTTTCAGTATACGGAAACAAATTTCATTCCAATGAACTTCCATCTATACGGACATCTGAGTTTTCTCATTTGACTCTAAACTTCTCACTAGAGATTGAGTTTCCAACTGCAAATATTTTGTCATGGAAATTTCCGTCCTCTCTATAAAGAGCCAAGTTTTTTTGCTTCGATATTTTTAGGCTTGAAGAAAAAATAATTCCTCCCCTCGGGACTGGCAACTTCACGTAAGTAATAATTGTTTTCGAAATAACAAATGGAAAATAATAGGATTACAGCGAATTTTCGAAACATAATTTCGAATTTTAAACTTTCCAGATTCATAAAAATATATATATATCTTCATGAAGGAAAACTTTGAGATCAGCTTACCTTATTCCAAAGGCCGAGAAACTTTCTGGTTTCATGCTAATAAAACATTACTCATCTACGAAGATTTTATTTTAATTTATCATCTTCCTTCGATTCTTGTAAATAGAAATAAATGATTAGTACCTCGAGAAGTTTAAAGATATCCAGAAATATTTAAAGATAATTGAGTAATTTTAATAAATTAAGAATAGATTTTATTTCAAGGTATCTATTATCTTTCTCTAAAAAAATAGGTGTGTCACGAAAATCTCGAAAGTATTGTTGGAATATATATAAACGTTGATTCATCTGGATGTATGTGTGTGAAATGAACTTTATTATAACCAATACACTTTTCACCGTTTACTCACCGTTTCATGAAGCATAACAAATGTATTCGTGGAGCAAATGTGTTATACGTTTTAAAAATAGATACACTTTTTTTGTTGAAATATTTTTCGTCTTGCCAATGTTTGACAAGGCCAATAACTTCAGTTTGTATCTCATTTGCTTGATCTTCATTTATTAGTTCTTAAGTAGTTTTTTTGGATAGCATAGTCGGAAGTTTGTCATCATATTCACTTTTAAGCATTGCAGCAAAAGCGTTACGTTACGTAACTGATTCGGTAGGTTTGTGTGTAGAGTTTCCTGAACTAGAAATGTCAGAGATATGAGGATGAATTTCTATATCTGTCAAATCAAGGAACCACATCTCCTTTTGATTCATTTCCAGATTGTCAAGCAAAGTTTGTTTATTGTGTGAAGTTGGGCTGGTCTCTCTTTCCATTTTGATACTAGCAAATTTGAATTTACAAATGTCCTTTTGGAAAACTAAAAGTCTGGTAGCTTTAAATAATTCTGAATCAAACGGTTTTCGATGAATATGGCTCTGTAATTTCTTTCTTGATAATTCTTTGTAATAAATGAATTTTCGTTGTAAATTATGAATAGAGAAGCAAACATCACGTATCTCTTGATCAAGTACCTTCTTGACAAACTGAAGTAACGTTGACGAGAAGGCCTACCCCTAGGCATGGAACCAGAACCGCTTTTTTTTTTTTTTTGTAATTACTTATCATTTTCAATCATCATTAGCCGTATCTTTCATAGTTTGACCGTGAAATTAAATTTTTGATTTTTCATTATTTTTTGTGCAATAAAAAGGAGAATTTTAAATTTTTCAAGAAAATTCAAAAAGTCGTGATGATAATCCTGTAGGGCGTGCAAAAAAAAATTTTTTTCAGTGACTTTTTTTCGTGTCGTGCGTTGTTTGGCTGAAAATGTTAATTTTCGTTTTCTCTTTTGGATTTTGAAAATGCTGTAAGTCTGAAACTTTTTATTCTATCGAAAAATGTCATGGAAATAAATTGTTCAAATTTTCAAGTACTATGAACAACCGTACATATAATTTTTAAATTTTGAAAAAACATGACCTCAAAAATGTTGAAAATGCGCTCACTTTTTGAATTTTCATCCAAAATGTCTGGCTAACGAACTTGACCTTTCGTTTACGAGACTGAAAGAGTATACCAAAGGCCAATTCAATAGGTCCAGTCTTTCGAAAGTTATCGTGCTCACAGATGGACATACATACATACATACAGACAGACACATTCGTAAAAACCTGTTTCTTGGCTTCAGGGGGCTTCAAAACGTGAACATTTGACAAAAAACGGGGGGGGGGGTCAAATTCTACACAAATCTAATACCTTCTCTGGATGAGAATGTAAAAATACGAATTTTCAAGTACCTGCTACCTCATTGTGCAATCTTCAATTGTTTCCTGTTCCGATTCGCATACGTGCGCTCATCCGCGCAGCTAGATTCATTTGTTTCTTGATATTAATTCTCTTTAGAGAATGTGCCATCTCACTGGGCGATATACGTTTGCTTTTAGATAGCAATAGTCGTTTATGCGTTACTTCGCTCTACGATTTTCATTTGTTCTTGTACGCAGTCTAAGTTCACTTGCTACCTCATTGTGCAATCTTCAATTATTTCCTGTTTCGATTCGCATACGTGTGCTCATCCGCGCAGCTAGACTCATTTGTTTCTTAAAATTAATTATTTTTAGACAATGTACCATCTCACTTGGCGCAATACGTTTGCTTTTAGTTAGCAATAGACGTTTATGCGTTATTACGCTCTACGTTATTCGTACGTTCTTGTTCGCAGTTTAAGTTCACTTGCTACCTCATTGTGCATTCTTCAATTATTTCCTGTTTCGATTCTCATACGTGTCCTCATCCACGCTGCGAGCTTTATTTGTTTCTTGATATTAATTATTTTTAGACAATGTGCCATCTCACTTGGCGCTATACGTTTGCTTTTTTAGTTAACAATAGACGTTTATGCGTTATTACGCTCTACGATATTCGTACGTTCTTGTTCGCAGTTTAAGTTCACGTGCTACCTCATTGTGCAATCTTCAATTGTTTCCTGTTCCGATTCGCATACGTGCGCTCATCCGCGCAGCTAGATTCAAAATAATTTTAAAAATGTTTTTAAATATTGTCTTAAATTTATTTTTCAAAATAAAAAAATCATTTCAAATTTTCCCTGAAAACTTAAGAAAATTTTTGTATTCCTTAAAAACCTTTCAAATTACATGTTTTGAAATCATTTTAAATTTGTTAAAAATTTTTCTTGTAGTTTATTAATCATCTTTTAAAATGATTAGAATTTTTCCTATTTTTTTTTAATCCGGCAAAATTAATTTAAAACATGTTTGGAAATATTTTTAAATATTCTCTTAAGTTTATTTTTCAACGTAAAAAATCATTGTAAATTTTCCCGGGGGTCTTTAAGAAGATTTTTTTAAATCCTGCAAAATTAAAATAATTGATTTATAATCTTCCAAATTCTTTTTCGAAAATTTTGAAAATCTTTGCAAAAAAAATCATTTCAAATTTTCCCAGGAATGTTGAGAAAATTTTTGTATTCTCTTGAAATAGTTAAAAAATTCTTGAAAGCTTCTACATTTTTGTTCAGAATGTTCCAAAATCTACATTTTTTTATCAATTTTTTGAAATACTTTCAAATTTTTAATTGTGTTTGAAATTTTTTAAGAACTTATAATATCTTTTAAAATAATTCTAATCTTTCCTAAAATTACAAAAAAATCATGCAAAATTCTTTTAAAATAATTTTAAAAATGTTTTTAAATATTGTCTTAAATTTATTTTTCAAAATAAAAAAATCATTTCAAATTTTCCCTGATGTATTTTTATCCGAAAAAGATGGAATTTCTATTCGATATATGAATTTTTAAATAAAAAAGATAAATTAAAAAAAGTTGAATTTTCATCCAAAAAAGATTTCAGTTGATGTTTAAAAAAAACAGGTAAATTTTCGACTGAAAAGGATGACTTTCAAACCAAATTATTGAATTTTTAACCAAACAGTTGCATTCTTACCCCAAAAAGGTGCAAATTCTACAAAAGCAGATGAATTTTCACAGCAAAAAAACAAATATTAATAAAAATAGTCGAATTTTCATCCAAAAAAGATTTCAATTGATTTTGCAACACCAAAATATGAATTTTTCTCAAAATGTAAATTTTCTATGAAATAGTAGAATTTTGAAACAAAAAGATTCGCTTCTTATCAAAATAGTTGAGTTTTGCAACAAATAATGAAATTTATTACTAAAATTATAATATTCAGGAAAAAAGCAACTGCAAAAAAATAAATATATATGCAAGGCAAATAAATTACCAACAAGAATTTTATATCAGGGTTACCGCAATACTTCATTTTAAACATTCCCCAATGTTTTCCTCACCAATTTTTCATTTTCGACCTAGAATCTTTTATAAACGGAATAAAAAAATTTCAAATTAAAGTTAAGAAATTTCAAATTTATTCTACTTGACGGCGGTTATATTCGTTTCTGTGCTAGGGAGTTATTGTATTTAAAGTTTTTTGGAATCTGGAGGACTCTTCATACAGTGTAAACGGAATTAGAACGAGGAAAAATTCTTTCTACGCCACAAGCTAAGAAGAGGATGCGAATGAGTCTCATCGACAGTTCTCACCAAAATTGTGACGCGGATCTCCACGACATCTTATTCAACCTAAGAAATCGTCGGAATGCGGCTGCAGGGCAGACGCCTAGTCAGGTTCTCTTTGGAACCTTACTGATGCGACCAGGTCAATGAATTCTACCTTGAATAGGACTCCAGATCCGAAACGTTCAAAGAGATGACTAGACGTCAACAAGAAACAACAAATTAATCAAAAAAGATATGCTCTCCCATCACCCTCAGGACCTCGATTCAAAGTAGGTGATCTGGTTTGGACTCGCACGTTACTATGCATGGAAGAGATCTACAACCAGCACGATCCGATCTAATGAAAAAGTTCAAACCCTCTGCCAAGAACCAGTTGGTACCCCGGACCACTGAAGTTCCGAAATCTCACAACCCACCACCAAACCGCTCACGCGTTGAGCTCTGACCGTCCAAAACTAGGGCTGCTATGGTCACCTCGACCGCACCTCCAGAAGGTGTCATCCTTCGCACTCGTCAAGCTCAAACTGAACCCAACAGTTCTGACCACACACTAAGCCGCTAACGCGTTGAGCTCCCACGTCCCAAATGAAATAGGGCTCCTATGGTCACCTCGACCGCACCCCCAGAAGGTGTCATCCTTCGCACTCATCAAGGTCAAACTGTACCTTACAAGAGGCAAAGTAAAGTTAAACATTTCAGAAAAACCCGCAACTTTATAGCACTTACATAATGAAAAATAGTTATAAACAATAATAAATTGTTTAAAAAATTATTTTTGTTAACTTTTATTCATTATTACCTCACTAAGTGAAAAGTGGACAAAAAGTTAAAGATTTCAGAAAAAAAACGCAATTTTCTGGCATTAATATAAATGAAGATAGTTATAAACAATAATAATTTGAAAAGACAATTATTTTTGATTAATTTAATTAATTATTAAGTCACTCCAAGTTAAAAATAAACAAATAGTTAGAAAATTCCGAAAATACTTGAAGTTTCTACTATGAAGCAAAGAGAATATTTATTAATCTTAGAAAATAAAATTTAAAAAATGAAATATTTAATTTTTTTGACAAACGACACAAGCTGTGAAAAAAATGAATAGAAAAAAGTTGCTCACACAAAAAGGAACTATACAAATTTGTCATAAATAATTTTTTTAAAGAAGCTCAGTTTTTGTTTTATTCGTTAAAACTAGCACTGAAATTTGAAAAATTAAATTTGTTGAAAAAACACACAAGAGACGAAAAAAAATTAATAGAAAAAAGTTGTTCAACCAAAAATGATCTACAAATTTGTTAAAAACTTTTGTTATAAAACTTTCCCTAGAACCACTTTACGCTAGGATGCGTATTTTTGGTTCAAATCGAAGGAAATAACATTAAAAATAAACAAATTAAATATTCCAAAGATTTCAATAATTTTAAAAATATTACCAAATATTTCGAAAACATTTCAAATATTTCGCAAGATCATCGCCAAATCTATAAATTTTTTTCTAAAAATTGTTTTAATTTATAGAATCAAATGGAAATCTCACTCTTAAAATCTGGACCTATGAAATTTTACGAGATTCTGGAAAATTAATTAAAATACTTTATTGAGAGTCTTCAAAATCCATTGGAATTTCTTAAATTCTTTGAAATCTTATCATACCCTGTGAAATCTGTTGAAATTCCTTGAAAATCCTTCAAAATATTTGAAAATCTTGAAAACCATTCAAAATCCTTTGCAATGTTTTCAAAATGTCTTAGCTTAATAAAAAAAAAAAAAACTTCTCAAAAAATTTGAAAGAAGTGAATGCTTTCTTCGATTGATTCAAATTGTTACTTTAATAGGAACGTAAGTTCTATTATTTTGGTCTTACGATGAAATTGAATAAAAAACACTAGGATTATTCCGAGTCACATTTTTTTTATAGATATTTGTTACAGAATGATGGTTGGAAAATAAGAATACTAATCCAATCATACGTATTGATTTGCCTTCCCCCCATTCAACAAATCGTAACTCAAAATTACCGAAAAAAATAGTTTTTGGAAAATAGGTTCACATTTTGAGGTATTTTGGCCGTTACGGGCCTGCCAGAGCTCCTGAACCGCTCTATAATTTCAGTATTGCTCGTAGACTTATGACGATGTGAACTGAATTAGTAGAACTCTATACGAAAACTGAACTATTTTTTGTTGAAAGTCAATTCCTTTCGGTTATATTTTTGGTACAGGAGTCGTGTCTTCTGGTTGAAAATTGAATTATTTTGGTAGTCATAATTTTGGGTGGGAAACTCAACTTTTTTTGAACATTCTTATTATCATCTTTTTTGGTAGAAAGTCATCTTTTTTGGTTGAAAATTGAGCTTTCTTGGCTAAAATTCAACTATTTGGTTGAATATGTTTGGAAATTGGACTAGTTTGCCAAAAGTCATATTTTTTGTTTGAAAATTGATCTTTCGTGGCTAATATTCAACTATTTGTTTGAAAATTGATCTTTCTTGGCTAAAATTCAACTACTTGGTTTAATTTGGAAACTTTTTGTTTAAAAATTCGACTAGTTTGCCGAAACTCATATTTTTTGGTGACAAAATTTTACTCATTTTTTGAAAATTCCTATTATCATCTTTTTTGGTAAAAAGTCATCTTTCTTGGCTAAAATTCAACTATTTGGTTGAATTTCATTGCTTTTTGTTTAAAAATTCGACTAATTTGCCAAAAGTCATATGTTTTGGTGAAAAAATTCAACTCGTTTATTGAATATTGTTACCATCTCTTTTGGTAAAAAGTTATCTTTCTTGGCTGAAAATTGATCTTTCTTGGCTAAAATTCAACTATTTGGTTGAATTTTAATATTTTTTGTTTCAAAATTCGAATAGTTTTTCATTGGTTGAAGATACAAAATTTTATCTAAAAATTAAACTTTCTGTTGGTAAATTAATATTTTTATTTTTAGTTCATATTTTCGAGTTGAAAATTTAACTGTTTGGTAGAAAATTTGCGAAAATTTGTCTTTTTGACTGAAAAATTCAACAATTTGGTAGAAACTTAAACTATTTAATTGAAAAAAATATGTTGTGTTGAAAATTAATATTTTTGGTCGAAACTTCAATTAATTTGGTAGAAACAAAAACTGTTCATTTAAAAATCTAATTGCATTCTTGGAAAATTTTTTTTCTGTTGAAAAATAATTTTTTATCTAAAAATTTAGCTTTTTCACTTTTTTTTAAATTTTTTCTTTTCCAAATTCGAAATCCAGGTATTGCGGTAAAAATTATTATTGTTTTTGAATATTTATCATTTTGGTTTAGGATTTAAACATTTTCGTTCAAAATTCCTTTTTTTAATAAAATTTAACTAAATACAATTCCTTTTAAACTAGTTTTGAAGCTATAAATTTAACGATTCTATTTTTGGTTGAAAATTCATTTTTCTTGATTGAAAATGAACTTTCTCGTCGAAAATTTTTTTTTGAATTGAAATTAAACTGTTTCAACTGTTTTATGAAGTATTATACTTTTTAGTTTGAAAATTGAACTATTTTGTTGATAATTTGTGTAAATGGGTAGAAAAATGGGCTAGTTTATTGAAAATCCATTCATTTGGTTGAGGCTGTTTGGTTGAAAAAAATTCGTCTTTTTGGATTGATTTATTTATTAATGAAATGAAATTTATTTAAAAAAATTTTAAAATAAAAATTTATCAATGAAATCTTTTGCTAGAAATTTCATCTTTTTTGGTTAAAAATTATTCTTTTTTGGTTGAGGATTCAACTATTTTATTAAAAATGAAATTTGTTGTTGAAAATTTAACTGTCTTCTAAAAAATTCACCTTTCGGACTTGAAAATATAACTATTTGGCTGAAAAATTTAAATAAATTTAATTAACAATTTTTTTTTAAATTTGTTAAAATTGATATTTTATTTATATCATAAATCTTAATATTTATTATCCAATATCATATATCTGATAAATTTTTTAATTTAAATCCACTCTTCTTATTTGGCCGAAAGTTGAATATTCAACTATTTGATTATAAATTTAACAATTTGGTTACAAATTAATTTTTTTGTTCGAAAATTCTTTACTATTGGTAGAAAATATTTTGTTGGTTGAAAATTTAATAATTTTGTTGAAAATTCGTCATTTTGGATAAAAAATTCATATTTCTAGACTGAAAATCATATTTCTTGGTGGAAAATGAATTTTTTGGTTGAAAATTCAACTTTTCTGGTTACAAATTTAACTATTTTCGTAAAATTTTGTTTTCTTGGCTTGAAAATTTAACTATTTGTTTGATAATTCGATCATTTGATTGAAAGTTGAACTATTTGGTTGAAAAATGAATTCAGAGAATTTAAGGAATTCAGATAATTCAGGGGATTCAGAGAATGCAAGGGATTCAGAAAATTCGAGGCATTCAGCAAATTCAAGGCATTCAGCAAGTTGAGGAATTCACTGAATTCAAGGAATTCAGAGAATTGAAGGAATTCAAAGAATTGAAGGAATCCAGAGAATTGTAGGTATTCAGCAATTTCAAGTAATTCAGAGAATACAAGGAATTAAAAAGTTCAAGAAATGTAAAGAAATCAAGAAATTTAAAGACATCAAGGAATTCAGAGAATTCAAGGAATTCACAGAATTCAAGAATGTCACAGAATTCATAGAATACAGAGAATTCAAAAAATTCAGAGAGTTTAAGGATTTCAGAGAATTCCTCGAGTTCAGAGAATTTAAGGAATTTAGATAATTCAAGGGATTGCAATGAAGAAAATTCGAGGTATTCAGCAAATTCAAGGCATTCAGTAAGTCAAGGAATTCACAGAATTCAAGGAATTGAGAGAATTCAAGGAACTCAGCAAATTGAAGGCACACAGCGCATTCAGGGAACTTAAAGAACTCCAGGAATTCAGAGAATTATACGAATTCAAGGAATTCAGAGAATTGTAGGAATTTAAAGAATTCCAGGAAATTAGGGGATTCAAGGAATTTAGAGAATTTAAGGGTTTCAGTGAATTCAAAGAATTCAGTGAATTCAAAAAATTGAAGGAATTTAGAGAATTCAAGGAATTCAAGGTTTATGGTAAAAAATCCAAAAAGCCGAAAAATTCCAATCCAATAATTTTTTTCTGTTGATATAATCAAAGTGAGTTCAATTCCGCATGCCATGAACTTTTTTTAAAATTATAATTGGTTGAAATTGACTGAGTTATCGAATTTTAAGCTAATTTAGGAATTCTCAACGAAATACTTCAATTTTTAAATAAAAAAGATAAATTTTCAACCAAGTAGGAAAAATTTTAAATAAATAAAAATGTTACCAAAAATGAAATAGTTAAATCTCCAGTTTCAAAAATTAATTTTACAACAAAAAAAAAGGAATTTTCATCAAAATAGTTAAATTTTCAACCATAGTGATGAATTTTAAACTAAAATGTTGAATCTTCAACTGAAATAGTTGAATTTTCAACCGCGGAAGAGACGAATTTTTAACTAAAATTGTGGAATATTCAACTGTATTGCTTAAATTATCAGTTAAAAAAAATTAATTTGTAACCAAAAAAAAAACGAATTTTCAACTAAATACGTAAATTTTTGGTTAGAAAATTTAATTTAAAAAAATCGAATCTTCAAACAAAAAATGAATTTTTAACAAAGGAGTTTAAGTTTCAATCGAGTAATTGAATTATCAACCAAAATCATTAATTTTATACCAAAAAAGACCAAAAACAATTTTCGAACCAAATACTTGAATTTTTGAATAAAATAGATCAATTTTCAAGCAACTAGGTAAATTTTAAAATAAACTTAAGGTTCTATACTTGAAATCACCGAATCTTTTGTGGACGAAATATGTTGTTTTAGAGGAAATTAGGCGATACGTATTTTTTCGATTTGCAGAAAAAATTTGTTAACATTTATGCCTATTTGAATTTTGTGCTTTGTTTTTCAAGCAATCATGACTTTTTCTTTAAAATTCTATAACTTTTGACTCCTTTGAGATATTTATTATTTTATTTCTGATTCTAATACCGTTTGTGGTCTTCTTTCGTAATCCAACGGAAAATTTTAAAAAGGTTTAAAATTAACAAAAAAGAAACTAAGAGTCGATTTTCTCGTAAGAAGCCACCCTCAATTCTTTTGCCAATTTTTGTTTTAAATTTGTACCTCGATAAAGAGGATATCTTGTTTGAAAAAATGGTATGAAAAATGTCTCTTCTTCCTTTCCATTATCTTTAATCGTTTCCAGAAAACATTAAAAAATTATATTTTTAGGAAAAAATAATTCTCCCGGCTTCAAAAAAGGTTCAGCCCTCATGATGCTGAAAAGATGCCTTAACTTTATTAGCAAAAATTGTGAAAAAATATCCGAAAATATAAAAAAGGTGGGGTTTTCCAAAACATCTCAAGTACCTCGGGAAATTGTCACAAAAAGACCTTCCCACTCCAGCAACTCATAGGGAGTGACCTATGAGTTGCTGGACCTATTCCCATTTAAAATCACATGTTACTTTCGAAAGCCCGGGGGCACGGGTCAATGTTTCCCTCCTTTTGTCTTGGAAATTCAAAAAGGTTGGAAGAAGATTCAACTATTTGGTAGACATTGCAACTGTTTTGTAAAAAATCGCTTTTCTGAATTGAAAATTGTTTGCTTTTTTTTATCAAAATTTATTTATTCCATTTTTTGATGAAAAGCTATATTTTGTAGACTGAAAGTTAAACAATTTGGTCGAACATTCGTCTTTTTGGTAGAAAATCAATGTTACATATTGAAAATTAAACTATTCGGTTGAAAATGTATGCATTTTGTTGAAAATTCGTCTTTTTTAGTAACCAATAAAATTTGTTGGTGAAAATTAAAATTTTTTGGATAAAAATATAACGGTTTGGTTGAAAATTAATCTGTTTTGGTTGAGAATTCAATTATTTTGCTGAAAATTCGTTTTTTTTTTTTTGTTGAATTATATTGTGTTTTATTTAAAACTAAAATATTTTGTTGTTGAAATATCAACCATTATTTTTTTATTGAAGATTTATCTTTTCAAGTTAACATTTCAACGCTTTCCTTGAAAGTTGAACTACTTTATGTAAAATTCATTTCTTTTGTTGAGGATTCATGATTTTAGTTGAAAATTCAACTATTTGGTCGAAGATTCAACTTTTTTGTTGAGAATTCATTTGCTTACGGTTGAAGATTTTACTGGTTCGTGCAAAATCCCTCCTTTTGTATTGAAAATTCAAAAAGGTTGGAAGAAGATTCAACTATTTGGTAGACAAATATTAGTACGAAAAAAGATGAAAAATATCCGCATTTTTTATTTCTCATCCCTTTTTCGCATTTTTGTTATAAACAACTGAACCAGTAACAAAGATTTTTTTCAACTTTTTTTTTGTTTAAACACTTTTTTTCAAGAAAATTGTTTACGAAATTTAAAAATCTTATCTTTCAATATTAGTATTTTTTGTCAGCTCCTGCTAACACAAATTTTTCGGACAAGCGTTGCAAAAAATAGCGTGTGATACACGTGCGCATGCGAGATTGCTAACTCGTGTGATTGCATCATTCGCCTGCGGCTCGAAGCATGAGTCGTTGGTTAGCGCACGAGCGAACTTGTATCACAAATAACTATATTGATACAGACAACAATATTTCTAGGAACATTAACTGAATTATTTTAACTTTGAGAAGATTTAAAAAAAAAGGAACGAATTCTGGATTTTTAACATTTATAGGATAGGCGCTATTCAGGAATTTTTTAATTTTTGATGAGTTTTAAAATATTTTAAAACTTGAAAAGATTTCCAGAAATAAATTAATACATACATATTTGAACACTGAGTGTCTCGCTCCATGTGACCACCCCCCTAAGCCATGGTTGCAGAGTGATCGTGCTCATGGTACTTTGGCTCCTAGTGGTTACAAAGGTTTTATAAGTGACTCACTGGAACACCGGACGACCTCCCGAGCAATTAGTCCTACGCCTGCATGCGGGGCTCTACAGAGGCGGCCACAAGGACACTCACTTGTACTGATATTGTGGGTTCAGTCGTTGCAGCTCCCTTCTTTGGTCTGGATACATCACCTTCTTTTCTTCTTCATTGACACTGATGTGGTATTCGGACGGAGCCGAGAATTCGATTACGAACATAGCTCGTTTCTCAAAGTGTTGAAGGACAATATCAGGCCTTGAGTGTGCAACGGAGATTGTTGTCCGAAAATCGTATTTGCAGGAAATTAAGCACTTCTTGTTTTGGACAAGTGACTCTATCTCCCTTGGAGCGTTCGGCAGGGCAGGGTCGCGGCCTAAGGTAGGTAGAAATGGCATCGTCCTGGCATGCGGAAATAAAAGTCTCTGTACCTAAATTAAGCTCTAATGATTTGACGAAAGCAAAATCAAAAGCAAAAAGTCCGTGTCCGCCTCGACGGCGTGAAATGTATAATCCCGAAACTGACGAATTGATATTTAAGCTTTTATGCATATGCATGATCGTACATGTGGTAACATCGATAGCCCTAAGGTCGTCCTTCGTTCATTGAACCAGCCCAAATGCGTAGAGTAGAACCGGGAGGGCAAGCATGTTAGTCGCAGATATCTCGGTGAACGTCCCCAGATTGGATGACCAAATCTGTCGAAGAAGATGTTTGTATCTGCTTCAAATCACGCCCAGGAATGTAGAAGTCTCTCCAGTGTCAAGATGTCTAGTGACTTTCATATCCACAAGCTCAGGATCCCTGGGAACCGATTATATTTTTTGTTGAAAATTGAATTTTTTTTTTGAAAATTCATCTATTTTATTAATAAATTGTCGTTTTTGGTAGAAAATGAAACTTTTTGATTGAAAATTCCATTAAAAATATTCTTTTTTGTTAAAAAATTAGTGTTTTTATTGAAGATTAATTTTTTTAACTAAAAGTTCAACTAAATTTTTTTGTTATAGAAATTTAATGTTTGTGGTAAAAAAACAATTTTTTTGGTTAAAAATTGAACTATTTCATTGAATATTCATTATTTGATATTTTAAATTAAAAATGCATCTTTTTGGTCTAATATTTACCTATTTGGTTAAAAATGTATTTTATTTGGTTAACAACTTATTTTTCTAACTTAAAATTTAACTGTTCGATTTTTTGTTGAAAATTCTCCTTTTTTAGTTGAAAATTTATCTATTTTCTTAAAAAATTGTCGTTTTTGGCAGAAAATTAACCTTTTTGATTGAAAATTCCGTTGAAAATTAAAATATTTTTTTGAAAATTCCCGAATTTTGTTAAAGATGATTCTTTTTAGGTAAAAAATTAGTTTTTCTACTAAGAAGTAGTATTTTTATTGAAAATTAATTTTTTAAACTAAAAGTTTAACTACATTTTTTGCCGATTTTTTTTTTCATAGAAATATAATCTTTGTGGTAGAAAAATCATTTCTTTGTTTAAAAATGTAACTATTTCGTTGAAATTTTATTTTATTTGCTTAGAAACACGCACTGCTGTCCCAATACTGGATGAAAACAAAATATTTCAAATTTAAATTAAAATACCAGAAAAATTTAATACGATTCTTCACAAATGAAAAAATACCAATAGGGGAGATTGGTACACAGTGGATAACAGTAGGGAAACTACGGTACGTTTGGGAAAAAGTTAATTTAAACATATTAAATCAAGTATGGACTTTTGTTTACTAGTTAAACATATTTCTATTGAGCCTAATAAAACATGTTCAACCAATAAATAAAACTTCATACTTGATTTAATATATTTAAATTTACTTTGTTCAAAAAATACTGCTGTCCCAATACTAGATAAAGCTAACATATTTCAAATTTAAATATAAAAACCTGAAAATATGCTAAAATTCTTAACAATTGAACAAAAATCCATTGTGGGCCTGGTACACAGTGGATAACAGTAGAGGAAATACGGTATGTTTGGGATAAAGTTAATTTAAACCTATTCAATCAAGTATGAACTTTTGTTTACTAGTTAAACATATTTCTATATAGAGTCCAAAGAAGCATTTTTAATTAATAAACAAAACTACGTATTTGATTTAATATATTAAAATTTACTTTGTTCAAAACGTACTGCTATCCCAATAGTAGATAAAGCTAACATATTTCAAATGTAAATTAAAATACCTGAAAAATTTAACACGATTCTTCACAAATGAAAAAAATACCACTTTGGGAGATTGATACACAGTGGATAACAGATATTTTCTTTAATTTTAATATGCAGACAAAAAAATTAATTTTGATTTTTTCTGAAGTCTTACGGAAAAAATTCAATGATCCTAAAACCTTGAAAATCTTTTTGAAAAATTTTAATCTTGTAAGATTTTAATTTTTAACCAACCATATGCAATTTCATCTTAAAAATATGATATTTCTTTCAGGAAATATGAATTTGCAATAAAAAAAAAACGAATTTTCAACAAAATTATAGAAATTCAAGCAACAAAAATGTCAACCAAAAAAGAAAGCAAATGTTCGGAAAATTATAATTTGAAGGGAAAAATAATTTTTGATACGAAATAAAAATGTCTAATAACTTTTTATTTCTTAAGTTTTTTGGTTTGTTTGCAATAAATTCATATCAATATAATTTTGCTAAGTTTTGAATTTTTCTGATATATCGAAACAGTATCTAGAAAATTTCTAAAAAAATTTTATTTATTCTACAGGATTTTACCAAATTTTAGGAAAAAGTGGATTTTGAAATATAGTTAGCATTTTTTATGCTTGAAAGAAATTTATCATTAGTTTATAATTTTAAGTTAAAAATTCATATTTCCTGGTTGGTAATTGGTATGTTTTGTGAAAAACTTCATCTTTTTGTCCCGAAAATAATTTGGTTTAAAATTAACTTTTTTTTGGAAATTCAAATATTTCGTTAAACATGAAATTATTTTTATGCAAATTTGACTACTTGACACAGAATTAAACGAACTATTCCAGTTGAAAATAATCTTTTTGATAGAAAACTGAACTGTTTGATTACAGTTTCACCTATTTTGTTGAAAATTCAAGAAGTTTGTTAAAAAGTCATGTTTTTGATTGAAGAATCTTCACTTCAGTTAAAAATTAATTTCTTTGGTTGAAAATTCAACTATTTGTTTTAAAATTGATCTACTTTGTTGAAAATTTGTCTTTTTTTCTAAAAATTTATCTCCTTTGTTAAAAACTAATCTAATTTGTAGAAAATTCAACAATTTCGTTGAAAGGTAATTTTTTTGTTTTGAAGATTCTTCATTTTAGTTGAAAATTCATTTCTTTGGTTAAAAATTCAACTATTTATTTGAAAATTAATTTATTTTATTGAACAATTGTGTTTATCGTTTAAAAATTCTTCACTTTTTTAAATTGTTACAATCTATAAAATAATCCACAACTTTGTAAAAAGCTAATTTTGTTATTGAAGATTCTTCATTTTAATTGAAAAATCATCTCTTCCATTAGACTATTTCGTTAAAAATTTGCTTTTTTGTGTGTTAAAAATGAATTCTTTAACTGAAAATTCCTCTATTCTGTTTTTGGCAGTAAATTTATCTTTTTTAGTTGAAAATTCATATTTTTAGTTGCAAAGTCATGCATTTTCTTGAAAATTCTTCTTTGATGAAAACTCAACTACTTGGTCGAAAGTTGAACCGTTTCATTAAATTTTATTTGTTTGTTGAAGAAAAAGATGAATTTTCAAAAAATATATATGAATTTTGAACCAAAAATGGAATAGTAAAATTTTTAGTTTAATAACTTCATTTTCAACGAAGGAGAAAAAAGATATTTCAACTAAAATTCGGAAACTTCAAACAATAAAAAAATGTTTAACAAAGCAGTTCAACTTTCAACCAGGTGGCACTTTTAACCAAAAAATATGAAATCTACAAAAATTGTGATAGTTGATGCTTGAGCCAAAACAAATTTTATTTTTAAATAAAAAACTGTTGAATTCAACCAAAAAAGATGAATTCTCTACAAGAAATGTAATTTTGATATTTAAAACAAAAACATATTTTAATTTTTAATTAAAAACAGTTGATTTTCACTCAAAAAAACGCATTTTCAACAAAATAGTTGATTTAACAACAACAGAGTTGAATTTTTAACAGAGAAAGATTAATTTTCCACCAAAAATGAATTTTTAGCAAAGTGTTCAATCTACAAAAAAAGACGAAGTTTCAATAAAATAGTTAAATCTTTAACCAAAACTGATTAATTTTCAATCAAACAGTTGCATTTTTCATCAAAAAAGATTAAATTTCTATTTTCTACCAATAGTCAAAAAAAGAATTTCAACTAAATTGTTGAGTATTAAAGACAGAAAGATGAATTTTTTACAAATTAGTTAAATTTTCAACCCTAAAAAATGAACCCTTAACAAAAAATGCAATAGTGAATAATACAACCAAAACTTTCTAGCCTTTTTCAATTTACAAATCGACCTTATTTTATTAGATTGGCAGATCAAACTGAAGAGCAATTGTTTTGTTGCGTGATCTGTTTTAATACCGAATTGAGTTTTAAATCAAAACCTATTTTATGTAGAAAAGGTTTGAATAAAAATAGTTGAATGAGTAGTTAGCTTCCTGCAGCTTAAATTACTATTCTGAATGATTAACATCTCAGATTAAATTCGCATTCATTTCGAACAAACTCAAATAGCGTTTAAAAACGAATAACAATAAGGATAGAATGCGTACTGCGGTGCAAATATTTTTATTTTCTGGAAGCTTGAAAAAGTTTTTAGGGTTATAAATTTAGTATAGTATTATATTCACAAATGGAACTAAGTATGACTGACAAGATAAAGGCCACAGTATGAGCGATCCTGATATTTGGCAATTAAAGAAAAACTGATTTGTACGTGAATAAAGAATGTTATTTTAAGGGTATCAAATTTACATCCTGGTGCTTCATCAGAGTCAACATATGTTATGTCAATCATTATATTATTTATAATAGGCGTTAAGACTCTTCTGCTAAGATATTCATGTTTATATTTCATATATCAGTCCAAAAATAAAATTTAGTTTCCTCAAGGGTGTCAACTTTGGGAACAATGAAGCGCTGTATTATTATCTCCTTCATTTTTTTATTCTTATCTCTGGAATGATGAGATTTAAAAAAATACATAGAAGCTATATTATATTATAAATCTTGTTTAAACTATTATGATTTTTGTTTTAAAATACCAGTTTTTGGTGTAAAACGCTAACGTAACCTAAACTATGCAAAGTTGTGAGTCGTCCTTGAAATTTAATTTTTTTAATTAAAAATAACCATTTTCGCCGAAAAATACTAACATAATACCAAATTATTAAACAATTCTAAATATTATTTAAATGATGATTTTTGTTTTAAAAAAATATTTCCTGCAACAAATTTTAATATAATCAGAAACGGTTGAGAAATCGCAGAACATGTTCAAACTATAATGATTTTTGTTAAAGAATACCAGTTTTTGGTGTAAAACGCTAACGTAAAATGAAATTGTTAAATAATTATGAACCTTTAAAATCTACTGTTTTTTTGTTTGAAAACAACCGATTTCCAGTGAAAGACGTTTTAAATTAAAAATACCAATTTCCGACGAAAAACACTAAGATAATTGAAAATTGTTAAAATATTATAAATCTTGTTCAAACTATTATGATTTTTGTTTTAAAGTACCAGTTTTTGATGTAGAACGTTAACGTAAGTTATTGTGTGCAAAGTTAAAGGATTCCAAATATCATTCAAATTATAATGATTTTTGTTAAAAAAAAAGATTTCCTGCAAAAAAATTTTAATACACTCAGAAACGGTTGAAAAATCGCAGATCATCTTCAAACTATAATGATTTTTGTTCTAAAATACCAGTTTTTGGTGTAAAACGCCAATTACTTTTCAACTAAATAGTTGAATTTTCAACTGAAAAAAAAATTAATTTTCAACCATAAATGGAATCGATAAATTTTCAGTTAAAAAAAAATAATTCATTCAAAAAATTGTCAACCAGTTGAAATAATCAATATTAAAATTCAATACACGAATTTTCAACAAACTAGTCAAATTATCAAGTTGAACAGAAGAATTTTTCAGAAAACAGTTCACTTTTAAATTTATAAAGAAGAATTAAAAAAAAAAGTTAATTTTCAATCAAGAAATATGAATTTTTAACGAAATAGTTGAATTTTCAACTACAAAAGATCAATTTTTAACCAAAAATGGAATCATCAAGTTTTCAATTTGAAAAATCTAATTTAAAAAAATTCTCAACCTGTAGAATTTAACTGTAAAAGACGAATATTTAACCAAATAATTTAATCCTTAACCAAAATGATGAATTTTCAACTAGAAAGATTAATTTTCTACTCAAATATAAGAATTTTCAACCAAATAGTAAAGTTTTTAATATAAAAAGTCGAATTTTTAAGAAAATAGTTTACGTTTAAACTGGAAAAGAAGATTTTTATACAGAAAAGTTAATTTTCAATCAAGAAACATTAATTTTCAACTAAATAGTTGAATTTTCAACTTGAAAAAAATGAATTTGCAACCAAAAATGGAATACTTAAATTTTTAGTTTGAAAAAACTAATTTAAACAAATTCTCAACCAGTTGAATGTAACGTTTGAAGTATTTTAAAATCTCCAAACTTGTAAGATTTCAAAAAATTGTATTATTTTTAAAATTTTGTCACATTTCAAACATTTTTTTCAAATTTCTATAATTTTCAATATTTTGGAAATTTGGAAATAACCGAAAATTTCTAAATTTCAAAAAATTGAGGAACCTTCAAACAGTTTTTTTTTCAAACATTCAAGAATTTGAAAATTTTGGATTTAAAAAAATTTTTAACGTTTGCAAAATTTTAAAAAGTTTAAGGACTTTAAGCGTCGAGAGATTTTGATTACCTCTTACATTTTTATATGAATTCTATGAAATTTTCCAAAAATGTCTGAACTACCAAAAATTGAAAAAAATTCTAAAATTTTATAAAATGTTACAATCGTTAACAAATTGAAAAATTTGTAAAGATTTTGAGAATTTTCCAAAGCTTTTAAAATAAAAGAGAAATTTTTAAGTTTTTAGAAATTATTCAAAATGTCTTTTAGAGTATATCTGATATTTATATTAAAATAAAAATAAAATTTCCAAAATTTCTCCATGTGCAGAGATGAGTACTGAAAAATACACAAGTCGTTAAAAGTCCCCCACCCCCTTGCGCATACGATATTTTATATAAAAGTTGCATTATAAAACAAACCAAATTTTTTTTTCGAACATGTCATATATTAAATAGGCGTGTTAAATTGTGGTCGTGCTACACTTTTTCAGTTGCTCAAAACCAAAAATAGTCATGATAGGATGGGATAGGATAGTATAGTATAGGATAGGATAGGATAGGGTAGGATGGGATAGGATAGGATAGGATAGGATGGGATAGGATAGGAGAATATAGAATAGGATATCAGAATATAGGATAGTATAGGATAGGATAGGATAGGATATGATAGGGTAGGATAGGATAGGATAGTATAGGATAGGATAGGATAGGGTAGGATGGAATAATATGGGATAAGATAGGAAAATATAGGATAGAATAGGAAAATATATGATAGGATAGGATATGATAAGATAGGATGGTATATTATATGATAGGACAGGATATGATAGGATACGATAGGATAGGATAAGATATAACAGAATAGGATAGGATATTATAGGATAGGATAATATATTATAGGATAGGACAAGATAGGATAGGATATTATGTGGTAGGATATGATAGGATATAACAGGATAGGATAGGATAATATACAATATAATAGGATAGGATAGGATAATATACAATATAATAGGATAGGATATGATAAGATATAATAGAATATGATGGGATGGGATAGGATAGGATAGGATGGGATATGATAGGATAGGATAGGATATGGTAGGATAGGATAAAATAGGATAGGACGGGATAGGGTGGGATGGGATAAAGTATGTTATGGTCAGATACGATAGGATGGAAGAGGATAGGCTAAAGTAGGTTATGCTCGAATAGTATAGGATGGGAAAGGATAGACTAGGATAGGATGAATTTTCAAATTCTCTAAATTCCTGAAATTCTTTGACTCCATTAAATTCTTATGAGTTCCTTGAATTCTCCGAATTCCTTGTATTTTCTGAATTCCTTAAATCCGTTAAATTCTTTAAATCCTCTGAATTCCTTAAATTCCCTGAATTCCGTAAATTCGCAAAATTCCTTGAATTTTCTAAATTCTCTAAATTCCTCGAATTCCCTAAATACTCTGAATTCCTTAAATTCTCTGAATTCCTTGAATTCTCTAAATTCTTCAAATTCTCAGAATTCCTTGAATTCTCTGAATTCCTTGATTTCTCTAAATTCTTCAAATTCTCAGAATTCCTTGAATTCTTTGAATTCCTTAAATTCCCTTGAGTCCCTAAATTCTCTCAATTCCTTGAATTCACTGAATTACTTAGATTCTCTGAATACCTTAAATTCTCCAAATTCCTTAAATTTTCTAAATTCTTAAAATTCCTTGAATTCCCTAAATTCTCTGAATTCCTTAAATTCTCTGAATTCCCTAAATTCTCTGAATTCCTTATATTTTCTGCATTCTTTGAATTCTTTGAATTCTTCGAATTCTCTGAATTTTTTTAATTTTCTGAATTTTTAAAATTTTCAGAATTTCTCAAATTTTCTAAATTCTTAAAATTTCTTGAATTCCCGAAATACTCTAAATTCCTTAAAATCTCTGAATTTTCTCAATTCTCTGAATTCCTTAAATCCTCTGAATTCCTTATATTTAGGAAATCATTGAAATCTTTGTGAAATCTTTGCAAATCTTTGTGAAATATATTTGAAATACCTGATAATATTATAAAATTATTGAAATCTTTCGGAAATCATTGAAATTTTTGTGCAGTCTTTGAAATTTGTCTGAAATTTTTATGAAATATTTTTTATCTATCCGAAATCTTTGCGAAATCATTGAAATCTTCGTGAAATCCTTCTGATATCTTTGGAAGTCTTTGCAAAATATTTGAAATATTATTGAAATATTTGGAAATATTGGTGAAATGATTCAAATCTGTGGGAAATCATTGAAATCTTTGTGAAATCTTTCTGATATCTTTGCAAAATATTTGAAATATTATCGAAATATTTGGTAATATTGTTGAAATTATTGAAATTTTTGGGAAATAATTGAAATATTTGTTAAATCTTTGGAAATCTTTGTGAAATATTTTTGAAACATCTGATAATATTGTAAAATTATTGAAATCTTTGTGAAATCTTTGGAAAATGATTGAAATCTTTCTGATATCTTTGGAAGTATTTGCAAAATATTGGAAAATATTGGTGAAATTATTGAAATCTTTGGTAAATTATTTAAATCTTTGGGAAATCATTGAAATATTTGTGAAACGTTTGGAAATCTTTGCGAAAGATTTGAAATATTTTTAAAATCTCTGATGATATTGTAAAATTATTGAAATCTTTGTTAAATCTTTGGGAATCTTTGCGAAGTATTTGAACCGAAATACCAAGGAAATTATTGAATTTTCAAGACCAAAAGGGAAATTTTATACAAAAACAGTCGAATTTTTTACCTAAAAATATTAATTTTGTGCAGAAATGATCATTTTAAGACAAATTGTTGAAATTTCTAGGGAAAACAAATCTGTTGTCTAAAAAATGACCGGAATTCCGAAAAAATGATTAAATTTTCCAGGCAAAAAGGGAAATTTCATACAAAACACTCGAATTTACTACCTAAAAATATCAATTGTTTGCAAAAATGTTAATTTTAAAGCAAATAGTTGAATTTTCTACGGAAAAAAATTATCGTCTGAAAAATGACCGAAATACCAAGGAGATTATTAAATTTTCAAGACAAAAAGGGAAATTCCATACAAAACGGTCGAATTTTCTACCTAAAAATATCAATTGTTTGAATAAATGTTAATTTTGAAGCATACATTTGAATTTTATACCAAAAACAATTTTCTAGTCTAGAAATGACAAAAATTGTACACAAAACAGTCGAAGTTTTTACCTAAAAATATGAATTTTTTGCAAAATTGTTAATTTAAAAGCAAACATTTAAATTTTTAGACCCAACACAATTTTCTAGTCTAGAAATGACCAAACTTCCAAGGAAATTATTGAATTTTGAAGACAAAAAGGGAAATTGTATACAAAACAGTCGAATTTTCACCCTAAAATATAAAGGTTTTGCAAAAATAATAATTTTAAGCCAACTAGTTGAAATGTAACTGTTCCATTTTTCGTTGAAAATTAATCTTTTTTTTGATAAACATTCAACTATTTGTTTGAAAATAAATTCAACACTTTTGTCAAAAGTTCTCTTTTTCATAAAAGTAAGCTTATGGGTTGAAAACTTATTTAATTTAATTGAAAATTTAACTACATGTTTGAAATTTAAACTCAATTTTCAAAAATTATTGTTTTGTTGGTGAATATTAATTGATTTGATTAAAAATGTATTCATTATATTGAAAATTATCTTTTTTTTTTAATTTATCTCTTTGGTTGGAAATTTAAATATTTTGTTTGAAACTCGTTTTTTTTCTGTTGAAAGTTACTTATGTATCTCTAAAAATTTCACTATTGCATTCTTTTTTAGTTAAAAATTCAACTATTTGGTTGAAAATTAATTCTTTTATTCGACAATTCAACTAATTATTGAAAATTCGTAAATTTTGTTGAAAAATCGTCTCTTTTGGTTGAATTCAACATTTATTGATTGAAAATAAAATCTTTTATAGAAGATATATCAATTAATAATTCCTCGTTAAAAATGAATTTATACTTTTGGTTCAAGACTCATCTCCTTAGTTGAACATTTAACTATTTTATTTATAATTCTTTCTTTTTTAATGAAGGAATAGTTTATCGAAAAATTTAACTGTTTCGTTTTTGGTTGGAAATCAATCTTTTTGAGATAAACATATAACTATTTGATTAAATATTCTAGTTTAAAAGACCAATTTTCTACAGAATACATTAATTATCAACTAAAAAAATATCAATATACAACCAGCAATGGAATATAGTTACATTTTCAGTTCAAAAAGTTAATTTTTTGATTGAAAAAAAACAACTAATTTTCACCATAATAATTAGATTCTCCACCAAATTGTTCAATTTTCAACTCAAAAAGATAAATTAACAACAAAATAATGGAAAAATTAAATTTTAAATTAATAACAAGAATTTTTAGCAAAAAAAAATAAATGTTCAACAAATTAGTTAAATTTCGAAGCAAAGTGATAATTTTTAACTGAAATTATGAATTTCAACCAAAATAGTTTAATTTGAAACCACGGAAATTAATTTTCTACCCAAAAAATACGAAATTTCAGCAAAATACATCAATTTTCACCTAAAAATGAAATAGTTAAATTTTTATTAAAAAAAATTAATTTCCAACCAAAAAAAAATTACCGAAAGAGATGAATTTTTAAGCCAGAAAAGGCGAATTTTTAACAAATGAGGTCATTTTTTAACCAAGAAAGATTTTTCAGTCAAATTAGAAAAAAATTTCAACCAAATTGATGAATTTTTAAAACGTAAAGATGAATTTTCAATCCATAAATATGAATTTTGAATGAAAAAAAGTTCATTTTCAACAAAATAGTTAAATTTCCAACTAAAGTGATGAATCTTCCATAAAAAATGAATTCTCAACAAAAAGTGTAATAGCTGATATTTTGAAATCTCAACTATTTTGTTAAAAAATTTTATTATTTTTTTGAAAATTCAACTCTTTTTATAATTTTTTTTTATGAATTCAATTGATTTTTATTTAAAATAAAAATATTTTTTATTTTAAAATTCATGTCTTTAGTTAAAATTTCATCTGTTTGGTTAAAAATTCTTTCTGTTGTTGTTGAACATTAATTTTCCAACTGAACAATTAACTGTTCTAATTTTTGTTGAAAATTCATCTTTGTAGATTAAAAACTCAACTATTTTTGTTGAAAATTTAATTCTTTTTTTGAAAATTCAACTAATTTGTTAAAATTCTGTCTTTTTTGGGTAAATTCAACTTATTTTTAATTTAAATTAAAATGTTTTTTAGTTGAAAATTAAGGTCTTTAGTTGAAAATTCATCTCTTTTGTTAAAAATTATTTTTATTGTTATGAAAAATTAATAAATCAACTGAAAAATTAACTATTCTAATTTTGTTTGAAAATTCATCTTTGTAAATTAAAAACTCAACTATTTTGTTGAAAATTTATTCTTTTTTTGAAAATTCAACTATTTTTATAAACTTTTGTCTTTTTTGGATGAATTCAACTAATTTTTATTCAAAATTAAAATATTTTTTATTTGAAAAATTATTTCTTTAGTTGCAAATTCATCAACCAAAATATACAAATTTTCAACAAATTACATCAATTTTCAACTAAATATTTTGAACAATGGATATGATTTTAGTCATTTTATTATTCGAGAATTTTATAATTCGTGGATTTTCCAATTCGGGAATTTTCCGATTCAGAAATTTTATTATTCGGAAATTTTCCGAATCAGGCATTTTATTATTCGGAAATGTTCTAATTCGAGAATTTTATTATTCGGGAATTTAATATTCGGTAATTTTATTATTTGAGAATTTTTCAATTCTTGAATTTTGTTATTTAGAAATTTCATTATTCAGGAATTTTCCAATTCTTGAATTTTATTATTTAGGAATTTTATTATTCGGAAATTTTCGAATTCGAGAATTTTATTATTCAGGAATTTTATTATTAAGAAATTATCCAATTTGGGAATTTTATTATTTGGGAATTCTATTATTTGGGAATTTTATTATGCGTGAATTTTATTATTCGAGAATTTTGTAATTCGGGAATTTCCCTATTCAGGAATTTTATTATTCGGGAATTTTATTATTCATGAATTTTATTATTCATGAATTTTCAAATTCTTGATTTTTATTATTCGGGAATTTTATAATTTGGGAATTTTATTATTCTAGAATTTCCCAATTCTTGAATTTTATTATTCAGGAATTTTTCAATTCAGGAATTTTATTATTCGAGAATTTTCCAATTCTTAAATTTCATTATTCGAGAATTTTATAATTCGGGAATTTTCCAATTATTGAATTCTATCATTTGGGAATTTTCCAATTCAGGAATTTTATTATTCGGGAATTTTCGAACTCGAAAATATAAGTTTTGAACAAGAATTAAATTTTGTACGAATCTACTTGAATTTTCAACCCAAAAAGACAAATTTTTCAACAAAACAGTTGAATTTTTAAAGAAAAAGGATGATTTCTAACAAAATTAATGAATTTTCAACGAAACCGATGCATTTTTATTCAAGAAAGATGCAATTTCAACTAAAATAGATAAATTTTTTTATTAAAAAAACAAATCTCCAAACAAAAAATTGAATTTTCATCCAAAAAAGATTTCAGTTTTACTTTTCAACGTCAAAATATGAGTTTTAAACAAGAAGTAAATTTTCTAGGAAGGTACTTGAATTTTCAACCCAAAAAGACGAATTTTTCACCAAAACAGTTGAGTTTTTAACCAAAAGACGAGTTTTCAATCAACTTTCTATAATTTTTTTTCAATCAAATGGTTGATTTTTTAACAAAAACAAATTTTTGACCAAAAAAGTTTTCAATTTTCAACAAAAAATGGAATAGTTAAATTTTCAGTAAAAAACTTCATAAAAAGAAACAGATTTAAAAAAAAATCAAATATTCAACCAAAAAGATGAATTTTCAATTAAAATGATGAATCAGCAACAAAAAAAAGGAATTTGTGACAAAGTAGTTTAATTTTGAACCACAAAGGACAAATTTTCAATCAAAAACATAAATTTTCAAATATTAATTTCCTATTGATAAAATTAATCTGTAACAAAATAGTTTTATTTTTAACCAAACTAAATATCATTTAAATTTTTCCAGGAATGTTAAGATCACTTTTTTATTCTCTTGAAATCTTTCAAAATTCTTAAAAACGTTCTTTTTCAAAATCTTCCAAAATCTACATTTGATTTAAAATTTCTTCAAATCATTCCAGTTTTTAAATTATTTTTGAAATTTTTTCAAAATTTTGCAAAATTAAAAATTACCTTAAAATCTTCCATTCTTTTTCTGGCAATTTTGGAAATCTTTTGAAATGTTAAAAAATGTTTTTCAATTTCATCTTAAAAAAAAATTTCAAAATAAGATTTATTTTAGTATTCTCAAGAATCTTTAAAAGAACACTTTTTTATTCCCTTGAAACCTTTCAAAACTGCTGAAAAGCTTTTTTTTCGAAATCTTCAAAAATCCACATTTTATTTTTACATTTCTTGAAATCATTTCTAGTTTCAAATTATTCTTGAAATTTTCTCAAAATTTTTTAATATATTTTAAACTGGTTCGAATTTTTCATTACATTAAAAAAAAATGCTTTAAGATCTTCCAGATTCTTTTTCGGAAATTTTGAAAATCTTTTGAAATGTTTTGAAATCTTATTCAATTTTACCTTAACATTAATTTATCAAAATAAAAAATCCTTTAAATTTTGCCAGGAATTTAAAAATAACTTGTTTTTTCTCTTGAAACCTTTGAAAATTCTTAAAACCCTACTTTTTTGAAATTTTCATAATCTAGGTTTCACTAAAAATTTAATTAATTCTTAACAAAAGAGATTAACTTTAAACCAAAACGTTGAATTTCGAACCAAAAATATGAATTTTCAACTAAAATGATGAATCTTCAACTGGGATAGTTAAATTTTAAACCAAAGAGATACATTTTCAATTAAAATGATCAATTTGCAACCAAAAAGATGAATTTTCAGCCAAGAAGATTCATTTTTACCAAAAAAAAAACAAACAAACAATGTTCAATAAAATAGATGAATCCTCAACCAAATCATATCAATTTTCTACCAAATAGTTGAATTTCCAACCAAAAATATGAATTTTCAACTGAAATTATGAATTTTCAACTTAAATAGTTGAATTTTAAACCAAAGAAATAAATTTTCAATTAAAAAGATGAATTTCCGGCGAAGTAGATTAATTTTCTACCAAAAGAGTGAAATTTTCAACAAAAAAAAAGAGATTTTGTTAACACAAGAGATAAATTTTGAAACGAAAAAACTGAATTTTCAATCAAGAAAGAATAAAAAATGTCAATAAAATAAAGTTCCAAGTCACTGCAAAGATCTTAACTAGGTTACGTTAAAAGTTATTTTTTTTAATAGTAACAAAGTTACCCTAAAAGTTACAAAAAACGTAACTTGTAACAAGTAACTACCCAACTCTGGTACAGAAAGTGCTTTTTTTCTGAACCAAGATAAAAATTAATTTGAAAAAAGTGCAATTTCGTCTCTCCCTGACGACGAAATACCATTTTTAATTTTTTTTACTGAAAATCCTATAATTTGGTTGAAAATTTTACTGTTTTTTGAAAATTAACTTTTTTGTTGAAAATTCGTATTTTTGGTTATAAAATCAATCTTCTTGATTGAGAATTCAACTAATTGTTTAAAAATGAATCTCTCTTGATTGAGGATTCAACTAATTTGTAGAAATTTTTTTTTCAAATTTTTTTCTCTAATAAAAATTTAACCATTGCATTTTTGGTTAAAAATGGATCTTTGTTAGTATAAAAATTCTTCTGTTTGGTTGGAAATGTATGTAATTTGTTAAAAATTCGCCTTTTTGGTAGAATATTAATCTTTACATTTGAAAATTTTTATGTTTAGATGATAATTTATATATTTTGTTAAAAATTCTTTTACTTGTTGTTATAGAAAATCCATTTTTTTGGTTCAAAATTTCACTGTTTGGTTGAAAAATCCACTGTTTTTGATTTAAAATACAATTATTTTTTAGTTAAAATATTAACTATTAACTTTTTATGTTCGAAATTAATTTTTTTTTGTTACAAAATTTTTGTGAACAGAAAATTTAATAACTTGGTTAAAAATTAAACTTTTTGGTTAAAAATTAACTTTTTTGTTGCAAATTCATATTTTTGAGTTGAAATTCAACTTTTTTGTCGAAAACTCGTCTTTTTGACTTGAAAATTCAACGATTTAGGGGAAAATTCAACTATTCGGTAGAAAATTTAACTATTTTGTAAGATTAATATTCTGCCACAAAAGACAAAGTTTCAAAAAAATACAGAAATTTTCAACCAAATAGTTGAATTTTCAAGTAAAGAGATAGATGTTAAACCAAACATGAAATAGTTAAATTTTAAGTAAAAAAAATTAATCTTCAACCAAAAAAATGAATATAAAGTGTTTTCAAATCAAACGTATAGGATTGTCTGTAAAATCTTCAATAAGATGTTAGAAAATTAACCGAGATTTTTTTCTAAAGAAAGGTGCGCATAGCGCGCATGATGTTCTTGTTATATGAAATGTTAATTTAAAATCTTGATATTTCAGGTGTTGAGAAAATTCATTTTCAACAACAAAAGAAACGTATTTTCAAAAAAATAGTTAAATTTTCAGTTAAACAAATTAATTTTCAATCAACAAAGACGAATTTTTAACATAATACATGAACATGAATTTTCAACTAAAAAGATACAGTTGTAACCATAAATACAATAGTTGAATTTTCAGGCAAAAAAATTTATTCTCAACCACAAAAAAACGAATTTTTAACGAAATAGTGTAATTTTCAACTAAAGGAAGGAAATTTTAACCAAGACGATTAATTTTCTACACCAAATTTTTTTAAAACAAAATATATGAATTTCCAACCAAATAGTTGAATTGTCAGCTACTTTTTAACGAAATAGTTGATTTTTCAACCAAGAAGATTAATTTTGTACAGAAAACGATTAATTTTGCAGAATACATGAAGCATTTAATAATTTTTATTCAAAATTTAAATCTTTATTTGTTGAAATATCAACTATTAGATTTTTCTTTGAGAATTCAACTTTTTTGTTGGGAATTTATATTTTCGGTTTAAAAATTCAGCTGGTTTTTAGAAAAGTCGTCTTTTTCTGTTGAAACTTCAAAAATTGTACTGAAATTATTTTTTTTATTGACTGAAAAATCTTTGTTGGTTAAAAAATTAAGTAATTTGTTGACAATTCGTCTTTTTTCTGATGAATTTAATCATTTTTTATTTATAATTAAAATCTTTTTCGGTGGAGATAACAACTATTACATTTTTCCATTGAGATTTCCACCTTTTTGGTGAAAATTGATATTTTTTATTTGAAAATTCAACTGATTTTTAGAAAAATCGTCTTTTTCGGTTGAAACTTCAACAATTTGGCTGAAATTATTTATTTTATTGGCTGAAATTATTTGTTTTATTGGCTGAAAAACTTTTTTTGTTAAAAAAAATCGGCTAATTTATTAAAAATTCGTTTTTTTTATGAATTTAATAATTTTTTATTTAAAATTTTAATCTCTATTGTTTGAAATATCAACTATTACATTTTTCGCTGAGAATTCAACTTTTTGTTGTTGAAAATTTATATTTTCGGTTGGAAATTCAACTGGTTTTTAGCAAAATCGTCTTTTTCAGTTGAAACTTCAACAATTTGCCTGACATTATTTTCTTTTTATTAATTAAAAAATCGTTCACCACTGCCATGCAGATTGAAGTGGACCCCGCCACGGCACGCGACATTTTTGCCCAATACCTGCAGCGTAAAGCCAGTGTGATGAGCGACTGTGCGCAGTTGCTGGGTTAACCCGGCCTTTTTGCCTGAGAGCCTCTGACCCAGATGAACACCCTGAAGCAGACCGCAGCGCCATCGTTGTCGCCGCCTGACCCGGTCAGCGTGCGTCGCCGCGCTCTGGTGGCAGGCTGCAGCGCTCATGCCGTGCACGATGGGCTGACCGATGTGATTTATGTGCTGTTGCCGATCTGGCAAGCGCAGTTCGGCCTCAGCTACGCCCAGATCGGCCTGTTGCGCGGTGCTTACGCGGGCATGATGGCCGGTTTTCAGTTACTGGCCAGCCGTGCTGCCGCACGCTGGGGGCGTGAACGCTTGCTGGTAGGTGGCACTGCATTGGCGGGCCTGGCCTACCTGCTGGCCGGCCAGGCTGGCGGGCTGGGCGTGTTGCTGTTGGCGCTGCTGCTGGGCGGGCTCGGCGCGAGTACGCAGCACCCGCTGGCCTCGTCGTTGATCACCGATACGCACGAGGTCGGAGGGGGCGTCAAACAAGCGCTGTCGCAGTACAACTTCAGCGGCGATATCGGCAAGACCCTGATCCCGGGGTTGATCGGGCTGTTGCTGGCGGTCATCAGTTGGCGCGCCAGTGTCACCCTGCTGGGTGTACTCGGGCTGCTGGCGGCAGGCCTGTTGTGTGTATAAGAGACAGCGCCCAGCGTGCGCGCCTGCTCAATGCGGTGCTGGCCGACCTGTATGGCCCGCAGCGCCTGATCAAGGAAGGCTTGCTGCCGGCCGAACTGGTGTTCGGGCATAACAATTTTCTGTGGCCGTGCCAGGGCATCCAGCCGCCCGACGGTGCGTTCCTGCATCTGTACGCGGTCGACCTGGCGCGCACGCCGGACGGCCGCTGGTGGGTCACCGCCGACCGTACCCAAGCCCCATCGGGCGCCGGCTACGCCCTGGAAAACCGCACCATCGT